>JALAZF010000093.1:15097500-15697500 GCA_022829125.1 Lathyrus tuberosus | reverse complement strand
TATTCTGGTTATCCCGATATTCTGGATTTCTGGTTTTCTGTCAGAGTGAGCTTATGGTCCTTATTCAGTCAGCAGCACGACAGAGTTTGCGTCTGCATCATCATTTTTGCATTCTAACATGTTTGTTTATTTCCAGGGTTTGCATCTTATCCTTGATTCCAGTTGTTGAAGACTGTCAAAGATGAGTGATGGCAAGAAGAATATCATTGTGTATAAGTTCCCTAAACCAACCGTGGATTCCCTTCTCAGATTAGTGGCTCTAGCAGATCATGGTGCTCTATCAGATTTCAGGAAAGATTATAGGAGGATTCTAAACTTCGTCCATACTATTACTGACTATGAGTACAAGGCCATTCATACTTTGGTACAATTCTATGATCCTCCACCGCGTTGCTTCACTTTTCCTAACTATATTTTAATCTCGACACTAGAGGGGTTTGATTTTATCTTGGGGATCCCCATTAAAGTGAGAACACCATTATTTTATTCCAAGGAAAATCCTAATCTAGAAGAGGTCGCTGCCGCTCTCCACTTGGGTCAGTCTCTTTTGGAGGAGAATGTTGCTAGTAAGGGAGGTTTCTAAGGATTTCAGCTGGATTTCCTGGTCAGTCAAGCTCGTAAGTATGCTGATGCAAGGAGTTGGTTAGTCTTCAATGCAATTCTTGCTTTGTGTGTTTATGGGTTTGTCTTATTCCCAAATGTGGTAGACTTTGTGGATATGAGAAGAGAAGGGGAGGACCTATTTCTTGCTGTGCACCACTTTTCTATAAGTGGTTTGCGGATCGTCTCCCTCAATCTGGAGCCTTTGTGGATACTCAGAGATTACTAGAATGGTCTAAGAGATTGATGGGTCTACGAGCATAGAATCTGGTGTGGGTCAATCAAGATCTGTTGGGTAAGGAGATCATCATCAGCTGTGGGGACTTCCCCAATGTGCCTCTGATAGGAAGAAAATGGGGGATCAACTATAACCCTATTCTAGCTATCAGGCAATTTAGGTACGCCTTAAGAGAGCCACCAAAGGAGAAGAAGGATGTTCAGGAATCCTTGTTTTCAACGGAGAATCTAATCCTGATTTATTTAAGAAAGTTGTAGATGCTTGGAGAAATATGCATAGGAAAGGGAAGACTGTTTTTGGAAAAAGTGATTGCAAAGCTTGTGCTCCGTATGTGAATTGGGTTCAAAAGAGAGTAGAAGAAGTGTTTCTACCTTTTTCGGTCGAGCCGCCTTTGTACCTGCTACCGTGGAAATTGAGAAATATAACAAGCTGTGGTCTGAAAAAGAAAAGCTACGTAAAGAAAATGAAGAGCTAAAGAGAGAGCTTAGTCAGTCAGGACATGAATGGAATGAAGCTATCCATACGGCTAAAATGAAGTCAGATCTGCTTGTTAAGAAAGAGAAAGAGTTAGATGAAGAAATCACAAGCAGGAAATATGTCGGCCTAGATCAGAAGAACGATCATAGTATGCTCCGGTCAAACAAAGAAGAATTGGATAGAGCCTTTGTAAGAATCCATAAGTTCGACAGTCAACGGGATACCACAATGACCGAACATAAGAGGAAATAAGACAACCTTCAAGAACAAATCAAGAAGTTGAAGGCGCAGCTCAGAAAGAAAGAGGAAGAGGTCAAAAATGAGATATTTTAGAGGCGCATAACCGAAGAACAACTCAATGAGACCTTATCCACCTTAGAAAAGCTCAAGATTCGAGCCGAAGTGAAGAGGCCCAAGCTGGAAGATGTTTTCGGTGAAGACGCCTGGGAGACGCACTATCAGTACTTGGAGGAAGTCATGCACAAGCGTGATGATCTTATTCAAGAACTGATCCAGAGGCCAAAGCATCCAGATACCAGAAAGCTCTTCAAGGAGGTTCAAGCATTGTCTGCAGACCGTGAAGATTGGAAGGGGCTGACTAGGGTAGATTTTGATGATGTATCTTAGTTTTTCTCTTGTATTTGATCACCACCAGGCTTATTGGTCGGGATCGTGGATTTCTGTATTCGGATATTTTTCTTCATTGTGGGCTGTATGAATTGAATGATGATCATTCTCCAGTTTTCTTGTATGTATGAGCAGATATTGTTGGTGTTTCGTCCATTCTTACTGGTTATTATTATTTAAACTGGAATCAAGGGGTAGATCGCCCCGGGAATATTCACACATGTCATTTTGCATTTGCATTTTCATACTCATATGCATGACAGGTGTTTCTGTTTATTTTTCTTATCTCTGACTGGTGTTCTATAACAGGATTACGGAATCTCGCGTCTATCGATACGCTACCCGCAACAATCAGCAAAAAGTTATGGATCAGGTCTAAGCAGAACTCCAAGACTTCCTTAACCATATGAATCAGTTCATGGAAATGATACAAAATATAGCTCAAGGTCAAGAGCAACTGAGGACACTGGTCCAACCCTTGGTTGCACGGGTTGATGAAGAGGGTATTGTTCATGGAGGTATTCCTACTCATGTTGTTCCTCCGGGCGGAGGCGGTAATGGTGGTGTTCATGTTGTTCCTCCGGGTGGAGGTGTTCCTATTCCTACTGTTGTCGTTCCTCCGGGCGGAGGAGCAGGTGTTAGAATTCTTACAGTGGTTGGAGGAGGTAGTGTATGTGCAGTGCATGGTGCTGGGGGACACCACTGGGAAGATCATCAGGATGATGTGTTTTCTATGCAAGGGGTTGATGCGGGTATTCCAACTGAAGCTGACAGAAAGTTTAAGTTGATAGAGGAAAGGATGAGAGCCTTTGAGAATCAAAACTCTATGGGTCTTGACATGGCTGATTTGGGATTAGTCCCATGGGTGAAAATTCCACATAAATTCAAAGTGCCTTCGTTCGACAAGTACTGGAACCACTTGCCCTAAGACCCACATTAGGGCATATTACAGAAAAATGTCCGCCTATTCAGAAGATGAAAAACCGTTGATGCATTTCTTTCAGGATAGCCTGGCTAGGGCATCCTTAGAATGGTATATGCAGTTGGAAAGGAATCATATCCGTAGCTGGCGTGAGCTTGCCGAGGCTTTCGTTAAACATTACCAGTATAACACAGATATGGCGCCAAACAGAATGCAACTGCAGAATCTTTCACAGAAGAACAACGAGAGCTTTAAGGAGTACACTCATAGGTGGCGTGAGTTGGCTGCTAGAGTTCAACCTCCCATGATGGAGAGAGAACTTATAGACATGTTCATGGCCACGCTCCAAGGGCCGTACTATGAAAGGTTGGTGGGATGTTTGTCTGCAGGATTTTCTGATTTGGTGTTAGCTGGAGAGAGAGTCGAGAGTGGTATCAAGTCTGGCAAGATACCAAACAATGATGGATACTCAATTGGAGGACATAAGAAGTCGTATGGAGGAAAGAGAGAAGGCGATGCAAACTCGGTTTCTTCGAATCGGCAGAAGGGCAAGGCCCGTCAGAACTACACTCAACAGGTTGCTACCGTAGCCATCCCGGCTCTTCCTTAGCAACAGAGCAATGTTCCTAATTAGTATCAGAATAGGCAGAGGAATGCTGAAAGACATTTTGATCCTCCACCTATGCCCAGTTGCTACAACTTTTGCTGCAGTTGCGCTTAGTTGAGCTCCGTACTCTAGCCTCACCTACTGGGAAGCTACCATCGGGCTATGACGCTAATATACATTGTGATTTTCATTCTGGTGCCCCGGGGCATACCATTGAAAGATGTAGAGCTTTCCATCATAAAGTGCAAGATTTGGTGGATTCGAAAGCCATCAACTTCACCAACGATACTCCAAATGTAATTCAGAACCCCATGCCCAATCATGGTGGGGCTAGGGATAATGCTATAGAAGAGGGGGTGCCGTTGGATTTGATAATGGATGTGAATAAGCTGAAAACTCCTTTGTCAGTTGTAAAGGAGAGATTGTTGAAGGGTGAAGTTTTTCCAGGGTGTTCAGATGGTTGTCATGAGTGTTTGTTGCAGCCTGAAGGTTGTGATTCATTGAAGTTAGGTATTCAGAAGTTGATGGATGACAGGCAGTTACAGTTTGATTGGGTTAACAGTGAGAAGAAAGTTGTTAATAACAGTGAAAATGTTGCTACCATATGCATTCCTTATAAGACGATTAATATTTCAGCACCGACGAGGCAAGCGGTGATTATTATTATTGTTCCAAGACCAATACCTTACGAAAGTACTAAGGCCATCCCTATGGAACTATGGGGCCAAATTATTTTGTAACGGACATAAGCAGGAGCTAGTGGGTCCGTCAGGTGTAGAATCCGTTGTTGAGGCTGGAACTATTACCAGAAGTGGCAGAGTCTTTTCGCCGTCTAATGAAAGTGCGGGCAGTCCGAGTTAGGGTAAGGGTAAGCAAGTGGTTGACAATTTCGGTCAGAGGTAAGTTGTAAATGATTCTACCCAAAAGCAGGTTGAAGACTCTTTTTCGAAAGATACGGAAGAATTCATGAGACTAATACGGAAGAGCGACTACAAAATCGTGGACCAGTTACATCAAACACCTTCTAAGGTTTCAATTTTGTCTGTGCTGTTATGCTCAAAAGCGCATAGGAATGCTCTGCTAAAGGTGTTGAACGCATAATATGTGCCACAAGAGATATCGGTGAATCAGCTCGAGGGCGTGGTGGCGGACGTAAATGCTGGGAACAGTTTGGGCTTTACGGACCTGGATTTGACTCCCGCAAGGAGGAACCACAATAACGCTTTGCACATCTCCACAGAGTGCAGAGGTTCATTGCTATCCCATGTGTTAGTGGATATCAATTCTTCATTAAATGTTCTTCCCAAGAAAGTGCTTATGAAGCTTGACACTCAAGGGCTGATTTGCACACCCAGTGATTTGGTGCTGCGGGCTTTTGACGGCTCCAAAAGGTTTGTATTTGGAGAAATTGTTGTGCCCATCAAGGTGGGGCCAGAGGTCTTTGACGCAACCTTCTATATTATGGACATTCAGCCGACGTATAGTTGTTTGTTGGGCCGCCCCATGGATTCATCACGCTGGGGCAATGACGTCGACGCTGCATCAAAAGTTGAAGTATATGGCCGAAGGGAAGGTTGTTACGGTGTGTGGTGAGGAGGATATAATGGCCAGTCATCTGTCAACCTTCAAGTACGTAGAAATGGATGGAGAAATACATGAAACTTTATGTCAGGCTTTTGAAGTTGTTCGGATTCTGAAGGAGCCTTCTGTGGAGGTTAATGAGCCTGATGTTTCAATGTCATCGTTCAAGGACGTGCGCGCTGCGGTGGAAGCTGGTAATTCCTAGAAGTGGGGTCAGATGATAGATGTGCAGATGAAGAAGAATACATATGGTATGGGATATACAAGCCACCCAAGCGGTCTCAAGAGCCTCTGAGGTACAGTGGTCCGATTCAATTTACCAGTGCCGGAGTATTCTTCAACAAAATTAATGTTATTGGGGATGATGAAGGTGACAGTGAGTGCGATATGGATGAGTGGATCCGGCTGCGTGTTCCTGATCAGGAATTGCATAACTGGTTTACTGAGGAAGTCATCCAAGTCACCAGCGAAGAGTAATTGTTATTGTTTTCTGCATATGTTAAGTCCTACGTTCTGCCCAAGACGTAGTGATTCCTTTCTGTAGAGCCACAATGTTTTGCTTTCAATTTCATCATTAATAAAGGACGTTTTTGCATTCAAACGTTTTGCTCCTTGTTTTTCCTTTTTTCTTTTTGCATTTAATAAAAGAAAAATGGAAATGTGTTTTGGTTTGTTGCATTGATAATAAACATAAAACATCACTCATGCAGGTTTGTCAGTTCAGATTCTACTGATAATGATTTAGCTATGGCTCGGTATGACTTCGACAATCCCATTTATTAGGTTGAAGAAGAGGCTGAAGAAGACAATGACTTGCCTGAGGAACTAGCCAGACTGTTGAAACAGGAGGAACATATCATTTTATCTCATCAAGAGGACATTGAGACTATTAATTTGGGCACCGAGGGCGTGAAAAAGGAAGTTAGAATTGGGGCCGCCTTGGAAGACAATGTTAAGGGAAGATTGATTGAAATGCTTCGAGATAATGTGGACATCTTCGTCTAGTCTTACCAAAACATGTCTGGGCTTGACACAGATATTGTTGTACACCGGTTGCCGCTTAAAGAGGGTTGTTCTCCGGTCAAGCAGAAGCGGAGGAGAACAAAATCGAACATGCCTGTCAAAATCAAAGAAGGGGTTCAGAAACAGTTAGACGTTGGTTTTCTTGCTGTGACGAATTATCCTCCGTGGGTTGCTAATATAGTTCCAGTACCGAAGAAGGATAGATATGCCAGGATGTACGTTGATTATCGAGACTTAAATAAAGCAAGCCCAAAAGATGACTTCCCGCTTCCCCACATTGACGTTTTAGTTGACAACACTGCTCAGTATTCCGTATTTTCCTTCATGGATAGCTTCTCTGGGTATAACCAAATCAAAATGGCCCCATAGGACGTGGAGAAGACACGTTTATAACACTGTGGGGAACTTTTTGCTACAAGGTAATGCCCTTTGGATTGAAAAATGCTGGGGCAACCTATCAGCAGGCGATGGTGACTCTCTTTCATGATATGATTCATAAAGAGATCGAGGTCTATGTTGATGACATGATTGCGAAGTCACAAACGGAGGATGAGCATTTGGTGAATCTTCATAAGCTGTTTGAGAGGTTGAGGAAATTCAGATTGAGGTTGAATCCGAATAAGTGCACTTTCAGAGTGAGATCTGGTAAATTGCTAGGCTTCATTGTTAGCGAAAGAGGTATTGAGGTAGATCCTGCAAAAGTAAAAGCCATACAAGATATGCCTGAGCCAAGAACAGAAAAAGAGGTTTGTGGTTTCCTAGGGAGATTAAACTACATTGCCAGGTTCATCTCTTATCTTACAGCCACGTGTGAACCAATATTCAAATTGTTGAGAAAAGATAAAGAGGCCAGGTGGAATTAAAACTGTCAAAAGGCATTTGATAAAATAAAAGAATATCTGCAGGAACCTCCAATCCTCATGCCGCCAGTGCCAGGAAGACCGTTGATTATGTATCTTACGGTTCTTGAGAATTCGATGGGGAGTGTGCTCGGTCAACACGACGATACAGGTAGGAAAGAGCATGCCATCTATTACCTGAGTAAAAAGTTCATTGATTGTGAGTCAAGGTACTCGGTGTTGGAAAAGACATGTTGTACACTCGCTTGGGCAGCTAAGTGTTTGAGGAAGTATATGTTAAACCACACAACCCTGTTGATTTCGAAAATGGATATGATTAAGTACGTGTTTGAGAAGCAAGCACTTTCTGGGAGAATAGCCCGTTGGAAGATGGTTTTGATAGAATACGATATTCAGTATGTGTCCCAAAAAGTCATTAAGGGAAGTGTTCTGTCAGAATATATCGCCCAACAACCGATTGAGGATTACCAACAGTTGAAGTTTGAATTTCCGGATGAGCATATCATGTTTTTGAAGATGAAAGACTGTGATGAGCCTTTGCCCGACGAAGGACCAGAAATTGGATCACAGTGGAGTTTAATCTTTGATGGGGCTGTTAATTCATATGGTAACGGAATCGGGGCAATCATTACAACCCCAAGGGGTTCTCATATACCATTCACTGCCCGATTAGCATTCATATGCACCAATAACGAAGTAGAGTATGAAGCGTGCATCATGGGGTTGGAAGAGGCCATTGATTTGAGGATCAAGAACCTTGATGTGTATGGTGATTCTGTGTTAGTGATTAATCAGATCAAATGAGAATGGGAGACTCTTCAGGAAAATTTGGTGACTTACAAGAACTACACCAGAAGGTTGTTACCGTTCTTTGATAGGGTCGACTTTCATCATGTACCCCGAGCTGAAAATCAGATGGCTGATGCGCTGCCAACACTGGCTTTAATGTATAAGGTGAATTTGTGGAATGAGACTCCATCAATTAGGATTATGCGTCTGGATAGACCAGCCTTCGTGTTTGCAGCCGAAGAAGTATCAGATGGCAAACTTTGGTATCATGACATCAAGTGTTTTCTCAAAAGTCAAGAGTACCCAGTTGGGGCATTTACCAAGGATAAGAAAACTCTGAGGAGGTTAGCAGGAAATTTCCTTTTGAATGAAGACGATGTGCTCTATAAGAGGAATTTTGACATGGTCTTGCTTCTTTGTGTTGATGAACACGAGGCGGGCCTGTTGATGGAAAAGGTTCGCGAGGGGTCTTTCGGTACCCATGCTAATGGGCATGCTATGGCTAGAAAACTATTGAGGGCAGGGTATTACTGGATGACTATGGAGTCTGATTGTTTTAAATACGCCAGAAAATGCCATAAAGTCTAGATTTATGCGGATAAGGTGCATGTACCGCCTACTCCTCTGAACGTATTGACGACTCCTTGGCCCTTTGCTATGTGGGGCATCGATATGATTGGAAAGATTGAGCCGACTGCCTCTAACGGGCATCACTTTATTCTGGTTGCTATTGATTACTTCACGAAGTGGGTAGAAGCAGCCTCGTTTGCCAACGTCACCAGACAAGTGGTAGCCCGGTTTATAAAGAAGGACATCATCTGTCATTATGGTATCCTGGAGAAAATCATTACTGATAATGGTTCAAATTTGAATAACAAGATGATGAAGGATCTATGCCCGGGCTTTAAGATCGAACATCACAATTCTTCTCTATATCGTCCAAAGATGAATGGTGTTGTTGAGGTAGCAAATAAGAACATTAAGAAGATTGTGCAGAAAATGATGGTAACGTACAAAGACTGGCATGAGATGTTGCCCTTTGCTTTGCATGGTGTTGCAGTGAGAATCGGATATCAAGCTATTAATTGATTTGAATCACACATCTATGAAATTCACCACCGAGCTTTGATTTATCCAAAGGAAAGGGTAAAGATCGAAGAAAACCCTAATTGCGCTATATGAAGACACAACTAAGATATTTAAGGTTCGGGGGTTGATTATACCTAGGGAAGGTGTTAGCGTCCTAAGCATCTGTAGTACTCTACAAGAACCTCTTGTTTGCATTTGTGTTAAGTTACTGTTTGTTTGCTAAAGGAAGAGCTAAGGTGAATACCTAAGGTATATACACTAAGTATGCTCGCTAAGACGTTGCATCTCGTGCCTACGTGTCCTAATAAGGATGGAATCAGAGCATTCGTAGTTCACCTAACAAGGGACGAAGAACTCTTGATAATGATCAAGGTTCCAAGGGGGAATGAGTATTCATGATCATGATACTCACATAGAGTTAAACAACTCTCTAAGTCTAAATTGAAAAACTAACCTAAAGGTTGACTTTAAACAAAGTCAAATGGGAAAGTGAGTACACATCATAATGGTACCGACAAAGAGTTCAAAAACTCCAAACCTAACTCTAAGTTATAACAAAATGGCTCTAATAAGGCCAATAAGGATAAGTAAGTATCTATAATGATAGTACTTACATAGGGTTAACAAAACCCTAACCTAAAACTAGGTTAAAAGAAGAAGAAAGGCTCTAATGAGGTCAAGAATGGTGATCCTAAAGGGGTCAAGGGAAAGAAAGGTGAAAGGACTAAACCAACCGAGAAGATGACTTATGAGTCAACAATGTAATCTTTCCTTTGGAATGGGGTAATAGGCAGCAAAAGGTCGACCATCACTTAATCCAAAATTGGCATCGAAAGCTTCCAAGGTACCAAAGAATTAAATTCAAAATCGAAACTCAAGAACTAAACAAAATAAAGTTGAGGATTGATTTAAAATCAAATAAAAATCTAATTGAGAAACCAATTGATGAATTAAATTAAGATCTAATTAGAAACTAAATAATAAATAAAATAAAAATCTAACTAGAAACTAATTTAAGCTAAAACCTAATTAAAACCAAATTACTAATTGATATAAAACCTAACTAATTAATTTAAATTAAAATCTAATAAAAAATTAATTGGTTAAATTAACTTAAGACTAAAACTAATTTATTAATTAAAACTTAATTAAGCCGAAATCTAATAAGAGAACTAACTAAATAAACCTAAAAACTAAATAAATAATTACAAGGGGGGTGCAGATTAATTTGAGTCTATGGGCTGCAAGCCCAACATGAAACTTATTTAAAAAAAGAAAGAAAAAGAAAGGAGAGGTCTGTGGACGGGTGGAGAGGGACGAAATGAGGGGGTGAGGCCCAATGGGGCATGTGCTGGCCGGACAGATCAGCTGGTCGGGTCTCTCTTTCTTGACCCGGATTGGTTCTAAAAGGGAAAAGGGTAACAACTGAACCCTAAAAAAAAGGAAATTTTACCCCATACCCCTACAGTTATACCTATACCTCTACATTTTTTAAAAAATGCCAATTCTATCCCTGTTTATTTTTAATTATTTAATTATTTTATTTTTTTTACCGTTACTGTTCATTGTCAGACGTGTGTCAGAGATCCAGAAAATTTACCCAATTTTGCGCGTACCGGAACACTTTCTCCATGACTTGCGGTATGCAAATTTTCATTCCGGAAGACTTTTAATAAGAGTTCCGGTTAATTACAAAGTACGTACCAGAAGACTTATTAAAAGACTTCCGGTTCTTAGACTTAGTTTTGCGTCTTCCGGAACACTTCCATCATGTCTTCTGTTTGCTTCTAATGTGTATCGTAACACTTTTGTTAAGAGTTCCGGTTTGTTAAATTTGTTCACTGGAACTCTTTTACTGAGTCTTCCGGTTTGTTTTTGAAATTCTATTTTTTTTAATGTAGGTACAGAAATTCCTCTGCAAATAAGCGATAAAGATCAGATATGTGTAGTTACGTCTGATACTTTTCAACTACTCAAAGATTTGGTACACGAGAAGAGGTGATAAGATGGATTAAAGAGATCAGAATCCAGAATAAAGTAACAGTTATCATCACTCATTCAGATATTGAAACAGGCAAGAGAGGAAGAAGTAACAAATTAATATTTGGTTGTGATAAATGTGGGAAACACAAGGATATTGGTAGTGGTACCTAAAGTGCAACGAAAAAATGTGGATGTCCATTTAAAATCAGGTCGACTCTGGCAAAAGATGGGTCTGGATGGAAGGTTGATGTAAAATGTGGAGTTCATAACCATGGTCTGCCTGATACATTAGAAGGTCACTCATTTGTTGGTAGGTTGACAGCGGATCAGAAGCAACATGTTATTGATTTGACAAAGAGAAAGGTTCCACCTAGAGATATATTGCTTTCCTTGCAAAAGCAAGATCCAGATAATGTCACTCGGATCACACAAATATACAAGCAGAAGAGTATGATAGAAAAAGAGATAAGAGGTCCTAGAAGTGAGATACAACATTTGTTTAAGCTTATTGAGGGTACAGGTTATGTTTATTGGTGTCGAAAAAGAGATGACTTTGAAGTTATTAGAGATATATTTTGGGCTCATCCAGATTCAGTTAAGTTGTTAAATATTTTTCCTATTGTGTTAGTTATGGACAACACTTACAAGACAAGTAAATATAGGCAACCTCTGTTTGAAATTTTTGGCATGACATCAACCGAGTTGACTTTTGCTGTCGCATTTGCGTATATTGAGTCAGAGCAGATTGAGACGTTTTGTTGGGTGTTAGATAAGCTTAAATAATTGTTAGTGAAGAAAGATTTGTGTCCACAAGTGATTGTGACAGATAGAGATCTTGCCTTGATGAAAGCCATTGAAACTGTGTTTCCAAGGTCGATCAATTTTCTATGTCGATTTCATATTAACAAAAATGTTGGTGCAAAACGGAAACAATATGTGGCTCGTGACAAGCAAGAGACAATTAACCAATTATGGACTGAAGTTGTATGGGCTAGTGATGAGATTGAGTATGATCAATGGTTGAAGCAACTTGAGCAGACGTGTGTTGATTGTAATGAATTTATTGATTATGTGAAGGACACATGGTTGACACCACATAGACAAAGATTTGTTGGAGCATGGATTGATCGAGTGCTACATTTGGGTAACATGACGACTAATCGGTACGTATTTGTTATTAGTATTTCTAAATTGTATATTTTTTTTTGTATTTTTTTAAGTATTTTTAATATGTATTATTTTTTAGGGTTGAGTCTGCTCATTGGAAGTTAAAGTATATGTTGGGGAACAGTATTGGCGACATGGTCAAATGTTGGGAGGCTATGAATGACAACTTAAAGTTACAACTGGGCAACATTAGAGCTTCTTTTCAAAAGAGTTTTTATGAAGTTGAGCACGCCCACGTAGGTCCGTTTTACATCTGACCAGTGTGTCCCACGCCGCCTTTGCCGTCGTTGAATCTGCAATCTTCTCAAACACATTCGCATCCACACACTGATGGATGTAGAACAATGCTTTCTGATCTTTCTTCCTTGTATCCTTCTGCGCGTTCTTCTGCTCCTCCGTCGCATCTGCTGCTACCGAAAAATAACCTTCAGTGACAAGATCTAGAACATCTTGAGCACCGAACAGTACACGCATCTGAATCATCCAACGATTCCAGTTTTTGCCATCAAATACTGGAAGCTTGGTGTTCATACCGCCGTTGCCGTTCATCATCTTCAACCTTGTACAATACACTCAGAACTTACCACGCACAGTGTTTCCCAGCCCACAGAATCAAAAAATTATGATTCTGATCAGAATTTCGTTCAAGATTCAACAAAAATCAAGAACCAAAATTCAATCACACAAGAATCCTCACGTTTCACTCGTGTTTCCCGTTGATCCGAACCGGAGCTCTAGATACCAATTGTTGGTGTACAAGGTGAAAATAATGATGAAAAGAAGATAATATATTATATTGAGAATGACGTCTACAAAGGATAAAGATACAATAATTAGAATGACATCTACACTACCCTATTTATAAGCTAAAACCTAGGACTACAAAAACAACAATACAATAATAAAATACCCTCTAACAAACTTGGTTACCAAGTTTGAGAATATTAATTAAAATATAAATTATTTCTAATATAGCATCATATAGAAACAGAGTGACGCGACATACCTCGCGAGCAACAAATCGTGAATCCCAGGTAATACCTTGACGCTGCTACCCTTTTATTTCTGCTTCGTTTTTGTTGTGAGTGAGTTAAAGCTCAGTTAAATCCATGTCACGAGTTTCTCCTTTCAAAGTTTAATCTCTGCTGTTTCTTTTATGATTATGAGGGTGATTGTGGAATGAATTTTCGCTTAGCCAAGGTTTGTTGAGTTGTGTGGTTGTGGCAAGGGTGGTTAATGGAAAGAAGTGAATCAGTTTTTTGTTCTGGGTTATTGCGGTTTGTCTTGAAGATCTGATGAGGGTTTTGAAGGATGGTTTTTATTAGGTTAATGTTGAAGTTTTTGAGATGATTTTGTGGTGAGTCCTTCTTTCTTTTTCTGTATCTCTTTAAATTCAAAACTAGTTGTATCAGAAAAGTGTAATTTTTCTCCCCTGTTATCCTTCTGCAAAGTTTCAATGTGTAGTTGCTGTTGCTTGGCTTGCAGGGCATAGGTTGTGTCCAGGCTGAGGGTGGTGTAGCAGTCTTGGAGGGTAGTGACAAGGCTCCACTTTGGTGTAAATGCAGAACAGGTTTCGTAAGCTTCTGCATATTGCTGCATAGTGAAATTTTGGGAAAGGTGTGACTTGTTCAAGGTTTTACTCTGGTCAAAATTATATAACCAAGCCTAGTATCACACTTCACATGGGTTCGTCTGGTTGTGCATAATGGTGCAGGAAATCACAGCATGGTAACAGTGTCGCAGGTTTTTTTTTGGTGTGGCCAAGGCTTAGAGTTGGGGTCCCACAGAGTAATAGCAAAAAGCACGAGGAATGTAGCACAAGCTGCTATTTTTTTGTACAGTTTCTTTTGTGGCATGAAGTGCAGAACAATATGTTTGAATTTTGTTGTAGTAATTTTGCAAGACAAGTGTAAATGCGTTTGGAACATAATGATGGACTATAAGTTAGAATTTGAAAACAAATTGTGACTTGAACCTTAATTTTTTTTTTTTAAAACAAAATTGAATGAACTTTACAAGAGCCTTAAATTTTGAAACTTGAATAGAATTTGACATTTGAATGGTTTTAAGACTTGGACACAACACTTGAAATGGATTGGAATGTCATTGAAGCATGAAATTGGACTTGAATTTATGAATTGAGTCTTTGGATTTTGAGTTTGAGATTGGAATTGAAAATTGGTGAATTTGAATAGATTATGAAGTGTGAATTTTGTCTATGATTTGAATTGAATTGTGATGGAATTGGAAATTGATGGAAAATTTGGATTATGGATGAAGTGACGACATGAAACATGAGGCATAGTGATGAGGGCGTGACACCCTTAGGATTTGAACAACATCACAATTATAATTTGAACAAAGAACACTTAGGAAACAATCCTAGTTAATCACAAAATTGTACTTAAACAATGAAGTGTTTGGCCCTCTCTTGAATTAACATAGAATCCGTTTGTATCCCCCACAAACTTTGAAGTCACTTGACATTGTTTTTTTTTTTAAACCAAAATGAATCATAAAAGATAAAACTTGCATTCTTGAACCAAAATGTCAATTGTGACCACACTTTTGTTATTGAATCTGCAAGTTATGACACTCTCCTCATATGATGGCAACAGATTCAAACTTGTTTCCAAACGTCCCTCTTAGATTCACAAGGTCAAAAGACCAACACCTCAAAAATTGGATCTAATGCCAACCATAATTCCTTTTTTTTTACACAACTTGAAAAATGATTAAAAAACCGTAAGGTTCTCCTTGAGAAACAAAGATCCCCAACCCAAAGTCAATTCTTTCTTAAAACAAAGCACCACTGAGAACAAAGTCTTGTATGGTCTAAATTGAAACAATAATGAATCAAAACTCAATGGTTCTTCCTGAGTTTTATTTTAAGGTCAAGGCCCATCACAAAACTTGCTGGTCACTATGAGCATCAACACAAATCACACACTGATTCTCAGAAGTCCAAGGCTAGACAAAATCTTAAAGAGAAAGCTTGAAGTGAAAAGAACAAACTCAGTTGATTATTCTTTTAAATCCTGGTTAGACCAAAACTCCGCTTTCTCGCATCCAACCTGATTTCACGAAGAAACAAAGCCACGATGCTAGAAGATCTGGTTAGTTTAATGCTTAAATGGCTGACCTATAATGATTGTGCAAACGAAAATGACATCTAAGGGGTAAAATTTGGGGTATGACACATGGTTATCGTACTTCGTTGCGTACATTGACAGGGCGACTCCTTTCTCACTGGTATATGGTATGGAGGCAGTCCTACCATTAGAAGTTGAGATTCCTTCTTTAAGAATTTTGGCTAATGTGAAACTTGATGAAGTCGAATGGGTGCGATCCAGGTTGGATCAACTGAACCTTATTGAGGAGAAGAGATTGGCAGCCATTGCACATGGTCGGTTATATTAGAGCATGATGAAAAAGGCCTTTGATCAGAAGGTGCATCCTTGGTGTTTTCAGACTGGTGTCTTGGTTTTGAAAATGATCCTTCTTCCTCAGACAGATCACAGGGGCAAATGGACTGCAAACTACGAAGGGCCATATGTTGTGAGAAATGTTTTCTCTGGTGGAGCCTTGTTACTCTCAACTATGGATGGCGAAGATTTTACATCCCCTGTGAACGCAGACGCAGTAAAAAAATACTTCGCATAAAAAGAGACCCGCTGGACAACAAAAAGAAAAGTCCAGGCAAAAAAAGGGCATCCTTACAAACCACAAAAAGAAAAGGTTCGGGCAAAAATTAGGGATAAAAGGAAGAAGAGAATAAACCCGCAAAGTTGAAAACCTGAAAAGGCAACTTTGGCAAAAATGGGTATCCTGGTGGATTGAAAACCCAAAAGGGCTATCTAGGCAAAAGTTAGGGATTCAAAAGTGAGAGGCTGCGCTTTGCGTTCGATCTGTGAGCACTTTTCATGCATGGGAATTTCGAAGGAGAGGAATCAGTCCAGTCAGTCTTTTCAGAAGTCAAAGCATCTGCGGATATAGAAGACATATGGGTCATAGCTGAATCGAAGCATGGTGGATATCTGCTCCCACATTGCCGACATATGTATTTCCTTTTCACTTTTGTGCAATTACCTCTTTTCAAGAATTGCTTCCAAATTGTAAATGCCTATTTACAGGCTGATTCAATCAATAAAGTATTCATTTCACTCAAAAAGTTTTCTGTTTCTGTTTTTACTTTTACTATTTTGTTTGCAAAGACGTCCAGTATTTTTGATAAACATTGCATGTAAAAACATTAAGCTTTACAGAGCATACCGAAAACAATGAAATTTTCTTGAGCGATGAACGTTATGGATGGTAACCGAGGTGGCCATTTTGCGTATAAAACATTCTGTTGTTTGAGATTTGTTTGCAGGGTAGCAAGTTTTCTTCTCCCCAGTAGAGTTTTTTCTCTCTAGCATTAAAAATCTATCATCCTCAACAGAGCATTGGGAACCTCTCTCTCCCCAGTAAGGGTGCAGAGGATCGCTTTCCCCCAGTCAGATTGGTTTATTGGTCCCCAGCGAGTATTCATAAGCTGGTCGTACTAGACAGGACAATGTGGCATCCCCAGCAGGAGACTTAACTGATGTTTCTCTCCCGACGAAGATTTTATATTCCCCACAGAGTAGTGGTATCCACTTTCCTCATCGGGCCAGGAAGTGTAATTTTGCTAGCAACAGTGTGCTATTATCCTTACCGGAATAAGGTTAAAGGATATTTCCCCACCAGAAGCTCAATGACATTCCCCAACAGGTTTGGTACCGTTGGCTTCTCTCTCCAAGTAGGGCTTGATGTTGATTCCCTCGCCAGGTAAATCAGCGGAGTATGATATCCCCGACAGATTCTAAGCCCAATCGTCATTGGCGCTTTCCTGTATCAGCTTATTGGGACGATTTCCCTGCAGGCGTTACTCATATTCCTCGGCAGAGTGGATTTTCCTTGGGATTTATCTTCAGCAGGTGATGTTTACAATCCCTAGCGGAGTGGAGGTTAGTTTTGTTTTTCATTTTCAGTGGAGGGTTTGATCAGGAGGGCCGTTCGATTTGTCTTCCTCAACACGGTTTGCGACCCCGAGGACAATTCAGTTTGTCATCCCCGGTGGAGTTGCCTTCGTTTTTCAGCATTTATTTTGTTGAAGGGCCTCTTTTGCATAGCATGAGCTTCATTTGCATTGCATCCTCCAAATGCGTAGCATTTCCATTTCATGTTGAGCATTACGCCATAAAAGAATTCAAACATATGCATTCGAAGCATAGGCCAGGTTTGAGTTCACCTTTGCCAGACGTTCCCCAGCGAAAACCATAGTAACTTAGGAGGTATCGTTCAACTTTATTCCCCAAGCAGTGATTTTGGTCATCCAAAGAGATTATCTGGTGTCCCCCTGCAGAGTTGTTTGTCAGAATCGTTAGTATATGGTTTCTTTTCTTTTCACCCATTCGTCCAGGTTGTTAGACGATGGCGATGGATCTAGAAGAGGGGGGGGGGGGGTTGAATAGATCCCTTGAGTTTTACACGCAAATGGTTACCAAAATTTTGTTTTAAAAATTTTAAGCGGAAGCAACTACTGAATCACACGTCTACAACAAACCTTCTACTAAAAGGATCAGATATGCACGACAATATTAAGAATGGAATACAGATGAGAAAAATTCAGAACGATTCACACAGTTGAAACGCAATCAACAAAGTTTACTTGCTTAATACTTAATCCAAACCAATGAGGTGAATCGATAAATAATTAAAGACAAATGCGTTCGATTTTGCTTTGAAACAAATTATCAAACACTTGGTGTGCGTAAACACACTAAGTGCAGGATTTCTATGGAATGTAATGTAAAGCTGCTCCAAGATATAGTTCAAGGAATTGTATCAATTTAACAAAACATTTTCTCAGCTCATGATTACACTACGACCGAAATTTCGATAAATTGCGACATCACAAATTCAAATAAACTGAAATGTAAAAGAGTTAAGGGAAAGAGAGAACAAACGAGATTTGATTAGGCAGTTCCCCAATCGTCCTCGCTTTGGGTACCTCTGCCCCCAGTTCCACAATTGGAATTGAGATATATATATATATATATATATATATATATATATATATATATATTGTAATACCCCGTAAATTTATAAACGCTCTGGTTAATATTATTATGATCAACTGGGTTCCGGAGTACTCTGAACAATTATTTGATAAAATAATTAGAGTAAACTGACGAACTCAGAGTTGATTAAATTAATAGTATTTAACGTTGAGTTTTATTCTTTCGCGCATTTGAGATAATTTGGATAATTAGTAGTATGATCAATTAATATCACTTTGGATATTTTCTTTTCATTTTACTTATTTGGTCAAAGATAGAAACTTAGAGAAAAAGAAAAAGAAAGAAAAGAAAGGAAAAAGGGAAGAAAGGAAAGGAGAAGGGAGGAAGAAGAGAGGAAAATTTCCCAAAAGCTCAAGATCATCATCAATTCATCTGTTTTTCGTTCAATCGTCTCCGCATCAACCTCCTCGTCTAGTAATCCAGGTGGGTTCTAGTTAGACTCTTTAGGGTAGAGTTTTATTGAGTTAGAGTTAGATTGGTATTATGGAAATTGATTAATTTTGCATGAAATTCATGAATCTAGTTGCTAAATGCAATGTGTGATTGTATGTTTATACCGATTGTTATGTTATAACATGTTTTGATGAATTTTAGATTGGAAAAATGGGATTTTGGGGTTGAATTGAATCAACCCGTAGCAGACAGATTCTGCAGGAAAATTTCTGGGTTCAAACTGCCCATACGCGTATCACGCAGGGCCATACGCGTATTGACTTGGGCAATACGCGTATGGATGTGAAGAAAATTGGGCGTTACGCGTATGGACAAGGCAATGCGCGTATGAGACATGGTGGTACGCGTATTGGACTTTTACAAGTGAATTTTGAAGGAAAATAGCCTTGCCCATACGCGTATGGCCTTGGGCAATACGCGTATGGCTGGGCGAGAATCTTAGGCAATACGCGTACGGGGAGTGCCAATACGCGTATGGCCAGGGGACTTGCAGAATTCTGCTGTTGTGATATTTTATTTCCGATCGTTTGTTTCCAATGCCGTAACTTTTTATCCGTAACTCGGAATGGAACAATTTTGGTATCGTTGGAAAGGTAATAAAATGTACTTTCTTATTACATTGGTTTTAAGACTGTCGGCCGATTTAATTATATTGGGATTTATGAAATCGTGTCGCTTTGTTGATTTTAGTGTTTAATGTTGTGTAATTATTGTTGAAAATGTATGTATGATAAAACATAAAATAAGTAGAGTGAGGACAATTAACCCAAACAGTGTCGGAAGAATATAGAATGGATAAACACTAGTATGGAACATGTGTGTTAACCGTTTGGTTGTGATAAGGCGTAATGGCCTTGAGATTGTCGAATACAATCAAGTCTTTGTGAGATCACGTAATCGTAACCGGTTATTATTGTTTTTGCGAGTGCGTTTCATGGGTCTCGAGCTCCTCTGAAACATGTGCACCACTACTTGGCAGGTTTGATTCCCGCATTTCATTTTAGTACGAATGGCGCCCATGGAGCGTAGGCTTGTGACGGTATAAGGCCCGTGAGAAGTGACGGTTCATAACGGTTAATGGCCCGTAGAACCCGAATCCATTCGTATGTCAAGTAGGTTGCAAGGATCCATGACCCGGGTCGACTTCTAGACGTAGAAGAGGACGGGAATAGGGGATACCTTGGCATGGTTATCGATTAGTGATATTGTGAGTTGATGAACTCATAACATGTTTCCATATAGTGTGTGTGTACTCATGGTCACTCCCCTTTTCCCCTTTTGACTTGAGTTAGGTTTGTTAGAACCTTATAGAGCCGAGAGGACTTTAAGATAGGGAACTCACTGAGATTTGATGTATCTCACCCCACTGTTGTTGTTTACATCACAGGTTCTGCAGGTTTAGCGAAGGGTAAGGAAAAGGTTATTTGACTTTCCTTACGGATCGTGGTTTTGTGATGGCATGGCTTCCGCTATGGCGTTATGTTTTGAGATCATTGTTTTGATCTAGTTCTTAGTTTTTATCATTTTGGAACATCTTGTATATGTAATGCCTTAGACCTTTAGTTCTTTTGTATTAGAGGCATTTATATATATAATGTGTTAACTAGGAACTTATTATGTTTCAGTACCAAAAAGTGGGATTCATGTATAATATATGATTTGAGGCATGTATTGTATAAGGTCTTTACAGTTGGTATCAGAGCAGGTCGTATCCTCGACCTAGCCATGAAATAGTATAAGTGTTTCTTTCCGTTTCATATGTGTTGTGTCGCTATGGGTCTTAAGTGTTATATTTATGGTATTGAGCCTGATCAACTTAATTCTATCTATATGACATTTAGGAACATGGTTGGCGGACGCAGAAACAATCGTGGTAGACCCATAAATCCTCCAGCTGGGATGAATCCGCCAGGCGGCGATGCAAATGCTTCTTTGTATCAGTTTGTGCGACAGATGCAGCAGCAGCAGAACCAGTTCATGCAACATATGGTGCAACGGATGAATGTAGGTCTTCATCCTCGAGTGGTTGTCCCAGAGATTGTAGGTGGGAGTTTTCGGGATTTTCTCCGCATGAATCCTCCAGAATTTCATGGCGGAATGGATCCTGTGAAAGCTCATGACTGGATTGCTGGCATGGAGAGAATTTTTCTAGTAATTTGCTGTAGTGAGGAGAACAAGGTAGTGTTTGCTTCTCACTCACTGAGGGGTCCTGCTGAGAGATGGTGGGATGTTGCTTCAGCTTTCATGACTATGCAAGGTGTACCTAAGGTGTGGGAGCAGTTCAGGTCTATTTTTATTGAAAAGTACCTTCCTAGTTCCTTGAGGATCCGAAGAGAGTTTGAATTCCAGCAGTTGCGGCAATACTGTGTGGCAGAGAACAGTTTGAAGGAAGTTCGGACAGAAGGGGGTTCGCGTAGGGCAAGCCAACAGTCTAATCCTAGGCAACGAGTTTTTAAAAGGAAACAAGTTCAGAGCTCTAGGACTAGTGCATGTCGACACTGTGGTAGAAATCATCGGGGAAAGTGTGGTATCGAAGGTGTGAAGTGTTATCAATGTCAGAAGGTGGGCCATTTGGCGAGGGATTGTCCTCAGGGTAGAAATCAGACACAAGGGAAGACTACTGGTCGAGTATATACTCTGGATGCAAGGAAAGCAAAGGGTGATAATTCCTTGATTGCGGGTACGTGTTTTGTTAATGGTCAACCTTGTTTTGTTTTATTTGACTGTGGGGCTACACATTCTTTTGTGTCTTTGAGATGTGTGAAGCGACTAGGGTTGCAAACTATTCCTTTGTTTCCTCCTATGGTGGTTACTACTGCCATGGATGAAATGGTTGAAACACCCCTGATGTGTGAAAATTGTGTGTTGTCGGTGAACGAAAGAGTTTTCCAGATTGATCTTATTTGTTTGCCGCTCAAGAAAGTGGATGTTGTTCTGGGAATGGATTGGCTTTCTGCTAATTCGGTGTTTATCGGTTGTGAGGAGAAGCTAATTATTATTCCATCTGCTGAGACTACTCTGAAAGATGTTTTATCAACGATTTTAGAAGGTACGGTGAGAATGGTAAATTTCTTGTTTGAATTAAGAGAAATCTGTTTTGTTAGTTCCTACTAAGGAGGGAAGTAGTGAACAACAAGTTCTGAGTATTCCAGTTGTATGTGAATTTTCCGAAGTGTTTCCAGAGAATGTTACTACTCTTTCCTCCGGAGAGAGGAGTTGAGTTCTCTATTGACCTGATACCAGGAACGGCTCCTGTATCCGTTTCTCCGTATCAGATGGCGCCGCTTGGGTTAAGAGAATTAGAGGACCAGTTGGAAGACTTGATGTCTAAGCACCTTGTTAGATCTAGTGTTTCACCTTGGGGAGCTCCAGTGTTATTGGTAAAGAAGGAAAGATGGGGGAATGCGTTTATGCATCGACTATCGTAAGTTGAATAAAGTGACTATTAAGAACAAGTATCCCTTACCAAGGATAGACGACTTGTTAGATCAATTAAAAGGAGCCTGTGTGTTCTCAAAGATTGATTTACGGTCGGGTTATCATCAGATTCGAGTGAAGAGTTCCGATGTGCCAAAGACTGCATTTAGGACCCGTTACGGTCATTATGACTTCCTAGTGATGCCTTTCGGTGTGACTAATGCTCCAGTGGTTTTTGTGGATTGCACGAATCGAATAGTTCAGGCTTACTTGGACCAATTTATGATAATCTTTATTGATGACATTCTTATTTATTCTCGTACTCCACAAAAGTGCGAAGAACATCTGAGGATTGTCTTATCGGTCTTGCAAGAGAAGCAATTGTTTGCTAAGTTGAGCAAGTGTGAGTTTTGGATGTCGGAAGTTAATTTTCTTGGACATGTGATATCTCGAGGTGGTGTGGCAGTGGATCCATCGAAAGTAGAAGCAGTGATTAATTGGGAGAGGCCGAGAAATGTAACAGAAGTTAGAAGTTTCGTGGGATGGACAGGTTACTATGGAAGATTTATTAACAGCTTTTCTCAATTGGCCTTACCAATGACGAAACTTACTCGGAAGAATGTTGCTTTGGAGTGGGATTCGGGTTGTGAACAAAGTTTTATGAAATTGAAGGAAAGTTGACGAGTGCTCCAGTATTAATTATTCCTAATCCTAACAACTCTTATGAAGTATTTTGTGATGCTTCTAAGAGGGGATTAGGGGGTGTTCTGATGCAAGGTGGTCAAGTGGTAGCTTATGCTTCTCGACAGTTGAAAGTTCATGAGAAGAATTATCCAACTCATGACTTGGAACTAGCTCCTGTGTTGTTTGCACTGAAGGTGTGACGTCATTACTAGTATGGTGTACGTTTTGAAATGTTCAGTGACCACAAAAGTTTGAAGTAATTGTTTGACCAAAAAGAGTTGAATATGCGACAAAGAAGATGGATGGAATACTTGAAAGATTATGGCTTAGAATTGAAGTATCATCCGGGAAAGGTGAATAAAGTAGCGGACGCCTTAAGTCGAAAAATGGTTCATAGTGCAAAATTGATGATTTTTGGAATATTCGTTGTTGGAAAAGTTTAGAGATCTTAATCCCCGGTTTGTGTGGACTCCGAATGGTGTAATCATGGGAATTGGAATGTCAATTCTACTTTAAGAATGGAGATTCAACAAGAGCAAATGTTAGAGGAGGAGTTACAAGATGGGATTGTTCTGTTTAATCAAAGGAATTGTGTTCCGAAAGATGAAGCGTTAAAAAGGAAGATTCTAGACGAAGCTCATAAAGGTACTGTTACGATACATCCTGGTTCTTCGAAGGTGTATCAGGATTTAAAGAAGGATTATTGGTGGTCCGGGATGAAAAAGGATATAGCGGAATATGTGTCAGAATGTGCAGTATGTCAACAGGTGAAGATTGAACACCAAAGACCGGGCGGTCTGTTACGACCTTTGGATATTCCAGTTTGGAAGTGGAGTAGTATCTCTATAGATTTTGCAGTAGGTTTACCTCGTACACTAGGAGGTTATGATTCTATTTGAGTAATTGTGGATCGACTAACGAAATCTGCGCATTTCTTAGCCGTGAAGACTACTTATAAGGCAAGTCATCTTGCGAGGATGTTTATTGTTGAGATTGTGATATTGCAGGGTGCTCCTTCTAATATTGTGTCCGTTAGAGATCCGAAGGTTACTTCGAGATTTTGGAAAGTGTTCCAACAAGTTGTGGGTACGAATTTGCGTTTAAGCACGTCGAATCATCCTCGGACGGATGGTCGGACTGAACGAACAATACAGACGATAGAGGATACGTTAAGAGCTGGTGTGCTAGAGAGTAGAGGAAAAATTGGAAAGAACTTTTACCGATAATTGAGTTTTCCTATAACAAGAGTATCATGCGAGCATCGGTATGGCTTCTTATGAAGCATTGTATGGGAGGAAGTGTAGAACACCTTTGTGTTGGGTAGAAGTTGGCGAAGATAGAATTATAGGACCCGAGATTATTCAAGAGACTACGGAAAAGATTCGAATGATCCGCGAGAAGGTTAAACAAGCACAAGATCGCCAAAAGAGTTATGCGGATAATCGTAGGAGACCTTTGGAATTTGAGGAAGGTGACCATGTATTTCTGAAAGTTACTCCGAGATTGAGATTGAAAGGACCGTTTAAGTCACGTAAGTTAAGTCCGAGATACGTGGGACCGTATCAGATTTTAGAAAGGATTGGTGAAGTTGCTTATAGATTAGCCTTACCACCCTCTCTATTCGAGATGCATGACGTTTTTCACGTATCTCAGCTCCGTAAGTTTATTCCTGATCCTCTTCAGCCAATTCTACCCGAATCCGTGGAAATTGAAGCGGATTTGACTTTTGGACCACAACCGAGTTGTATTGTGGGAAGGGAAACAAAGGTGTTAAGGAACAAAGATATTCCACTTGTTAAGGTGCAATGGGATATGACGCATCCGGGCGATGCTACTTGGGAACTAGAATCGGAAATGCGAGAATCTTATCCACATCTGTTCAGGTAATATTCTAAATTCGAGGACGAATTTCTATTTAAGGGGGGGAGGATGTAATACCCCGTAAATTTATAAACGCTCTGGTTAATATTATTATGATCAACTGGGTTCCGGAGTACTCTGAACAATTATTTGATAAAATAATTAGAGTAAACTGACGAACTCAGAGTTGATTAAATTAATAGTATTTAACGTTGAGTTTTATTCTTTCGCGCATTTGAGATAATTTGGATAATTAGTAGTATGATCAATTAATATCACTTTGGATATTTTCTTTTCATTTTACTTATTTGGTCAAAGATAGAAACTTAGAGAAAAAGAAAAAGAAAGAAAAGAAAGGAAAAAGGGAAGAAAGGAAAGGAGAAGGGAGGAAGAAGAGAGGAAAATTTCCCAAAAGCTCAAGATCATCATCAATTCATCTGTTTTTCGTTCAATCGTCTCCGCATCAACCTCCTCGTCTAGTAATCCAGGTGGGTTCTAGTTAGACTCTTTAGGGTAGAGTTTTATTGAGTTAGAGTTAGATTGGTATTATGGAAATTGATTAATTTTGCATGAAATTCATGAATCTAGTTGCTAAATGCAATGTGTGATTGTATGTTTATACCGATTGTTATGTTATAACATGTTTTGATGAATTTTAGATTGGAAAAATGGGATTTTGGGGTTGAATTGAATCAACCCGTAGCAGACAGATTCTGCAGGAAAATTTCTGGGTTCAAACTGCCCATACGCGTATCACGCAGGGCCATACGCGTATTGACTTGGGCAATACGCGTATGGATGTGAAGAAAATTGGGCGTTACGCGTATGGACAAGGCAATGCGCGTATGAGACATGGTGGTACGCGTATTGGACTTTTACAAGTGAATTTTGAAGGAAAATAGCCTTGCCCATACGCGTATGGCCTTGGGCAATACGCGTATGGCTGGGCGAGAATCTTAGGCAATACGCGTACGGGGAGTGCCAATACGCGTATGGCCAGGGGACTTGCAGAATTCTGCTGTTGTGATATTTTATTTCCGATCGTTTGTTTCCAATGCCGTAACTTTTTATCCGTAACTCGGAATGGAACAATTTTGGTATCGTTGGAAAGGTAATAAAATGTACTTTCTTATTACATGGGTTTTAAGACTGTCGGCCGATTTAATTATATTGGGATTTATGAAATCGTGTCGCTTTGTTGATTTTAGTGTTTAATGTTGTGTAATTATTGTTGAAAATGTATGTATGATAAAACATAAAATAAGTAGAGTGAGGACAATTAACCCAAACAGTGTCGGAAGAATATAGAATGGATAAACACTAGTATGGAACATGTGTGTTAACCGTTTGGTTGTGATAAGGCGTAATGGCCTTGAGATTGTCGAATACAATCAAGTCTTTGTGAGATCACGTAATCGTAACCGGTTATTATTGTTTTTGCGAGTGCGTTTCATGGGTCTCGAGCTCCTCTGAAACATGTGCACCACTACTTGGCAGGTTTGATTCCCGCATTTCATTTTAGTACGAATGGCGCCCATGGAGCGTAGGCTTGTGACGGTATAAGGCCCGTGAGAAGTGACGGTTCATAACGGTTAATGGCCCGTAGAACCCGAATCCATTCGTATGTCAAGTAGGTTGCAAGGATCCATGACCCGGGTCGACTTCTAGACGTAGAAGAGGACGGGAATAGGGGATACCTTGGCATGGTTATCGATTAGTGATATTGTGAGTTGATGAACTCATAACATGTTTCCATATAGTGTGTGTGTACTCATGGTCACTCCCCTTTTCCCCTTTTGACTTGAGTTAGGTTTGTTAGAACCTTGTAGAGCCGAGAGGACTTTAAGATAGGGAACTCACTGAGATTTGATGTATCTCACCCCACTGTTGTTGTTTACATCACAGGTTCTGCAGGTTTAGCGAAGGGTAAGGAAAAGGTTATTTGACTTTCCTTACGGATCGTGGTTTTGTGATGGCATGGCTTCCGCTATGGCGTTATGTTTTGAGATCATTGTTTTGATCTAGTTCTTAGTTTTTATCATTTTGGAACATCTTGTATATGTAATGCCTTAGACTTTTAGTTCTTTTGTATTAGAGGCATTTATATATATAATGTGTTAACTAGGAACTTATTATGTTTCAGTACCAAAAAGTGGGATTCATGTATAATATATGATTTGAGGCATGTATTGTATAAGGTCTTTACATATATATATATGCTGCTGTTGCAATTTTTTTATTACAAGAGAAGAACCATGAACATCCAAACTCCCAAACGTCTTTGATCGTTGATGCAGAGCCTTCTCTTCCCTTGATTCAAGATGAATTAAGTGCTTCGAATATGGTTGATCCAATTACCGTCTCACGCTACTTGATTGCAAGAAGCCTTGTTCTTTAATCCTTTTCACTCGATCAATTGCGATCTACCAAAGATTTGAACCCAAACCTCTCTTCTACGATCCTCCGATTACAGCTACTAAACCGAACAATTACTCCAATCTTCAGTTACCTTTGCCCGGCTGAAGCCCTGTAGAACGAAATGGTTTGTACAAAAAACCCCAAAAATCTACTCGATTCTTGGAGGACAAAACCAACTGGTTTTATTCAAGAAACACCTACCAAGCTCTCAACCCAGAAAATGAAGATCATACACTTCCAAAATTCTGAACGTTATCACTTCGATCAACGGGCGACACAAACAAAGATGATTATGTGTGATTGTTTGTTTACTCAATAAAGAAGATGAAGATGAAGAGAAAAATGGTATCTATTTTCACATTTCTTGTTTTTTTAATCATATTTTGATATGTGAGATGACCAGACTATTTATAATGAATAATATGACCCACAAAAAGTTATAACAGCAATAACAGAAAAAATTTAAGTAGAAAAATCAGTTCAGACATGTTTAGGTCGACTCATACTTTAATAAGGGTAGGCGTGCGCTGACCCGTGGAAGTGTTTATGCAAAATAGGCGACCATGCGTCGACCCATCTTGACCATGCGTCAACTCATGAATTTCTGAAACTACATAATTTCAAAATCCCAACAGCATGCGTCGACCTATGGTCGGCATGCGCTAACTCGAACTTTTCACAAAATTTGTTCCAACTAGCATGAGTCGACTCATGTTTGCTATGCGTCGACTCATGAACGTGCAAAAAACTCAGAAATTAATTTTTTGCACATTTTGACCAACTAAGACTCGATTCATGCACACCAAACATTAATATCATGATCATGCACATGTAGAAAGTGTGTAGACCCTTCCTATATGTTTAGACACATGAAACTCTATGGTTAGATGCAATTTGCCCGACAATGAAGTGATACCGCTCAAATTACAATCTAATGCCTAGCTTATTTGTTGACATCATTAAAACCGAAATAGATGAACGACCTTAGCCCTCACATACTCCCCCTTTTTGATGATGGCAACACTGTTTAGCTTTCTCTTGATTTGTAATTTGAGGACAGACAAGCTCCCCCTGTCTTTAACACTTTAATGTCTGCTACTTTGGTAATTTCTGTTTGCTAGTATCCTTCTCCCCCTTTGACAACATCAAAAAGAAGAATAGAAGATGGTCACAAAGATATCAATATAACAAGTAAGGGTTCATTCACAAATTTGCAACACGGCAACACTAACATGCATCCACATATGATACAGTTAATGTAATACTTGAAACGGATAAATACGGAACATAAGAAGCAAACACGATTCATTCCATAATAGTGCAAAATAGTAACATAGTCCTAAATGAAAAGCAAAAGCAAAACATCATTCAAGAAAAGAACAAGTCATACAACATGCACATTCTCTTGAAAAATTGGACCATTCTTGAGTTAACCCATGACATGCTTTGGTAAACTCAACCAAGTATAAAATGGAAAAATTCATGTTTTTGCATACAAAGGTTCCAAAATAAGATAAATAAACATGCACACACATAGAACAATATGTGCTCAAAATGCAATAAACATCAAGTTTAAGGTACTTAACATGGCACAAAATATGTTAAACATCTATGAATTGGAACGATATTACCTTGATCACCATTGACGATAAGAGCCCTCACATATAGCTAAAAGTCTCTTTGCATTGTTAGGTAAAACAATAAACAAACATGTATATATATGTGAAGATTACTATCTTAAAGGATTTACTAAACACGATCCGAGATATCGAGAATGCCAAGTTCCCTACGGATGTGAAAGAAAGGCTCTGTAGCTAATGGTTTTGTAAAAATATCAGCAAGTTGATTCTTAGTGTCAACGTGCTCAAAAATCATAACACCTTTCTCTACATGATCCCTAAGAAAATGATGGCGTATTTCGATATGCTTGGTGCGTGAATGCAATACGGGGTTCTTAGTTAGATTAATCGCACTAGTGTTATCGCACAAAATTGGAATACGCTCAAGTTTTAAATTGAAATCAAGTAATTATTGTTTAAGCCATAGGACTTGAGCACAATAACTACCGGCGACAACGTATTCCGCCTCAGCTGTTGACAAAGCAACGAAAACCTGTTTCTTGCTATGCCAACTCACCAAGGAATTTACGAAAAAGTGGCACGTGCCACTAGTGCTTTTCCTATCCAATTTGCACCCGGCAAAGTCGGAATCGGAATAACCAACTAAGGAGCACACATTACCCTTGGAATACCACAACCTATACTTTGGAGTACCGAAAAGGTATCGAAGTATGCGCTTAACTGCTTTTAAGTGGGATTCCTTGGGACGTGCTTGATACCTCGCACATATGCATACACTGAACATAATGTCGGGTCGTCATGCGGTAAGATAAAGAAGAGATCCAATCATACCTCGATACTTCTTTACCTCTACATCTTTACCATTTTCGTCACGATCAAGATTGGCACAAGTAGGCATTGGAGTATCTATTGCTTTGCACTTTAGCATGTCAAAAAGTTTGAGAAGCTCAAGACAGTATTTCATTTGACTCACGAATGTGTCCTTTTCGAGTTGTTTGATTTGCAATCCGAGGAAATAGTTAAGTTCCCCCATCATGCTCATTTCAAACTCCCCCTGCATCAAACTAGAAAACTCCTTGACCAAGGTCATGTTAGTAGACCCAAAGATAATATCATCAACATAAATTTGTACCAAGATTAAATGTTTTCCTTGACGTTTAATAAAGAGGGTTGTGTCAACCTTCCCTCTTGAATACCCTTGATCAAGTAAAAATTTGCTTAGACGTTCATACCAAGCCCTAGGGGCTTGTTTAAGTCCGTACAAAGCACATTTAAGTTTGTAGACATGATCAGGATATTCATGGGATTCAAAACCCGGAGGTTGGGCAACATAAACCTCTTCATTTATATATCCATTAAGGAAAGCACTTTTAACGTCCATTTGGAATAATTTGAAGTTCTTAGTGCAAGCATAAGCAAGTAAAAGGCGTATAGCCTCGAGTTGGGCAACCGGCGCATAAGTTTCCTCATAGTCGATTCCCTCCTCTTGGTTATAGCCTTGCGCTACAAGCCGCGCTTTGTTACGTGTTATTACTCCATTTTCATCAAGCTTGTTCCTAAACACCCATCGGGTACCAATTACTCGATGACCTCGCGGAGGGGGGACAAGGTCCCAAATCTCATTTCTCCTGAATTGATTTAGTTCATCTTGCATTGATAAAAACCAATGCTCATCGAGTAACGCCTCCTTTGCGTTTTTAGGATCTACTTGTGACACAAAAGCGGAGTAATAGCAAAAAATTACCAAGTTTAGACCAAGTGGTTACTCCCTTAGAAATATCACCGAGAATGTTGTCAATTGGATGGTCTTTGGAAGACTTCCAAGCTGGAGAAAGTTCATCTTTATCAGAGTGATGATCATCCTTACTTTTCAATGGTTGGTGATCCTTTTCCTCCTCAATACGCACTGCTTCAGGTTGATCAGTTCCCTTATCAGTGTCCTTGAGTATGTCTTCAGTAGGTACACCTGCACCAAGAAAAGAACTACCTTCTCCGACATTTCTCGAATAAGATTCATCAAAAGTAACATGAACTGTCTCTTCAACTACTCATAACCTTTTATTATAAACCTCAAGCCTTTAAGCACATCATTTTTGTCATTATTCTCAATTATGCAACAATCCTTTGAAAAAGATACTGTATAGTTCTTGTCACATAGTTGACTAATGCTTAAAAGGTTATGTTTAAGGCCTTCCACAAGAAGCACATTAAAGATAGTAGTAGATGAGAAGTTACCTACACTACCTTTGCCAAGTGTTTGTCCCTTGTTGTTGTCTCCGTAGGTAACAAACCCATTTTTCTTCGCCACAAAGTCGATGAAAAAAGATATGTTGTAACACCCTTCTACCCCACAAACAATTTTAGGGAAAACACGTAATATTATCAGAGTAAAATTAGCAAGAAAGGTGCCACATATATTCAAAAACATCATTTAGTAATCATTGTCCTGTCCCGTAACATGGGTTACACGTTCTTAATAATAAAATTAACAACTACGCAGCAGAAATCAACTTTTTATGTCATTTCAATAAAATACTTCATACGAAATGTATCCAAATAAAATCATCGCCAACAATGTAAAAATTCAACATAAAACAAAAGAATGCGAGGTTCACAACAAATCCCAACCCGATGTTACATGACACAGAGCAGGACACCTCTGAACTAAATAGCGATAAAGATACACTCCAAAGCTACATCCTCCATCGTCGCGAATCTACTCTTGGTTATCTGCAAGTTACCCACATAAGAGGCAACATTTCCAAGCAGGCTGGGTGAGAAATCACAATTCATTATAGTAATATGAGTACATGGAAAATGAGCAGGAAGGCAACAACAACATCATAGCATAGCCAACAACAACATCATATCATAATCAATCAACAACATCATAGCATAATCAACCACAACATCACAGCATAATCAACATCAATCTCATAGCATAGTCAACAACAACATCATAGTATAATCAACAACAACATCATGACATAATCAACAACAACACCATGATACAATCAACATCAACATCATGGTACAATCAACAACAACATCATCATACACTCAACATCAACATCATAGTATAATCAACGGCAACATCATGATATAATCAACAACAACATCATAGTTCAATCAACAACAACACCATGATATCCACAATAAAACATACATATTATTCGACAATCAACTCATACACATGCAATGCCACTTAGAATGAAATGCAACTTCATCGGAAACATGCATGTGGTACCAATTCAACGTGGATGGACACTTGGCCATCAACCCTCCAAAAGGAGCACAACGTAATCAACGTATCACTTCAATCCGCACGATGGGATTGAAGCTACCAATGGACCGAAGCCCCAACATAAAAATGCTATGAAATGCAATGATGCTAATTCTCCTCAACTCAACAAAAATCAACGTGTGCATCATTCATTTCATATTCAACAAGTATTTAACATACAATCGTGTTTTATCATCTTACATCAACAACAACTCGACAACAAAAGATCAGCCCGAGAAAACGTCAAGAAACCTCAAGAAAACAACAAAAACAGCAAAACAGCATGTCTGACACGGCCACCCGTGTCCCGTGACATGGCCCGTGTCAGAAGCTCTGTAGCACAAATTCAACAAAAGCAAAATACAGCAAGAATGGTGGTCTGACACGGCCGTGTCATGATGCGAAAACTCAGAATTTTTCAAAAGATTTTTCTGTTGCATTTTGACTTCAAATATCCCAAAAATTCAGCTTTTCCAATACAAAAATTCAATCAAAAGACTCACACAATGCACATACATCAAATACACCAATTTGTTTCACTCATTCACATCACAACACTCACTCCTAACACAACCTATATCATCAAACACCACCTTGATTCAAGAATTCAACAAAACTTAATCTATTCATAAACCAATTCCTATAAAATTATAATAAACAGTGTAAACTCCCCATACCTTAGAGTAATCCGAAGCTTTATCCTTCTTTCTCCAAGATTCTCCTAGCAATCCTTCAAAACCCTTGTTTTCCTCTTGCTCTTCTCTTCTTCAGCGTTCTTCACAAAAATACGATCAGTTAGAAAATTGATCGATCTTTCTTCTTTAGTTACATTATCCCTGTTTATGAACTTCCAACTCTACCCTTACTCCTTTTCCTTTATGACCATCTTGTCCTTTTCTTAATACTTTTAAATAATAAATAATAATCTAAATAATACATGATTATTCACTTTATTAAGTTTACATCAACTATCTAATCTACCAAGTTTACATCAACTTCCGACCATCAAAGCAGACATAAGAAAAGACCTTTCAACTTAACTCATCGGAAATTCCATCCAAACAGGCATTCTATACTCTTGTGATTACTGAATACATCAAACTTAGATCCGTAAACAATACCTCCGAATATCCAACACAACTACAACTGCAGCTAATTCCAAATCTTGAATATGATAGATACTTTCAAGAATTCCTAATTATCGTCAACATAAGCTACAACTTCACCACCTTGTATTATCACATCATCAAAATTCATCTCAACGCATAACAACCTCACTACAACATAAGGATACATGTGTCCAATTAATCTCAACAAGAAAAAAAATCATCTTCCAAACAGAGCTTAATACCCAATAGCCGTAGATTTAGCGTCAATAACCTACACTTAACATGGCATATTAACCAAACCAATCAAATAACTAATTCCTCAAGTCCTACTCATACTAGCACAATTCTCCAAAATCCCTCATCTGAATTAACACAACCACTCAACTTCATCTTTACAAATCATATTTCACACCTTGCTAACTCAGCATATAGTTTCACTTCTTTCAATACTTGCAACTCAACTCTCAAATACTCTACGCGCTCTTCTTCTGATTTTATAAAACATCAGAATATCCACAACGAACACCAGTTCCAACTTATCCAAACAAGTATTAAAGATACGATTCATAATCCTTATATACACTTTAAGGCATACTAGCAACTACTATTCTCTATCCGACATCCTTGGTCAAATCGTGGCCTTACATTTCCATTTACTTCCTCCTTGGTTCATCTCTATAATGCCTTAAGTCTCATGTCAATCGGATTCTCGACTCATCGCAAATCAAAACTCAAGTTATCCCGAATACAACTGTGAGTTTCCATACTACTCATCGATCAACTCGCAACCTCATGCTATCATCCTCGAGTTCGCCTCATCTTCCTACATAAGAATTTGCATTGACTAATCAAAATAATCCTTAAGCACTTGGCTCAACTCCGAACAATTCACTGTACATACAATCTCAGTTGGCAAGACACGTCTATTCCATCCAACATGATTCCGTCTACTATCAACAAGAGATTAAGGGTGATTAGTTCCTCAATTTGTCAATAGACAGCCGACAACCATAACGGTGGCATAAATCGTCATTACCCAACTACAATAGCGTCCTTTACCTTGTGCTCAAAATTACCTAAGCATAATGCTCCACCATCTCTTTAAGGCTTACAAACGTTTTCTTAATTTTCTTATTTTCCACCTCGTCAATGATACAAAAAGTCCAAAATCCAGTACATATTCTCCTATACATGCTCGTAGCACAACACATTTGCTGAATATTCTCCCAACACCGGAACTACTACGACACCAAGTACAATCCAAATCGGTTTGCTCCAAATCGAAACCTTTATTCAAGTTAAGAACTTCAACCACACTAATCAATCCTTCGTCTCTCCTTTAATCTCAGAACCTCTATAATCCATATAGTTTCACACTTAATTCTCATTCAAATCACACTCTCAATAGTACCACTTCATCATCTGGTTGGTGATACAAACTTCCAAAATTTTCCCGAAACATGTCGACACCATATCAACAATAACACACAGTCCACTTTACTATTTAACCTTCCTCAAAGAAATCTATATTCTAATAATTCTCCACTGGCATACGCCACATCTCTATGTGCTCCTTCGATATCCTTACCTCCTTCCTATTTCCAAACATTTTTCACTTGATCTTATCTTACTCGTCTCTAGTAATAATCGTTCAACTTCTAACACAACTATCTCTTTCAATATATACCTCCCAAACACAAAATTATATTCCAAAATGAATAGGATTTCATGTAGATTTCGGAACTTCAAGAATCGCTTAAATCCGAGTTACGAGTAAAAAGTTATCGCCTGTGCAATGGCGGCTGACCCAGAAATCCCGTATACATACTTCCACCAAAATCAGCATCAGAACCAAATATTCAAACGCATTTTTCTCTCTCTTCAAAAACATTCCGAAGACAAAATTTATATGCAAACTGTAGGGAATTTCGTAAACTTTCCGAAACGTCCAGAATTGCCTTCATCGGGGTTACGAGTAGAAAGTTATGTCTCTTTTACTGAAGGTTGTTCCATAAATGTGAAAATAAAAACCGAAATTGGTGAACATGAGTTCTACCTCTTTCTCCTGCTTCCAAACCCTTCCAAAAATCCTTGTTTTTCACCCAACTCTGAAAATCATCCAACCTCACTCCAGATATACTCTACTTACATATCACTATTCGTCACATTGCCCTCTCTCCTCCGAGAATCAACATCAACCATACCGGCTTGTTCTCCCTCCAGGAATCTCAAACTTGACAGGCAGCTAAGAATTCGTGAATCTGTAATCTCGTCGGTTCGCGACATTACAACTCCAACAACACTTGTACTCTTATCCTTAATATCACCTTGAGTCAACTCCTCACACCAGAAACATCTCCGGGAAGCAAACTTCTTCCCCACTTGTTTCAAACCAACACCGGGAGCCAACGGTTAGAAAACAAACAAGTACCGACAGTGTTCCATACACTTGTCGTGTACCAAGGGATAAACGACATTAGACAACTTGGCCGGACAGACCGACCTGCTCTGATACCACTAATGTAACACCCTTCTACCCCACAAACAATTTTAGGGAAAACACGTAATATTATCAGAGTAAAATTAGCAAGAAAGGTGCCACATATATTCAAAAACATCATTTAGTAATCATTGTCCTGTCCCGTAACACGGGTTACACATTCTTAATAATAAAATTAACAACTACGCAGCGGAAATCAACTTTTTATGTCATTTCAATAAAATACTTCATACGAAATGTATCCAAATAAAATCATCGCCAACAATGTAAAAATTCAACATAAAACAAAAGAATGCGAGGTTCACAACAAATCCCAACCCGATGTTACATGACACAGAGCAGGACACCTCTGAACTAAATAGCGATAAAGACACACTCCAAAGCTACATCCTCCATCGTCGCGAATCTACTCTTGGTTATCTGCAAGTTACCCACATAAGAGGCAACATTTCCAAGCAGGCAGGGTGAGAAATCACAATTCATTATAGTAATATGAGTACATGGAAAATGAACAGGAAGGCAACAACAACATCATATCATAGCCAACAACAGCATCATATCATAATCAATCAACAACATCATAGCATAATCTAACACAACATCATAGCATAATCAACATCAATCTCATAGCATAGTCAACAACAACATCATAGTATAATCAACAACAACATCATGACATAATCAACAACAACATCATGATACAATCAACATCAACATCATGGTACAATCAACAACAACATCATGATACACTCAACATCAACATCATAGTATAATCAATGGCAACATCATGATATAATCAACAACAACATCATAGTTTAATCAACAACAACACCATGATATCCACAATAAGACATACATATTATTCGACAATCAACTCATACACATGCAATGCCACTTAGAATGAAATGCAACTTCATCGGAAACATGCATGTGGTACCAATTCAACGTGGATGGACACTTGGCCATCAACCCTCCAAAAGGAGCACAACGTATCAACGTATCACTTTAATCCGCACGATGGGATTGAAGCTACCAATGGACCGAAGCCCCAACATAAAAATGCTATGAAATGCAATGATGCTAATTCTCCTCAACTCAACAAAAATCAACGTGTGCATCATTCATTTCTTAATCAACAAGTATTTAACATACAATCATGTTTTATCATCTTACATCAACAACAACTCGACAACAAAAGATCAGCCCGAGAAAACGTCAAGAAACCTCAAGAAAACAACAAAAACAGCAAAACAGCATGTCTGACACGGCCACCCGCGTCCCGTGACACGGCCCGTGTCAGAAGCTCTGTAGCACAAATCCAACAAAAACAAAATACAACAAGAATGGTGGTCTGACACGGCCGTGTCAGGATGCGAAAACTCAGAATTTTTCAAAAGATTTTTCTGCTGCATTTTGACTTCAAATATCCCAAAAATTCAGTTTTTCCAATACGAAAATTCGATCAAAAGACTCACACAATGCACATACATCAAATACACCAATTTGTTTCACTCATTCACATCACAACACTCACTCCTAACACAACCTATATCATCAAACACCACCTTGATTCAAGAATTCAACAAAACCTAATCTATTCATAAACCAATTCCTATAAAATTATAATAAACCGTGAAAACTCCCCATACCTTAGAGTAATCCGAAGTTTTATCCTTCTTTCTCCAAGATTCTCCTAGCAATCCTTCAAAACCCTTGTTTTCCTCCTCCTCTTCTCTTCTTCAGCGTTCTTCACAAAAATACGATCAGTTAGAAAATTGATCGATCTTTCTTCTTTAGTTACATTATCCCAGTTTATGAACTTCCAACTCTACCCTTACTCCTTTTCCTTTATGACCATCTTGCCCTTTTCTTAATACTTTTAAATAATAAATAATAATCTAAATAATACATGATTATTCACTCTATTAAGATTATTTAAAAATACTATTTTAATCCATAATTCCCCAAATTGCCAAAAACCTCATAATTCCTTCTAAATTAATTAAATAAATAAATAAATGATTAATTTAGATTTTTGGGGTGTTACATATGTCTCCTGTCATATGTCTTGAGCAGCCACTATCCAGAACCCATCTTCTTTCGGTGGTCTCAAGACTTTGTACCTACATAGTCAATAAAGGGAAATAGGTACCCAATTCTCATTGGGTCGTTGGTGGTGAGTGAAACCAGGATTGCATATGGGCAACCATTGATAAATGCCTTTTGGAACAAGAAATCTTCTAAAACGACATTTAGCAATAGTATGACCCCGTTTGCAACAATATAAGCAATTATAGTTCATTTGGAATTTACCTTTGCTATCTCTATCTCGAATCACATACGTATACTTTTGATACGGATTATTCATACTTTCTCGATAATGTGATCGATCAATAGCAAACGTAACTTTAGGCTTAAGAGCTTTGTCTAATTTGGCCTTAAGGGTTCTCACCTTTTTTTGCCAAATTTGACAAGTGTCACAATCCCAATTGAACCATGGAGACTTATTCTCATCAATATCAGTTTTTGATATATCCATCATGGAGTTTTTAAGAGCTTCCAATTCTTTTTCGGAATCGGAAACCTTTTTCTCCAAATAGGAAAAAATCTTTTTGTTAGAAGCTAAGCATTGAAATGCTTCCTTAGCTTCGTGGTGCAACATATCAAAAGCTCTTTGCAATTCTAAATGAGACATAGTATTAGAGTGATCGTATTTAGAGTGTTTTACCTCTTTCTTCTTGTTTGGATATGCCGTAAGACAAATATTGACGAATTCACTTTCGTCACTTGAGCTGTCATCTTTTTCAGACTCGCTATCGCTATCCCAAGCGATGTATGCTCGTCTAGATTTATTTGACTTTTAGTGTTGACGAATCTTATCCTTATCCTTGTTTTTCTTGAGTGATGGACAATCCGGCTTGTAATGCCCGAACTTTCCACAGTTGAAACAAGACCCTCTTGACTTGCCACTCTTATTGTCTTCAATTTTTGATTGCCTTCTAAATTTGATGAGATTTTTATCCGAGTGGTGAATTTCATTCTTTCGAATGAACCTATTGTATTTTTTCACAAACAACCTCATGTCATCACTCGAGTCATCATCTTCATCATTGTTGGTTTCACTGTCACTTTGCTCTTGATATGTGGACTTTGAACAAGAAGCCTTAAGAGCAATCGACTTCTTCTCCGAATCTTTTGTTTTCTCTTTCTTCATGCTCTTTTCATGTTTATCCAAGCTAATGAGCACTTTCTTATGCTCATCGAGTTTACCAAAAAGTGCTGTGAGGTCTATTGTAGCTAGATTATTGGCCTCCTTAATCGCGGTGACCTTCGGTTGCCATTCCCTGTTAAGACACCTCAGAATTTTGTTAGTAGCAACCTTGTTTGGAATTGGCTTACCAAGAACATGTAATTTGTTGATAATGTGAGTAAATCGTTTTTGCATATCCGCAATGGTTTCCCCTTACTTCATGTAAAACAAATCAAACTCTTGCGTTAGTGTGTTAATGCGGGTCATTTTAACATCATTAGTGCCTTCGTGGGCTACTTGTAAGCATCCCACATGGCTTTGACCATCTCACAATGAGAGACACGATAATACTCATCAACTCCCAATGAGGAGATCAAAATATTACGAGCCTTCCAATCATAACTGTACTTTTTCTCGTCCTCCTCATTCCATTGAGCTTCGAGTTTAGGAACGACAACGCCTTCTGCGTTAGTCATAGTAATTTCCATGGGACCGTTTAAAATAACGTTCCAAGCCTTCCGATCTATGGAATTAATATGGACGCGCATACAATCCTTCCAGTAGCTGTAATTCTCACATGTAAACACCGGAGCTCTATTATAAGCCCCTTTAGGTTCGTTCGCCATGATCCAAGAAGTTTTACCGAAGCACCAGATTAACCGGAGCTCGTGATACCACTTGTTAGACGATGGCTATGGATCTAGAAAGGGGGGGGGGGGTGAATAGATCCCTTGAGTTTTACACGTAAATGGTTACCAAAAATTTGTTTTAAAAATTTTAAGCGGAAGCAACCACTGAATCACACGTCTACAACGAACCTTCTACTAAAAGGATCGGATATGCACGACAATATTAAGAATGGAATACGGATGAGAAAAATTCAGAACGATTCACACAGTTGAAACGCAATCAACAAAGTTTACTTTCTTAATACTTAATCCAAACCAATGAGGTGAATCGATAAACAATTAAAGACAAATGCGTTCGATTTTGCTTTGAAACAAATTATCAAACACTTGGTGTGCGTAAACACACTAAGTGCAGAATTTCTATGGAATGTAATGTAAAGCTGCTCCAAGATACAATTCAAGGAATTGTATCAATTTAAAAAAACAGTTTCTCAGCTCATGATTACACTACGACCGAAATTTTGATAAATTGCGACTTCACAAATTTGAATAAACTGAAATGTAAAAAAGTTAAGGGAAAGAGAGAACAAATGAGATTTGATTAGGCAGTTCCCCAATCGTCCTCGCTTTGGGTACCTCTGCCCCCAATTCCATAATTGGAATTGAGATATATATATATATATATATATATATATATATATATATATATATATATATATGCAGCTGTTGCAAATTGCTTATTACAAGAGAAGAACCATGAACATCCAAACTCCCAAACGTCTTTGATCGTTGATGCAGAGCCTTCTCTTCCCTTGATTCAAGATGAATCAAGTGCTTCGAATATGGTTGATCCAATTACCGTCTCACGCTACTTAATTGCAAGAAGCATTGTTCTTCAATCCTTTTCACTCGATCAATTGCGATCTACCAAAGATTCGAACCCAAACCTCTCTTCTACGATCCTCCGACTACAGCTACTAAACCGAATGATTACTCCAATCTCCTGTTACCTTTGCCCGGCTGAATCCCTGTAGAACGAAATGGTTTGTACAAAAACCCCCAAAATCTACTCGATTCTTGGAGGACAAAACCAACTGGTTTTATTCAAGAAACACCTACCAAGCTCTCAACCCAAAAAATGAAGATCATACACTTCCTAAATTCTGAACGTTATCACTTCGATCAATGGGCGGCACAAACAAAGATGATTATGTGTGATTGTTAGTTTACTCAATGAAGAAGATGAAGATGAAGAGAAAAATGGTATCTATTTTCACGTTTCTTGTTTTTCTAATCATATTTTGATATGTGAGATGACCAGACTATTTATAATGAATAATATGACCCACAAAAAGTTATAACAACAATAACAGAAAAAATTCAAGCAGAAAAATCAGTTCAGGCATGTTTGGGCCGACTCATACTTTAATAAGGGTCGGCGTACGCTGACCCGTGGAAGTGTCTATGCAAAATAGGCGACCATGCGTCGACCCATCTTGATCATGCGTCAACTCATGAATTTCTGAAACTGCATAATTTCAAAATCCCAGCAGCATGCATCGACTCATGGTCGGCGTTCGCTAACCCGAACTTTTCACAAAATTTGTTCCAACTTGCATGAGTCGACTCATGCTTGCTATGCGTCGACTCATGAACCTGCAAAAAACTCAGAAATTCATTTTTTACACATTTTGACCAACTAAGACTCGATTCTTGCACACCAAACATTAATATCCTGATCATGCACATGTAGAAAGTGTGTAGACCCTTCCTATATATTTAGACACATGAATATCGATAGTTAGATGCAATTTGCCCGACAATAAAGTGATACCACTCAAATTACAATCTAATGCCTAGCTTATTTGTTGACATCATTAAAACCTAAATAGATGAACGACCTTAGCCCTCACACATGTGGTTTATCAAATTATCCCCTCAGAGTTGTTTAGTGTTAGTCCTGTATCATTCTGCTACAATTAACACTCGTCCGTGTTTTTCAACACTCGTCCGTGTTCTTTTGACACTCGTCCATGTTTGAATCATTTTCTTCAATACTTTGTCCGTATTGATCTAAGACGCTCGTCCGTGTTCTTTCGACACTCGTCCGTGTTTGAATTATTTTCTTTAATACTTCATCCGTATTGATCTAAGATGCTCGTGCGTGTTCTTTCAACACTCGTCCGTATTTGAATCCCTTTTTTCAATACTTCGTCTATATTGATCTAAGACGCTCGTCCCTGTTCTTTCAACACTCGTCCGTGTTTGAATCTTTTTCTTCAATACTTCGTCCGTATTGATTTAAGACGCTCTTCCGTGTTCTTTCAACACTCGTCCGTGTTTGAATCCTTTTCTTCAATACTTCGTCCGTATTGATCTAAGACGCTCGTCCGTGTTCTTTCGGCACTCGTCCGTGTTTGAATCCTTTTCTTCAATACTTCGTTCATATTGATGTTAGACACTCGTCCGAGTTTAATTTATTTCTTCAATACCCGTCCGTATTGGTCCTAGACACTCGTTCGTATGAATTCCAACCTTTGTAATGTTCGTCGGTATTCTTTCAACACTTGTCTATGTTTATCCCCAGGGAAGTCAATGCTCGTCTATGTTTGCCTTCAGATCTCCAATACTTGTTCGTATTGATCCCAGACACTCGTCTGTGTTTTTTCAGCACTCGTCCGTGTTCTTCCCACACTCGTCCGTGTTTGTTTCAGTTTCATCAATACTCGTCCGTATTGATCCTAGATTTTATACACTCCTAGTAATCTCTTCAGCACTCGCTTTTGTTCACCTCCTTCGTGTTCATACACCCGTCTGTGTTTGTTTCATTCCATTTCAATACTTCGTCCGTATTGATTTTTGGCACCCGTCCATGTTTATTGGTTTTATACCTCTCATTACTTGTCCTCTAATGGAGTCGTCCCTCCCTTTGCAGGTTGCAAATTTGTGTGGTTCTTTTGGCATTCAATCCCCTTCTACCTTGAATGTTTGAGGAGCGTCACTCTTCATACCTTCAAATTTAAGTCGATTGAATAGGGGCAGCTGTAGCACCCCAAAATTTTCCCTTCTGTTTCTAACTCTAACTGGCTTATGCTTCATTTTATTTTACATCATTGCGCATATCATTGCATCAGTTCTGAGGCATGAGATCAAGGTATTTTCATCCAGCTCATGGTGTCATCAATTCCGGGGTTATTTCAGTAGTGTTCAAAGCTTAACGGATAGTTTTCAAGGTCATTTCAGACATTTATTTTGCTCACTGGATGATTCGTTCATCCGAAGCTCTGGCAGTTATTTTTTATCAGTGATTCGGCACTGGACGCCGGTTATTCCAAGTGCAGAACGGAATTCACAACATATTTCAGGCATGTCAGTGGCAATACCAAATGACAAGTTTCAGAAGCCTAACGTGACTCATAACAGGTGGAAACAGGCGAATCTCCAAGTTTCCCTCTGTATGGTGCCAAATTTGAATTTTGAAGGCGTTAACCAGTTAACCATTTGTAAGGCAAATTTGGTTAACCGATTAACCAATGTGTGTTTTGTCTAGATGTTTCAATTTTCAGCACTGCAGAATTTTGAGCTAAGTGTGACCATGTGCTATCCATGTGCATTATGAGAAGGATCTAGAATTGCTTCATTTTCATAAATTAATTCCCTCCAAAATTCAAATTTCCATTCCTAACTCCACTCCTAATTTCCATTCCTCTTACTAATCCACACTCCAAACCAAAATTGGATTCCAAACCTAAGCCAAATTTAAACAAATTTACTCCAAACCTCACTCATTCATTCTCATTTACACCAAAATTTTCAGAATTTGCTCTGAATTTTTCTCACACTTTTTCACTCTCAATCTTCATCTTCAACCTCACTCCAAAGCTCTTCCATAAGAGTTAACAAATTCTTCATTGGAATTTGTTAATCCTTGAGCTCAAGCCTCTCATTACCATTCCATTACTTGATTCCATTGTTGATTTTCGTTTGGATCTAGATCAGGAATTTCGGAAGTGATTATTTGAAGTGATTTTGAAGCATTTCTAGCTTATTGCTTGGGTTTACAACTTTTTCTTGCAAGGAGATATTTGATTTCTGTTTTTCTAGCTTGGATTCATTGATTGCAGCTTAACAACACTTACCAAAGCAATTCTCAGCTTTGTAGGTTGGTTAAATTCAGATCTAAACCTGTTTTAGCTTATTTTCAGCTTTTACAATGTAGATCATTAATTTGTTGTTGTGGATCTGCTCATTGCTGGTTTCGATCTTTGATTTTGTTGTTTGATTGCAGCAATTGATGTTTAATGGCTGTGATTTAATGTGATTTTTGTGTATTATTGATTACATGATCATTTAAGTGATTACACAAGGGTTTTGCTGCTGAAAAGTGATTTCGGAATTGTTTTTTGCTTCTGTTACAGTGGTAACTGGTTAACCAGTCTGCTTTTTACTTGTTTTTGAATTTTTCGCATGGTTAATCGGTTAACCATATGGTGTTAACCGATTAACACTGTAACAAAATGTGAATTTTGGGCGTTTTTAAGCATGTTTCGATTTCGTTCCGCATTTAAACTTCATGGATTGATGAGATGCATTTACGTGGATTATTTTTGACCTATTTCATTGTTCTTGATGGCATGCTTATGATTTTGCGACACGCGACACTTGGTTTTTGTTGATGAATATCTATGATTGTGGTGTTGCTTTCTTGATGTGATGAACATGTTGCACACACATTTGAATCATGCTGATTGTTGATGCTCAACTTGCTGAACTTGTAGTGCGTGATCATTGTTTGCTTCTGGTTTCGTTTATGCGTGTTGTTTCGAATAATGCTTAAGTTGCAACTTTGTGGAGCATACTTATTCTTGAATTGCTTACATGACCTTTGTTGCTCATTCTTGATGATTGCAATCCCTATGTTTGATTTGCCTTGCTATGCATGTTCATTGGTAATTGTTGCTTTCTTGTTGTTTTGTTTAAGTGTTCATATGCACATGCTTCCTGACTTTTCACACCTTCTGTTCTGGATTCTTAACATGCTATCCATTATGCATTCACGATGCCTGCTGCCTTTTACACCTGTTGTGTGCTGAGTACATGCGCTGTTAAATGTTGTTTGGGTGTGTTTGCTGGATATTATAACTGTACATTGCAGGAGCGTTGTTATTGCTGTTGTTTTGGGTTTATTGCCTCGTCTTTTGTTTTCTTTTGAAGAATGGAGAGTCACTCAACTTCTTTATAGTTGAGATCACGACATCTTTCTTTCCGTGTTGACGGAGAGTCACTTAACTTCCTTATAGTTGAGATCACGACACCGTTCTTTCCTTGTTGACGAAGAGTCACTCAACTTCCTTGGTTGAGATCACGACATCGTTATTTTTGCGATTGTTTAGCATAATGTTTACTTGTGTTTGTTCACATGATCCCTTAGGATTCCTAGCTTGACTTAATTTCCGATTAAGCTTGAGGTATGAGAGAAATTAGGTTTTTAATCCATGCATGATAACAATTAGGATAATCCCTTTAAACCTTAACCCTAGGTCTATCTTTTGCATGCTAACATTAGGTAGAATTCCCTCCTATCTCAACCTTAGGACCATGATGCATGACAACATTAGGATCTAGTCTCCCTTAGTTGTTTTCTTTTCGCCCTTTACGTCACCTCTCTTCTCAAAACAAGTTCAAAACACTTAATAAATACAGCGAGTATTGTGCGCCCCGAGCCTTAAGTACATGGGAAATGAAGAATGAGGGGTTTCCCTTCACTTTTCTAGAGTGTTTAGCATACATCCCATTTAGGGGCAACCATGCGATGCATTCACTCTTATGTCATAGACTTTAGTGCAATACAAGTTTCAAACTAACTTAATCCACTTCTGTCTAAAAAACACAAACAAAGTGCAAATCTTTTTATCCTTCGGGATGGGTTTCAAATCATTTTCAGAAAAGAGCACGTTAATTCCGTTCTGTCGCAAACATACATCTTCTCTAACTGTCGGACACGAACTTAACGTCGCTCATAAAAAACACTTACCGACCCGTAGGTCAAACTACGACTGCTCTGATTTCCTCTCTCTCGTCTGATTGAGGATATGTAGGAACAAGACGGTGATGTCTTGGCGAGCAACCTTCCCCCTTTATCGTAGTCTTCCGAACTACGTTGACTATGACTTTCCCATTGCACGAGGGAATACGTAGGCCTAGGATGGTGAAGTCCTATCGAGTCTCCTTTTGTTTTCCATTTTCGTTTAGCAGTAGGCTTTAGATAACTCACCCTTTGATTAGACAACAAGCTTGGATCCCGTTGAGTACAACGGACGCGAGGGGGTGCTAATACCTTCCCCTCGCTTAACCGACTCCCGAACCCAGACTATGGTTGCGATGACCATGTCTTCTCCCTTTTTTTGAGGTTTTCTACTATCGTTTCCTTTCCCTGTGTCGGGATAAATTACGTTCGGTGGCGACTCTTCTGTTTTTTCCGCCGGTTATTTTTCGCAGTTGTGACAGTAAGGAGGTTCTGGTTCAGTTCTATCTTGGAGCTTATGGTAGAAGTTCTAAGTTGATTATGGAAGATTACCTTCTTTTGATGGATGAGAGTTTATTTCTCTTTGGTTATCTGGAGTTCTTGTTGATCAAGCTGGTGGCACAATGTTGTTTGAAGATCTTTAGTTGGATTACTATGCAGATAGTAAGTCCAGTGGTGGAACATATCTAGAACCATGTTGGTTGGTGTCTATGATATGTGAAGGATGTCCTAACTGATGTTAGAATATCTTAAGGGTTAGTTATCCTTGGAGTAGGATTCTTAGTTCACATCTTGTCTAAGAGGTATTTATCTTGTCGTACGGGAGAATGATGGGTAAAGGACTGTCTTGGAAGTCTGATGTGAATGTGACATGCTAAAAGTGGATCAGTTTGGTACTTGTGGAGAAAATGAGCTAAGGATTTTTGGAGCATGTGTTTGATGTCCTTCAAGTGTGAAGAACGTCTGGGCGAGCTAGCAAACTAAGGGGTTATGTATGTCTCTTTGAGGAATGTGAAGCATTCAGATTCAATTGGGTTGTATCTCAGGGAATAAGGAGATCTATACATGAGAATTTAGGAGGAATTCGTGTGGTGTATAGATGGTTTCTGGACGAGAGGGATCAATGGTGTTTTGGTCTCAATCCAAGAGTTTGTTGGTTATGGTACAAGGATGCGTTCCTGGTACTCTCACTATATAATCATGAATTTTTCATGGGATATCATGTGGTGATTTTGGGTGTTTCTTGCTGAAGAAGCATCTGTTGAGAAAGATAGGGGGAGAACTTGTGTCTGTTAAATGTACTAGTGTGCTACATGGATTGCTTAAGGGTCAAGCATTAGGTGAATGCGTTCAGCAGGTATGTTGAACAGAGGGTACGCTCTTGAAGACATGACGATGCATCTTATGTGTTCTTCTGGCAAAGGAGCACTGGTTATCTACGATATGGGGAGTTAGACTTCTGTTTTGGATATATGGCTGCAGTGGTGCAGATTGGATATCAAGATTGTTTGTGTTGTCAAGTAGTTTGTGATAGATTGCCTCAGGTGAGGTTGATATATCAGACGAGATGTCGTGACATTGCTCTAATGGTACAAGTATCTGGGAGTCTTTGCTACTAACTGAGAGATGTTTGAAGAAATGTTTGAACATCTTCATCAGTTATTCTTGGTCGTCTAATTATTCTTGGGTTCTGTTGAAAGGAAAGGTGACTACGCTTCAGGCGGACTAAACAAGGGCTGACAGGGCGTCAGAAACTTAATTAGGACATGTGGGTGCGCCTTAATTAGCTGATTTGGATGGTGAAGCGAATATGGTTTTAAACACGAGAGTTAAACACGTGTTTTAAGACATGTACATTCCTTGGACGGTTCCTCTTGAACGAAGAAACAATCAAAATAGTTTTGGCGGGTGCACATTTTCTTTGGAAGTTTCATTCCTCGTTTAATGTTCGTCTTGAATTGACCTGTATTATTTTCAGTGGTTCGTTACATCCTATGGAAGTGACTCGGATATATAAAGGGAGTTTTTTGCTTCATCGTATCTCAGATTGTTCTTTTGTTGTGCAGAGTATTCATGAGATTTATCAGTTGTTGAGTGTGTTCCAGCAGGGTTTGGTTCTGTCTTGGACATGTTTGTCAATTTTTGGCTAAAAAGGGGGAGAAAAGTACAGAGCTTGAGTATGTCCTCGCGGTTGGGCTGCAAGGAGGTTAGATAGAATGCTCTGGTATTTTCAGTTCCCTATATGTTCTAAATTCTTCCTTGTGTCTTGTGATCTGTGTTATGAACACAGTTGTGTCATGTGTTCTGAGTTATCCGGAGTAGTAGTCTGCTTCCTCATGAGAAGAGTGTAAGCTACCGGCTGAAATGACTTCGGCATTTTCTACTCTATAAGGAGCATCTAGGGTTTACTGTGCAAAAGGAGTTTTAGCCAAAAGTTGTCAAAAGGGGGAGATTAAAGACTCTAAATATTTGAACAAATTTTGGTAAAACAGGTTGCTGCACAAGATGTTCCAACAACAAAGAAGAATCCTGCTAAAAGAAGACATGTCAAATAAGATGTCCCAACATGATGATAGGACATCGTGTCTGTTACTAACAGCAGGATGTTTACATATCAGTTGCAAGATTTAAGGAGCAATCATAACGTGGATACAAGAATCAGCCAAAAGAAAGTTGAAAGCCCAACGCAACAGAAGAGTATAAAAGAAGACCAAGACCTAGGACTGAACAACCGAACCTATTGTAACACATTTGTAAAGTAGAAAGTAGGGTTTAGGGTTTTGAGAGTCGTAGGCTTTCTTGTAAGTCTCCCTCTGTATCGATTTAATACATTGTGGTAGACATAGGTGAAATTCTGGTTAAGCAGATCACTAAGATGTCAGACAGGATGTCGTGACACTTGATCTCTGCTTCTCACAAGGATTAAGGAAGAGCAAAAGTAAACTGCAGAATGTAAACAACACACAGAAATTGTTAACCCAGTTCGGTGATCAACAACACCTACGTATGTGGGCTACTAAGCAAAGAATGAAATCACTAAGTAGAATTGGTTCTAAGCTAAACTCCAACGTTTACAACTTAGCACCTAGAAACTACCCTTCCTAGATTTCTACCTAAGATACTCCTAGGTATGAGACCCTTCTCAATTCCCTTCCAATCACGACAGTGACTGAAAATATTACAACTCAATAAACAGTCCTTCTCAAGTATTCACACAATACACGAGAGGCTCAGACAAGTACAAACCCTAGTACTTCTAAAATAGCTACAATAACCAACTACTAAACTAGGTTAAATCCAACCTATTTATATTGCAAAACACAACTGGACTTGGGCTTCAAAAACGCATCAATTCTGCTCCTCAGAATCTGCGTCCTAATCCTTTCTTCAATCCCAAGTTTCCAAAAATGTATCCTTACAAGGAAACCGCATATTCCATTTAGGATCAGAAACTCTGATTCCACAATCTCAGATGCCACCTGGAATCAAGTCATATTCTAATCACACCTGTTACCAAAAACAGTTAACCCAAAACTGTAACAGACAAAGATGTCGAATCCACCTGATAGGACATCTTGTCTAACATCTTAACCTACAGTTAGTTCATAATGTTAGGACATCTTGTCCAACATCTTTCTGCTAAGTTAGTTTTACCAAAATTGATGCCAACCTCAAGGGCAAGGACTCAACAATCTCCCCTTTGGCAGATTTTGGCTAAAACTGACTTTCATTTACCTACAGAATCATATAAGGGAGACCACCATCCGAGCAGCAGCGGAAGCGGAAACATATGTCTCCCCCTCAATCAGTACATATCTACTCCCCCTCAGTGGTTAGTAGACAATCAACAGTGGTTAGTGATGTTAGTATTTCTCCCTATTTTTAGCCACAATATGACAAAGGTAGAATGACTAACTCAAAAACCAATAAAACAGTTCATAGAAGTTAAAATACACACCCAACAGAAAAGAAATTATTTTGGGCATTCAGCCCTTACACAACCAAAAGTAAAACAGAAAAAAATAAAGCAAAAAAATTAAAGAGAAGACAACTCTCAGAGGTCATCTTCAGTTTCCTCATCATCTTCTTCTTCTCATGCACTTTCATCAGAACCATTCTTAGCATCTTCCTCTCCTGCATCACAGTTTTCCTCATCACCCTTCTTAGCATCTTTGATCTGTTTAGCAGATAGAACTTGTATCAATCTTTCAAGCTTCTCTTTTCTGGCAGTGCTTGTCTTGATGATATCATCAAGCTCTTTGTAGGTTGCCTTTAGCTGAGCAATGGTGTCCTCCTCTGAGGGTTGAACAACAGATGTCGGAGCACATGTTGAAGCAATATCTATGACGTGTTTTCCAGTGAACAATTTATAGTGTAGAGTTAGGGGAGATGCTTTTTTTATTACCTGATCTGTAGAGTCTAGGACTTTTGGGTATTGGTTCAGAATCATCCCACAAATAAGTGAAGGGTAGCATATAGGAAGTTTTACAGCAGTTGATGTAGATTGTTTAACAATTTGATTAAAGATGTGGGTTCCAAAGTCAAACTGTCTTCCTTTGCCAATCATATAGATAAATCTTCCTAGACTTGCAGAGATGGTTGAGGTATGATTGGTAGGTATCCAGTTGACGGTGCCAATTCTATGCAGAATTGCATACTTCACACTTAGTTTCCCAGCTGAAAGCTTCCCATTGCTAGGCCACTGCTTAACAGTGTTGCGAGTAAGCTCTTTGCAGACTTGGTCGTCAGTGTCTTCACATTCAGGTTGAGGCTCTTCAAATCTTTCTAGAAACTTATTTATCATTGTGGGAGAAAATGTCACAGCATTTCCTCTGACATACATTATCCTGTTGGTTGCATCACTGTAATCATCAGGAATGTTCACAATGAATTCTTTTACCAGCTTTTCATAATAGTTTCCAAGCTTAGTGACTGTCCTTTTTAGCCCTGCATCATTGATCAGTTTCATCACCTCATGGCACTCTAATGCATTATTTCCAAGTTCTCTTTCCAGTGCCACTCTTCTTTGATAAACATATGGCCACCTGTGAACATACCCAGGAGCATGGAAGGAGATATTGTCCAGTGGAGCCTTGGGAATATTGACAGTCTGTTTCTTTGCACTTGGATCCTTTGTGGGTGTCATGTCCTGACTATCATCTGTGACATCATAGTCTGACTCAGTGTCAGACTTCTTCTTTCTTTTCTCAGACATAACTGCAACCTTGCTCCAGGATTTCTGAGGTCCAACAACAGTTTTAATGCTTCTTTTGACAACACTGTTTTCAGTATCCCTATTTTTTCTTTTTCTTGTTTTCCACTTCTTGACAACACTAGCAATGACTTCATCATCAGATGGTGAGTTATCAAGGTTGATTTCTGTATTGGTTCTCCCTTCAGCAATGTTCTCCAGTGCCTGTTCTAATGATTTTGCTAGGTATAAAGGTGTTCCCTTTTCATGTCCACCATTTTTCTTACTAGACTCAACCATTCCTCCATTAGTATTTTTACCACCCTCCTGTTCCTTACTAGGAGCCGATGTGACAGGCACATTCCTATCAGTATACAGTCTGCTTCTAATATTTAGTTCCTCAGCAACTAGTTTACTTATTCTCTTATCAGTCTCAACAATTTCGTTCTTACTTCTAGGATCAATAGGTTCAGAGGTATTACCTGCGAGGGGAGCTTTAGATTTTTCGTGCAGGAAGTTTCTCAGGCTTGCATGGCACCATAGACAGAAGATGTTCTTGTCCACACCATTGAACAAGGCATTCAATGCTTTGGAATTTCCTTGAGAGAAGCTTATCATCTTCATCATCCCAGTCTTCTTCAGGTTTCAGCTCCCCAGTGAGCTTCCCATCTTTGTCTTTGATCTTTGGTGGATCCCACCCTTAACCACAAACTTCCAAGCATTTCCATCTATAGACTTGATAAATGCCACCATGCGAACTTTCCAATAGTCATAATTGGAACCATCAAGTATAGGTGGTCTATTCAGAATTCTTTCTTCTTTATCAATCGAACCAGAAAGTATCGTCCCTGAATCTCACCCAGATACAGAGCAGGATGACTGCTCTGATACCAATTGAAATTCTAGTTAAGTAGATCACTAAGATGTCAGACAGGATGTCGTGACACTTGATCTCTGCTTCTCACAAGGATTAAGGAAGAACAAAAGTAAACTGCAGAATGTAAACAACACACAGAAATTGTTAACCCAGTTCGGTGATCAACAACACATACGTCTGGGGGCTACCAAGCCAGGAATGAAATCACTAAGTAGAATTGGTTCTAAGCTAAACTCTAACGTTTACAACTTAGCACCTAGAAACTACCCTTCCTAGATTTCTACCTAAGACACTCCTAGGTATGAGACCCTTCTCAATTCCCTTCTAATCACAGCAGTGACTGAAAATATTACAACTCAATAAACAGTCCTTCTCAAGTATTCACACAATACACGAGAGGCTCACACAAGTACAAACCCTAGTACTTCTAAAACAGCTGCAATAACCAACTACTAAACTAGGTTAAATCCAACCTATTTATATTGCAAAACACAACAGGACTTGGGCTTCAAAAACGCAGCAATTCTGCTCCTCAGAATCTGCGTCCTAATCCTTTCTTCAATCCCAAGTGTCCAAAAATGTCTCCTTACAAGGAAACCGCATATTCCATTTAGAATCAGAATCTCTGATTCCACAATCTCAGATTCCACCTGGAATGAAGTCACATTCCAATCACATCTGTTACCAAAAATAGTTAACTCAAAACTGTAACAGACAAAGATGTCGAATCCACCTGATAAGACATATTGTATAACATCTTAACCTGCAGTTAGTTCATCATGTTAGGACATCTTGTCCAACATCTTTTTGCTAAGTTAGTTTTACCAAAATTGATGCTAACCTCAAGGGCAAGGACTCAATAATAGGTACTTGTACAAATTCAGAAACCCGTAGGTAGGGCTGAAAATGAGTCGAGTCGAGTCGAACTCGCCTTAGCTCAGTTCGACTCGTTAAGAATTAGCCGAGTTCGAGTTCGAGTTCGAGTTCATCATGAACTTTTTTTTTTCAGCTCAAACTCGACTCGTTAAGAATTGGCCGAGTTCGAGTTCGAGTTCGAGTTCATCACGAACTTTTTTTTCAGGTCAAACTCGACTTGTTAGAAGTTCACGAATATCTCAGTTCAACTCGTTAGGTTTATCTTGTTAGGTTCAACTCGCTTGTTTCACAGACTTAAAAGTAATTTTTTAAAGTCTATTTTTTATATATATATTTGACATTTTAAATTAATATATTTTAAATAAAAAATATAGAAATAAAATAAAAGTTATAAGATTGGAATTTATACGATATTAATCTTATTTGTATAATTATTCATAGAAATATTTTATTCTTTTGAGAATATAAATTATCAATTAAAACCGTTAGATTAAAAGAAAATATGAGACTAAGATTTAGAACAAATTTTTAAACCTACTCTTAAAGACAATATAATCTATCTCATATATAATCGAATTGACTCATGAATCTAATGAGTCGAACTATGTATAGTTCAAGTTCAGATCATTTAGTTAACGAACTTAGTTTTTAGCTCATATTCAGCTCATTTGGTTCATGAACCTAGTTCAACGATTTAATTTTCAAATCGAATTTCGAACTATTTTCGAGTTGGTTTGGTTCATTGGCAGCCCTAGCCGTAGGTAATGAATCGTGTATTGTTCTTGGATGAAGCTTTGAAGCAAATCCAAGTTAACTTGTTAGTCAAGGATGCTTGACTGAACTTTGTATTGAAATGAGTGTCTTTCAATAGGATGATACAGTTATGGTGTAGTAACTGTTAGATAATCACAGGTTGTGATTTAGGGAGTGAGATAAATTTCTCTTATCAATTAGATGTGACTTCTAATGATAAAATTTTTATTGGGTAGTGATAGATAATCGTGGGTGTTTACCGTAAACTTGAGGTTGTTTACATAAAACTATACTACTGATAGTAGATTCTTCTTCCTGAATTGGTATCCCTTAGATGTAGGTGAGTTGCACCGAACTGGGTCATCATATTCTGTGTTGTTTATCATTCTGCAATTTACAGTTCAGTTTTGATTAACATGTTGGAACAGATGTCAAAACATCTGTGTTTCTGCAGTTACTTATAGTCTGGATATTAGTTTGCAGTTCTGCTCTTCGTTTAATAATTATGCAGAACAATGTCTTAACATGTGTTAGGACATCTGCTGTCTGCTATGCCAAAATTTCACCAAGCCATAGAAGTTTTTGTACTTTTTGAACTAGGGACCGAACTTTCATCAACTTCATCCTCAATTTGAATTACGGGTCCATCGTCTTCGGTAGACATATTTCCTATAATTTGACAATGATTGAAAGTGAGTGCAAAGGAAATCAAACAAAATTATCCAATAAAATAAACAACAATTAAACCTACATGAACTTTATTAAGTGAGTAATGAGTAATGACTTCTCTTTCTATAACTTGCCTTAAGGTGATGGTAAGTTATAAAAAGAGGAGATATTGACTAATATGTTCTTGTATACAGAATTTGTCGCCAAGTTCATGAGCATGTGCAGAGCTTGATACTGAATACCATCAATACAAGTGTGATTACAAAGATCTAAAATTTTTTAATGCGAAAACTAAACTATAGAGTATAGAATACAAGTGTGACTACAAAGATCTAAAATTTTTTTGATGCGAAAACTAAACTAAAAAATTATGCTTTTTTTAAGTGATATAGATTTCCAACCATAGAGTATAGAATACAATTGTGACTATAAGTATTGTTACATACACCTGAATTTCATCATTTACAAGTGACCTAATCTTATGGTTCTAGAAGCTATGTGTTCCATTAGATTGAATTTGTTAGACAGTTAGGACAACTCAGAATAATCTCTTAGATTTTGCAAATTTGTTATGCGTATTTCCATTGCCTAAACAATAGTTGTACTCTTTCTTGAAGATTTCATCGAATGAATAATTCTCTAAATTCTTATCTCATTTCTTTAGGAGACCATTCAATTCTTTAGGTATGAATTCATCACTATCACAATTTGCTCTGGATGTGGCTACCAAAAATCCAAAAGCAAACTATTTTTCTCAAAATCTAATGATACAATAGCTAGTTATTATCACCAAACTTCCATTTAATATAGAATCCAACCAACAAACATATTACTATCACAATAGCTAGTTGATCAAGTAGGAGTTGGTGAAGAAAATAACTATCAATTAAAATTATTATTTTTTCTATGGCAGTGATTGATTGTTTTTTTTAACATTAGATTTGAAACATGAAAGATGTTGATGGTTTTTGCCAAAGAAAATGACTAATCATTCATTCTAGTTTTAGTTCAGAAAGAATAATGGAAAGGGATGCTTTGAACTGTTGCATCTGAGATTCCTAAACTGCTTTAACTCCAAAGGCAGTTTTTCTTTTGCTCTTAGAAAAGCTTTTGTCTGATATGGTTCAATTTGAAAGCAATAGGAAACTATGATGATCATTGATCATCAAAACTTCCTCTCACCATATTCTCCCTTTGCCTGACAAGTCTCTCTCTTTCTGTCTATCACTCAAATTTGTTCTGTTTTACAATTCTTCAACTTCCACTTTTTGGGGTGTTTTATATATATATCACAAAAATTTCAGAGGTCACTTTCTTAATTCTAACCGTATCTCATGCTTTTGTCCCTTGCCGCAAATTCATGCCTTGCCTCCTTATGAGGGTTCAGTATAAGTAAAGGCTTTATATTCCTCACATATGATATAACATCAAAGTTTTCAAATAATAAAACATCAAAACAAGGTAAACCAGGCCCCTCACATATGATAAAACTCCAAAATAGTCACAATGCAAGTCAGATTTCCATATTTTCCAATTTTAAAATTTCAACTGGAGACCAAGAAAGAACACACAGCACTTCTGTCATTATAAGAATCTCCAATAAAGAACCAAAGTTTTCAAAGTTGAATCGTCCCATGATCATCTTGCAAATTAGAGTTAAACTTATAAAGACATTCAAGAAAATCAACCAGTAGGCCATAACTTTTCAATAGAAAATAATCTTACAAAAATCTAGCCTATTATTAGGCGACTGTCTTTCCATTTACGTACAACACGTATTCATTCTATTACAAACTATCCCCAAATCCAAGATGTACATGCTAATTTTCAATCATCATAACATATTTCTTTGCAAAGTCGCTGCTATACTATGAAGCAAGAATATGATCCTACTTATCCATTCTTTTCTTTTTATGCATGAGACAATATAAGCAGAAATAGTACAAAGGGACTTCGAATCACATACAGACCACCAAAGGCCGGAACAAATAGATAGACAACATGATAGACAAGACAACAGGTGCATTCAATTACTAAACGTGTTAGTAACATTGATATTTAGTATTCACAGCTACTAAGATTACTGGTGGAAGACAAGCATCACAAAATCTAAAAACAATAGTTTACAAAAATATTACCGAATGTCGAGTAAGAAGCCATATCAATGATTTAAGTTGAAGCTTTCTTGATAAAACTTGATGATTTCTAACAATCCAGCAGCACGAAGCAATTTCTGCAAGGAAATAGAGACACTCAAAATTCATGCTAAACTAAGTCCTGCGTTACATAGGTACGGGTACGTACCCAGTACCCGGTACGGGTACTGGTACGGAGTACGACATTTTTAGAAAAACTAAGGTACGGGTACGTTATTATATATATTGTTTAAAAATAGAATTATAAAAATAACTAAGAAATTATATTGTTTAAATAACAACAAAATAGTAAAATTAAAAAACAATTTACTTAAAAATAATTAATATCTGTGCAATAACATAAATAAATCACACTTAAAAAGTATCAATAAATCATGAAATCAAATATCAATATTTTCCTCTCCAATATCATTAAAAAGAGCGGCTTCTAGTTCAGGTTCATCTAGAGAAAAACTAACAACTTCAAGAATACCAGCTCCATCAAATAGATCCCATTCATCTCCACCAATATCCCACATTTTTGTTGCTCCTTCATTATAAATCTTACTCTTTCTTGAGAGAAGACGGAGATTTGTATGAACAAAAACTAAATCCTCAGCCCTCTTTGGATTGAGCCTATTCCTTTTCAATGAGTGAATAAATCCATATGTACTCCAATTTCTCTCAGCAGAAGATGAAGAACTTGATTGTGAAAGAAGTTTCAATGCAATGGATTGAAGTTTTGGGACTGAAGATCCATAAGTTACCCACCAATCATTTGGTTTCAAGTTCCACCTATCTTGCAATGAATCAAATTGACCAAACTCTCCTTCAGCACTTGAGAATTTAACAAATTCAGTAGTTGCCTCTAGTCTTTCATTTGCATCCACAAAGTAATTTCGTATGCATTTGTTTCTTTCAGTACAAATCTCTTTGTCCCTATGTGGGGCAACGCGATTCGGAGATACATCAAGCCATTGTTTACAGTAATACCTATTATTATAAAAAAATAAAATTTAAGTTTTGTATGTAAGCAAGATAGTTGAAATATAAGAGAAAATAGTAAAACAAACTGCGATTTACCTTGGATTAAGTGAATGAGCCAAGCAATGAAGATGTGTGTAACTATTAGTCCATCTATCGATTAAGATGTCATGCACCACATCATGAAAAGATGAATTTTGACTCAACTCCTTGCCTTCATGTTTATAAATAGCTAATTTGACTTCCTCAATCATAGAATCCCATTTCTCATAAACCAAATAAAGATTTGACTCATCAGTGTCACAAGAACGAAGCATGTCATAGATGGGATCTGTAAATTTTAAAATGTAATCAATTTTATCCTAAAATTGATCACTTAAAATTTTTTCTTTCACAAAATCAGCCATTTGAACATCATCCTCTTTATATTGGGACCATTGTTCATTAATTACCATAGACAAGAGACCTTTCTTTATAACTTGCAATCTCTTTAGCAAAATAATAACAGATGCAAATCTTGTTTCAGTGATAGAAAGCAGCCTCAAATGCACAAATTGTTTGTACATAGCAAATCTCATGGAATGATTTAGAATAAAATTTCTAATATAAAAAGCATCATCAGCGACTTTAGAAATCCAACTACACTCATTGTAAGCAACTTCATTGCTTTGTGTATTTTTTGGTGAACAAATACCTGTGAGGGTCAAATTCAATGTGTGCCCTACACATGGTGTCCAAAAAATATGAGGATGCATACTTTTAACAATTAAACCAGCAGCCTTACAAACTGGGGCATTATCAGTAATAACTTGGACAACATTTTGTGCTCCAACCTCATCAATTGTATTCAATATTAAATTAGCAATGTAATGTTTGTCCTTGTACTCACCTGTACCATCAACTGCTTTAAAAAACATAGGTCCTCCACTCGAAACTGCCAAGAAGTTAATCAGTGGTCTTCTTTGTACATCTGTTCAGCCATCTGTAACTATACTCACACCCTTTTCTGGCCAAGTGTCTTTGATAGGTTGAAGTAGTTTCAAAATGTTAGCTTTCTCTCTCTGTAGCATGGAAGTTCTTATGGAATTATAGCTTGGAGGAATATAGCCCGAAATAGAAGTGTTTGCCGCATAAGTAAATGCACTAATAAAATAAGGATTTCTAGCAACATTGAATGGCAAACCAGCAGAATAAAATAGTCTAGCTATTTCACTTGATAAATGGTCTCTTGCCTCATTATTAAATGCCTTTGATAAAGGTCCATCACTTCCTCTTCTTTTTTTATTCTTGTCAATTGGCTGATTCAAACTTGTAGTTCCGGTCGGCAAAGGAACTTGTACGAGTTCTACCTTTTGTGCATTTCTTTGAATTTCTTGCATCTCATCCAAATATTCATTTGTCACTTATGAACAAATAGCTATCCCTTTACTCTTCTCTCTCAACAAATGAGATTTAACCCTAAAATAGGAGCCATTATATTCTATTTGACAAAAGTTACAGTGCCATTTAGCATTTCCATACGACTCATTCCTATTTTGCAGCAAAGTCACATAAGCCCAAAGAGGACGATTGTCGTCACTACTCTTTGATCCACTTGTATATTTTTCAGTTAGGAGTGTAGAATTAGATTGCCGAGGAAAAATCTATATAGAAATAGGAAATTTATTAATATCTAATTGCAAAAATAATAGTCTAAATTCAAAACAGCTACTGAGAGATAAAAGATCATGTGGTTTTTAAAGAATAGTCTAAATTTAACACAATATAATAGTTATAGTGTAATACTAATAATATATTATATATATATATATATATATATATATATATATATATATATATATATATATATATATATATATATATATTATATTCTAAAAAAAAAGAAAGAAAAAAGATCATGTGGTTTTTAAAGAACAACTCAAAGGAATCATATATCAAACCATGCTACAGAGAGAAAGCTAATTTACGAGATGTGTACCGGTGGTCTTTAAAAGAAAAAGTAGTAACACAAGCAGTGACACTATAAAAAGAAAAATAAACTAGTAAAGTAGTATAATACCTTTCTTTTAGGTTGAAATTTGAACGCTGAGTTTCCAAAAGATTAACGAAAAACGTATCGGCAAAGAGGCAGGAAAGAAGAATAGGGTTAAGATTTGTTTTTATTTTCACTTTTTTATTTATAAATAGTAAAATTAACCTAATTTTTATTTAATAAAAAGCCCACATTATATTTAAAAAAAAATTAAAAAAATTGGGTACGTGTACCAAATGTGTACCGGTTGGAGTACCAACTTAAAAAAAAAATTGGTACGACTTCGGTGCGTACCGTACGCGTACCGGTACCCGGTACGTACCGGGTACCGGTACCTTACTCAAAATGGAGTACCCGTGCTTCACAGACTAAGTCATACTAGCACATATCAAAATCAAAAAAGAAGAACAGGAAAAAAACACTAGTGCATACTTATTTATGGGTTTTTCAAAAAATACACTATGTTTACCTTTAAAGTAGAAAACACAAAAAATATGTGCGATCGTCGCCGGAGAGAAATACGAGCAATTTCTGCAAGCAAATACTAGCACATATCAAAATAAAAAAAGAAGAACAGGAAAAAAAACACTAGTGCATACTTATTTATGTGTTTTTTCAGAAAATACTCTATGTTTACCTTTAAAGTAGAAAACGCGAAAAATATGTATGATCATCGCCGAAGAGAAATCTTGAACAGCTGATTTGAATTTGTGATACAATAGCACCGAAATGTTGAGATGTATTGCGACTGTAACACTGAAATGTTGAGATTTTGCGATTGAAACACCGAAACGTTGAGATGAATTGCTAGCGTTTGATATTAATACGAAATTGAGGGAAGAAGAAATAGGGGCAACAAAATTAGAGTTCTTTGTTTGGAGAGAATCTGAGTGTTTCAAATTTCAATCCGTAGAGTTTGGGGAAGAAGAAATTAGTGTATGAGAAATGTTTTTTCTTTTAATTTTCAAATATTTTTATCTTTTTGTGTTTTAGAAAAAAGAAAAATTGTTTAATTCAAATGTTTAATATTTTTTATTTATAAAAATGCTTTATTTAATTAATTTAATAAGTAATAGCATAATATCCAATAGATTTATAAAATGAGATGGATGGATTGAATCCATCCGTGTGAGTTGGTGGATGGATTAGATCAAATACATTAAATTATTTTTTGTTTGATGGATGGATTTGATGGATTGGATGGATATTATGTTAATGGATTTCATTGTCACCCCTACTTTTTAATATGATGAATATATATATATATATATATATATATATATATATATATATATATATATATATATATATATATATATTGAAGGCTCTGCAGATTTGAGCAAATTTTTGGTAAAACAAGGCGTTGAATGTAATGTTCCAACATGAAGGAGACATAATGTCCTAACGAATGTCCTGACATCTTAAACTGAACCTATTTTAACAAGTTTGTAAAGTAGAAAATAGGGTTTAGGGTTTTGAGAGTCGTAGGTGTTTCTTGTAAGTCTTCATCTGTATCGATTTGATACATTGTGGTAGACAAGGTACTTGTACAGACAGAAACCCGTAGGTAATGAATCGTGTATTGTTCTTGGATGAAGCTTTGAAGAAAATCCAAGTTAACTTGTTAGTCAAGGATGCTTGACTGAACTATGTATTGAAAGGGGAGTCTTTCAATAGGGATGATACAATTATGGTGAAGTAACTGTTAGATAATCACAGGTTATGATTTAGTGAGTGAGATGGGTTTCTCTTATCAATTAGATGTGACTTCTAATGATAAAGTCTTCATTGGGTAGTGATAGGTAAACGTGGGTGTTTACTGTAAACCTGAGGTTGTTTACATAAAACTATACTACTGATAGTGAATTCTTCTTCCTGGATTGGTATCCCCCAGATGTAGGTGAGTTGCACCAAACTAGGTCATCATATTCTGTGTTGTTTATCATTCTGCAATTTACAGATCAGTTTTGATTAACATGTTGGAACAGATGTCGAAACATCTGTGTTTCTTCAGTTACTGATAGTCTGGATATCAGTTTGCAGTTCTGCTCTTTGTTTAATAATTATGCAGAACATTGTCTTGACATGATTTAGGACATTTGATGTCTGCTATGCCAAAATTTCAATTGGTATCAGAGTAGGCATCCTGTCTGTTTTTGGATGAGATCTTTGGGAGATACTTTATGGCGTTTTAAACAAGGAAGAGTTTTGGAGATCAGTTAATCAACTCAGACATACTCAAGGGTATTAATGGATGGGATGGATGTTCTGGATCGAAGGTAACAACCTGGTGGTTGTTCATGTTGCTGAGGAGGTTTTACAACAACTGCAGGAGAAGTGGCTAGTTCTCTTGTTGGAGTGTCTTGTAAGATGTTCTGACATCTTATTAAGGCATGTTGAATTTGGTCCTTGGTGGTTCCGCTACATATGTTTCTGATGGAAGAACTCTGGTATTTATGGGATTCTGGAGTTGTTACTGAAGACAGATGGTGAAAGATCTCAATCGTCGGCCTCTATATTTGAAGATATCTGCATCTTTTTATTCCAAAGTCGGGAGCGATGGAATGACGAGAGTTGTTGGTAGATGTCTGTTATGGTGACTTGACACTTAGAAGCTTGGTTCCATTGTGCAGTTTGAAGTCAGTTGAAGAGAAGGGGAGTTGAGATTAGGGGTATAAAGTTCTTGCTCTAGGAATTTGATAAACTATTGATCAACTAAGTTGTCTAAGATACTTGAGAATTCTCTCAAGTACACTCATAAAGGCATATCAGTCATGCATCTGTAGTCTTCTAGTTATTCTTCTGACTAGAGGATGTTTCTGTGAAACATAAACATGAAGAAAGTGGAGGTGATTTATTTTCACAATCCAAAAAGTGCAAGGAAGGATTCATCTCTCTTAATCCTAAGGGTGGATCCAATCTAAATGGAGATTTCAGAACTGTTGAAGTAAATAGGGTTCGTTCAGAGAGAGTCTTAGTTACTTGAGTCAAGGGTGGCAGCCTTCGTATCTCAACACTTTGTTTGTCAAGGAAGATACTTGCAAAAGATTAAATACTTGATAAGTGTTCATGGAGTTATCTGTTAGAGTATGGCTTCAACCGTGAAGCAGGGTTATTGAACAAGGATTTAAGATCAATTTCTATTTGTGATATTCACAAGTATTTAATTGATGATCCTTATATGTGAAGTTCAAGATTGCTGATGTTCAACACGATATTGAAACATCTCTTCATCTGGGTTTGTGCAGAATCATGGGAGGGGTTCTGCATAAGCTTTTGGATCTATCTCTCTTGGGTGTTGACATAAGAATCTGCTTCAGTGTGGTGTGGTAGAAGCATCTGATCTCTGGAGAGTTTCCTGGCAAGAAACTGGTCTAGACAATGGTGATGTGGATGATAAAGAAGAAGTCATCATAATCCTGATGAATAGTTCTTGGATCATTTTATTTATGATCTAGGAGTATTAGAGTGCAACAGGTGTGTTCCAGTTGTTACTAGAAGCATCTGATGTTTATCTGGAAAGTGTCCTGGCAAGAGACTTGTCCAAAATATGGTGTTGGTGATGGCATAACTTGGATCGGTTTATTTCTGATCTAAGTACATAGGAGCATGTGATCTTACTCATCCTGGAAGTCAAGGTTAAGTGGCAGTTATCTCTGACTTTCTACAGACTGCTCTACTTAAGAAAAGTGGCAACCTTTGGTATAGCTATGGTGTATTCTATGACTACTTCTCTTCTGAAGAATCGGACTTGGCACGTTGAGTTCTTTGGAGTTGTGAAGCAGATATTCATCAAGGTGTGAGCTTGAATGGAATACCTGTGATATGATTAAGCAGGATGGAGGTTCTCTACTCAAACTTGGTTGTTGAATCAAGTTTATGAGAACATGGAACTCTTGTTCTGTAATAGGGAGGAGGTTCTTCTAAGTGGCAGAAGGAAGGGCTGAATTCCTCAGCTGGATGTCTGATCAGATGTCATGACATCAAGCAGAAACTTCAAGGTCTTAGTTGATGTAGTGGAGCATCATCGTAAGATAAGTTGATCTTCTCAGAAGGAAATGGAATTAACACTTCAAAAAGGTCTATCTCATGCAGTTTGCGGGAGCTGTGGAAGGAGAAGATGTTACATGTCTAAGGCTTGGTAGATCCAAGATGGCTTACTATGGAATATGTAGATCATGCAACTTGAAGATTAGGTTTCATTAGTGGATCATAAGATTATCTGAAACTCTGAAGAAAAGTTAAGATTAATTAAACAGTGGCATTTGGTTGATCTTCATTGTGCATTCAAACAGGGTACTTGGAAATAATTACTCTTGGGCAGAAGGGTAGTTGGTTGAAGATGTAAGGAGGTTCTGGTTCAGGTCTATCTTGGAGCTTGTGGTATATATTCTAGGTTGATGATGGAAGATTACCTTCTTTTGGTGGATGTGAGTTTATTTCTCTCTGTGGTTATCTGGAGTTCTTGTTGATCAATCTGGTGGTGCAGTGTTGTTTGAAGATCTTCAGTTGGATTACTATGCAGGTAGTAAGTCCAGTTGTGGAGCATATCTAGAACCATGTTGGTTGATGTCTATGATATGTGAAGGATGTCCTAACTGATGTTAGAACATCTTGTGGATTAGTTATCCTTGGAGTAGGATTCTTAGTTCACATCTTGTCTAAGAGGTATTTATCTTGTCGTACGGGAGAATGATGGGTAAAGGACTGTCTTGGAAGTCTGATGTGAATGTGACATGCTAGAAGTGGATTAGTTTGGTGCTTGTGGAGCAAATAGGCTGAGGATTTCTGGAGCATGTGTTTGATGTCCTTCAAGTGTGAAGAACATCTGGGCGAGCTAGCAAACTAAAGGGCTCTGTATGTCTCTTTGAGGAATGTGAAGTATTCTAGATTCAATTGGGTTGTATCTCAGGGAACAAGGAGATCTATACATGAGAATTCAGGAGGAATTTATGTGGCGTATAGATGGTTTCTGGACGAGAGGGATCAATGGTGTTTTGGTCTCAATCCAAGAGTTTGTTAGTTGTGGTACAAGGATGCGTTCCTGGTACTCTCACTATATGATCATGGAGATGTCATGAGATATCATGTGGTGATTTTGAGGTGGTTCTTGCAGAATAAGCATCTATTAAGAAAGATAGGGGGAGAACTTCTATCTGTTAAATGTACTAGTGTGGTACATGGATTTCTTGAGGGTTAAGCATTAAGTGAATGCGTTCAGCAGGAGTGTTGAATAGAGGGTGCGCTCTTGAAGACATGCAGATGCGTCTTATGTTTTCCATTCATTTAAGGTGTTCTTCTGGCAAAGGAGCACTGGTTATCTACGACAGTGGGAGTTAGAACTTCTGTTTTGGATATATGGCTGCAGTAGTGCAAATTGGTTATCAAGATTGTTTGTGGTTTCAAGCAGTTTGTGATAGATTGCCTCAGGTAGGGTTGATATGTCAGACGAGATGTGTTGCATCCCAAAATTTGCCCTCACATCTTTGAGACAAATTGATTCAAGAAGCTTCCTCACACTCCTAGGAGTCTCAAAAGCTCAAGACTACTCAAGGATTGACCACACAAGCTCTCCTCCTAAACAATCAACCTACAACTAGGGTTTTATTTTTCTCAAAAGGAATTGAGCTCTCAATACCTCAGATGGACTTCATGGTTCTCTATGTGCTCTAGGGTATCCTCATGCCAAGTCTCAAGCCTTGCTTCACAAGTTTGCTCAGTCAATTGCTCAAATGATCAACAGTCGATTGTATTGGACCAAAAGTCAATTTTGACCAATTTACACTCAAACGTCATCATTTCCTGCCAACATCAAGACTTTGAAGTCCCATTCATCATTTGATCAAGGGTTGATCATGATTCCTCAAGAAAATCAAGATTTACTCAAAAGTCAAAAATTGCCAAATTAGGGTTTTCTTAAGGAAAAGTCAACTGAACTTTGATCACGCACAACTTTCACATACTTCATCAGAAATTCCTCAACCAAAGCTCATTTTGAAGGAAATTCAATTCTCTACAACTTTGTCTCTCTAAGCTCAAGGCCAAAAATTCCTCGTTTGAGAGATATGGACCAAAACTTTATAGGTCATTTTGAAAGTCAACAAAAAGACACTTTTTTCTGCAAAAACAATTTACACAAAAATAAACACTTCAAATGAAAAAATGATCAACACGAAAGTTGTAGGGGACATCTTGAGGGTTCCAAAAAGTCCAAGATCACCTTCATATGACAAAATTGAGAGAGTTACGATTGGTGCAAGTTGAGCAAAATTTGAGAAACGCATGAAACCTACATTGAACATTTTTGAGCTTTTGGACTAATGGGCCTATCTTTTAAGGTTGAATCATGTTTATGACATATTCAAGGACCTCAAAGTTCACTTTGGTATTATTTTGATTTTGATTTTATTTTATTTTGATTTTATTCAAAGAAATAAAAAAAATTAAATAAAACAAAATAAATCAAATAATGGTGGGCACATGAATCCTTTTAATGGAGTTTCTAGAAGTTTAAAACATGTCATTCAAGGCCATCAAAACCCAAATAAAACCGTGGGAGAGAGTGAAGGAAACATGGTTTTCAAAAAATTAAAATGGTTGGAAACATGTTCCTTGATCCTAGCTCTTCAATGATTCTTTGTCTAACATGTTTCTCCTATAAATACAAGGCGCAAACACAAGGCAAGGGGGCAAAGGGCAAAAGGCTTCACAAAGGAAGGCTTCAAAATCACAAAATTCTTGAAAAAAAGACGTGAAAATTCAAAACTCCATTTCCAATTATTCTCAATCCAAACCAAGGATTAAATACTCATCCTGAAGGTTCGATTCCCACCCCATGCAATTTCTTTTTAACCAGTTTCTAATCCTTTTCTTTTATCATATTTCGATTAATTTTATTTATTTCTTTTCAATTAAATTAAAACAACAAAAAAATCATAAAAAAATCATAAAACCGTTAAAAGAATAAAAAATATAGTTTAGGTTATGTAATCTTTTTTTTTTTAGACTTAGATTATTTTTATTAAAATTATTTTTTTTAGACTTAGACTTATAATTGATTAATTTTTGTACAAATGAATTAGAAATTATGTTTATTTATTTCAAAATCATTTCTCAAAAAAAAAAAAGAATATTGACTACTTTGAGGGATCCTCCTAGGAATCCTAATACTTCCGCTCCTAGCTATAATCCCAATTCAAGGTGTGCATACCATTCTAATAGTCCTGGACATGATACGAACAACTGTTGGGCACTGAAGAACAAGATTCAAGACATGATTGACGCTAAGGAGATTGAGTTTGATCCCCCTGAGACTCCTAATGTGATTACCGCTCCTATGCCGAATCATGACAAGATCGTTAATGCTATTGACGATGGTTCTTGTGTTTCTACCGTGGTTGACTTGATTGTTCCTCTATCAATTGTTAAGAAGAAGTTGTTGCAAACCGGTTTATTTTCGGGTTGCGTTGAAAACTGTTATTATTGTGCATCTCAATCCAATGGTTGTGTGAAGCTGAATGAAGGCATTCAGCGTTTGATGGACGACCGTACTATATTGTTTGAGAAGACTCCTTCTATGGAGAGCTTATGTGAAAATTTGTCCCCAGGTCTGAAGTTTGAGGACGTATCCGTGGTTACTAATTCCAAAACTCCAGTGAGGATCACCTCTAAAGGTCCTGTGAAGATTACTGCCGAGCCTAGACTGGCTCCCCTGATTATTACTACGCCCGGTCCGATTCCATATTCCTCTAGAAAGGTTATCCCTTGGAATTATGGTGCTGATGTTTACATTCATGGTGTCAAGCAAGATCCTTTGACTGATGGAAATTCTGAAGTTACTAATCTCGATGTCGACAATATCGTTGGGACTAGTAAGGTTACCCGAAGTGGAAGGATCTTCTCCCCAGAAATCTCTCCGAAGACTGTTACTAGTCCAATTCGTATCTCTGCCTCCGAGCCAATTACTGAGACTCGAGGCAAAGAACCAATGATTGAGCCTACCCAAATAGAGGCCCCGGGTGAAACTGCTATCGAAGATTCCTCCAAGCAAGAAATAGAGGAAGTGCTGAAAATTATCCGCAAGAGTGATTACAATGTTGTTGAACAGTTGGGGCACACCCCCTCCAAGATCTCTATGATATCTCTGTTGTTGTGCTCCGAGGCCCATGCTAAAGCTTTGGTGAAGTTTTTGAAATCTGCGCACGTGCCGCAAGAAATCTCTATTGACCAACTTAAAAATTGTGTCGCTAGCTTGACAACTGATAATGGTCTAGGCTTTTTTGATGCTGATCTGATTCCCGCCGGAAGGAACCACAATAAGGCCCTGCACGTCTCTATTGAGTGTAGGGGCACCACCCTATCTTATGTATTGGTGGACAATGGTTCCTCATTAAATGTGTTGCCAAAGGCTGTTCTAGACAAACTCGACTATGAAGGGGTTGTGTTGAAACCTAGTGACGTTGTGGTAAGAGCCTTTGATGGTTTGAAGAGAATGGTGCACGGAGAGGTTGATCTCCTGATCAGAGTGGGTTCTCAAGTCTTTGATTCTACTTTCTATGTAATGGATATTCGTCCTGCCTATTCCTGTTTGCTTGGACGCCCTTGGATACATGGGGCAGGCGCTGTGACTTCTACCTTACATCAGAAGTTGAAGTATCCCGTGAAAGGCAAGATTGTCACCGTCTGTGGTGAAGAAGAGTACATGGTTAGTCATTTGAATACCTTGAAGTATGTTGAGATGGATGGCGAGTTCCTCGAGACTCCTTGTTAAACATTTGAATTGGCTCCTCTGACTGTTCCTATTGCTAAACCAGTTCCTACTGTTCCCAAGGTTACTATAGTGTCTCCTACAATGGCTTCCCTAAAGGATGCTAGAGCTGTGGTTGAAGAAGGTGGTTGTACCATTTGGGGTAAGCTTCCTGACATTTCTTACAAGTTTGACAAATTTGGTTTGGGATTCACTTCAGAGGCTCAGAGGGCTTTACGTCGTGCTCGTGCTATTCGTATCACCAACAAAGGAGTTCATAAAGATCAGGTCAACGCTGTGGAAGATGCTGATAGTGACTGTGACCTAGACAGTTGGATCTTTCCTACCATTGGCAGTGGGCTCAACAATTGGAAGACTGAAGACATTATTCCTATCTCTTTTAGTCAGGAGTAAATGCTATTTTTTGTTTTTCTTATTTCAAAGTCTGGTTTTGTAATTTGAACAATAAAACTTGTAAGCCTTATGCCTTGCCTAGGGCACAATGGCCGATTTGTTAGGGTTGTCATTTCATTGCATATTTTCATTCAATAAATCAATGGACGTTTTGCATTCAAATTTTGCGCTCTTTGTCTTTTCTTTTACTTTATATTCATCAAACTAGCTATGTGTTCTTACACACACCCACGCGATAAACTGCATATCCACATCCACTCTGGATCCCATTGATAACGGTTCTGCTATTGTCAATTATGACTTCGAAAATCCGATCTACCAAGCCGAGGACGAAGGTGAGGAAGATTGTGAAGTGCCTAGAGAGCTTGCTAGACTATTAGAGCAAGAATAAAAGACCATACAACCGCACGAAGAGCCAGTCGAGGTCGTAAATCTAGGTACTGAGGAGGATAAGAAAGAAATCAAGATAGGTGCTGGATTAGAAGACCGTGTCAAGAAAAGACTGATTCAGATGCTATGTGATTATGCTGAGATTTTCGCTTGGTCTTATGAAGATATGCCAGGACTTGATACCGATATCGTGGTTCACCGTTTACCAATGAAGGAAGGTTATCCTCCGATAAAGCAGAAGTTCGTCGTATACGCCCTGAGATGTCTGAAAAGATCAAAGCCGAGGTTATGAAGCAGTTCAATGCAGGTTTTCTAGTTGTCACATCATATCCTCAGTGGGTTGTAAATGTGGTACCAGTGCCTAAGAAAGATGGTAAAGTTCGTATGTGTGTGGACTACAAGGATCTGAACAGGGCAAGCCCCAAAGATGACTTTCCTCTCCCACATATTGATGTTCTGGTAGACAACACTGCTCAGCACAAGGTATTCTCATTCATGGATGGTTTCTCAGGTTATAATCAAATCAAGATGGCACCTAAAGACATGGAGAAGACTACGTTCGTTACACAGTGGGGCACCTTTTGTTACAAGGTAATGCCATTTGGTTTGAAGAACGCAGGGGCAACATACCAGCGCACTATGGTTGCTTTTTCCATGATATGATCCATCACGAGATAGAGGTATACGTTAATGATATGATAGCCAAGTCTCAGAATGAAGAAGAGCACCTTGACCACCTACACAAGCTATTTGAGAGGTTGAAGAAGTACAAGTTGAGATTGAATCCAAACAAATGCACCTTTGGGGTTAGATCCGGTAAACTTTTGGGTTTCGTCGTCAGTGGTAAAGGTATTGAAGTCGACCCTGCAAAGGTAAAAGTTATACAAGATATGCCCGCTCCCCGTACTGAGAGAGAAGTCAGAGGTTTCTTGGGACATTTGAACTATATTGCCAGATTTATCTCCCATTTGACCGCTACTTGTGAGCCAATCTTCAAATTACTGAGGAAAGATCAAGTAGTGAAGTGGAACGACGAATGTCAGATAGATTTTGATAAGATTAAGGAGTATCTCCAAGAACCTCCGGTTCTGATGCCACCATTGAAGGAAGACCTCTAATCATGTACTTAACAGTGCTAGAGAATTCAATGGGGTGTGTGTTGGGGCAACATGACGAGTCTGGTCGAAAAGAGCATGCAATATACTACCTTAGCAAAAAGGTTACCGACTGTGAAACAAGATATTCACTGCTTGAGAAAACTTGCTGCGCTTTGGCATGGGCTGCTCGTCGACTAAGACAGTATATGTTGACTCATACCACTTTATTGATCTCTAAGATGGATCCTATCAAATACATATTTGAGAAACCTGCTCTCTCCGGACGAATAACAAGATGGCAGATGGTCTTGACAGTATACGACATCCAGTACACTATGTAGAAAGCAATCAAAGGAAGTGTACTAGCTGAGCATTTGGCTTATCAAGCGGTGGATGACTATCAGTCTATGAATTTTGAGTTCCCAGATGAGAATATTATGCTTGTTACTGATTATGAAGAACCTGGACCATATGAAGGACCTGAACTGGGATCCCGATGGACTATGGTTTTTGATGGAGCTTCTAACGCACTTGGCAATGGTATTGGTGCTGTAATTATCTCTCATAAGGGTTGCCATACGCCGTTTACTGCTAGACTTTGCTTTGACTGTACCAATAATATGGCTGAATATGAAGCATGCATCATGGGTATCAAAGCTGCCATTGATATGAGGATCAAATTCTTGAATGTATATGGGGACTCAGCCCTAGTGATCAGTCAGATTAAAGGAGAATGGGACACGAAGCATCCAAATCTCATTCCTTACCGAGAACATGTGTTGACTTTGATTCCATACTTTGAAGAAATCACATTTGAGCATATTCCACGAGAAGAGAATCAGTTGGCAGACGCGTTAGCCACCATGTCATCTATGTTCAAAGTCAGATGGCACAACGAGGCTCCTAGGATTACTATTGACAGACTAGACGAGCCGACATACTGTTATGAAGTTGATACTGATGGGGTAGAAGAGAAACCTTGGTTCCACGAAGTGAAAAGATATCTCGAAACTCAGGAATATCCTGAAGGGGCATCTATCAATGACAAGAAGTTTCTAAGGAGGTTCTCTACCAAGTTCTTTCTGAGTAACGGAATTTTGTATAAACGCAACCACGATTCAACCTTGCTTCACTGTGTAGACAAGAAGGAAGCATAAAAGATTATGGAAGAGATGCATGACGGAATCTTTGGCACTTACTCCAGTGGGTATACAATGGCTAAGAAGATTTTGAGAGCAGGTTACTACTGGTCTACCATGGAAACTGATTGCCATCATCACTCCAAAACTTGTCACAAGTGCCAGATCTTTGCTGACAAAGTACATGTACCTCCGGTTCCATTGAATGTTCTGACTGCTCCTTGGCCTTTTGCAATATGGGGCATTAATATGATAGGAGAGATTAAACCTACCATTTCTAATGGACATCGTTTCATCCTTGTTGCTATCAATTACTTTACGAAGTGGGTGGAAGCAGCCTCGTTCGCTTCTGTTACCAAGAATGTTGTAGCTCGGTTCATCAAGCATAATCTTATCTGTCAGTATGGCATCCCTGAAAGGATTATAACAGACAATGGTACTAATCTAAACAACACTATGATCACTGAACTCTGCACGCAGTTCAAGATTAAGCATCACAATTCTTCTCCATATCGACCAAAGATGAATGGCTGTGGAAGCCGCCAACAAGAATATTAAGAAGATCTTGTAAAAGATGACGGTGACATACAAAGATTGGCATGAGATGTTACCATTTGCTCTTCATGGTTATCTCACCTCAGTACGTACCTCAATAGGGGCAACCCCTTTCTCTTTAGTCTATGGTATGGAGGCAGTTTTACCTGTTGAAGTTCAGATTCCTTCCTTAAGGATATTGAAAGATGCAGACTTAGACGAAGACGAATGGGTTCAGACTCGACTTGATCAGATAAATTTGATTGATGAGAAGAGGCTCGCGACTGTCTGTCATGGCCAGATGTATTAGAAGCGTATGATCAAGGCCTTTAACAAGAAAGTCAAGCACCAAGTGTACCAGGCCGGTGATTTGGTAATAAAGCGTATCATACTACTACAGGGTGATCCCAGGGGCAAATGGACTCCCACATATGAAAGTTCATTTGTAATCAATAAAATATTTTCTGGCGGCGCTATGATGCTTACTACTATGGACGGTGAAGATTTCCCGCACCCTGTGAACGCGGACATAGTCAAAAGATACTACGCATAAAAAGAGACTCGCTAGGTTGACTGGCCTAGGAAAAAATAAGGGCATCCCGGCGAACCAAAAGGGTTCGGGCAAAAATTAGGGATATATATACAAAAGAACTGTACACCCGGCAAGTCGAAAACCTGAAAAGGCGGCTTGGACAAAAATGGGTATCCCGGTGGACTGAAAACCTGAAAAGGCGGTCCAGGCAAAAGTTAGGGATTAAAGCGTACGACTATGTCCCGTTGGATCACTTATCTGCTTCCAGCTTAGTTTTGTTATCAATATCAAGTTCGAACGGCGCAGATCAATATAGTCATCTTCCTTCCGACAGCAAGGGATGAGATGCTTGAAGATATAATGGCAATAGCAGAGTTGAAACTCAATGGGATTATTTCCACATAGCTGTTTTTCGTTGTTTATCACTTTGTACCTTTTCAATTTTTACGACAATTTCCTCTTACTAGGATTTCTGTCTCCTTGTACAAAAATGCCTGTTTATAGGCCAATTTCAAAATCAATACAAGTTTATTTTCAAATTCAAAATTGTTTTTACTTGCCCTGTTTTGTTTGCGTAAACGTCCAATGGGTACTTTGAATGAACATATGCACTTAAATATGATTGAAGTTTACCAAAAATATACGTGAAAACAGGAATAACATTTACTAAGGACTCTAGGAGTTGGGATAATGTTCAAGATGTCCACGAACCCCCACAGAGCAATCTCCATGGAACTATCTCTATAGAGCTTTCATGGAAATATCCCCACAGAGCAATCTCCATGGAACTATCTCTATAGAGCTATCTTCACAAGCTCTTCCCCACAGAGATATATTCCCCGACAGAATTAGTATGCCCTCAGACAGAAATTGGGGCATCTTTCAGCGGTTCACTTCCATATATTTGATAGACAGCTTGGCATGATCATCTTCCCTAATGGGTCCCCTAGCAGATAAGGAAATTGATCATTTCCCCAGCATACAGCAAAAATTTCCTCAGCGCGGCCTATGAAATTCTAATCCCCATCAGAGATTTTTCCCTCTTTGTAGTATACAGAATTCAATTCCCCAGCTGAGTTTATTCCTCTAACACTATAAATTCACCAACAAAATTCTCTCCCCTAGCATAGTTGACGCTCATATCTGGAACCCGGGCAGATATTGCATCGGAGGATTATCCATCTCGTTTATCCCCAGTCAGGGTACATGCAGCCAAACTCTCCTTGAACGCTTTTATCCCCAAGCAGAAGTCGAAGATCCCCAGCAGAGTATTCCCAAACAGAAAAGCGAGAATTCCCAGTACAGTCATTCTAAACAAAAGATGAAGAGTGACATTCTTCATTCCCAGCAACAGACAGGGATTTATTTTCCCCAGCCATACGTTACTATTCAAAGCCACCGTTGTCTCGGCAACATTGACATCCATGCATCATGTACAGAATATTATAGCATATACATACAAAACATATAACATTCTCATTTATCTTGAGAGCATCATTACGCAATGCATTACATACATCATGACATTGCATAAAAATAACTTTTCCTTTTTCAGGTGAGTTCGCAATCAGACAAACATTATCATCTTCTAGATACGATGCAGAGATAATCGAGACAACGATTTAATTCTGATACTAATTCAAAGACATATTTAATTCTGATACTTCAATAATTTAGAAATAATCAAGACAGATGATTTAATTCCGATACTTCAACAGTTCAGAGATAATCAAGACAGATGATTTAATTTTGATACTTCAACAGTTCAGAGATAATCAAGACAGATGATTTAATTCTGACACTTAAACAGTTCAGAGATAATCAACCCAGAGATTTAATTCTGATACTTCAACACCTCAGAGATAATCAACCCAGAGATTTAAGTCTAATACTCCAACAGTTTAGAGATAATCAGGACAAAGATTTAATTCTGACACTTATCCCAGAAGATTTTCCAAAAAAAATGGTTAAGAGATGATCGAGACAAAGATCTAATTCTGATACTTATTCCAGAATATGTTCCAGATTCAGTTCAGAGATGGTCAAGTATTTTTTCCAGATACGGTTCAGATACGATCTAGATATAGATTTCATTCTGATACTCATTCCAATACATCCTCAGATATAATCAAGGCGTAGATTCATTCTGACATTCCCCAGCACATCTGCTAGATACAGTTGGACACAGACTCATTCTAGTATACTCCTCAGAAACAGTCAAACCTAGACTCCTTCTGATACTTCTGTCAACAGTTACTTTGGATGGCATCTATAAGCCCATCTCCATCCTGTCATCTTTCCGAATGGCATCTTTAAGCCCATTTAAGTAATACAATCAACCAACAGCGTTACTTCGTGCACCCGTGAGTGCAAATTTCTAAGCGTTTAAGTGTTCAATCCTCTTCCACCTTTAGATCACGAATGGCGGATGCGCCAATCTAACTCTTCAGGTTTAAGAAAATTGAAGGTCCATTTGTAATCAAGAAAATATTTTCTGGCGGCGCTATGATGCTTACTACTATGGACAGTGAAGATTTCCCGCACCCTGTGAACGCGGACATAGTCAAAAGATACTACGCATAAAAAAGACCCGCTAGGTTGACTGGCCTAGGAAAAAATAAGGGCTTCCCGGCGAACCAAAAGGGTTCGGGCAAAAATGAGGGATATATATATAAAAGAACTGTACACCCGGCAAGTCGAAAACCTGAAAAGGCGGCTTGGGCAAAAAAGGGTATCCCGGTGGACTGAAAACCTGAAAAGGCGGTCCAGGCAAAAGTTAGGGATTAAAGCATACGTCTATGTCCCGTTGGATCATTTATCTACTTCCAGCTTAGTTTTGTTATCAATATCAAGTTCGAACGGTGCAAATCAGTCCACATCTTTCTTCCGACAACAAGGGATGAGATGCTTGAAGATATAGTGGCAATAGTAGAGTTGAAACTCAATGGGATCATTTCCACATAGCTATTTTTCTTTGTTTATCACTTTGTACCGTTTCAATTTTTACGACAATTTCCTCTTACTAGGATTTCTGTCTCCTTGTACAAAAATGCCTGTTTATAGGCCAATTTCAAAATCAATACAAGTCTATTTTCAAATTCAAAATTGTTTTTACTTGCCCTGTTTTGTTTGCGTAAACGTCCAATGGGTACTTTGAATGAACATATGCACTTGAATATGATTGAAGTTTACCAAAAATATACGTGAAAACAGGAATAACACTTACTAAGGACTCTAGGAGTTGGGATAATGTTCAAGATGTCCACGAACCCCCATAGAGCCAATTTCATGGAAATATCCCCACATAGCAGTCTCCATGGAACTATCTCTATAGAGCTATCTTCACAAGCTCATCCCCAACAGAGATATACTCCCCGACAGAATTATTATGCCCTCAGACAGAAATTGGGGCATCTTCCAGCGGTTCACTTCCATATATATTTGATGGACAACTTGGCATGATCGTCTTCCCCAATGGGTCCCCTAGTAGATAAAGAAGTTGATCATTTCCCCAACATACAACAGAAATTTCCTCAACGCAGCCTATGAAATTCTAATCCCCATCAGAGATTATTCCCTCTTTATAGTATACATAATTCAGTTCCCCAGCTGAGTTTATTCCTCTAACACTATAAATTCACCAACATAATTCTCTCCCCCAACATAGTTGACGCTCATATCTGGAACCCGGGCATATATTGCATTGGAGGATTATCCATCTCGTTTATCCCAAGTCAGGGTACATGCAGCCAAACTCTCCTTGAACGCTTTTATCCCCAAGTAGAAGTCGAAGATCCCCAGCGGAGTATTCCCAAACAGAAAAGCGGGAATTCCCAGTACAGTCGTTCTAAACAAAAGATGAAGAGTGATATTCTTCATTCCCAGCAACAGACAGGGATTTATTTTCCCCAGCCAGACATTGCTATTCAAAGCCACCGCTATCGTCAGCAACATTGACATCCATGCATCATGTACAGAATATCATAGCATATACATACAAATCATATAACATTCTCATTTATCTTGAGAGCATCATTACGCAATGCATTACATACATCATGACATTGCATAAAACTAACTTTGCCTTTTTCAGGTGAGTTCACAATCAGACAAACATTATCATCTTCTAAATACGGTGCAGAGATAATCGAGACAACGATTTAATTCTGATACTAATTCAAAGACAGATTTAATTCTGATACTTCAACAGTTCAGAGATAATCAACCCAGAGATTTAATTCTGATACTTCAACAGTTCAGAGATAATCAACTCAGAGATTTAATTCTGACACTTAAACAGTTCAGAGATAATCAACCCAGAGATTTAATTCTGATACTTAAACAGTTCAGAGATAATCAACCCAGAGATTTAATTCTAATACTTCAACAACTCAGAGATAATCAACCCAGAGATTTAATTCTAATACTCCAACAGTTCAGAGATAATCAGGACAGAGATTTAATTCTGACACTTATCCCAGAAGATTTTCCAAAAAAATGGTTCAGAGATGATCGAAACGAAGATTTAATTCTGATACTTATTCCAGAATAGGTTCCAGATTTAGTTTAGAGATGGTCAAGTATATTCTCCAGATACGGTTCAGATACAATCTAGATTTCATTCTGATACTCATTCCAATACATCCTCAGATATAATCAAAGCGTAGATTCATTCTGACATTCCCCAGCACATCTGCTAGATACAGTTGGACACAGACTCATTCTAGTATACTCCTCAGATACAGTCAAACCTAGACTCCTTCTGATACTCCTGTCAGCAGTTACTTTGGATGGCATCTATAAGCCCATCTCCATCCTGTCATCTTTCCGAATGGCATCTTTAAGCCCATTCAAGCAATACAATCAACCAACAACGTTACTTCGTGCACCCGTGAGTGCAAATTTCTGGGCACTTAAGTGTTCAATTCTCTTCCACCTTCAGATCACGAATGGCGGATGCGCCAATCTAACTCTTCAGGTTTAAGAAAATGAACAGGGGCAGCTATTGCACCCCAAAATTTGCCCTCACATCTTTGAGACAAATTGATTCAAGAAGCTTCCTCACACTCCTAGGAGTCTCAAAAGCTCAAGACTACTCAAGGATTGACCATACAAGCTCTCCTCCTAAACAATAAACCTATAACTAGAGTTTTATTTTTCTCAAAAGGAATTGAGCTCTCAATACCTCAGATGGACTTCATGGTTCTCTATGTGCTCTAGGGTATCCTCATGTCAAGTCTCAAGCCTTGTTTCACAAGTTTGCTCAGTCAATTGCTCAAATGATCAACAGTCGATTGTATTGGACCAAAAGTCAACTTTGACCAATTTACAGTCAAACGTCATCATTTCTTGCCAACATCAAGACTTTGAAGCCCCATTCATCATTTGATCAAGGGTTGATCATGATTCCTCAAGAAAATCAAGATTTACTCAAAAGTAAAAAATTGCCAAATTAGGGTTTTCTTAAGGAAAAGTCAACTAAACTTTGACCATGCACAACTTTCACATACTTCATCAGAAATTCCTCAACCAAAGCTCATTTTTAAGGAAATTCAATTCTCTACAACTTTGTCTCTCTAAGCTCAAGGCCAAAAATGCCTCGTTTGAGAGATATGGACCAAAACTTTACAGGTCATTTTGAAAGTCAACAAAAAAACACTTTTTTCGTCAAAGCAATTTACACAAAAATAAAGATTTCAAATGAAAAGTGATCAACACGAAAGTTGTAGGGGACATCTTGAGGGTTCCAAAAAGTCCAAGATGACCTTCATATGATAAAAATTGAGAGAGTTACAATTGGTGCAAGTTGAGCAAAATTTGAGAAACGCGTGAAACCTACATTGAACATTTTTGAGCTTTTGGACCAATGGACCTATCTTTTAAGGTTGAATCATGTTTATGACATATTCAAGGACCTCAAAGTTCACTTTGGTATTATTTTGATTTTGATTTTATTTTATTTTGATTTTATTCAAAGAAATAAAAAAAATTAAATAAAACAAAATAAATCAAATAATGGTGGGCACATGAATCCTTTTAATGGAGTTTCTAGAAGGTTAAAACATGTCATTCAAGGCCATCAAAACCCAAATAAAACCGTGGGAGAGAGTGAAGGAAACATGGTTTTCAAAAAATTAAAATGGTTGGAAACATGTTCCTTGATCCTAGCTCTTCAATGATTCTTTGTCTAACATGTTTCTCCTATAAATACAAGGCGCAAACACAAGGCAAGGGGGCAAAGGGCAAGAGGCTTCACAAAGGAAGGCTTCCAAATCACAAAATTCTTGAAAAAAAGAGGTGAAAATTCAAAACTCCATTTCCAATCATTCTCAATCCAAACCAAGGATTAAATACTCATCCTGAAGGTTCGATTTCCACCCCATGCAATTTCTTTTTAACTATTTTCTAATCCCTTTCTTTTATCATATTTCAATTAATTTATTTATTTCTTTTCAATTAAATTAAAACAAAAAAAAATCATAAAACCGTTAAAAGAATAAAAAATATAGTTTAGGTTATAGATTATTTTTATTAAAATTAATTTTTAGACTTAGGCTTATAATTAATTAATTTTTGTACAAATGAATTAGAAATTAGGTTTATTTATTTTAAAATTATTTCTCAAAAAAAAAAAAAACGAATATTGACTTAGATATTTAGGACATTTAACTTGATTTTTAATATGTAATTGCTTTTCGTTTATCATTTATTTTCTTAGAATAAATGTATAGTGTTCTGGACTGGACCAATGGCTAGAATTGGCCCAATCCACCTCTGCTCCAGAGCGGCCTAAATTGCCTAAGCCCAATCCACAGAGGGGCAAAAACGACATTTCTTCCCCTCTAACTGGGCAAGGAACGCAACGTCCTCCCCGGCTTTTATGCCCGTTACGCACGGCTTCCTCGCTGCCCGAACAACAAGGGACAGGTGCCAGAAACTGCGTTTATGCCCGACATAATGGCTAGTTTCTGGCACCCTACCCGACATAACGGCTAGTTTGGGTAGTTACCTATTCTTTGGGGAAAACGGTTATTTCACCCCGAAAATAGGACCGTTGGCCATGCGCTGGGGGCTCTATATAAACCCTCTCGCTTGAGAGGGCTAGGTATCACATTTTCACCCTAAGAATACACTTTGTACTTGCCCCTTTTTTCTGACCCTTTCTTACTTGAGCGTCGGAGTGCCTTACAGGTACACCCCCTCCTCTCCTCATCAACATTCCGAACACCTCGCCCATCTGACGACCAGCATACGTCCGAGCACCTTGCCATCTGACGACCAGCTTATGTGGACCAGTTCGAATACTCCGAATCAGTGGCGCCGTCTGTGGGAACTCCTTGTTCTCCCCTTCTTTCTTTCCTCCTCGGAAACTAAAAGATCAAAACATAATTTTTTTGATCCGCCCACACATGGTCGCTCAGAACTCCGCAAAAGGTGCTGACGTTATGGTTCTCGTTCCCGTCAACAAAATGGACGGCGACGGTATATCTTCGTTACTTTCTGATCCCCGTTTCCTCCGAGACGGGGCTGCTGTGTCTCCAACTCCTCCACCCGCCGAGCAAGGAAGCAAGAAGCCACCGTCAGGTGAACGACCGATTCCTGGCCCTCCCAGCGCCGACCTGGCCATTGCAGCTTTATTGGAAGCCATCAATCACACGAACCTCCTCATCTTGAGAAAGAATAGGAGCTCTCGAGGAACCATCTCTTCCAAGATCCTCTCCTTCCAAGAGTAAGCACCGAAAATCAAGAAGCCCGCCACCTAGGCATGGGGAAGGCCACAGGTCGAGGCATGAGCCTGCATCACAACACGTTCGCAAGCACGACCAAATCTCCCCGCGGGATCGATCACCACAAAGACACAAGAGAACGAGGCAGGATAGATATTCTCCACCAGTCAGACCTCGTGACCGGCCACGTTCACCCTCACCTCACAGAGACCGCCGTCGCGAGCACAGACAACGGTCACCATCAACTCCAAGTTCAGACAGTGACGATGAGCCTCGCGGCCCGTTGTCCCGCAGGATCCTGGCCACCCATCTCCCTAAAGGACTAGAGAAGCCTCCGTCTCTAGGGACTTACGATGGAACCACTGACCCAGACGAGCACATAGAAAACATAGATGCTCTTCTGGACTACAGAGGGGTACGAGGAGCCATCAAATGCCGCTTGTTCCCGACCACGCTCCGGAAGGGAGCAATGACATGGTACAAGCAGCTGCCAGAAGAATCTATTACATCCTGGAGGCAGCTAGGGAGGATTTTCTCCCATCACTTTACTGCATCGCGACGCTATCTAAAGACCGAGGCGTCCCTCGGAGCTGTCGTACAGGGAAGAGATGAGCCTCTTCGGGCGTACATTGAGTGGTTCAACAAGGAGGCCGTCCAAGTGCTAACGACCGACGAGATGAAGAAATTCCTGCTCGAGCAGGGATTACGTCCTGACTCAGACTTCACGAAAGCCATCGACCTCGATCCACCGAGGAACCTTAACGCCCTTCTCCTCCAAGCCCAGTCGCATATACAATACGAGGAGAAGGTCGCCGCCCACTCTGTCCGGGCCTCTCGAAACCAAGAAGGTGCCCGGTCATCCAGAGCTGAAGAACCCTCGACATCCCGTCGAGGAGATAAAAGATGCGACGATCGGCCTCGCGATGCACGCGAATAGAAGGGACCTTCTGGGCGGTTCCACGACTATACCCCCTCACTACCTCGAGGGAGAAAATCTTGTCCGAATGTGCCAATTTAAAATTAAAGCAGGAGGGAGTCTGTTTCCCTAAACAGCTGCCGGCCAGACCAGGTGTAGACAAATCCAAGTATTGCCGCTTCCACAAGAGTCACGGTCATACGACGGAAGAATGCATCCACCTCAGAGATGCCATAGAAATCCTTATTCGCGACGGCCACCTGAAGCAGTTCGCGAAAAAGAAAGATGCTCCCCGCAAGAAACCCAGGAGAGCAAAAAGGCTGCAGAAGAGACTCCGCCCTCTGATGACACCAACGTACAGGTTGCTATGTCCATAACTCGGCCAGAGGACTTCCGCATCCCCGATGGTCTGCCTGTCTCCAAGTACCTCGCTGCTCGCAGCCCATGGGAGGCCTTCCCATCGGCCATGGTCATCTGTGGTGGTGGATTCAACAAAATCACGATCGACTCAGTCAAGAGGAGATTCGATCAACTGATCAGTAAAAGCTCCAATGAAGTCACCACGCTGGACACCACTCACAAAGGATCCGCTCCTATTTCCTTCTACAAAGAGGAGCTCCTCGGCGGGGCACTGAACTCGAGCATCCCGCTACTTATCCGGGCAAGGATGGCGAACTTTGACGTTCGCAGAATACTTGTAGACCAGGGCAGTTCAGTTGATATAATGTATAACCACCTGTTCGAAATGCTGCAGCTGGACGACTCTCACCTTACTCCATACGTTGGATCCGACCTGCAGGGATTCAACGGAGCAGTGACAAGGACCCGGGGTTACGTAGAGCTCATCGTAACCTTCGGTTCAGGAAAGACAACCTGAGCAATTAAAGCACAGTTTCTGGTAATTGAATGCCCATCACTATACCAGTGCATTTTTGGAAGGCCAACCCTGGCAGAGTTGATTGCAGTACCTTCCACCGTACATCTCAAGATGAAGTACTACACTTCTGAAGGGATGGTCGCCACCCTCCACGGCGATATCGAAGCTGCCCATCGGTGCTTTGAAGCAGCATCAAAAGGACTAAGCACCATCTCAGCAAGACCGAGGACCTCTGGTCATCCCCCTCTGCCCAGCAGCTCCGAGCAGCCAAAACCGCTCCCCCAGGTCGAATCTATCGACTTGGACAGCCGTTTCAGCGAGGAAGATCACGCCAAGGACCCAACGACTTCAGGCAGCCAGTCCGACAATGGCGGTCATCTCCTGCGCCCCGTCCCAGATGGCAACTTCGAGATCGTTCCGTTCGGAGAAGACCCCCAACGAGGAGTAAAGATCGGAGCAGATCTCCCCGACCTGGCCAGGAGACAACTAAAAGCATGCCTCCGAGAGAACGCAGACTTGTTCGCGTGGAGCGCTGCTGAAATGCCAGGATTGGACCCATCCGTCGCTTGCCACCAGCTTACAATTGATCCGGCCGTCAAAGCCGTTGCCCAGCGCAGAAGGAAACAGTCCCCGGAGAAGATGGAAGCCGCGGAGAAAGCTGTCAAAGACCTTCTAGAAGCTAGGTTTTTTTTCTGAGGCCAAATACACTACAAGGCTCTCAAATGTTGTACTTGTAAGAAAAAATAATGGCAAATGGAGAATGTGTGTTGATTATACCGATGTTAATAAGGCCTGTCCGAAGGACGCCTACCCCCTACCCAATATAGATAAGCTCGTAGATAACTCAGCAGGTTTTAAGCTTTTATCGTTCCTCGACGCTTACTCGGGCTACAACCAAATCCCAATGGCCTCGAGCGATAAAACTTACTCAGCCTTCATGACCGAATCGGGCAACTATGACTACAACGTAATGCCCTTCGGGCTGAAGAACGCTGGCGCCACATACCAATGAATGATGAACAAAGTCTTCCAAGGACAAATAGACGACATGCTAGAAGTATACATGAACGATATGATCGTCAAGTCCCACGAGGAACAAGATCACGTCGCCCATCTTCACAAAATTCTCGAGCAAGCAAGAAAGTATCAAATGTGCTTTAACCCAGAGAAATGCACATTCGGTGTACGGGCAGGTAAATTCCTTGGCTTCTACCTAACGGAACGAGGAATAGAAGCTAACCCCGACAAGTGTCGAGCATTCTCTGAGTTCCCAACGCCCACGTCTAAGAAGAACATCCAATCCCTCAACGGGGGTACTTACTTCGTTGTCCCGCTTCGTTGCAAAGTCCGCCCAACACGCCCTTCCTTTCTTCAAGCTCTTGCGAAAGGAAGCAGCGTTTGAGTGGACCGAGGAATGCGAAGCATCCCTCCTTCACTTAAAGCAAGCTCTGTCGAAATCGCCCGTATTATCACGGCCAGACACCGGGGAAGTCTTGTTCCTATACCTCGCCGTCACTGCCGAGGCCGTTAGCGCCGTGTAGCGAGCGATTTTGGACGCGGTTCTTAAGCGCTGGTCGCTCTCTGTGGTTTGAGCTTAAACTACAGGTCGATTCATTTTTTATCCTATTGTGAGCTGATGAAGGAAGGTAAATAGATGTCTCTAATTAACCCTGCTTTGCATACTGAGTTTAAACAGCGGTCTGTTAGGTTACGAATGCTATCAATGTGGGGGGGGGGGGCTTTGTACTGGTTATTTGTATTTTCGCCAATACTGTTTTCTTTCTTTTTATTTTGACAGAATGTTTCTGGCGGGGAACAAGGATTAGGATGTTAGGACTGATGTTTTTGAATAGATATGTGAGAGTATGGGATTTTGAGTTTTTTGTTGATTGTGCTCGCTAAGATTTTTTTTTCAATCTTATGCCTACGTATTCCCGTTTTCCGAAACAGGGAAATCAGAGCGTTCGTAGTTCCTCCTATTCTATGGGAGGAAATGGGTGTTTTGGTGTCTTGTTCAAAGCCCAAGACGTGAAGCGGAAAAGTCTATTTGTGTCTTGTTCAAAGCCCAAGACGTGAAGCTAAAAAGGTCTCAACTTTAGAGAGAATTTGTCATCTCTAAAGAGGGGGTTTGTCTGTCACAACTGTTGGGTGACTGGTTATAAAGGAGAATTACTTTAACCGAGATATGCGAATCCGGCAATGCCATAATTTCCTTTATAGGAGATTTTAACCTGGAGGAGAAGACTTTAACTCAGTGTAGAGAAATGCTATCTTTCCTTAGGAATTTCTCATGCTAAAAGAGGGACAGTGGCATGGATGTAGATGATCCAGAGGCTTGCCGCTTACAGCGATTAGATGAAGGGGAAGGAGTTGTTGATGTTTGTGCACTGTGAACGAGGCACATCTTTGATGCTAAAAGGTTAATTGGATTAACCAGTGGTTTTTTATACAAAGCCTAAGAGGAGGCTATTATGTGTCTCGTACAAAGCCCGAGAGAGAGGCTAAAAGGTTTTGACTCAACGAGGGAATCTTTTGGTATCTTGTATAAAGCCCGAGATGAAGGCTATTGGACTCAACAAGAGAGTTTTTGTATCTCGTACAAAGCCCGAGATAGAGGCTAAACGTTGTTTGACTCAACGAGGGAGTCTTTTGTATCTCGTACGAAGCCCGAGATGGAGGCTGAAGTGGGATTGACTCAACGAGGGAGTCTCTTTATGTGTCTCGTACAAAGCCCGAGAGAGAGGCTAAATATTGTCTTAGTTAAGTGACAGGTCCAATATACTGATTTTAAAGAGAAAATCAGTTCTTATATGAGCAACACTATACTTAAGGACCTGATTCAAGGATCCGGGTTATTCCTGTTCTTTAAGGAAGCGGGAAATTCGAAGGGTATTGAGGCTGTCAGAGTCTGCGGGTTTCCTTCCTATTTAACGAAGGGGTCACTTGAGAATGTCTTTGAGACTCAAGGAAGTTAGACTGTCCAAGTCTAGAGTTTTATCTTTTGTACTATGCTTTAAGAAACAGTAGTAGACTCTTCGAAAGGACTGTTCTATGATGATGACTAAGTTCTGTTCCTATACCTCTAAGAGGTCGTCGGGATAATTTGTACGAAGCCCAAGAGGAGGCTGGAAACTTTTAAGGAGTCGACGGGTCCTTGTACTAAGCCCAAGAGAAGGCTATCATTCCCGGAGGAAGAGATCATTATACGAAGCCTAAGAGGAGGCTATGAATACTTCTAAGAAGCCGACGGGTCCTTGTACAACACCCAAGAGGAGGCGGGGTTGCTTTTAGGAAGCCCGTGGGTCCTTGTACGATGCCCAAGAGGAGGCCTATGCTTTTAAGAAGCTCGTGGCTCCCCAAACCCCGAGAAGTTCAAGGCAATGCTATTCACCGAGAATAGATCAAAGTCAGGAAATTTTGAGAATTTGGAAGAAACTCAAAGATGCCATTCACGGAGAATACATTCATCTTTGGGAATAGAGTTTCTTGACAATTCCTAATGAGGACAGCCGAAGAGAAGACTGTATCTGGTGCTCCTATTGGGGATCTAGGCGTTTATTTCTACGAATAAATGAAACGGCGTCACCTAGTTCTAGACGTAGTTGCCGGGGAAACTCGAAATATCTATACTATTATTACACAGTAGATATGAGTTTATGAAAGGAGACTTACAGTGAGCAGCCCCACAATACAGTTTATAATATGAAAGCAGTAAATGAAAGCAATAACCACTTACTCGGTTGTAGTGCTTCCATGCTGTTTGGTTAGTTGTTCAACAAAGAAAGATTAAAAACAACAGTATATTCAAAATCAAAGGAGAAAGTGCTTTGAAAGAAATGGGTCTTACTACTCGAGGGTAGGCCCAGATGGTTTTTATTTTTAAACGGGCGACGATCGCGCCGTTTACTTGTACAGAGGGACTTATACAATGAGTGAGGCCCAAAAAGTTTTTGTACAAGGGGGGATGGGTCTTACACTCTCTCAAGAGGCCCAAAGAGTTTTGAAGAAAAATAAATGGGTCTTACTACTCGAGGGTAGGCCCAGATGATTTTTGAAAAGGCGACGATCGCGCCGTTTGTTTTTTGACGGTATCAGGACTTATACAATAAGTGAGGCAGAAAGATGATTTGGTCAAAAAAAGGATTGGGTCTTACACTCTAATAGAGGCCCAAAGTGTTTTGAAAATGATTTATGAGGGTTGAATTAATCCAAAACCCTAATTTGTTTTCAAAATGTATTTAATTGAATAAAAATTCAATTAAAATGATAAAAAATTGTTTAACACATGGAAAACAAATTGTGATCTTGGATTAATGCTTCAAAAATTAAGTATTGACCTACAAAATAATTAGAAAGCATTAAAAGTTGCAAAATCAATGTAGAAAAAATATTTAAAATGCCAAAAACAATCAAAATATTAATTCTTTACAAAAATATCAATTATATGAAATAAATAATATTTTTGGGATTTTTTGATAAAATAAAATATTTTAACATTTTTGTGAATTATTAAAAAAAGAATCAAATCAAAATCATCAAAACTCAGAGATAAATTAATTTTTGAATCAATTAAACAAAATCACAAAATTCAAATATTTGAATTTAAAAAAAAGGCGCCAAGAACAAGCTGAAGAACACGCGCGTGTTCTTGGTTTCTCAGATTTGCGTTTTCTATCCAATCTCCATGAATACGTAATCATATCATGCAATCCACATATCATTATGCTCGTCTCAACCTCACGATCATGTCTATGTACTTTAATTTCATTTAAATTAAACATACAACAAGAAATCACGAAGAAACCTCAAGAACCCTAATTTCTGCATGAAGGCTAGGATTTTTGATACACGATTCAAACAATGCAATTAATTGAGGGAAAACATTCCATGCATGATTATGAACATATGGCAAAATTATTGTGCGAGGAAATATGCATAGATTGAGAGATTACCAAGTATGTGCTTACCTCCAAGTCGTGACAGCAAGTTCAGAGTGATTTTTGATTTGGAGGTGTTACAGATGAGTGGTGATGATCTGAACAGCTTCCCTACACCCTATGGATTGTGTTTGGATGGTTGGACTTGATTGAAATTGGCTGGATCATTTTGTGGTACCTCAGCTGCACCTTGTTTGAAAATTTGAGCAACCAGCTGGTGATTTCATGAAATTGATGTTTCAGAAGTTATATGAGTGTTTGATCAGCTCATATGTGATGTATGTGAGGTGTGTGAGTGATTGGTTTGTGCAGAATTGCTCTCAAACTCAAAACCCGATAGCTACCTTGCTAAGAAAGGCATTTTTGCCAAGAGAAAGAGATTTTGAGGAAAGCATCTGTTAGATGGCTTTGGTGTACTTAAACTGACCACAATTGAGCTCTATTTATAGTAGAGCAAGTTTGTTTTGTAAGGAATAGTGCATGGCAGCTGGTAAGTAGGTTTGGCCAATGTTGTCCAATGAGAATTCAAGTCTCCTCTAGCCATTGACTAGAGGTTAGGGCACAGAGCTTTGGTCCCCTTGGTCTTGGATAAGTCTTGACTGATTTCAGATGAGAATGGCTCAGTCCATGCCACCTTGATGGTTCCATTGAATGCCTCATTCCAAATTTGAAGTCTTGTCCCTATTTTGGCAACTCTAGGTTCAACATGCTATTCTTTGTTCCTTGGACCTTGGAGGCTTGGCTCAGTGATTGTCCCCTTTGGATTCAATCCTCTGAGGTGTCCAAGTGGATTGGAGCAATTGAATTTGGCTGATTTTGGAAAATCGACCAAAGTTGCAAATTCTGCCTTGCTTTGACAGATTTCAGCAAGGCAACTTGCCAATGTTGTATCTCATGGTGTAGGTTGAATTTGGCAATGTTCTTGGCCATTTTGGAAAGCTCTTACATGATACAACAACTGTTTGAACAAGTTTAGTTTTGATCTCTTTTGATTCCAAGTGAAAAATCCCCCTACATTTGGCAAAAAGTGAAGACAAATTCTGACTTAGTGAAAATTTCACTAAGTGTTGGAAAAAGTGACTTTTTCACTTTTCAGCCACTTTGATCATTCCATAACTCAAAATCCTTAATGAATTGGAATGACTTGTAGTTGAAGTTTTTGTAGGTGATAATGAGGGCTACAAATCCATCTTTGGATGAGAAAAAATGGCCTTGTGGTTTAGGAGTTATGGTCCTCCAAAGTTGGTACCTTTGCCACTTTATTTTTAACTTAGAAAAATTTCTAAGTTTTATGGTTACCCCTTTTACAAGTTATCTCACTTTTCTTGATTTTTCTTGATGAATGATGATTCAAATCATACATTAACATCATTTTAGGGTTAAAAATCCATTTTGGTGAAAAATCTCAAAAAGTCAAAGTTGACTTTTGTGCACAGTTGACTTTTTATCAGATGAATTCCAAACTGTGCAATTCTTCAGGAAATCATGTCCTTGACCTAAATCAAACTTGATGGACATGTTCCATGGGTGTCATAGGGTATATTCAATCATGTATTAGGGTTTGGGAGCATGTCCTGGTCAAAAGTCAAAGTTACAGTTGAATTTTCCCTTAAAACCCTAATTGTGGTGCAGATGAAATTGAGACTTGTTGCTCAAACTTCTTGGATCAATCCATTGTTCCAAATGGATCAATATGGTGTATTAGAGACCCTCAAATCATCTCTTGAGGTCTTGGCTCATGGTTTGTCCCAAAAGTCAACTTAGGGGTGAATTAGGTCAAGAAACCCTAATTCCTGATTTTTGATGAATGCATCCCCTGAGGCAAAATTGACTTGATGCATGGGTTCATGAGGTTCCATGAAGTATATTAGGTCAGGTTTTGGATCATTGCCTTGTGTCCAGATGAAAATTTCCATCTGGAGGCCCTGGTCGACCAAAACCCTAATTTTGATGACACTGTCGATCTTGAGACTTGATCCACCTAGAAGGGAGCAGCCCTGTGCTTAATCCTTGAAGTGGGAGTCCTTTTTGATCCATTGTGGATGTCTGAGAGATTAGACAAGTTGAAGATCATGTCATTTCTTGATTGATCCTTTGTCTAAGCACTCAGAGAGGGCTTGAAACCCTAATTTTGATTGTAGTGGATGCTCACCCATCTTTGGGGAGGCTGATGAAGCATGATGGTTCATCCATATTGTGATGATGATTTTCACAATGATGGGAAATCTAAGTGGTCAAAATTTGGGGTATTACAGATGCCCCTATTTAATCTTCTTGGACCCGAAGGTATGAATGACGAAGGGATTCGGGCATTCGGGGTGCAAGAGGATTAAATATCGGAATATCCGAAATTTTGATGGTGGTTATGAATGGTAGCTTACGCATTCATCTTCTTTAGCTAAGCGATGATGCTTAGAAAAGGTAAACTTCCCCTCGATCCTGGTTTCCTACCAAGGAACTGGTTTTAGTTTCTGATTTAAACTTCCCCTCGATCCTGGTTTCCTACCAAGGAACTGGTCTTAGTTTCTGATTTAAACTTCCCCTCGATCCTGGTTTCCTACCAAGAACTGGTCTTAGTTTCTTTTGTCAATAAACTTTGACAAGGGACGCTATTCATAGCGGCTTTCCTCAAACTTCTCGCCGAATTTTCCTGGGGAGATGCCATTTGAGTGGAAAAAGTTTTGATGTCAGACTTGCTGGGGAACCCATTCGTCTGAGTTGTAGAGGTGTACAAACTTCTCTGTTGGAGACGCCATTTGTTGACTCTACTGGGGAAAACGATTCTCTTGAGAGACTATTTTCGTTTGGGGTTACATCATACTTTTCTCGGGATCTTCCCGGAGAAATGCCATATGATGGGGTCCAATTTTGAGGGGCCGATGACCTTTTCATCAGCGGTCCTTTCGGAGCAAAACTGGCATGCTGCCGAATATCTGATCACGAGGCTTTCTCTGTGGATTTTCCTTAATCCGGGAAAGCAAGGATATCATCTTCAATGGCGAAGAGTGATGTTTATTGAGAGTTTTCTCTGGCTTTTTAGAGGTTCAAGTTATCAAAGTGGCCAAGTGCCGACTCTGATCTAAAGATACACTGGTGGCGAGATTGTGCAGACGCAACACTTTCTGACGAGGAAAGAACTGACAAACTCGATTGAGAAAACTGTTTATCACTAGGGGACAAGACCGACTCAAGTGATAGTGATGCAATACGAAATGCGAACGCAAATAAAATGCATGAAGTATGTATGTATATGCTGACAAAACAGACGCGACATACAGACTAATGGATGAACACAATTGGATACTCGGCCATCGCGGGGCGAAGAAGTACCGTTGATTCAAAATAGCAATTCCACCTTGCTTAGGAGAGATAGTCCCGTTGGGAGCTATGTTGATCGGGCTTAGGAGATGAGAACTCGGCCGAGGATGTCAGACGAAACAAGGTCTCTGACACAGTTGATCCCTTCATTCAGGCATACTGGCTTAGAAGGAGTACTTTGATTCTGCACTTTGAAGTTCGCTTACTTCGGGAGAAACAATCGATGTTCTTCTGATGTTCAACAGTAAAAAGAAATTGCCATATTTATTTTAAAAGCAGAAAAAGTTTTAACAAGTAAATTCATTTTTGTTTTATTTCAAGAATCGCTGATTAAGTTTAAACAACGTCGTTTTGTAAAGCTAAAACAAGCAAGAATTACAAACAAAAGCACAAGGGCTCAAATTTTATTGATAAGATGGAGATCAGCCAAACGCGTGATTCCAAAGAGTATATACAAAGTTAGAAAACGGTAATTTACAGGGAAAAGGGCTACGTTGAAACATAACGACCACTATCCTTCTACCAACTTTGAATTCGGGGCATCCTGAGCTTCTGTCGAAGATGACCTTTGACTGGAGATTTCCTCCGATAGATGATGTAACTACTGCTGAGGGACTTGCCTCTGTTGAACATAGTTACTTGCCATTATCCCTAACTTTTTCCTGGATTGTACTATGAGATTTCCAATCCATCGGGATGATTCTTTTTTTTCATGTCTCTAACTTTTGCCTGGACCGCCCTTTCGGGTTTTCAATCCACCGAGACGTTTTTTTTTTAGTTTAGTTTAGGCGAAGTATTTCTTGACTACATCAACATTCGTGGGGTAGGAAAATTCCTCTCCGTCCATGGTTGCAAGTCTCAAGGCACCGCCTGAGAAAGCTTTCGTGACTACATATGGGCCATCATAATTTGGGGTCCATTTGCCCCGAGAGTCAGTGAGAAATGATTGTATCTTCTTGAGCACGAGGTCTCCTTTCCTGAAGACACGAGGCCGAACCTTTTTGTCGAACGCCCTCTTCATTCTTTGTTGATACAACTGACCGTGGCATAGTGCCATGATTCGCTTCTCTTCGATCAGGTTCAGTTCGTCGTGTCGACTTTGACACCATTCAGCTTCGGTGAGCTGAGCTTCCATCAATACCCTGATTGACGGGATCTCTACTTCTATGGGAAGCACTGCCTCCATGCCATATACTAGAGAGAAAGGGGTTGCCCCTGTTGAAGTGCGGACAGATGTGCGATAACTATGAAGAGCAAAGGGTAGCATCTCGTGCCAATCTTTATAGGTTACAACCATTTTTTGAACGATCTTCTTGATGTTCTTGTTAGCCGCTTCTACCGCTCCGTTCATCTTGGGTCGGTAGGGAGATGAGTTATGGTGTTCGATCTTGAACTCTGCGCATAACTCTTTCATCATCTTATTGTTCAAGTTAGATCCATTATCAGTAATGATCTCGCTTGGAACACCATAACGGCAGATGATATTGTTTTTGATAAATCGGACCACCACTTGTCGGGTTACATTGGCGAATGACGCTGCTTCGACCCACTTGGTGAAATAATCAATGGCTACCAGGATGAACCGATGTCCGTTTGAAGCCTTGGGCTCAATCATACCAATCATGTCGATTCCCCATATGGAAAAAGGCCACGGGGAAGAAAGAACTTTGAGATGTGATGGCGGTACATGAATTTTGTCGGAGTATATCTGACACTTGTGACACCTCCTCATGTACTTGTAGCAGTCGGATTCCATGGTCAACCAATAATACCCGGCCCTGAGAATTTTTCTCGCCATTGTGTGTCCGTTGGCATGAGTGCCAAAGGATCCTTCATGAATTTCTTTCATGAGCACGTCTGCTTCTGGTCTGTCGACGCATCGGAGCAAGACCGTGTCAAAATTTCTCTTATAAAGAGTGTCACCGCTCAAGAAGACGTTTCCAGCCAATCTTCTGAGGGTTTTCCTGTCTTTTCTGAGTGCCCCAGATGGGTACTCTTGTTTCTGAAGGAAGCATTTGATATCGTGATACCAAGGTCTGTCGTCTATGACTGCTTCAATCGCGAAGATGTAAGCGGGCCGTTCAAGGCGCATTATGTCGATCTTAGGTATGTCATTCCATTGACCTACACTAATCATGGAAGAGAGAGTGGCTAATGCATCAGCCATGTGATTCTCATCACGAGGGATGTGATGAAAGTCGACTCTGTTGAAGAAGGGTAACAACCTTCTTGCATAGTCTTTGTAAGGAATCAATCCTGATTGGTATGTGTTCCAATCTCCTTTTATTTGGTTAATAACCAGGGCTGAATCGCCGTATACGTCCAAATTTTTTATCCTTAAATCAATCGCTTCTTCGAGACCCATGATACATGCTTCGTATTCGGCCTCGTTGTTCGTACATTTGAACGTAAGTCTGGCAGTGAAAGGAATGTGGGAACCCTGAGGGGTAACAATGATTGCCCCAATTCCGTTTCCATAATGATTAACTGCTCCATCAAAGATAAGTCCCCACTGGGAACCTGGTTCTGGCCCTTCACTGGGTAGCGGTTCATCGCAATCTCTCATCTTTAGATACATGACATCTTCGTCTGGGAAGTCAAACCCGATTGATTCTTGATTGTCAATCGGTTGATGAGCCAAATGATCGGCTAAAATACTTCCCTTAACGGCTTTCTGAGCGTGGTACTCTATGTCATATTCTGATAGTAACATCTGCCAACGGGCAATCCTTCCCGTGAGAGCAGGTTTTTCGAAAACGTACTTGATTGGATCCATTTCGGAGACCAACCAAGTAGTATGACGAATCATGTACTGGCGAAGACGTTTGGCTGCCCAAGCCAAAGCGCAACAAGTTTTCTCAAGCATTGTGTACCGAGTTTCGCAGTCGGTGAATTTCTTGCATAGATAGTAAATGGCAGACTCTTTCCTTTTAGTTTCGTCTTGTTGGCCAAGTACACATCCCATTGAGTCCTCTAGGACTGTGAGGTAAATGATTAGTGGTCTTCCTTCCACTAGAGGTGATAGAATCGGAGGATTCAACAAATATTCCTTAATACTGTCGAAGGCAGTTTGGCAGTCTTCTGTCCAAACGCAGTCCTGATTCTTTTTCAATAACTTGAAAATCGGCGCACAAGTGGCGGTCATAAGGAATATGAATCTGGAGATGTAGTTCAAACGTCCCAGGAATCCTCTGACTTGTTTTTCAGTTTTTGGAGAAGGCATTTCTTGAATGGCCTTGACCTTGTCAGGATCAACCTCAATCCCTTTCTGGCTGACGATGAACCCTAGTAGTTTCCTTGAACGGACACCGAAGGTGCACTTATTGGGATTCAAGCGGAGCTTGAATTTTCTTAGACGTTCGAACAATTTTGACAGATGTTCAACGTGCTCATCCTCTATTCTTGATTTTGCAATCAAATCATCGATATAAACCTCGATTTCTTTGTGTATCATGTCATGAAACAGAGTAGTCATGGCCCTTTGATAGGTTGCCCCGACATTCTTCAAACCGAACGGCATTACCTTGTAACAAAAGGTACCCCATGGGGTAATGAACGAAGTTTTATCCATGTCTTTCGGCGCCATTTTGATCTGGTTATAGCCCGAGAATCCATCCATGAAGGAAAAAACTTTGAACTTTGCTGTACTGTCTACCAGCATGTCAATGTGTGGTAAAGGAAAGTCATCCTTTGGACTTGCCTTGTTCAAATCTCTGTAATCAACACACATTCTGACCCTTCCGTCCTTTTTGGGAACGGGTACGATGTTGGCTAACCATTGAGGATATTCAGATGTAGCGAGGAAACCCGCGTCGATCTGTTTCTGTACCTCCTCTTTGATTTTGATGGCCATGTCCGGGTGAGTGCGTCTCAACCTTTGCTTTACTGGCGGACATTCCGATCTCAACGGTAAGTGATGTTCCACGATGCTGGTATCCAACTCTGGCATATCCTGATAGGACCAAGCGAACACATCGGGGAATTCTTTGAGAAGCTTTATCAAACCCTCTCTTGCAGTTAGACTGAGCAATGCTCCGATCTTGATTTCTTTTCTCTCTTGCTCTGAACCCAAGTTTACCGTTTCCAACGGTTCTTTGTGAGGTTCAATGGACCTTTCCTCTTGTCTGAGTAGTCGGGAGATCTCTTCTGGAATTTCGTTGTCATTTTCTTCTTCAGCCTCGAATACCGGAAACTCAAAGTTGGAAGAAGGCATCGAATCGTATGTTTCAACGGGGTATAAAACAAGCAATCTGCATGACGTGATGATTCGTGTTTAGAAGAGATAGAGAAAATGCAAGTGTGTGCAGTGTTTTGATTTTACTGCTTGTTTTTATTATTGAATGTTTTTTAGGATTACCATTTTCTGAAAAAGCAAAAAGAGAAAACAACAATTAATGCGAAAATTACAGAACGACATTATTTTATTAATGAACAAGTCGAATCTTGAAACTACAGCCCTATAAAACAAAACTCACTCGCTTTGGGCAAAGCGAAGAGGGAAATTTACAAAAAGCGAGCCCTATCAAAACATCCGTTTCACCTGGGCAGGGTGAAAGGTTTAAAGATGGCAATTACTTTGACTGATGAACGACCTTCGGAACCTCGACAGCAATCCATTGACGGCGAACTCCTCGGTGAATCACAAAGTCTGGCACCTTCCTTGATTTGTCTTCAGAAATGACGCTGATTTCTGGTGGAGTAGGATCGTTGGAATCTGTTTCCCAGGCAGAATTGTCGTAGGAGGGTTCCTCTGTTGTATTTTGCATAGCGTTTGTGCTCTCAGCTGTATCTCCCCATCCAGTTGGCTGGATGTCTTCGAGCTTGATACGAGAGCTTTCGGGAGCGGTGTACTTGACCATAAAGTCGTATTTTCCACTCGGTTGTCCCAAGGTGTCCCAAACTTTTTTGGAACTGGAGGAGTCATCCCTCTCGATGACGTTGACCTCGGGAAAAGCATAGTTGATGAATTCAAGTCCTGCGAACGTTGCGAATTCATCTTCATGTTGAGTAGTTTCCGAATGACCTGAGTGTTGATCCCATGACATGGCGGGGACACATGTATTCTGTTCAATGATGCTCAGCTGAGTTTCATTACTCGGCTGACTTTCTTGCCCCAAGTTTCCTGGGTAAGGCTGCCACATTGGCAGACCATCCATCGGGCCATAGTAATTGTGATCAAAGTTTTCTTTCATCAGAGTATCTTCCTCTAATGAATTTGGCGGAGCACGGCATCCTTCCGGATCACAATCTCCGTAGATCATTTCGACATCTGATCTTGGTATAAATCTCGGACTTTCTGTAGGAAAGCAAAAAGGCATAGGCACCTCTTCCTGAGACATATAGCCGTCCTTGTTAAGGTAGGACTTCCATTCTTCATCTGTGTCAGAGGGATCTTCCTCATTGATAGCATGAACTGTCTGAGACACTGGGTGAAGAAAACCTCCACTGTGGAAAAAGTTTTGAAGGGGATGAAGACTTTCATCGTTGGCGGCTGTCTGGGTACAGGTTGCAGAAAAACCAAGACCCTTCTTTGTTTTATTGCCAATAGGAATGACAAGCTGTCCCCATCCCGTCGTATCGGTACTCTCGACCGCTTTGATAGCATCTTTGTATGAAGAAATTGAAGTTCCTTCTTCGGATTGATCGTTCTTGCTCACCGATAGTGCTTGGAACTGAGTTCCAATAACCTCCTCGGGTTCCACACAAGTAGATGATGATAAGTTGCTTACAAGCAAGGCTTGTTCCCCACAAACCGTGACAAGTTGATTGTTCTTGACGAACTTTAGCTTTTGGTGGAGGGTTGAAGTAACCGCTCCAGCCTGATGTATCCAAGGTCTTCCTAATAAACAACTGTATGTTGCCCGGATGTCCATGACCTGGAAAGTGATTTGGAAAGTGTGAGGACCAATAGTTATGGGAAGATCAACTTCGCCGATAACTGTTTTTCTGGATCCGTCGAATGCTTTGACGACGACCTCGCTGACTCTCATCGGAGGGCCCTTGAATGATAATTGCATCAAAGTGTACTTCAGCATAACATTCAGGGCTGACCCTGTGTCTACCAGTACGTTGGCTAAAGCATCGCCCTGGCAGTTAACTGTAATGTTGAGCGCCATGTTATGACGGCGACCCTCTTTAGGTAATTCTTCATCACTAAATCCCAAATTATTGCAGGAAGTGATGTTAGAGACAATGCTATCGAATTGTCTGATTGTTACATCCTGTTCCACAAAGGCTTGCTCCAAGACTTTCTGTAGAGCCTCTCTGTGTGCTTCTGAACTGAGTAACAGTGATAATACTGAGATCTTTGAAGGAGTCTGTAACAGTTGATCAACGATGTTATATTCACTCCTTTGGATGAGCTTTAGCATCTCATCTTTGTCTTTTGAAAAGTCGGGATTACTAGATTGACCGACTGGCGGATCAGGAATTTCTGCCTGAAGTTCCTTTTCTTTGTTAGCTTCCCCAACCCCTCGGTTGAAGATTCTACCACTCCGTGTTACACGACTGACGTCTGCAATATTCACGAAGGAGGGTAATGGAATTTCCTTTCCATTCTCAATTGTTGTTACACCGTATTTGTAAGGGATCGCCTTAGCTGATTCATACGGTAATGGTCCCGGTAGATAGATGACTATGGGAACCTTCTGATTTTTCTGACCGTCATAAGTAACCTCGATCCGTTCCTGGTTGGGAACTTTAGATTCGTCAAGTAGAGGGACGATGGCAAAAACATCCCTGATCTGGTGATGACCAGAGATCGTGACAACATCCTCAACTTGATCGACAAGGTAGTTCGGCGACCAAATGATGGGTCCTGAACTTGGATATGGATGAATTTCTCCAAGATCGACCTGACCCTGAAGAGCTGCTCTCACAAGGTAACACCCTTGGTTAGTTTCCGAACAGACGCTACAACTGTCATAGTTGTGTGGTGGCACCTGGCCACGCCCACTTCGAATACAATGTAACCTCACTAGGTTACCTTCCATTGATCGGACATCCTGACTTTGACGACGAGTAGGATTCCTGTTATTGATACTAATCTGCTGAGTATCTTCGTCCATATAGATTGGCATCCACCAGTGATTTAACAAGTGCTGAAGTGACTCCTGGACAAGGGTACAATCTCGATCATTTTCTCAACCTGCTTTATAGTTTTGATAGTCATGTGATATTAAGAATCCAAGTCGGACCTGCTCAGCATGTAACTCTACCAGGTTGGTATTCATCACGCGGATGTCGAAGATCTGAACCATATTGATTTGATAGGAGTTCCTATCATGGTAGTCTTGGATCTATCCAAGATCCATCTGACGCTGGAGGGCCTCTTGTATGAAAGAGCATCCCTGTTTGTTGACCGAGCAAATCAGACAGGAACTGTAATCGTGCCACAGAAGATTATGATACTGGCTTTGCCTTGAGTGCATCGCCACCAAGTTGACATTCATCACACGGATGTCGTGGTTTTGAATGACGTTAGAATTCGTAGAGACCATGTTAACTCCACGAACTCGGTGCTCCTGGATCCATCCAAGATCCATTTGTTCCTGTAGAGCTGATTGCACTACCGAACATCCTTGGTTATCTTTAGAGCAGATATCACACTGGTGATAGTTATGAGGTGGCACATGGCCATATCCACTCTGTCTACAATGCATCTTGACCAGATTGGTCCCCAATAAGAGTACATCGTGAATTTGATAGACATTGTTAGTCTCTTTCTCAATCAGATTGACTGCAGCTTTCTCGTGTTGAGGCAGCGGGTTCGTGAGAACATTAGGATTCGTATCTTTGAAAGATAAGAGCCCGCTCCTAACAAGCTTTTGCACATCAGACTTGAAATTAAGACAAGTCTCAATGTTATGCCCTGAACCTCCTTGATGATAAGGGCATGTTTGATCCACCTTAAACCAGAAAGGCGGATTTTCCGGAACTGAAAGGGGAGACTTAGTCTGGATGTGCCCCTTGGCTAGCAGTAACGGAAACAGCTCTGCGTACGTTACAGGTATAGGATCAAATCCTGGTGGCCATGTTGTACGGTTGTTGTTATATGGAGGACGAGCCTGCTGAAGAGGCTGTTGTGTCCTTTGTTGGTCAGGTTGGCTCTGCGCAATCTGAGGTTGATACATAGGAACAGGCGCGGGGCCGATAGCAGGAGTAACAGCTGCTACTGGCTGATAGCGTCGCCTTTGCTTTCCGAGAGAGATATTCCCAATATCTTGCTCTTTTTTCTTAGGGAGAGCACTACCGTATTTTTTAGTACCGCTCGTTGATCCAGTGTCTTTTACCAAACGTCCTTCTCGGACGGCTTCCTCAAGACGTACACCCATGCCGATCATTTCGGTGAAATCACTGGGTGCACTGGCGACCATTCGGCCGTAGTAAAATGAGCTTAAGGTCTTTAAGAAGATCTTTGTCATCTCTTTTTCCTCAAGAGGTGGACAAATTTGAGCGGCAATTTCAGGCCACCTTTGAGCATACTCCTTAAAGGTTTCCTTGTCCTTTTGCGACATTGATCTGAGTTGATCTCTGTCGGGTGCCATGTCCAAATTGTACTTGTATTGTTGGACGAAGGTAGTACCAAGATCTATGAATGTACTGATCGTAGTACGGTTTAAACCCATGTACCATTTGAGTGCGGCACCGGTTAAACTATCCTGGAAGTAGTGAATCAGCAGGTCCTGATTCTCCGTCTGGGCTGACATCCGCCGAGCGTACATCACCAGATGGCTCTGAGGGCAAGAGTTACCCTTGTATTTTTCAAAGTCGGGCACTTGGAACTTGTGCGGGACTTTTACATTTGGGACCAAGCAGAGGTCTGCGGCGTCCTTTCCAAATAGATCCTGACCGCGAATGGCTTGCAGCTCTTTCTGCATTTCCAAGAACTGCTCCTGGAATTCCTCCATTCTGTCAAACATAGTTTCCTTCTTACCAGAAGGTGTTTGTGGAATCTGTCCTTCCGGGACAGTGTGCACCACAGGGGGTGGTACTGTGACTACGGCAGTAAGTCTTGGCGCCTCCCAAAGTTTGTAACCTTCAGGAGTCTTCAGTATGCCCCTAGCATCTTCGCTTTCCCGAAGTTTGTAACCTTCAGGCCCAACGGCTTCTGTTACAATTCCCTGATCTTCAGTGATCGGCGGAACATATCCTTCCGGGATATAGTTAACAGGCATGCCCAAGGACGATCTTTCGGCATCTGATACCTAGGATCATACTTTTCTATGATGGGCGTTGAGGTGATCTCTGAGATCACAGTTCTTTGTAGCTGAGCTTCTGCCATGGCTTGCATGTCGTTACGAAGCTTTCTCATATCCTCTCTCAGTGCGTCGATCTCTTCTTTCAACTCTCTGTTCTCTTCCTCAAGATCATCCATCTTTTTCTGACGATTGGCCTGAGTATTATACGAATGAGATAGTTTGACTCTAGAATCGAGACACAAACGTGAGATTCGTAGGGAAGAAGAATACGCGATGTGAGAATGATGAATGCAATGATTATATTAATTGTTTTTAGGTTTAATTAAAATAAACTTCGACAATTAGATTGCAAATATCAAACAGTGGGGAAACCCCTTTTTATTAAATTCTAAAGGATTACAGAAATGGAAATACAGTAGATTACAAAGTGCAGAAACAGAAACCTAAACTAATGGGTCCCGAGTCCTCTTCTTTGACCGGGGCGCTTGGGCCGTTGTCGGGTTGTCATTCCTTTGCCAGGTGAAAGGAGCGAGCAAATTCCTTTGGTCATCTTGATTCTCTATAGCATGCTGCTCCAAAATTTCAATCAGAGCATCTTTCTCTTTCAGTAATTGCTGTATTTGGATACACTCTACGTCGAGGGTGCGGTACTTGTTCTTCCAAGACCTTCTTTCCTTTTGAACTTTGTTGAGAGTAACTTGAAGCCTTTCAGTTTCCGTCATGAAGTACATGACAATTTCCCTCGGCGGAAGAATTCCGTAACGAGGATAAGGTATCTTCAGCTTAAGAGCTCTAGTTTGTACCCAATGGAGATAAGGCTCCACCGAGACACAGTCCGGTTTTCCCAGAGACTCTCGTCTTTTCTTATGAACATGTTTCCAAGCTTGCACTATTTCCATCTTTAGTGCTCTGTCACTTTCTCCTTCTTTGAAGAAAAGACCTTCCAGATGAACACCCAGTGGGATGTGTCTCATCGGGTATCCAAATTGACGAAGAACTAATATCGGATGATAGTTGATTCCTCCTTTAGTTCCTATGAGGGGTACGCTGGGGAAGTTTCCACAACGGTCAATGATTCTGATTCCCTCATAAATCCTATTACACCAATCTATATCAGAGTTGGTGAGAGACATGATCTTCTGCGACCAACGTAAGACACTCTTGCAATCCCAAAAAGCGGTAGACTTGGGCAAGTGAGAGATAAACCATTTGTAGAGCAAAGGTACACAGCATGTGATCTCCCCTCCGCTGTACAAATTTCCTAAGTGTACAGAATGATACGCATCTGCGAGCAAAGTCGGCACAGGGTTTCCAATGAGAAAAACCTTAATAGCGTTGATATCGACGAAGTTATTGATGTTGGGAAACAAAAATAATCCGTAGGTGAGCAAGACAAAGATGCTTTCAAAAGCAGTCATGTTCCCTATACTAGCGAAGTATAGAGCCTTTTTTGTCAAGAACTGGGCTGGCAAACCTTGGGGGCCACCCTTAGTGGTCATGTGAGTCCGGACCTCAGACTCGTCCAAATGAATTGCTATTGCAATAGTCTGATTCTTTGGAATTTCTTCCAGTCCAGAAAATGGAGCTCGATCAGTGATATGTAAATCAGTCAGATGAGAATACTCCTCCAGCGTTGGTGATAGCTGGTAATCCGGGAATGTGAAACAATGATAAACCGGATCGTAGAATTGAATGAGCGCATCCATGATTCCCTTAATCACATGGACTCTTAACAATGGTAGCAAACCACCGTGCTTGGCTCTGAAAGCCTCTGGGTTAACGATCATCCTTGCTAACTTTCTCAAATCCCCTAGTTTTGGAACCTTGAAGGTATACTGGTGAGTTCTCCTTCTACCGAAATCCATTAATGCAATCTTTTTCTCTGATATTTGCAATCACAGTCTTAGTTTAATTTGAAAAACAGAGAGACTAGAAGAGAAGTTTTTTTTTGTTTTAATGTTTTATTAAATGAATGCATGAATGCAGCACACAAAAACATAGAAAAAACATGGGGTCAAAGGGTCGTTGCCATGAAGTCAAGGCTCTACCCATCCCCAAAGGTTTATACTAGGGTGATTTTTGTACCTGTACTCATTATTATCAGCTCCTCCCAGGAAGGCAGAACAACAAGCGGATCGCCAGCGAGTTGTGTGCAATCTTAGAGTAAGTGCCATTCACCGAGAATAGATCACCAGCCTCAAATGAGGGTAGTATAGCGTAACAGCTATTTCCGATAGCTTCCGCACTACGAAAAAAGGTTGGTTTTTCTTAAGTGTATACTCAATCTCACCACATGCGGCATCACACGCATTCCCAGTAGCAGAAAAATAAACACGTATAGCAATTAGGAAAAACAGTATATATATTTGTCCTAATCATCCTAAACTTATAAAGCTACGATTCTTAAGTTCCTGACAGAAATGGGTTCCCTGGCGGAAGCCCCAATCTGTGGTTCCCTGCCTAAGAGATGGACCAGCATAGGTCAATCTTTCTCTTCGGTAGAGTTCCTATTTTCCGTAGAAAACGGGGATGATGCCCTAAGGCAAAATGAGATTGGCCCCACGGTGGGCGCCACTTTTCTGTAGCGAACGATTTTGGACGCGGTTCTTAAGCGCTGGTCGCTCTCTGCGGTTGAGCTTTGACTACAGGTCGATTCATTTTTTTATCCTATTGTGAGCTGAATAAGGAAGGGAAATAGATGTCTCCAATTAACCCTGCTTGCATACTGAGTTTAAACAGCGGTCTGTTAGGTTACGGATGCTATCAATGTGGGGGGGCCTTTGTACTGGTTATTTGTATTTTTGCCAATACTGTTCTCTTTCTTTTTACCTGGGCAGGAGGTTTCTGGCGGGGAATAAGGATTAGGATGTTAGGACTGATGCTTTTGAAATACTGCTTTTGATTGATGGAGATATGGGATTTGGGTTTTTTGTTGATTGCGCTCGCTAAGATCTTTTCTTTCGATCTTATGCCTACGTATTCCCGTTTACCGAAACAGGGAAATCAGAGCGTTCGTAGTTCCTCCTATTCTATGGGAGGAAAGGGGTGTTTTGGTGTCTTGTTCAAAGCCCAAGACATGAAGCGAAAGGTGATTTGTATCTTGTTCAAAGCCCAAGATGTGAAGCTAAATGGTCTATTTGTGTCTTGTTCAAAGCCCAAGACGTGAAGCTGAAAGACCTTGGCTTTAGAGAGAATTTGTCATCTCTAAGGAGGGGAGAAGGAGAATTACTTTAACTGGGATACGCGGATCCGAGCAATGCCATAATTTCCGAAGAAAGGGTTTTAACCTGAAGGAGAAGACTTTAACTCAGTGTAGAGCAATGCCATCTTTCCTTAGGAATTTCTCATGCTAAAAGAGGGACAGTGGCATGGATGTAGATGATCCAGAGGCTTGCCGCTTACAGCGATTAGATGAAAGGAAAGGAGTTGTTGATGTTTGTGTACTGTGAACGAGGCACAACTTTGATGCTAAAAGGTTGATTGGATCAACCAGTGGTTTTCTTATACTAAGCCTAAGAGGAGGCTAATTTCCGCTAGGAAAATCATTATACAAAGCCTAAGAGGAGGCTATTTTGTGTCTCGTACAAAGCCCGAGAGAGAGGCTAAAAGTTTTTGACCCAGTGGGGCATATCGTTATACAAAGCCTAAGAGGAGGCTAGCAAAGAGTTGACTCAGTTGGAGAATCTTTTATACTCAGTAAGAGAGTGTTTTTGTATCTCGTACAAAGCCTGAGAGAGAGGCGAAAAGGTTGTTTTGACTCCACTGGGGAGAATTTTGGTATCTCGTACAAAGCCCGAGATGGAGGCTATTGTAACTGTTTCAGTTGAGTGACAGATCCAATATACTGATTTAAAAGAGAAAATCAGTTCTTATATGAGTAACACTGTACACAGGGATTTAATTTGAGGATCAGGGATATTTCCTTCTCTTTGAGGAAACGGGAAATCCAAAGGGGTATCGAGACTATCCGAGTCTGCGGGTTTCCTTCCTATTTAACAAGGGTGCTTGAGAATGTCTTTGAGACTCAAGGAAGTTAGACTGTCCGTGTCTAGAGTTTTATCTTTTGTACTATGCTTCGAGAAACAGTAGTAGACTCTATGAAAGGACTGTTCTATGAGGATGACTAGGTTCTGTTCCTATACCTCTAGGAGGTCGTCGGGACAATTTGTACGAAGCCCAAGAGGAGGCTGGGAACTTTTAAGAAGCCGACGGGTCCTTGTACGAAGCCCAAGAGGAGGCTATCATTCCCGAAGGAAGAGATCATTATACGAAGCCTAAGAGGAGGCTGTGAATACTTCTAAGAAGCCGTAGGGTCCTTGAATAATGCCCAAGAGGAGGCCGATGCTTTTAAGAAGCCCGTGGGTCTATCATCTCCTTTCCATTAGGAGAGATAACTCTTTTAAAGATAAAAACCACTGGTAAACGTGCGAGGTTTACTATCCAGCGACTTTTAACTTTTAGAGAGGGTTCCTTAGTTAAGGTCCAAGATTATGACCGTAGTGGGTGCCCAAACCCCGAGACATTCAAGGCAAGCTATCCACAAGGAATAGATCGAGTCAGGAAAGTTCGAGAATTGGGAGGAAACTCAAAGATGCCATTCACGGAGAATACATTCATCTTGGGGAGTAGAGCTTCTTGACGATTCCTAAGGAGGACAGCCGAAGAGAAGACTGTATCTGGTGCTCCTATTGGGGATCTAGGCGTCTATTTCTACGAATAAATGAAACGGCGTCACCTAGTTCTAGACGTAGTTGCCGGGGAAACTCAAAATATCTATACTATTATTACACAGTAGATATGAGTTTATGAAAGGAGACTTACAGTGAGCAGCCCCACAATACAGTTTATAATATGAAAGCAGTAAATGAAAGCAATAACCACTTACTCGGTTGTAGTGCTTCCATGCTGTTTGGTTAGTTGTTCAACAAAGAAAGATTAAAAACAACAGTATATTCAAAATCAAAGGAGAAAGTGCTTTGAAAAAGAAAGATCTGGTGCTTACAGCTCAAGGAGAGGCCCAGGGTTTTATCAGTGAGCGCACTGTTTGAATTTGTACAGAGGGACTTATACAAGTGACTGGGGCCCAAAAAGGTTTTCTGTACAAAGGGATGGGTCTTACAGTCTCTCAAGAGGCCCAAAAAAAGTTTAAAGAAAAGAGAGGGGCTAATAACACGAGGGTAGGCCCAAATGATTTTTCGTTTAAAAATGGCGATCGCGCCGAGGTTTTCTTTTAACGCAGAGGGACTTATATAATAAGTGAGGCCCAAAATGTTTTGGTTAAAAGGGGGATTGGGTCTTACACTCTATTAGAGGCCCAAAGTGTTTTAAAGAAAAAGAAATGGGTCTTACTACTCGAGGGTAGGCCCAGATGGTTTTTATTTTTAAACGGGCGACGATCGCGCCGTTTACTTGTACAGAGGGACTTATACAATGAGTGAGGCCCAAAAAGTTTTTGTACAAGGAGGAATGGGTCTTACACTCTCTCAAGAGGCCCAAAGAGTTTTGAAGAAAAATAAATGGGTCTTACTACTCGAGGATAGGCCCAGATGATTTTTGAAAAGGCGACGATCGCGCCGTTTGTTTTTTGACGGTATCGGGACTTATACAATAAGTGAGGCAGAAAGATGATTTGGTCAAAAAAAGGATTGGGTCTTACACTCTTATAGAGGCCCAAAGTGTTTTGAAAATGATTTATAAGGGTTGAATTAATCCAAAACCCTAATTTGTTTTCAAAATGTATTTAATTGAATAAAAATTCAATTAAAATGATAAAAAATTGTTTAACACATGGAAAACAAATTGTGATCTTGGATTAATGCTTCAAAAATTAAGTATTGACCTACAAAATAATTAGAAAGCATTAAAAGTTGCAAAATCAATGTAGAAAAAATATTTAAAATGCCAAAAACAATCAAAATATTAATTCTTTACAAAAATATCAATTATATGAAATAAATAATATTTTTGGGAGTTTTTGATAAAATAAAATATTTTAACATTTTTGTGAGTTATTAAAAAAAGAATCAACTCAAAATCATCAAAACTCAGAGAGAAATTAATTTTTGAATCAATTAAACAAAATCACAAAATTCAAATATTTGAATTTGAAAAAAAGGCGTCAAGAACAAGCTGAAGAACACGCGCGTGTTCTTGGTTTCTCAGATTTGCGTTTTCTATCCAATCTCCATGAATACGTAATCATATCATGCAATCCACATATCATTATGCTCGTCTCAACCTCACGATCATGTCTATGTACTTTAATTTCATTTAAATTAAACATACAACAAGAAATCACGAAGAAACCTCAAGAACCCTAATTTCTGCATGAAGGCTAGGATTTTTGATACACGATTCAAACAATGCAATTAATTGAGGGAAAACATTCCATGCATGATTATGAACATATGGCCAAATTATTGTGCGAGGAAATATGCATAGATTGAGAGATTACCAAGTATGTGCTTACCTCCAAGTCGTGACAGCAAGTTCAGAGTGATTTTTGATTTGGAGGTGTTACAGATGAGTGGTGATGATCTGAACAGCTTCCCTACACCCTATGGATTGTGTTTGGATGGTTGGACTTGATTGAAATTGGCTGGATCATTTTGTGGTACCTCAGCTGCACCTTGTTTGAAAATTTGAGCAACCAGCTGGTGATTTCATGAAATTGATGTTTCAGAAGTTATGTGAGTGTTTGATCAGCTCATATGTGATGTATGTGAGGTGTGTGAGTGATTGGTTTGTGCAGAATTGCTCTCAAACTCAAAACCCGATAGCTACCTTGCTAAGAAAGGCATTTTTGCCAAGAGAAAGAGATTTTGAGGAAAGCATCTGTTAGATGGCTTTGGTGTACTTAAACTGACCACAATTGAGCTCTATTTATAGTAGAGCAAGTTTGTTTTGCAAGGAATAGTGCATGGCAGCTGGTAAGTAGGTTTGGCCAATGTTGTCCAATGAGAATTCAAGTCTCCTCTAGCCATTGACTAGAGGTTAGGGCACAGAGCTTTGGTCCCCTTGGTCTTGGATAAGTCTTGACTGATTTCAGATGAGAATGGCTCAGTCCATGCCACCTTGATGGTTCCATTGAATGCCTCATTCCAAATTTGAAGTCTTGTCCCTATTTTGGCAACTCTAGGTTCAACATGCTATTCTTTGTTCCTTGGACCTTGGAGGCTTGGCTCAGTGATTGTCCCCTTTGGATTCAATCCTCTGAGGTGTCCAAGTGGATTGGAGCAATTGAATTTGGCTGATTTTGGAAAATCGACCAAAGTTGCAAATTCTGCCTTGCTTTGACAGATTTCAGCAAGGCAACTTGCCAATGTTGTATCTCATGGTGTAGGTTGAATTTGGCAATGTTCTTGGCCATTTTGGAAAGCTCTTACATGATACAACAACTGTTTGAACAAGTTTGGTTTTGATCTCTTTTGATTCCAAGTGAAAAATCCCCCTACATTTGGTAAAAAGTGAAGACAAATTCTGACTTAGTGAAAATTTCACAAAGTGTTGGAAAAAGTGACTTTTTCACTTTTCAGCCACTTTGATCATTCCATAACTCAAAATCCTTAATGAATTGGAATGACTTGTAGTTGAAGTTTTTGTAGGTGATAATGAGGGCTACAAATCCTTCTTTGGATGAGAAAAAATGGCCTTGTGGTTTAGGAGTTATGGTCCTCCAAAGTTGGTACCTTTGCCACTTTATTTTTAACTTAGAAAAATTTCTAAGTTTTATGGTTACCCCTTTTACAAGTTATCTCACTTTTCTTGATTTTTCTTGATGAATGATGATTCAAATCATACATTAACATCATTTTAGGGTTAAAAATCCATTTTGGTGAAAAATCTCAAAAAGTCAAAGTTGACTTTTGTGCACAGTTGACTTTTTATCAGATGAATTCCAAACTGTGCAATTCTTCAGGAAATCATGTCCTTGACCTAAATCAAACTTGATGGACATGTTCCATGGGTGTCATAGGGTATATTCAATCATGTATTAGGGTTTGGGACCATGTCCTGGTCAAAAGTCAAAGTTACAGTTGACTTTTCCCTTAAAACCCTAATTATGGTGCAGATGAAATTGAGACTTGTTGCTCAAACTTCTTGGATCAATCCATTGTTCCAAATGGATCAATATGGTGTATTAGAGACCCTCAAATCATCTCTTGAGGTCTTGGCTCATGGTTTGTCCCAAAAGTCAACTTAGGGGTGAATTAGGTCAAGAAACCCTAATTCTTGATTTTTGATGAATGCATCCCCTGAGGCAAAATTGACTTGATGCATGGGTTCACGAGGTTCCATGAAGTATATTAGGTCAGGTTTTGGATCATTGCCTTGTGCCCAGATGAAAATTTCCATCTGGAGGCCCTGGTCGACCAAAACCCTAATTTTGATGACACTGTCGATCTTGAGACTTGATCCACCTAGAAGGGAGAAGCCTTGTGCTTAATCCTTGAAGTGGGAGTCCTTTTTGATCAATTGTGGATGTTTGAGAGATTAGACAAGTTGAAGATCATGTCATTTCTTGATTTATCCTTTGTCTAAGCACTCAGAGAGGGCTTGAAACCCTAATTTTGATTGTAGTGGATGCTCACCCATCTTTGGGGAGGCTAATGAAGCATGATGGTTCATCCATATTGTGATGATGATTTTCACAATGATGGGAAATCTAAGTGGTCAAAATTTGGGGTATTACAACCGCTGCTGCTGAGAGACTTGCCTCTGTTGAACATAGTTACTTGCCATTATCCCTAATTTTTGCCTGGATTGTACTATGAGATTTCCAATCCATCGGGATGATTTTTTTTCATGTCTCTAACTTTTGCCTGGACTGCCCTTTCGGGTTTTCAATCCACCGAGACGTTTTTTTTTTTTTAGTTTAGGAGAAGTATTTCTTGACTACATCAACATTCGTGGGGTAGGAAAATTCCTCTCCGTCCATGGTTGCAAGTCTCAAGGAACCGCCTGAGAAAGCTTTCGTGACCACATAGGGGCCATCATAATTTGGGGTCCATTTGCCCCGAGTGTCAGTGAGAAATGATTGTATCTGCTTGAGCACGAGGTCCCCTTTTCTGAAGACACGAGGTCGGACCTTTTTGTCGAACGCCCTCTTCATTCTCTGTTGATACAACTGACCGTGGCATGGTGCCGTTATTCTCTTTTCTTCGATCAGATTCAGTTTGTCGTGTCGACTTTGACACCATTCAGCTTCGGTGAGCTTAGCTTCCATCAATACTCGAATTGACGGGATCTCTACTTCTATGGGGAGAACTGCCTCCATGACATATACTAGAGAGAAAGGGGTTGCCCCTGTTGAAGTGCGGACAGATGTACGATAACCGTGAAGAGCAAAGGGTAGCATTTCGTGCCAGTCTTTGTATGTTACAACCATCTTTTGAACAATCCTCTTGATGTTCTTGTTAGCTGCTTCTACCGCCCCGTTCATCTTGGGTCGATAGGGAGATGAGTTATGGTGTTTGATCTTGAACTCTGTGTACAATTCTTTCATCATCTTATTGTTCAAGTTAGATCCATTATCTGTAATGATCTGGCTCGGAACACCATAAAGACAGATGATATTGTTTTTGATAAATCGGACCACCACTTGTCGGGTTACATTAGTGAATGACACCGCTTCGACCCACTTGGTGAAATTGTCAATGGCTACCTGGATGAACCGATGTCCGTTTGAAACCTTAGGTTCGATCAAGCCAATCATGTCGATTCCCCATATGGAAAATGGCCATGGGGAAGAAAGAACTTTGAGATGTGATGGTGGTACATGAATTTTGTTGGAGTATATCTGACACTTGTGACACCTCCTCATGTACTTGTAGCAGTCGGATTCCATGGTCAACCTGTAGTACCCTGCTCTTAGAATTTTTCTCGCCATTGTATGTCCGTTGGCATGAGTGCCAAAGGATCCTTCATGAATTTCTTTCATAAGTATGTCTTCCTCTGGTCTGTCTACGCATCGGAGTAAGACCATGTCAAAATTTCTCTTATAGAGAGTGTCACCGCTCAGGAAGAAGTTTCCAGCCAATCTTCTAAGGGTTTTTCTGTCTTTTCGGAGTGCCCCAGATGCGTACTCTTGTTTCCGAAGGAAGCATTTGATATCGTGATACCAAGGTTTGTCGTCTATGACTACTTCAATCGTAAAGGTGTAAGCGGTCCTGTCAAGGCGCATTATGTCGATCTTAAGTATGTCACTCCATTGACCTACACTAATCATGGAAGAGATAGTGGCTAAGGTATCAGCCATATGATTCTCATCACGAGGGATATGATGAAACTCAACTCTGTTGAAGAAGGGTAACAACCTTCTTGCATAGTCTTTGTAAGGAATCAATCCTGATTGATATATGTTCCAATCTCCTGTGATCTGATTGATAACCAAGGTTGAGTCGCCGTATACGTCCAAGTTTTTGATCCTTAAATCAATAGCTTCCTCGAGATCCATGATACAAGCTTCGTATTCGGCCTCGTTGTTCGTACATTTGAACGTAAGTCTGGCAGTGAAAGGAATGTGGGTACCCTGAGGGGTAACAATGATTGCCCCAATTCCATTCCCATAATGATTAACTGCTCCGTCAAAGATAAGTCCCCATTGGGAACCTGGTTCTGGCCCTTCACTGGGTAGCGGTTCATCGCAATCTTTCATTTTTAGATACATGACATCTTTGTCTGGGAAGTCAAACCCGATTGATTCTTGATCATCAATCAGTTGAGGAGCCAAATGATCGGCTAAAATACTTCCTTTAACGGATTTCTAAGTGTGGTACTCTATGTCATATTCTGATAACAACATCTGCCAACGGGCAATTCTTCCCGTGAGAGCAGGTTTTTCGAAAACGTACTTGATTGGATCTATTTCTGAGACCAACCAAGTAGTGTGACGAATCATGTACTGGCGTAGACGTTTGGCTGCCCAAGCCAAAGTACAGCAAGTTTTCTCGAGCATCGTGTACCGAGTTTCACAGTCGGTGAATTTCTTGCTCAGATAGTAAATGGCAGACTCTTTCCTTTTGGTTTCGTCTTGTTGGCCAAGTACACATCCCATTGAGTCCTCTAGGACTGTGAGGTAAATGATCAGTGGTCTTCCTTCCACTGGAGGTGATAGAATCGGAGGATTCAACAGGTATTCCTTATTACTGTCGAAGGCGAATTGGCAGTCCTCTGACCAAACGCAATCCTGGTTCTTTTTGAGTAACTTGAAAATCGGCGCACAAGTGGCAGTCATAAGGGATATAAATCTGGAGATGTAGTTCAAACGTCCCATGAATCCTCTGACTTGTTTTTCAGTTTTTGGAGAAGGCATTTCTTGAATGGCCTTGATCTTGTCAGGATCAACTTCAATTCCTTTCTGGCTGACGATGAACCCTAGTAGTTTCCCTGAACGGACACCGAAGGTGCACTTGTTGGGATTTAAGCGGAGTTTGAATTTTCTTAGACGTTCGAACAATTTTGACAGATGTTCAACGTGCTCACTCTCTGTCTTAGATTTTGCAATCATATCATCGACATATACCTCGATTTCCTTGTGTATCATGTCATGAAACAGAGTAGTCATGGCCCTTTGATAGGTTGCCCCAACATTCTTCAAACCGAACGACATTACCTTGTAATAAAAGGTGCCCCATGGGGTAATGAACAAAGTTTTCTCCATGTCTTTCGGCGCCATTTTGATCTGGTTATAGCCCGAGAATCCATCCATGAAGGAGAATACTTTGAACTTTGCTGTACTGTCTACCAGCATGTCAATGTGTGGTAAAGGAAAGTCTTCCTTTGGACTTGCCTTGTTCAGATCCCTGTAATCGACACACATTTTGACCTTTCCGTCCTTTTTGGGAACGAGTACGATGTTGGCTAACCATTGAGCATATTCAGATGTAGCGAGGAAACCCGCGTTAATCTGTTTCTGCACCTCCTCTTTGATTTTGATGGCCATATCCGGGTGAGTCCGTCTCAACCTTTGCTTTACTGGCGGACATTCCGATCTTAGTGGTAAGTGATGTTCCATGATGCTGGTATCCAAGCCTGGCATATCCTGATAGGACCAAGCGAATACATCAGGAAATTCTTTGAGAAGCTTTATCAAGCCCTCTCTGGCAGTTGGACTGAGCAGTGCCCCAATCCTGACTTCTTTTCTCTCTTTTTCTGAACCCAAGTTTACCGTTTCCAATGGTTCTTTGTGAGGTTCAATGGACCTTTCCTCTTGTATGAGTAGTCGGGAGATCTCTTCTGGAATTTCGTTGTCAACTTCTTCTTCAGCCTCGAATACCGGGAACTCAAAGTTGGGAGAAGGCATCGGATCGTATGTTTCAACTGGGTGTAAAACAAGCAATCTGCATGGCGTTATGATTCGTGTTTAGAAGAGATAGAGAAAATGCAAGTGTGTGCAGTGTATTTATTTTACTGCTTGTTTTTATTTGAATTTTTTTTAGGATTACCATTTTCTGAAAAATGAAAAAAAAAGAGAAAACAGCAATTAATGCGGAAATTACAGAACGACATTATTTTATTAATGAACAAGTCGATTCTTGAAACTACAGCCCTATAAAACAAAACTCTATCGCTTTGGGCGAAGCGAAGAGGGAAAATTTACAGAAAGTGAGCCCTACCAAAACATCCGTTTCACCTGGGCAGGGTGAAAGGTTAAAGATGACAATTACTTTGACTGATGAACGACCTTCGGAACCTCGACGACAACCCACTGGCGGCGAACTCCTCGGTGAATCACAAAGTCTGGCACCTTCCTTGATTTGTCTTCAGAAATGACGTTGATTTCTGGTGGAGCAGGATCATTGGAATCTGTCTCCCAGGCAGAGTTGTCGTAGGAGAATTCCTCAGTTGTATTTTGCATAGCATTTGTGCTCTCAGCTGTACCTCCCCATCCAGTTGGCTGGATATCTTCGAGCCCGATACGAGAGCTTTTGGGAGCGGTGTACTTGACCATGAAGTCGTATTTTCCACTTGGTTCTCCCAAGGTGTCCCAAACTTCTTTGGAACTGGAGGAGTTATCTCTCTCGATGACGTTGACCTCGGGAAAAGCATAGTTGATGAATTCAAGTCTTGCGAACATTGCGAATTCATCTTCATGTTGAGTAGTTTCCGAATGACCTGAGTGTTGATCCCATGACATGGTGGGGACACATTTATTCTATTCAACGACGGTCAGCTGATTTTCATTGTTCGGCTGACTTTCTTGCCCCAAGTTTCCTGGGTAAGGCTGCCACATCGGCAGACCATCCATTGGGCCATAGTAATTGTGGTCAAAGTTGTCTTTCATCAGAGTGTCCTCCTCTAATGAATTTGGTGGAGCACGACATCCTTCCGGATCACAATCTCCGTAGATCATTTCGACGTCTGACCTTGGTATAAATCTCGGACTCTGTGCGGGATAGCAAAATGGCGTAGGCACCTCTTCCTGAGACATATAACCACCCTCATTAAGATAGGACTTCCATTCTTCATCTGTGTCAGAGGGTTCTTCCTCATTGATAGCATAGACTGCTTGAGGGACTGGGTGAAGGAAACCTCCACTGTGGAAGATGTTTTGAAGGGGATGAAGACTTTCATTGTTGGCAGCTGTCTGGGTACAGGTTGCAGAAAAACCAAGACCCTTCTTTGTTTTATTGTCAGTGGGAATGACAAGCTGTCCCCATCCTGTCATATCAGTACTCTCGACCACTTTGATAACATCGTTGTATGAGGAAATCGAGGTTCCTCCTTTGAAATGATTGTCCTTGCTCACCGAAAATGCTTGGAACTGAGTTCCAATAACCTCCTCGGGTTTTACACAAGTAGATGATGATAAGTTACTCACGAGCAAGGCCTGTTCTCCACAGACTGTGACAAGTTGATCGTTCTTAACGAACTTTAGCTTTTGGTGGAGGGTTGAAGTAACCGCTCCAGCCTGATGTATCCATGGTCTTCCTAATAAACAACTGTACGTTGCCCGGATGTCCATGACCTGGAAAGTAACTTGGAAAGTGTGAGGACCGATAGTTATGGGAAGATCAACTTCACCGATAACTATTTTTCTGGATCCGTCGAATGCTTTGACGACGACCTCGCTGATTCTCATCGGAGGGCCCCTGAATGATAATTGCATCAAAGTGGACTTCGGCATAACATTCAGGGATGACCCTGTGTCTACCAGTACGCTGGCTAAAGCATCGTCCTGGTAGTTAACTGTGATATTGAGCGCCATGTTATGATGGCGACCCTCTTCGGGTAATTCCTCATCACTAAATCCCAAATTGTTGCAGGAAATGATGTTAAAGACAATACTATCGAACTGTCTGATTATTACATCCTGTTCCACAAAGGCTTGGTCCAAGACTTTCTGTAGAGCCTCCCTGTGGGCTTCTGAACTGAGTAACAGTGATAATACCGAGATCTTTGAAGGAGTTTGTAACAGTTGATCAACAATGTTGTACTCACTCCTTTGGATGAGCCTCAGCATCTCATCATTATTTTTTGAAAGTTCGGGATTACTAGATTGACCGACTGATGGATCGGGAGTTTCCGTCTGAAGTTCCTTTTCCTTGTTAAGTTCCCCAACCCCTCGGTTGAAGATTCGACCGCTCCGTGTTACACGACTAATGTCTGCAATATTCACGACGGAGGGTAATGGAATTTCCTTTCCATTTTCAACTGTCATTGCACCGTATTTGTAAGGGATAGCCTTAGTTGATTCATACGGTAGTGGTCCCGGCAGATAGATGACTATGGGAACCTTCTGATTTTTCTGACCATCATAAGTAATCTCGATCCGTTCCCGGTTGGGGACTTTAGATTCGTCAAGTAGAGGGATAATGGCAAAAACATCCCTGGTCCTCTGATGATCAGAGATTGTGACAACATCCTCGACTTGATTGGCAAGGTAGTTCGGCGTCCAGTTGATGGGTCCAGAACCGGAATATGGGCAAATCTCTCCATGATCGACCTGAACCTGAAGAGCTGCTCTCACAAGGTAACACCCTTGGTTACTTTCCGAACAGATGCTACACTGTCATAGTTGTGTGGTGGCACCTGGCCATGCCCACTTTGAATACAATGTAACCTTACTAGGTTAGCTTCCACTGATCGGACGTCATGACTTTGACGCTGAGTGGGGTTTCTATTACTGATACTAATCTGCTGAGTATCTTCATCCATATAGATTGGCATCCACCAATGATTTAACAAGTGCTGAAGTGCCTCCTGGACAAGGGCACAACCTCGATCGTTTTCGCAACCTGCTTTACAGCTTTGATAGTCATGTGATATTAAGAATCCGAGTCGGACCTGTTCAGCATGTAACTCTACCAGGTTGGTATTCATCACGCGAATATCGAAGATCTGAACCATGTTGATTTGATAGGAATTCTTATCATGGTAGTCTTGGATCCATCCAAGATCCATCTGACGTTGGAGGGCCTCTTGTATGAAAGAACATCCCTGTTTGTTTACCGAGCAAATCAGACAGGAACTGTAATCGTGTCGCGGCAGATTATGATGTTGGCTTTGCCTTGAGTGCATCGCCACCAAGTTGACATTCATTGCACGGATGTCGTGGTTCTGAATGACGTTAGAATTCGTGTATACCATGTTAACTCCACGAACTCGGTGCTCTTGGATCCATCCGAGATCCATCTGTTCCTGCAGAGCAGCTTGCACTAAAGAACATCCTTGGTTGTCTTTAGAGCAGATATCACACTGGTGATAGTTATGAGGTGGCACGTGGCCATATCCACTCTGCCTACAATGCATCTTAACCAAATTGGTTTTCAACAAGAGTACATCGTGAATTTGATAGACATTGTTAGTCTCTTCTTCTATCAAACTGACTGTAGCCTTCTCATGTTGAGGCAGCTGGTTTGTGAGAACATTAGGGTTTATATCCTTGAAGGATAAGACCCCGCTCCTAACAAGCTTTTGCACGTTGGACTTGAATTGAGACAAGTCTCTATATTATGCCCAGATCCTCCTTGATGATAAGGGCAAGTTTGATCCACCTTAAACCAAAAAGGCAGATTTTTCGGTACTGTAAGAGGAGATTTAGTCCGAATGTGCCCCTTAGCCAGTAGTAATGGAAACAGCTCTGCGTACGTCACGGGTATAGGATCAAATCCTGGTGGTCGTGTTGTACGGTTGTTGTTATATGGAGGACGAGCCTGCTGAAGAGGCTGTTGTGTCCTTTGCTGGTCAGGTTGGCTCTGTGCAACCTGAGGTTGATACGTAGGAATATACGCAGGGTTGATAGCAGGAGTCACAGCTGCTACCGGTTGATAACGTCGTCTTTGCTTTCCGAGAGAGATATTCCCAATATCTTGCTCTTTTTTCTTAGGGAGAGCAATACCATATTTTTTAGTACCGCTCGTCGATCCAGTGTCTTTTACCAAACGTCCTTCTCGGACGGCTTCCTCAAGACGTATGCCCATGCCGACCATCTTGGTGAAATCACTGGGCGCACTGGCAACCATTCGGTCATAGTAAAATGAGCTTAAGGTCTTTAAGAAGATCTTTGTCATCTCTTTTTCCTCAAGAGGTGGACAAATTTGAGCGGCGATTTCACGCCACCTTTGAGCATACTCCTTAAAGGTTTCCTTGTCCTTTTGTGACATCGATATGAGTTGATCTCTGTCGGGTGCCATGTCCAAATTGTATTTGTATTATTGGATGAAGGCAGTGCCAAGATCTCTGAAAGTGCTGATCGTGGCACGGTTTAAACCCATGTACTATTTTAAGGCGGCACCGGTTAAACTATCCTGGAAGTAGTGAATCAGTAGGTCCTGATTCTCCGTCTGAGCTGACATCCGCCGAGCGTACATCGCCAGATGGCTCTGAGGGCAAGAGTTACCCTTGTACTTTTCAAAGTTGGGCACTTGAAATTTGTGCGGGACTTTCACATTTGGGACCAAGCAGAGATCCGCGGCGTCCTTTCCAAATAGATCCTGACCGCGAATGGCTTGCAACTCCCTCTACATTTCCAAGAATTGCTCCTGGAATTCCTCCATTCTGTCAAACATAGTTTCCTTCTTACCAGAAGGTGTCTATGGAATCTGTCCTTCCAAGACAGTGTGCACCACAGGGGGTGGTACCATGACTACGGCAGTGAGTTTTGGCGTTTCCCGAAGTTTGTAACCTTCAGGAGTCTTCATTATGCCCCTGGCATCTTCGCTTTCCCGAAGTTTGTAACCTTCAGGCCCAGCGGCTTCTGTTGCGATTCCCTGATCTTCAGTGATCGGCGGAATATATCCTTCTGGGATATAGTTAACAGGCATGCCCCAAGGACGATCTTTTGGTATCTGATACCTAGGATCATACCTCTCCACTACGGGCGTTGAAGTGATCTCTGAGATCACAGTTCTTTGTAGCTGAGCTTCTGCCATGGCTTGCATGTCGTTACGAAGCTTTCTCATATCCTCTCTCAGAGCGTCGATCTCTTCTTTCAACTCTCTGTTTTCTTCCTCAAGATCATCCATCTTTTTCTAACGATTGGCCCGAGTATTATACGAATGAGACAGTTTGACTCTAGAACCGAGACACAAACGTGAGATTCGTAGGTAAGAAGAATACGCGATGTGAGAATGATGAATGCAATGATTATATTAATTGTTTTTTGGTTTAATCAAAATAAACTTCGACAATTAGATTGCAAATATCAAACAGTGGGGAAACCCCATTTTATTGAAATTCAAAGGATTACAGAAATGGAAATACAGTAGATTACAAGGTGCGGAAACAGAAACCTAAGCTAATGGGTCCCGAGTCCTCTCTGAAGAGAAATCGGGTGCTGATTCTGGTATCTTCCTTTTCTTTGATCGGGGCTCTTGGGCCGTTGTCGGGTTGTCATTCCTTTGCCAGGTGAAAGGAGCGAGCAAATTCCTTGGGTCATCCTGATTATCCACAGCATGTTGCTCCAAAATTTCAATCAGAGCATCTTTCTCTTTCAGTAATTGCTGTATTTTGATGCACTCTACGTCGAGGGTGCAACACTTGTTCTTCCAAGACCTTCTCTCCTTTTGAACTTTGTTGAGAGTAACCTGAAGCTTTTCAGTTTCCGTCATGAAGTACATGACAGATTCCCTCGGCGGAAGAATTCCGTAACGAGGGTAAGGCATCTTTATCTTGAGAGCTCTAGTTTGTACCCAATGGAGATAAGGCTCCACCGAGACACAATCCGGTTTTCCTAGAGACTCTCGTCCTTTCTTATGAACCTGCTTCCAAGCGTGCACTATTTCCATCTTTAGTGCTCTGTCGTTTTCCCCTTCCTTGAAGAAAAGACCTTCCAGATGAACACCCAGTGGGATATGTCTCATCGGGTATCCAAATTAACGAAGAACCAACACTGGATGGTAGTTGATTCCTCCCTTAGTTCCTATGAGGGGTACGTTGGGGAAGTTTCCACAACGATCAATTATCCTAATTCCCTCATAGATCCTACTACACCAATCAATGCCAGAGTTGGTAAGAGACATGATCTTCTGCGACCAACGTAAGGCACTCTTACAATCCCAAAAAGCAGCAGACTTGGGCAAGTGAGAGATGAACCATTTGTAAAGCAGAGGTACACAACATGTGATCTCCCCTCCGCTGTACAAATTTCCTAAGTGTACAGAATAATACGCATCTGCGAGCAAAATCGGCACAGGGTTTCCAATGAGAAAAACCTTAATGGAGTTAAGATCGACGAAGTTATTGATGTTAGGAAACAAAAATAACCCGTAGGTGAGCAAGACAAAGATGCTTTCAAAAGCAGCCACGTTTCCTATACTGGCGAAATACAGGGCCTTCTATGTCAAGAACTGGGCTGGCAAACCTTGGATGCCACCCTTAGTAGTTAGGTGAGTCCTAACCTCAGACTCGTTTAAATGAATTGCTCTAGCAATGGTCTGATTCTTTGGAATTTCTTCCAGTCCAGAAAATAGAGCTCGATCTGTAATGTGTAGATCGATCAGGTGAGAATACTCCTCTAGCGTTGGTGCAAGCTGGTAATCCGGGAATGTGAAACAGTGATAAACTGGATCATAAAACTGAATGAGCGCATCCATGATTCCCTCAATCACATGGACTCTTAACAGTGGTAGCAAACCTCCGTGCTTGGCTCTGAAAGCCTCTGGGTTAGTGATCATCCTTGCTAACCTTCTCAAATCCTCTAGTTTGGGAACCTTGAAGGTATACTGGTGAGTTCTCCTTCTACCGAAATCCATTAGTGCAATCCTTTTCTCTGATATTTACAATCACAGTCTTAGTTTACTTTGAAAAAACAGAGAGACTAGAAGAGAAATATTTTGAATGTTTTAATGTTTTTTAGATGAATGCATGAATGCAGCACACAAAAACATAGAAAAAACATGGGGTCAAAGGGTCGTTGTCATGAAGCCAAGGCTCTACCAATCCCCAAAGGTTTATACTTGGGTGATTTTGTACCTGTACTCATTATCATCAGCTCCTCCCAGGAAAGCAAAACAATAAGCGGATCGCCAGCGAGTTGTAGTGCAATCTTAGAGTAAGTGCCATTCACCTAGAATAGATCACCAGCCTCAAATGAGGGTAGTATCGCGTAACAACTATTCCCGATAGTTTCCGCACTATGAAAGGGTTTAGCTCCTCAGCTTCTCAGACTTAACAACCGGCCCATTGTCTAGGTGAGAGAATGGGTTGCGTTGGTCAACCTCCACTGAGGTTGATGGTCGACCTCGTCCCCATCACTTATCTTAAGTGTATACTCAATCTTTCCACATACGGCATCACCCGCATTCCCATTAGCAGAAAAATAAACACGTATAGCAATTAGGAAAAGCGGTATATATATTTGTCCTAAACATCCTAGACCTTTAAAGCTATGAATCCTAAGTTCCTGACAGAAAATGGGTTCCCCGGCGGAAGCCCCAATATGTGGTTTTCACATAAGTGAAGAGAAGGAAGACCGTGCCTAGATCTAACTTTTACAAGCCCCACGGTGGGCGCCATTTTTCTGTAGCGAGCGATTTTGGACGCGGTTCTTAAGCGCTGGTCGCTCTCTGCGGTTTGAGCTTAAACTACAGGTCGATTCATTTTTTATCCTATTGTGAGCTGATGAAGGAAGGGAAATAGATGTCTCCAATTAACCCTGCTTTGCATACTGAGTTTAAACAGCGGTCTGTTAGGTTACGAATGCTATCAATGTGGGGGGGCCTTTGTACTGGTTATTTGTATTTTCGCCAATACTGTTTTCTTTCTTTTTATTTTGACATAATGTTTCTGGCGAGGAACAAGGATTAGGATGTTAGGACTGTTTTTTTGAATAGACATGTGAGAGTATGGGATTTTGAGTTTTTTGTTGATTGTGCTCGCTAAGATTTTTCTTTCAATCTTATGCCTACGTATTCCCGTTTGCCGAAACAGGGAAATCAGAGCGTTCGTAGTTCCTCCTATTCTATGGGAGGAAATGGGTGTTTTGGTGTCTTGTTCAAAACCCAAGACGTGAAGCGGAAAAGTCTATTTGTGTCTTGTTCAAAGCCCAAGACGTGAAGCTAAAAAGGTCTCAACTTTAGAGAGAATTTGTCATCTCTAAAGAGGGGGTTTGTCTGTCACAAATGTTGGGTGACTGGTTATAAAGGAGAATTACTTTAACCGAGATATGCGAATCCGGAAATGCCATAATTTCCTTTATAGGGGATTTTAACCTGGAGGAGAAGACTTTAACTCAGTGTAGAGCAATTCTATCTTTCCTTAGGAATTTCTCATGCTAAAAGAGGGACAGTGGCATGGATGTAGATGATCCAGAGGCTTGCCGCTTACAGCGATTAGATGAAGGGGAATGAGTTGTTGATGTTTGTGTACTGTGAACGAGGCACAGCTTTGATGCTAAAAGGTTAATTGGATTAACCAGTGGTTTTTTTATACAAAGCCTAAGAGGAGGCTATTATGTGTCTCGTACAAAGCCCGAGAGAGAGGCTAAAAGGTTTTGACTCAACGAGGGAATCTTTTGGTATCTCGTATAAAGCCCGAGATGAAGGCTATTGGACTCAACAAGAGAGTTTTTGTATCTCGTACAAAGCCTGAGATAGAGGCTAAACGTTGTTTGACTCAACGAGGGAGTCTTTTGTATCTCGTACAAAGCCCGAGATGGAGGCTGAAGGGGGATTGACTCAACGAGGGAGTCTCTTTATGTGTCTCGTACAAAGCCCGAGAGAGAGGTTAAATATTGTCTTAGTTAAGTGACAGGTCCAGTATACTGATTTTAAAGAGAAAATCAGTTCTTATATGAGCAACACTATACTTAAGGACCTGATTCAAGGATCCGGGTTATTCCTGTTCTTTAAGGAAGCGAGAAATCCGAAGGGTATTGAGGCTGTCCGAGTCTGCGGGTTTCCTTCCAATTTAACGAAGGGTTCACTTGAGAATGTCTTTGAGACTCGAGGAAGTTAGACTGTCCAAGTCTAGAGTTTTATCTTTTGTACTATGCTTTAAGAAATAGTAGTAGACTCTTCGAAAGGACTGTTCTATGATGATGACTAAGTTCTATTCCTATACCTCTAGGAGGTCATCGGGACAATTTGTACGAAGCCCAAGAGGAGGCTGGAAGCTTTTAAGGATTCGACGGGTCCTTGTACAAAGCCCAAGAGAAGGCTATCATTCCTGGAGGAAGAGATCATTATACGAAGCCTAAGAGGAGGCTGTGAATACTTCTAAGAAGCCGACGGGTCCTTGTACAACACCCAAGAGGAGACGGGGGTTGCTTTTAGGAAGCCTGTGGGTCCTTGTACGATGTCTAAGAGGAGGCCGATGCTTTTAAGAAGCCCGTGGCTCCCCAAACCCCGAGAAGTTCAAGGCAATGCTATTCACCGAGAATAGATCAAAGTCAGGAAAGTTCGAGAATTTGGAAGAAACTCAAAGATGCCATTCTCGGAGAATACATTCATCTTTGGGAGTAGAGTTTCTTGACAATTCCTAATGAGGACAGCCGAAGAGAAGACTGTATCTGGTGATCCTATTGGGGATCTAGTTGTCTATTTCTATGAATAAACGAAACAGCGTCACCTAGTTCTAGACGTAGTTACCGGGGAAACTCTAAATATCTATACTATTATTACACAGTTGATATGAGTTTATGAAAGAAGACTTACAGTGAAACAGCCCCACAATATAGTTATATGTATATGAAAGCGGTAAATGAAAGCAATAACCACTTACTCGGTTGTAGAGCTTCCATGCTGTTTGGTTAGTTGTTCAACAAAGAAAGATTGAAAACAACAGTATATTCAAAATCAAAGGAGAAAGTGCTTTGAAAAAGAAAGATTTGGGGCTTACAGCTCAAGGAGAGACCCAGGGTTTTATCAGTGATTGCACTGTTGAATTTGTACAAGGGGACTTATACAAGTGACTGTGGCCCAAAAATTGTTTTCTGTACAAAGGGATGGGTCTTACACTCATTCAAGAGGCCCAAAAAGTTTAAAGAAAAAGAGTGGGGCTTATACCACGAGGGTAGGCCCAGATGATTTTTCGTTTAAAATGGCGTTTGCGCGGAGGTTTTCTTTTAACGCAGAGGGACTTATACAATAATTGAGGCCCAAAATGGTTTTGGTTAAAAGGGGGTTGGGTCTTACACTCTAATAGAGGCCCAACAAATTTTGAATGGGTCTTATAGCTCGAGGAGAGGCCCAAGGTTATTTTTCAAAAGACGACGATCGCGCCGTTTATTTGAAAAATGTACAGAGGGACTTATACAATGAATGAGGCCCAAAATATTTTCTGTACAAGTGGGTTGGGTCTTACACTCTAATAGAGGCCCATGAGTGTTTGGTAATGATTTTTTTTTAGTGAAAATCAAAGAAACCCTAATTTTATTCTTTAAAAGTAAATATTTAAAGAAAATCAAATGAAAAATACCAAATAGGTTTGAATAAACCACTTGTGATTTTTGTTTAAGGTTTGAAAAATGAGGTATAAATCACAAGAGATATTAAAACTCATTTGGTCTTGATTTTTCAAGATGAATATTCATTTTAAAATGCTTAAAAACAAATAAAAATGAATTTATTCACAAAAATACTAATTATATTAAATAAATTATACAAACTCAATTTTTTGTGGAATAAAATATTTCAACATTTTTGTGATTTTTTGCAAAAAAGAACCAATAAAAAATAATTAAAATTGAAAGAGTTATTAATTTTCCAAATAATTAACAAAACATGAAAATAGTTGGAAAAATAGCAAAATGTGAAAAAATCACAAAATGGCATGGGTGGGGTTTGAACCCATGACCTCAAGCATACAAGGCACGCGCCTTACCACTGGGGTGGTGATACATCCATTGTTTGAAACAAACCAACAAATACACAAGTCATGCCTTGGTTTTGGCTTGCCCAAGGCAAGTTTTGGCTCAAAAACATGAAGGTCATAACTTTCTCAATTCTTAATGGTTTGAGACAAAATTTATATGCATCTGGGCCAGAATTTCATAAGGAATCCAATGGTGGTGGTAGTTTTTTCATATCACACTCCCTCCTCCAAACCCGATAGTGGTTTTGAAAATGATCTATAAATGCATTTTCTATGCTACAACTTGGTACAAGCATGGATTACATGGTGAATTAGCTCAAACATAACATATATGACATGTATGAGATGTTTATGATCAATGGACTTCAAATGCACACATGCTTTGGTGAGTGCAAGTTGAGAGGCTTACCCTTCTTTGAGATTTTGGAGGTTTCTCTGCAATCTGCCAACCCTCTTGCTCCAGATATGATTTTATGCTTTGAACCACCTCAAATGATCCCTTGGATGCCTTTAGGATGATTGGAATCAGCTGGTACCTGCAAAAACACAAACTGTCCCTTTCTTGCAAAAGGGGTTAAAAGTGACCAAAATAGCAACTCCCTCAAATGGTGTTCCAGATGGTGGGAACCATTTGGGACAGTTCAAGGATGATATTTGGAGGGTGTTTGAGGTTTTATCTGGTTTGGAAAGTGACTGAATCAAGACATGGCTTGAAAAATGCAAAAAAATGCTATTTTGAGGTTTTGAGAGGTGACTTTGTGATGTTGTGATTACATGTCACTTTTGATGGTTTGCACAGCTTACATATGATATATATGAGGTGTGTGTGTGATTAGTTTGGGTGGAATTGCTCTCTAGCTCAAAAACTCAGAATTACTTGCTTTGGAAGGCAAGTTTGAGGTGAAAGAAGAGATTTTGAGGAAAGCATCTGTTTGATGGCTTTGGTGTACTCAAACTGATCACAATTAAGCTCTATTTATAGTAGAGCAAGTTTGTTTTGGGACCCACAGTGAATGGCAACTGCAGCAGGTGTTTGTTCAATGTTGGCCAATGGAAATGCAAGTCTCCTCTAGCCATTGACTAGAGGTTAAGGCACAAGGCTGTGGTTCCCTTGGTCTTGGATAAGTCTTGACTGATTTCAGATGAGAATGGCTCAGTCCATGCCACCTTGATGCTTCCATTGAATGCTTCAATCCAAATTTGGAGTCTTGTCCCTATTTTGGCCATTCTAGGTTCAACATGCTATTTCTTGTTCCATGGACTTTAGAGGCTTGGCTCAGTGATTGTCCCCTTTAGATTCAATCCTCAGATGTGTCCAAGTGGATAGGAGCATTTGAATTTGGCTGATTTTGGCAAATCGAGCAAAATTGCAAATTCTGCCTTGCCTTGACAGATTTCAGCAAGGCAACTTGCCAATGTCATATCTCATGGTGTAAGTTGAATTTGGTAATGCTCTTGACCATTTTGGAAAGCCCTTACATGATACAACAACTGTTTGAACATGTTTAGTTTTGATCTCTTTTGAATCCAAGTGAAAAATCCCCCTACATTTGGAAAAAAATGAAGACAGATTTGGACTTAGTGAAAATTTCACTAAGTGTTGGAAAAAGTGACATTTTCACTTTTCAGCCACTTTGATCACTCCATAACTCAAAATCCTTAATGAATTGGACTTAGGTCTAGTTGAAGTTTTTGTAGAGGGTAATGAGGGATACAAATCCATCTTTGGATGAGGAAAAATGGCTTTGTGGTTTAGGAGTTATGATCCTCCAAAGTTGGTACCCTTGACACTTTATTTTTAACTTAGAAAATTTTCTAAGTTTTTATGGTTACCCCTTTTACAAGTTATCCAACTTTTCTTGATTTTTCTTGATGAATGATGATTCAAATCATACATTAACATCATTTTAGGGTTAAAAATCCATTTTGGTGAAAAATCTCAAAAAGTCAAAGTTGACTTTTGTGCACAGTTGACTTTTTATCAGATGAATTCCAAACTGTGCAATTCTTCAGGAAATCATGTCCTTGACCTAAACTAAACTTGATGGACATGTTACATGGATGCCATAGGGTGTATTGAGGCATGTCCTAGGGTTTGGGAGCATGTCCTGGTCAAAAGTCAAAGTTACAGTTGACTTTTTCCCTTAAAACCCTAATTGTGGTGCAGATGAAATTGAGACTTGTTGCTCAAGCTTCTTGGATTAATCCATTGTTCCAAATGGATCAATATAGTATATTAAAGACCCTAAAATCATGTCTTGAGGTCTTGGTTCATGATTTGCCCAAAAATTCAACTTAGGGGTGAATTAGGTCAAGAAACCCTAATTCCTGATTTTTAGTGAATACATCCCCAGAGGAAAAATTGACGTGATGATTGGGTCCATGAGGTTCCATGGAGTATATTAGGTTATGTTTTGGATCATTGGCTTGTGCCCAGATGAAATTTTCCATCTGGAGGCCCTGGTCGACCAAAACCCTAATTTGGTAACACTGGCGATCTTAAGGCTTGATCCACCTAGAAAGGAGCAACCTTGTGCTTAATCCTTGAAGTGGGAGTCCTTTTGATCCTTTGTAGTTACTTGAGAGGTTATACAAGTTGAAGATCATGTCAATCCTTGATTGATCCTTTGTCTAAGAACTCTGAGAGGGCTTGAAACCCTAATTCTTGATTGTAGTGGATGCTCACCCATCTTTGGGGAGATTGACGAGGCATGATGGTTCACCCATATTGTGATGATGATTTTCACAATGATGGGAAATCTTAGTGGTCAAAATTTGGGGTATGACACGCCGTTCTCATTCGTGAGAATCCTGGCGGGCAAAAGCCATTATACTTCACGAGCAAAGCGTTGCAGGACGTAGAGTTGCGATATCAACAGATAGAGAAGGTGGCATTGGCCCTCGTCAATGCTGCCAGACGACTGAGACACTATTTCTTGGCTCACACGATCGTGGTAAGAACAGATCAACCCATCAAGCAATTATTGGGACGACCATACATGGACGGCCGAATGCTCAAATGGTCATTGGAACTATCCGAGTTCGACGTCCAGTATGAAAGCAGGAAAGCTCTTAAGGCCCAAGCCCTGGCCGATTTTGTAGCGGAAGTAACCTTCTCAGACTCCTCGTCCCACATAGCGAACAGATGGACCTTCTATGTAGACGGAGCATCCAGCTCGACCGGCAGCGGGGCAGGAGTAATTCTGGAGAACGACGAAGGGACCATAGTCGAGGCTTATCTCACATTGTCCTTTCCCACGTCGAACAACCAGGCCAAGTATGAAGCCTTCCTCGCCGGTTTGCGCCTAGCAGAAGACCTAGGGGCTAAAGAGATCATCATCTGCACGGACTCCCAGCTCGTAGCCCACCAGGTATCAGGAGAGTATCAAACCAAAAACGATAGTCTCTCTGAATACCTAACCCTAGTCAAGGGAAAAATGTCGAAGTTCAGAGCAGTAGAAGTAAGACATGTTCCACGCGAACATAATGTGCTAGCAGACGTCCTGTCCAAACTAGCAAGCACCAAGAGGAAAAGCGGAAATAGGTCAGTCATCCAAGAGATACTTCCCCGGTCCAGCATCGATAAGGGATCCTCGACCCTACACGTGCACGCGATTGGGGACAACGATTGCTGGATGACACCCGTGTACAACTACCTCACCAGGGACGAACTTCCGGATGACCCCAAGGAAGCCAGCACCATCAGACGAAGAGCTTGCTCGTACGTCATCCTTGAAAACAAGCTCTATCGACGAGGCTTCTCTATCCCACTGCTCAAATGCATAGAGGAGGAAGTTGTCCCCCACGTATTACGAGAGATCCACGAAGGCATTAACGCCCAACACCTAGGAGGAAGGTCCCTTGCCCGCAAGGCCCTCCGGGCAGGGTATTATTGGCCAACCATGCAGCACGATGCCAAGGAGCATGTGAAGAAATGCGACAAATGCCAACGGCACAGGGATATGCACCTAGCTCCACCTAACGAACTGAAGAGCATGACCTCCCCGTGGCTATTTTCCTGGTGGGGCCTAGACATCCTAGGACCCTTCGTGACGGGGTCCAGCCAAAACAAATACCTGATAGTGGGTGTAGACTATTTCACAAAATGGACAGAAGCAGAAGCCTTAGCAAAGATAACAACACTTAACATTCTGCGCTTTTACAAGCGGAATATCCTTGCCCGTTTCGGGATTCCCCAAGCAATTGTCACGGACAATGGGACGTAATTCATGGACAAGAAGTTCCAAGACTTTGTCGCCCATCTCGAAACAAAGCAACATTTCGCTTCTGTAGAACATCCCCAGACCAACGGGCAGGCAGAGGCAGCCAATAATGTCATTCTGCATGGCCTCAAGCGAAGACTGGACGAAACAAAGAAAGCCTGGGTCGAGGAGCTCCACAGCGTCTTATGGGCGTACCGCACCACTCCTCAGTCCACCACCGGGGAAACACCTTTCCGCTTAGCATATGGCACGGAGGCTATTTTACCCATTGAAATCCACGTACCGTCCAGGAGGACCGAATCACCCCTAGACGAGGAAATGAACGACGAAGCAATAAGAGAGGAGCTCGACCTCGTCGAGGAAATCCGAACAGGAGCAGCCCTCCGCGAAGCATCTCTTAAGCAAAAAATAGCAATCAGGCATAACACCAAAGTCTTACGATGAGAGTTCGATGTGGGCAGCCTTGTCTTGCGAAGAAACCACAAGGACTCTCGTGAAGGCAAACTAGCAGCCAACTGGGAAGGGCCATACAGAGTCCGTGCCAGAACGGGGAATGGTGCATACTTCCTCGAAAACCTCAACGGGGATGCAATCCCTCGACCGTGGAACGCTGAAAAACTTAAGCAATACTACAGATAAAGTAACTATAGGCTTCCTCGCATCAAAGGACCACCTAACGGTCATCATGCTCGTCCAGGTACAAATGACGCATACATACAAAGTAGAATCCCGCTCAAGCAAATGAGCCGGAACTCTGCTTGTTGGCGGTCCTCAACCGAGCACCGCCTTCGCCCAAGTACCATGATTGGCAGAACCCCAGCTCGCAATGGGACGTTTACGCCGCGACCTCAGGCCTCGATCGCGACCTGAGATCCGCAACCTCGCCAGGACCTTCCCCGACTATTCGACCAGTTCTCTGCACTGGCAAATTCACACATGATGAGCTATCTCTCAAAAGAAAGCTCCGTTAACAGACACACCCTCTGACGGGCAGTTACACATGCACAACTAACGTAAAGTACAACAATATAAACAAAAATTGTATAAATAACATAAACCGAGCATGAAGTGAAAAAGGCCACAAGGGCCAAAGATTGTGCGAATTACATAAGAAGGGGGACCACGCCCCCCCCAAATCAAAATAAAGTTACAAATAAATCAACGGCGCGCAGGCCAGACAAGATACAACAACATCAAAATAACAAAACTCCCCATTCTTCCGCATGCTCGGTCGACGCGAGCTCAGGTCCCTGCTCCTCCGCGGGCTGGTCCTCGGGCTGAACCTCGGGGGTATCAAGAACAAGGCCTACGGGCAAGACGATGCGACCATCTTCCACTCGCGCAAGATAGTGGATACCCTCGGTCGAAATCTCAAGCCCAGGGTTCACCACCCACAACTGGGCCACGGTACTTTCGAAGGACTCCACTGCCACAGTGATACCGCCATCCTCGGCCTGCAGAATGCTGGCGACCAGCTCAGCCCTAGTTTTCAATGCTTTTATCTCATCCAGTTCATCAGCACCCGGGGCACTGGCCTCCATCAACTCTTTGTTTAACTCCTCGGCAGCTTTTTTCTCCGCCATCAGCTTGGTGACCTCCTCTTTCAACTTGGCCGTCTCCTCTTCGGCCTTCTTCCTAGCCTCGCGAGCACTCTTGACTTCCTCCTTCAAGGCCGTCTCGGAAGCCCGGGCAGCAGTAAGTTCGGCCTCAAGCGCAGTGTCCCCTTCCGCATAAACGGCCGCCATCTCCAGCATCCTCACGAGGGCAGAAGCATCTTGGGCTACCAGCGCCCTCTTGCTCGGCCGGTCCATGCTCTCCAAGCTAAGAGATTCTGCCCGAGGAACGACCAAGGTGTTGCCCTAAAAAAATCTCCTATCAAGAATGCACGGGGGGAGCTCAAACTTCCCCTTCTCAGGCGCCCGAGTTAGATCCACAACATCTAACATCCGTGGCCGCTTCGCCCGCCCGGTCAAGGGCAGTGGAGAATCCCGTGGACCAGGAGAGGGAGTAGAAGAGGTCCCCGGGGCAGTTTGAACAAGGGGAAGAGCACGAGTACCAGCGGCAGTCCGGGTCTTAGGGGGAGCCGCTCCAGCTTTATTCCTCGCCATGGCGTTCCTCACCACGCGATCGCGAGCTTGAGGCATCTCACCTGCACAAATGAAAACAAGCACGTCAGTTACGGGGAAAGGAAATAACATAAACAAAGTCTAAACAACTAAGACTACCGAGCAGCTTCTCGGCATCCGCAGGAGTCTTGCACTCCAGCAGTACCTTAACATTGATGAATCTGTGCTCAACCCTCTGGCTCCCATCCTCCTCGAAGATAGGGTTACCCTTGCTCGTCCAGCAGCTGGCAAGACTGAAGGAGTTGACCCAGTTCACCAGCCTCTCGTAGGACACGGCGTTCTGCCCGCGTAACACGCTCGGCTCGAAAACATAAGCGCCAGGCTTATTGGAGAAATGGTCAGGTACCCAGCGGATCAAGAACTTATACACCCTCTCCCCGATATACTTCCCCTCCTCGTTGAGTATCTCTTCTCCGTCCTCATCAACCTCTATCTCCCAGACATACGTGTTGTCCTGGGCTGCCTCAGACACTGGCTCGACGATGAAATACCGTCCCTTGAACGTTCAGATTGACTCCGAGAACGGGTTGAATAACTTTTTGGGCTGCTTCAGAGAAACCCATCCGTACTTTTTCCCCGCCAGCTGCCGTTGAAGATGGAAAACCGCAAAAAACAGAGGGAGAGTAGTTCCCAGATAGAGATGCTCGCACACTAACTCAAAAGCCCGTATAAAGGCCAGTGAATTGGGGTGGAGTTGAGAGGGCGCCAGCTTCAGATGCTCGAATATCGACCGCTGGAAGTCACTGAAAGGCAACCTCAGCCCCAACTCCTTGAAAGCGTACTCGTACATAGTAAAGCGGTCCCCGAAATCCGAACAGACCCGCTCGTCCAAGGTGGGAAAATGCACTTTCCAATCCCCCTCTGGACCCACCTCTATAAAGGCGTCTGCCGCAGACCGTGCAAATGTAGAAATATGGTTGGAAGGCTCGGCCACCTCCCACTCCTCCGGACAGAACCCTTCAACATCTTCCTCTATAACATCCAATTCTTCTTCCTCCTCGACTCTGCTCGAGGAGCTCGATGCCTCCGAGCTCGAAGACGCCGAACTCGAAGCCGTCGAGCTGCTATTCTCCTCGGAGCCGGTTTCCTCTTCAGACGTGTCTAAAATAACCTCTCTCTCTGGCCCTGCCGCCATTATGATCACCTGAAAAAGCAGAGAAAGACAGTGAATTCGACAGGAAATCAAATCCACCCATCCACTGCCAAGTCAAGTGAAAGGGCGCGCAAAAGGCTAAGGACAACGTCCCTGGCCTAAGCCCTAACATCAAATGTAAAACCTCCCTGCAAGGAGATGCCCGAGATATACCATCTTCCTATGAAGAACCTCCCCGCACTCGTGCCCAGATTCCATTTGAAGCTCCACCGGAAACCACAAGGCTCCATCGGAATCTGGAAATGTTCGACCGGAAAATTCACCGTTCCATCAGAAGATAATCAGACACGGTGGTCATGACTCGCAACCACGACATGGAACACCACGCTCACCGAACGCACTACCTACTCCGGCGAGATGCTAGAAGCAGCAAAAGGGCATAACCACCGTCCACCACCAACACTCGCCAGAAATCTACCTATGTTGTCACCTAAAGCTAACCCTAACCGCATGCAATCTACTACTAACAACAAAAGAAAGTAAAACAAGCTGGAAATCAGAAAACTTACTTAATCTGAGTAGAAGAAAGAGACTGCTCGAAGCTTGGCACGGTGGTCGGTTGCTCTGAAGACGGCGACGGGCAAGAACGCAGAAGAGGCGAAGAGAAATCAGAAGAGAAAAGTACAAAATGGGACAACCTTCCCCCTTTTATACTGAGGGGCACGTGCACACACGCGCCCATAGCCAATAATGACTGCCCACTAGCCATAATTACCTATTAACTGCTGCACAGGGCTCGATGCACACGTGGCAACCCAAAGTTTCCCATTCTGTCTGACGCTTTATCTCCCCGAATACCGGGCAATGTAGTCTCGACAACGAATATCACGGACACAGAGGGCCACGAGCACCTCGAGACACTCATCCTCATCTCCAAACAACGACTCCGCGCTAGCTCCCCTAAGCGATGAGCAGTCCTTAAGTCACCACTCCCATGCTAGGGAGCAACAACTTGGGGGGCTCCTGTTCTGGACTGGACCAATGGCTAGAATTGGCCCAATCCACCTCTGCTCTAGAGCAGCCTAAATTGCCTAAGCCTAATCCACAGAAGGGCAAAAATGACATTTCTGCCCCTCCAACCGGGAAAGGAACGCAACGTCCTCCCCGACTTTTATGCCCGTTACGCACGGCTTCCTCGCTGCCCGAAGAGCAAGGGACAGGTGCCCGGAACTGCGTTTATGCCCGACATAACGACTAGTTTCTGGCACCCTGCCCGACATAACGGCTAGTTTGGGCAGTTACCTATTCTTTGGGGAAAATGGTTATTTTGCCTCGAAAATAGGACCGTTGGCCACGCGCTGGGGGCTCTATATAAACCCTCTCGCTTGAGAGGGTCAGGTATCACATTTTCACCCTAAGAATACACTTTGTACTTGCCCATTTTTTCTGACCCTTTCTTACTTGAGCGTCGGAGTGCCTTGCAGGTACACCCCCCCTCTCCTCATCAACATTCCGAACACCTCGCCCATCTGACAACCAGCATACGTCCGAGCACCTTGCCATCTGACGACCAGCTTACGTGGACCCGTTCGAATACTTAGGATCATATAGGTATGTGCATAAATTGTAACAGTGTAGTTTACATTTCTTGTACGATTATATTATGTAACTGTTCATAAGCCTTGTAATAGTGTAGTTTACATTTCTCGTACAATTATATTATGTAACTGTCCATAAGCCTTGTAATAGTCTATGTTACATTCTCGCACGATTATATCATGTAACTGTCCATAAGCCATGTAATAGTGTAGGTATTTATTTTTCGCACTTATATTTTATTTTCTAGATAAATAGGCATGTATGGCAATATCTAAAATCAAACGTTAGAATAACCTATAACTCAAGATAATATAATTAAATCAACGAACATTGCACATATTCACCTCTAGGGTAGCCTCTCTCTGTTGCCTTACGATTAAAACGGTCATGTCCCTCGAAAGTAGGGGTACTTTAGCAAAAGACGCTTACGAATAATATCATCATAGTCCCTTCGATATAAGGATCATAGTCCCTCGATGACCCTTCGAGCTGCCTACAAAAAAATGATCTTGTCCCTCGACGACCCTATGGAAAAATGATGATAGTCCCTTCGCATTGCTAAGGTATCCTTACATGTTGCCTTCTATGACCATTCGATGACCCTTCGCTGTCCCTCAACATCCAATAGACAGTACTACCTACCCATTAATGGTATGGATAGTACTATCTCTCAAGGAAAATGATAAGTACAAGAAAGACCTTACAAATTAGGGGTAAGTAACTTTTAAATGCTTGCTCACAACTCAAAAACAAATACTTTTCATATCTCACTTTTCCAAAAATATTTTCAAAAAAAAAAAAAAACAAACAAACACTTTGTATACATTCTTACACGAATTATTACAAAGTCAAACTTTTACAAAATATTTTCAAAAAAAACGTTCACACACATTCAAAAAGTAAGTAAAAAAAAGTGAGCTAAGCATTTAAGAGCGTGTGGATAACCATGGATACAAAGGGTGCTAATACCTTCCCTTTGTATAACTTACCCACCGAACTCAAAATCTATCAAGGTCTTTCCTGTTCTTTTCAGCCTTTCCTTATTGGATAAAAGAAAAGTCGGTGGCGACTCTTGCTAACCGCAACATGTTTTGCGAAAACAAAACAAAAAAAAAGTCAGTTCTCCCACCGTGTTACAAGATGTCATGACATTGTCCTACTGGTTAAGTTCTGGGTGAACTTATTAGGTTGTTCAGATTTTGTCATTGGGTGTCAATGGATTGAATTAGGAGGAATACAAGTATCTTGAGAGTTATTGCTGCTAACTGAGAGATGTTTGAAGAAATGTCTTAACATCTTGGGCAGTTATTCTTGGTCTTCTGATTAAAAGGATTATCCTGTAGGCAAAACATAGGAACAATAACTTTGCTAAACAAAGCCTAACAAGGGGTCAGGACAGTATGGGTACGACATGATTGGCTGTTTTGGACGGTAGAAAGTGTAGATGTGTTAAGCATGTTTCTTGATGCAAGTGCATTCTTTGGATGGTTTCTCATAAAGTTGAATCAGTCAAACTTTAGCTGGACGGTGCACAATCATTTATGTTTACCTACCCTAATTTATGTCTCCACATGAATTTCTCTGCAGGATCTTCTATGGACCATAATTTTCAAGAAAATTATGTTTGGGTATTTAAAGGCGGAGTCTACTTCTGGTTTTCAAAGTTAGTATTCTGGGCAAGTTCGTCATGGCATTTTTTAAGGTCTGGATTAGTATCATGTGGGTATGGAATTACGTTGGCTACTTTTGCCAATTTTTGGCTAAAAAGGGGGAGAAGGGGTATGGTGGTATGAAGTATGGATTCATCTCAGTTTTGTGGTGGTTTCTACAACACATACTCATTATTGCAAGTGTTCTGTAGGGGAGTTGGATGAGATGTTCTGACATCCTTGAGTTTTTCCCTTGTGCCTTGTGATCTGAGTTATGAAGCAGGTTGTGTCTTGCGACCTGAGTTACATACTTTATGGACTCTATGTTATGTATGATACAACTAGTTCTTCTTAAGCTCTTTCTGGACCTCCTTATGGGTTCTCGTATGCCCCTTAAGAGGAAGTCTTATCCCTCCGTGGCAAGTACTGGTTTGAGGGGGAGTGGGTTATATACTATTCCTCATGTACACCAACATACAGCTAGGAATTCCAGGGGTAAGAAAGAGTCTCAGAGGTGTTCCAAATATATCTACCAAATGCCGGTAAGAAAGAGTCTCAGAGGTGTTCCAATCATATCTACCAAACACCTGACTTTCTTTTTCTACTGAAGGAGTTTTAACCAAAAATTAGTCAAAAGGGGGAGATTGAAGGCTCTGCAGATTTGAGCAAATTTTTGGTAAAACAAGGCGTTGAATGTAATGTTCCAACATAAAGGGGACATAATGTCCTAATGAATGTCCTGACATCTTAAACTGAACCTATTATAACACTTTTGTAAAGTAGAAAAGAGGGTTTAGGGTTTTAAGAGTCGTAGGTTTCTCTTGTAAGTCTCCCGCTGTATCGATTTGATACATTGTGGTAGACATATGTACTTGTACAGATTCAGAAACCCGTAGGTAATGAATCGTGTATTGTTCTTGCATGAAGCTTTGAAGCAAATCCAAGTTAACTTGTTAGTCAAGGATGCTTGACTGAACTTTGTATTGAAAGGGGTGTCTTTCAATAAGGATGATACAGTTATGGTGTAGTAACTATTAGATAATCACAGGTTGTGATTTAGGGAGTGAGATGGGTTTCTCTTATCAATTAGATGCTACTTCTAATGATAAAATCTTCATTGGGTAGTGATAGGTAAACGTGGGTGTTTACCGTAAACCTGAGGTTGTTTACATAAAACTATACTACTGATAGTGAATTCTTCTTCTTGGATTGGTATCCCCCAAATGTAGGTGAGTTGCACCGAACTGGGTCATCATATTCTGTGTTGTTTATCATTCTGCAATTTACACTTCAGTTTTGATTAACATGTTGGAACAGATGTCGAAACATTTGTGTTTTTGCAGTTACTGATAGTCTAGATATCAGTTTGCAGTTATGTTCTTTGTTTATTAATTATGCAGAACAATGTCTTGACATGTGTTAGGACATTTGTTGTCTGTTATGCCAGAATTTCATATATATATATATATTCTTGCTAAATACTATTTGATAAATCTTCCATAAACTAGTCAGGAGAGACCATAATCGTCCTATATGATTAGGAGGATTTTGTAGTTTTTCCCTTTGTCATGGGTCTAACTTCCATTTTTATTGCTTCATTTATCAATGATCCTTAAAGGCATGGCTCTTCACATCCCTCATAAAGTAACTCTGATTAATGTCTGTCGTCTAGTGTAATTGCCAGATAACGCCTTGTCCATTAATTTCTGTAACCTCCATGTAATCATGGGGACATTTTGTAATTGTTCCTCATGATTTTCCATATGGTTTCCTAACACTCAAGTCGGATCCGACCAGTTCTTTCTTCCGAGTTACCATGTGGTCGGCTTCGACGTGCTGACCTTGTATCTAAGTGAATCTTAATCAGATTCCAACTTGGGGATGGTTATGGTTACTCGACCTACTTGTCTCTTCATACTCGGTTTTCCATAAGCTCGACTTCAGGGAATTCTGAGATATACATAAGCCCTCCGGTCATGAGGTCCTATTGGATTGAAGTGTTCAAACAAGATAATCTTGGAATCCCCTCTTTTCTCAACCTGCTTCCCACTCAGCGAGTCACTGAAGTGTCAATTATCTCAATGATTACAAATCTTTCTCTCCCTTCATCATGATGATTTTTATGGGAACTCCCACTTGTCATCATTACTCTTCTTTACTTTGAATTCTTGACCGTTACAAACTTATTTAAAATAAAAGGAACTTTGCTCTTTCACTCTGATTTTTACCAAAGCTAGTGATCTTCTTCCTAAGTGTTGCGGACAAATTTCTACTTCATCCATCGCTCGATTCTTCTGCTATCTCAAGCCACATGTATCGTTTTCTTTCCCCTTTTCACTTTTTTTGTTCTCTTATTATATCTTCAATACGGGGCTACAGTCACTCAAGAGAATGTTCAATTTCCCTTACTACTAGTGATAGAAATAAGATTTGGAATACTTACATGCGAGAGTGTGAGGGTTATTTGAGTCGAATGGATTTTGACCAAACTAATAGAGAAGTTTATAGTGAAATCCCTTCACCTATTGATAACACTGACTCTGAGTCTTCTTCCTCAGGCTTTTTGGTCACTCTGATGAAGGCAACATGAACTTTGATAGATAAATAGGTTCTAAGCTACAACCATAGTGTCATTGACGATAACTACATCTCGAAGCTTTGTTCTAATAGCCCAGTCTCTTCCACCAGGAATGAGTATGATGTTATTTTAGAACATTGTGTGGTTGGTGAGAGGGTCTGTATTACTCGGCCTAAGGGAGTGCCCGATGAATACTTATATTTCTATTTAGGGGTAATCTAGGATTTTAAGATTCGTATCCCGTTTACCGATTTTGAGTCTGATCTCCTCAGAACCCTAAATATAGCCCCTTCGCAATTACGCCTAAATGTTTGGGGTTTTATCAAAGCTTTTGAAATCGTTTGTGACATAGTGGACACAATGCCTACCTTAGGATTGTTTTTCTCATTTTTTGAGTTGAAGGGAGCAGAAAAAGGAGGTTCGGTATCCCTCAATGATATTCCGGAAAAAAGCTTTCTTCAAGCTTATACCACCAACTATAAGGGTTTTAAGGACAAGTTCCTTCGAGTGAAGAGTGGGAAAAGGCGTCCCCAAGTTATGTATGCATTGGACGGGAACTACTGTTTCCCGATTTACTGGTCGGATAGTCCAGTGTCGATTTCCAGTTTTAACTACGACAAGTTGAACGCTTTGAAAATCTGAGTTTTGGCCATTTTGGATGCCTTCTGGGTAGTGAAAGTTAAGGATTTACTACCGATGGCTGAAGACCTAGAACAAATTTCTAATTTCCTGGGTAATGCTTATATGTACTTTTTTATTGCTTTTTAATGACCCTATTGATAGTCATATTTCTTGATTTTTTTCTATGGACTTTTTATTTCAGTTAACATGATCAACCTCAAGTTTTCCAAACAAAAGAAATTGATGGTTGAAGCCAGACCGAAGCGTGGGGGATCAGACTGCTTCTAAAAGTGATATGACGGGCATTCAAACTCGAACCCTAAAAAAGGAATAAAATGGAAGCTATCAAAGTAACTCCCACCATATCTGAGCCCTAGACTACCTCATTTCCTCCCTCTGGGGATTCTAAGTCAGTCTCTCCAAAGAAAATGAAGACCTTTATTAGTGATGATGTCAGTCAGGCTGACCTGGCAATCACCACCTTAATGCAAGATTCGGGTAGTAGTCACCAAACTAACCCATCCTTTGAATTCAAGTTCTGGTCCAACAACTTTGATGATTTGCGATACCTCTATGATCATCTGAATGCAACTGAGGATGTTGAGAAGGTTAAGTCAATAGGCGCTCAGCAGTTGACACAAAACCTCGAGGCTTACCTGATGAGGTGTGCCATCATGACTCGGGGTCTCTTTGAAGTAGGCAATGCCTGTGAACATAACGAGATTCGTCTTATTAAATACCTAAACTAGTTTAAGGATGATTTGAAGGCCCGAGCCCTCCAGGTAGATGAGCTGACCAAGCAACTTGTAGAGATGAAGAAACAGAAAGAGATGGCGGAGTCCCAGTTGTCAAAAATGACCAAACAGAAGGAAACCATTGAATCCAAGTGCTCGAAGCTGGAAGCGACCAATGTCGGCTTAGTCTGAGAAGTAGAACAGGCCCGAGCCCTTAATGAGACTTTAAGAAAGACTTTGCAAGATGCCCAGGTGGATTTGCTCTATGCTGGGGATGATGCTTTCGAGAGAGGTAAAGCTCAAGCTTTATGCATCATGCCCGACCTGGATGTGACAAGGATGTATTTTTTCAAGACGGTGGTGAATGGGCAATTGATCAACATGGATGTAGATTCACCTGAGATAAAGGGTTTGAAGGATATGGATGTGAACCATTTGACTCCTGAGGATCAAGAGGATGAGCCTCATGAAGTTTAATTTTGTTTGTGTTTTTGTTGTTGGCCATCAATGGTGATGTGCCCCTTGTATCCTTTGAACAATATTTTGTTTTTTTCCTACCAGAAGTTTAAGCCTTTTGAGGGCTCTTTTATGACAATGTTATTTCAATGTCTTTCTATGTATTTTATTTGGTTTTTAATATCTTAACGGCTTTAGAAATCTATGTGTTGTGATTAAATGATTTGATCCAACCTAATCCTTCGTGCTTTGATCTGGTTATTTATAACTTAATAAAGGACTTGTATACTATGCTATTCTTGTATGATTACTTGTTATCGTGTTTTGACCATGTTCCTTTATTTTATATGAACGATTACTTAAGTCGAAGATTTCAAGTCCTGGCCAGAGGTTCGTTCTTTTTACTTATCCGGCTTAATAGGTCGGAAGTTTTATTAAACATAACCCGACAACGGTTTACTATTTACATAGATGGCTTAATAGGACGACATTTTTATTAAACATAACCTGGCCAGAGGTTTAATATTTACAAGCCGATTTCATTAGGTCATAGGTTTTATTAAACATAACCTGACCATAGGTTTACTATTTACATAGCTGGTTTCATTTGGTCACTAGTGATCTTTGTGACGATCTTGGCTACTGGGACGAGCTTAGTCTTTTCTGCAAAAAGGACACACAGGAATATGAATTGAGTACTACCCTCAATTTTTTATTTAAATAATATTGTTACATAATATTTAACTATAATAAAACCTAAGGTTGGAAACATTTCAAGCCCTTGGCATTTCTACTCCTTTAGAGTTCTCGAGCTTGTAAGCTCCATTGTTCAATCTCTGCTTGATCCGTTAGGGTCCTTTCCAGTTTGGGGAAAGCTTTCCCTTCTTTTGTGTATCTGTAATTATTTTTAGAACCAAGTCCCCTTCTTAAAAACTTCTTGGTCAAACTCTGGTGTTGAACCTTCTGGCTATCCTATGCTTTGCAACACATTCTCGTACATGAGCCATCCCTCTGATTTCTTCTACGAAGTTAGCCGAGTTGTCAAGCCACTCATTATTGAGATCCTCGTTAAAGTTTAACCTCCTCTAGTTCAGAGAATTGATTTCCACTGGTATCATCACATCAGCCCTAAAACCATTCTAGAAGATGTCTCTTGAGTAGTCAAATGGGGGTGGTGTGGTAGAACCACAGTATTTCATGCAAGTACTCGGCCCAAATCCCCTTGGCCTCGTCTAACTTCTTCTCCATTCCTGATAAGATGATCCTATTTATTGCTTCTAATTGACTGTTGGCTTGCGGATGCTCAATCGACACAAACCTGTTATGAATACCAAGGTGTCTGCAAAATTCTATAACATTAGAGCTTGCAAACTATGTACCATTATCAGATACAATGACTTCGGGTAAGCCAAACTGACATATAATATTTCTCCGGTAAAAACATCTTACTCTTTTTGCTGTCATTCGAGATACAACTTCTACTTCCACCCACTAGGTGAAATAGTCAATTGCTATTATAAGGAATTTTAACAACCCAGACGCTATAGGAAAAGGTCTGAGGATGTCTGCCCCCCCTTGATAAAAAGGCCAGGGAGATATCACTGAGTGTAACAACTCTGCTGGAGAATGTATGAAAGGAACATATACATGAAACTTTTCACAATGATTCACGAATCATGCACAATATTGTAGCATACTTGGCCACTAGTACTCGGCTCTGAGTATCTTTGCAGACAAATCTCTTCTTCCAATATGACTCTCGCACACCCCTTTATGCACTTCCTTCGTTATGAATCCAACCGCTTCTTCAGTGACACATCTTAGCATCGGAGAGGTTCTACTCATCTTGTATAATTGATCGGCTACCATGAGGTATCAAGAAGATACTCTCTTGATCTGTCGTGCTTCAGTCTCTTCCTATGATAACTTATCGTGTGTTAAGTATTGAATTATGAGTGTCATCCAGCCTTTTGCATTTTCCAGTGCCATCACTTCTTCTGCTTTTATGCATGGAGCTTCTAAAGTTTCTTGAATGAGCGTCCTATTTAGCCCCAGGCCTTTTGGGCTGGCTAGCAGGGCTAACAGATCGGCTATAACATTTTCCTCTAGTGGAATATGTGTTACCTCGAATTTTGTAAAGCAGTTGGCCAATTTTACAGCTCGCAACAAGTACATGAGTAGCAGTGTGTCCTTTGCCTGAAAATATCCTTTGATCTGACTAGCTGTCAGTAGTGAATTTGTTCGAACTAGAGATGAGAACCTCCGGCCTCCTTGGATAGTTTTAAATAGGCGATCACTGCTTTGTACTCTGTTTGATTGTTACTGGCCTAAAAATTGAAACAAAGAGACTGTTCTTGTCACGACTGGAAAAATTTCAGAGTTGCCATCATCCTTTATTTGTTAATGATAAAACCTAAAGTTAAGGGTGAGACTTAGGATCCGGGAGTCGATTAAGTGAGAGAAGGTGTTAGGCACCCATCACTTTCGTTGTACTCAACGAGATCCTTCTCTAGTTCTAGGGTTACTATGTTTACCTACGAATGTTTTCTTATATTATTTTTTCTTGCTTAATTAATTTATTTATTTATAAAGAATTATGTTATTATTAAGAGAAAAGTGTTTGATTAAGGAAAAAAGGGACAAAGAAAATGTTTTTGATTATTGTACTCGCTAGAGTATTACAACTCTATGCCTACGTACCCTTAAGTTATATTGATGGATCAGAGCACTGTGGTTCGTCTATAAATTTTTTGTTTGTTTGTTGTTTTTAGATTTTGAAAGTTCTCAACTCATCGGGGCAGAGGCACGTTTGATTTGAAAAATGCCACAATGTACAAGGACAAAGGACTTAAGGTTTGAATGTGTGAAGGTTGGTTTTAATTGATTTTAGTTGATTGGGAAATGTTATGATTAGTTTGATTTAAAAAATTAATGTGAAATAATATGTACATAATCGTTTGTTTGAATAATGAAATTAGAAAATTTAATATAAAAAATTAGAAAAAATTAGTTTGATTTAAAAAATTAGTGTGAAATAATATTTGTAGAAATCTCCTTGAAGCTAGTTAGGAGAGACCGCAATCGTCTGATAGGATTAGGAGGGTATTGTGGTTTTCCCCTTTGTCATGGGCCTAGCTTTCTTTTATATTGCTTCATTTATCAATGATCCTTAAAGTCACAACTTTTCACATCCCTCCTAAAGTGATTATGCTTAACTCCCGCAGCCTACAGTAATTGTCAAATAACGCCTTGTCCATTAATTTCTGTAACCCCATGTTATCATGGAGATATTTTGTAACTGTTCCTCATGATTATCCATATTATTTCCTAGCACTCAAGTCGGGTCCAACCCGTTCTTCCTTCGGAGTTATCACGTAGTCGACTTCGACGTGCTGGCCCTGAATCTAAGTGTCCCAACTAAATTTTGACTTATATATGATTATGGTTACCCGACCTACTTGTCTCTTCATATTCAGCTTTCCACAAATTCGAGTTTTGGGAATTCTAAAATGTAATATATATATATATATATATATATATATATATATATATATATATATACGAAATTTTAGAATGTTGACTAACTATTAGCATATAAAGTTAAAATACACTTTATTCCTATGAAAAATATTTTTACATTTTTTTTTATAAAATTTGTCAATACTAGATATAAATATAAATCTCAATCTACGAAAAATAAACTTTAATTGGTATTTTATATTTTTTGGAATTTTATTCCACAACCTAAGAAAATTTGGATTTAGTTCATATACATTCATGGTGTATTTTATTTTAATACTTGCAATTTTATCAGATTAAATTATATTTATATTTTAAGAATTAACGTATAATACAATTTGATTGAATGTAATGGATAAAATAATTTACATTGTTAACACAGTAATTAATCTCATAAAACTTTATTTTATTAACATTTTACATAATATATAGTTAGCAAAAATATCATGGTTCACAAAAAAATTTAGTTAAATAATATGAAGAAAAATACATAAATATGATTGATGCAAATAGATGAAACTGAAATAGTCGCATAAGAGTGGTTCTATTGATAAAAAATTACGATAACATATGATATTTTATGATACGAGTTTAAACATATAACATGTTATAAGGAAATAATGAACCATGAAACTCTTCTCCTTTTTTTTTTTTTTTAATATATATAAATAAGAGGGACTAAGCCCAAATGAGAAAGACTAAAAATTAAGTACACTTAGGTCATTATGTCTCGTTGAAACCAAATGTAAAGCTAATGCCATATTAGTTGAACAATCATCAAAATAACAAAGATCAAATTCAAGATTATGTCATACTTTTGCCATAGCATATCCATAATTGTTTGTTTCTCGGTAGATGTGACTAATTCAAATCTCTCAATCTCGATTGAGCATGAACTTGTTTCTCTGAAGAAGCTCTCATCTAGAGCCTAAATTTGAATTCCCTTTTGTGATAGCATTACAAACCTCCTGGTTGTCTATTTGGAGTTTCACTTTATTGTAACCTTTCACTTTATCCCTTTCTTTTTAGCTAAATTTAGCCCCTCATAAACTCCCCACAATTCAGCCATAATAATTTCATAAGTTGTAACTTTTATGCATATATTATCTTCCAGATGAGTTGGCACGATGAAGTTTTCCACATGGCGCCTCTGATTTCTCCAGTACCCTAATGTATGACATGTTGTAGCCTATGTAACTTGCCAATTTTCTTGACCTCCATGCCCAAGATTTTCTTGTAAATTAAGATCAATTCAGCAACCCAGGTTAGTGTTAAATAATTTCTTCCAGGGTTCAGGAGCCACTGATGGAATCCACACACTCTTAGCAACCTCATAGTCCCTAAGGGCGTGAAGAGTGGTTTCAATGAATCCTGGACTATCAGAGTAGTATTATTCCTTTAGATTCCTTTGATGAAGGCACTGGTTTGTGATCGGGTTGTTATGCTTCAACATCCAAATAAAGAATTCGATTCTTTCAAGGACTTTTAACTTCCAGATAAGGGACCGCGTATTAATGTTCTTCAAGCTTCTACTGAATTGGCATATATGATCTAAAGCACTACCAACACTGAAACTTTCATGTTTAGTTCCTTTCTATAAACAGACATCCTTCCCTTGATTAGGACACAAGGGAGCAATGATTTTCACAATCTCCAATATATTATGAGGAAGGAGCCTGCCTGTAGAGTCAATTCATATTCCAATTACCATGTGCATCTACAAGGTCACTGACTTGGTGATTCTTGTGAGCAGTTCCTGGGTTTAGTAATACACTTGATAAATCAAGCACTACAAAAAAATTTGAAATTACCTGCAAAATGTTATCCACAACCTTTAGCCGTTAGTAATGATTTGAATACTGAGGGCTGAGCCATAATTAATTTTTAGGTAAACGAACCCCCAAAGGATGGTCTAGTGGTGAAGACTTTGATCTTAAGAGTGTGCTTCTTTCAATGTCTCGAGTTCGAATCTTGATAGGTGCTAACAATCCTTGTGTTGGGCTAGTCCGTCAAAATTCTGCATGACTTTAAACGGAGGCTTCGCTAGTAGACGGTGGGATTGGTTCTCGTGGATTAGTTGGTCGCAAGGCCAAATATCAAAATTTCAAAAAAAAATTGTGGGTAAACATTTTTAGAATGTGTAATATTTTTAAATATGTTATCTAAGGCCTAGCCCACAGTAATTATCGATAGTTACAATTTGTCTGTAGTCACCCACGTTCACACCTTCAGTACAAATAATATACTATTTTTAGCTTGAAAATTTTCTAAAGTACTATTTTTATCCATTGAAAAATAATTATCTTTAAAATATAAATTTATTTTATTTTTACTTTTCCAGCTTAAGCACTCTCAATTTTGGGTCAAAACTTACACCTATCCATACCCGTATAAAAAATAATAAAAAATGATTAGTCTTTGTCACACATATCATAGGAACGATTTTACCTTCAATCTAATTCAAACCCTAGTTTAGATGCCCCCTTCATAAACATTCCTACAGTCGCCATCATCATCGACATTCCTCCAGCTGCCACGACGGTGAATCCACCAACACAATCTAGTTATGGCTTGTTTCATTTGTCTCTGTTGTGGTCTATGATTTTCGTTATAACCCCACCGACAATGTTATTTTTTAGCACGAAACATCCGGGTTGTCTCTGTCACGACTGCAACTGTGATGACTTCTCGGCAAATGTATCATTATTGTCGAGGTAATAATTAAGATCGAATCCACAGGGAATGCTTTTGAACAAGAAAAATTTGTGCAATGTAGAGAAAATAGTAAATTGTATGTGTGTGTGTGGGTGGGGGTCAAGTTTGGAATGTGAAAAAGTAAATAAGTGTTTAGATAGAAATAGGAAAGCGGCCAGGTTGTGTATTGAATCCCCTATTTCTCTATTCTTGATGTATGATGCCTTGTATGAATAATCTCCTCACTAAAATCCCATGGCGAATTAACAAAGAAGCTATAACCAATCCCTTGTGAAATAGCTCACTAATCATTACTCGAAATTTCCTATCCCTAGTCCACCAATGTAAGCAAGATTAGGCAATGCACAGAACGTTAATTCCCTATGCCACTACTCGGGGTCTCCTATTCCTATTCAACTAGCGTAAGTACAACAATTGCCCTAGGTTCAACACATAGACTAATGGTCAGTATTCCCTATGTGCCCAAAATCAATTTAAAAGAGTATCTCACATAAAAAGCATTAAGAATAATAAGCAATTGAATAGGATTATAGATTAAAGGATTCATACAAAGTCAAATCGACATATTACCCAACAATATTGAAACCCGTTCATCACAAACAGTCTAACCTAGAGGATTTTAGCTACTCATAATTCATATTACAATACTGAATGAATAAAGAAGAATATCATATGATTTCCCTTGAAGGATTAACTTCCAATGGCTTCAAATGCTCTCCAAATCACCCTTGATGTTGTAAAAAGCGTACTTGCAGTGCCAATTTTTGTAACCCTTGCAAAAGTGCAAAATTTCCCCTTAAAGAGCTCAGAATGGATCAGATGTGTCAGAAAAAATCCAGAAAAAGAGGTCATCATGCCCTCGCGATGAATCTAGTACAAATTTATTGCATGTGCGATGCTGGATGTGATTATTCTAGTAGCTGCACGCTTTTGCTCCCCTTTTCACCTGATTTTTCACTAAGTCCAATTTCTTCACACTTAGCTAGTTTTTCCTCATTCTTTGGCCTTTCTTCTTCATTTTAGCTCTTCTTTCACTTGTTTTGATCCGATTCTTCGACTAATTTCATGCAATGACAGACTATCATCACAAGCCCAAACTTGAATCATTGCTTGTCCTTAAGTAACTCGCCTGTAATTGCACATTTCAAGAAAAACAAGTTGCACAATAAAAATTGAATATCACCATATAATTTTTTCGTTACTTAACCATCGTTCTAGCTTCTAACTTCCATCCGACAAATTCAGAAAACATCTTCAAACCTTGACGAGTACTTAACATGTCTCTCAGCTCACTTTGACTCACTCAATGGACAAGGTTATCTCTCAATCAACATGTAAAATAAGTTATGCTTAGCTTGATCATGTTCTAATATGATTCATCATAGAAATCACAAGCCACACATTTGAGGTCTTTTTAGGTTGTATCTTGGCTTATGTTCGGGTAGGATATTTTTAGGAAAGTAGGTTTAAACCTTTTGGGTTAGGTGCCTAGTTCTCCTTCTATTCTCATACCCCTTTGTTCCTTCTTGGCGGTACTAGAGATTTTCTTATTCTTTTACTTTTTTTTTTGAAGAAGTGTCTTTTTCCACTGCTTATTTTCTCAAAATTCTTATTACTACAAGGTGGTTTCAAAGGCTTAAAGTTATAAACAAAGAACTGCCTCTATGTGTGTCAATCAAACTAGATAAATTTAATCAGAAATATATCAAACCAAATAAAATTTTAATGCATGGATACACTAAAAAAGAAAGAAAAGCGAACACTGGAATTTATTTGGCTTAAACCTTACTAGATGAGGTATCTCAAAGTTGAGTAAAAGTCCTTTGATTCTTTTATCATCATTTTCCTTCAAGTTGTAAGTTGCTTTCTTGATGATCAAGTCCCTTTTTTTCTTGGATCATTTGTTCAATGCTAGGGTGATAAACTTGTAAATCTGAAAAAAAAAAAAACAACTACAAACTTGTTTATTGAAGATAATTAACTGAATAATACAATGGGAGGGGAAGAGAACTTATAGTAGCTATTGCTCTTCTCTAGGTACATATTTAAAAATAAAAATAAGGGTTAAATATACGATTCCCCCTGCCATTAGGTCGAGTTTTGATTCTCCCCCCCCCCCCCCCCCCTCCTGAAGTTTTTTTTTTATTCCCCCCTTGTAAAACCAAAATTCTGTAACCCCCTATCCCTTGTTTGACTGACTGTGCATGGAGAATCTGCACACGTGGCATTTAGGGTCTGCTGACTGGGCTTATTTTTAATTTTTTTATTTAATTTTTTTTAGTTTACGTTTATTTAATTTTTTTTTTAGATTTTATTTAATTTATAATTTTTTTAGCTTACCACCCATGTTTAACACAAACAGCCCATTACTTCCAATTGAGTCATTAGTATCTATGTGAACTTGATATATAAACATTACTATTTCAAAACCCACAAACGATGTGGGACTAAGAATATAATAAAATCCTGCAGCTCTTCTTCCAACTCTTCAAAACCCACAAGTGACAGATTGTTTGTTTACTTTCTGATATATTTGCTTTTGGAATGGCTTGTGGGTCTTGAAAATATAAGATGGTTGATGTGATATATAGGCTTCAAGGAGCCTGTTATTCAAAATTATACCAAGCATATTGCCTCTGGAATGGCTAAACTAGATGGTTGATGATGAAATTAAACTAGCAGACTTTGGAATGGCTAAACATGTAAGTTCATCTGATTCTGTAGGTCATCAAACTACTTGCAGCAAGTAACTCGGGTTTGTGGTTTCCATTTGGTTTTTAACATTATTTTTGTCTCGCTTGCTCTACATTTCATAATAGCTCTGATTGAAGATGTTTGGTTTTATGGGAATCGCTTTCCTTTTTATGATGTTAGTTAGTTAAGATTTTTACCACTACATTTTGTACATTCTGAATGTAGAAAGGTTAGTTTCATTTCAGATTCAGAATAGTAAAAGAAAACATAGGTCCTCAAAACTTGGTATGAGAAGAAATATGGATTTTGTTTTCAGAACTTTTTCCCCACCCCTTAATATCAATATCAGTTTGGATGTAAGTATTCAGAAAAGTCACCAAATTTGTTCTCTATTTGAATGTGGAAGAAGACTACCACATGTTGAAGCCTATTGTGGCCCCAAGTAAATAGATTTATTTGATTACCTTATATCACATGAATGTGATAGAAATACAAAAAATGATAAGTCATTGTTGCAGAGATAATAAGCAACCTTTGTAGACCAAACTCTGTTCAAGCAACACCACATTAAAAAGTTGTTGGTTTTGGAGCTAGTCAAAGTTGAAGGATGATAACTTATTCCATTTTTTTGCAAGACAATTTTATACAGAAAATGGTAATTAAGTTGTTTATGTGATTTACTTATTCAGGTGAGGCCATGTACATGTATTGTTTGGTCTACCATGATAGGCTGCCCACGTGATTGACAAAGTCATCAATTCACATCCTTGTCTCATTTTATTTCCAAACAATATGAAAATGAAAGTTATAATAGAAAACTTTGGTCGGCAATTTAACTACAGAGGATAAGAACTTTCTTCAATTCGTTGTTTATGAATTTAAATCGTGATTGGTCAAACTGGGGGGAGCAGTGACGAAAGGGAAAGAGGAAAAGGGTTTGAGCTGAGGGAGAAATGCAGATTGCTTCTCAATTTCTTCACTCCCTCAATATATGTGTGGATTTCAAATTGATTGTGTGAATGCTGGTTTAATGTGTCAAGTCTTAAAGTCCCACATCGGTTGGTATGGAAGCAAAACGAGTCTATATATACCAATCAATCATATACAATAATAAATTGAAAATAGTCTTGAAGTATGTGTGTTTGTCTTGAAATAAAAAAGGGCTTAGGCCCAAGTTTAATATTTTGATAATTTAAAATAACAATTTAAATAAATAAAATTAATACGAAAATTAATTAAAAAAAAATTAAAAAATTAATTAAAGAAAAGATTAAATAAATAAAAAAATTATAAATTAAATAAAATATAAAAAAATTAAATAAACGTAAACTAAAAAAAATTTAATTAAAAAAAATTAAAAAAAAGCCCAGTCAGCAGACCCTAAATGCCATGCGTGCAGATTCTCCATGCCCAGTCAGCCAAACAAGGGATAGGGGGTTCTGCAAATAGAATCTTGGTTTTACAAGGGGGGTATCACAAAAAAAAAACTTCAGGGGGGGGGGGGGGAAACCAAAACTCGCCCTAATGGCAGGGGGAATCGTATATTTAACCCTAAAAATAAAGATAAAGTCTTCTAAAAATTAAAAACAAACTACATGTCTTTTCATATGTTATCATTGCGGAAAAGATCATGCATATCGTTCATGGTGTTGTTGAAGTCGTTGTTCTATCTAGTCCATTCTGCGCGCATATGGTCTTTCCTCCTTGCTTGATCTTGATCTTGGTTGGTGAAATAATTCTCTATCTCCTCAGATGATGCAAACCATGCTCTTAAACTTTGAGTCGACATATGGTCCTCATACCGATTGTAGAAGTCTCTGAACACCAGAGCGAATCTGGGAGGGTCAACATTCAAAGTGGGTGAAACTTCTGTAATCCACCTTGTAACCTACACGACGTGAGCTTCCATTCTTCTTTGAAATTCTGAAGTTTGTTGACCTTGCATTTGCTGTGGTTGATTTTGCATTTGTGGTTGGTAAAATTCTTCATTATTTCCTGCTTGATTTTCCTCTTGATCCTTTTGAGCAGCTTCTCCTTGATGCATATGTTCCAGCCTCCTTATAGCCGAAGTGTTGAGAGGTGACTTCAGACTGATCATCTCATCATCAGGGTACTCGGGTACACCTGCTCTCCGACACAGTTCATTTATAACAAAAAAATGCCCACAAGTTCATTGTGCAGCGTTAGCCATATATTTTATATTATCTGTAATTAAGCGCCCCAAGTCAATTGGTTCCCCCTCAAAAGAGCAAAAAGATCTAAACATCGTTTCACAGTGAATTGTGATTGATTAGATGTGGCTTCTAATGATTTCACAAAATATGATGCCCGAGCCCTAGGAATTTGGAAGAATTCGGCGGTTTTGAGACACAACGCTAAGCCACGCCCCACCACCCACTCTGCCCCAGGCCTACAAAACGTTTCTAAAATCTCTTGGCCTAATGGCTCATTTATTACCTTATGATCATGTCTATAATTCCTAAGGTCGCATGAAAGGAGAGGTTGCAAATTAAAAAGATAATTTATAGCAGAAGGAGAATAATCTATATACTTACCTCACTCATAAGAGGTGTAGATGCCTACCTCGTCAAATGCCACATTAGCATAAAACTCTAGGCCTATTGTTTTGTTTGCTTCACGAATTGAATTATTAAATCTTACCCATCGCCTTTGTTGAAGCATCTCGACCACCTCATTAAAACCTTACAAATCTTCACAAGCTAAGGCTCTTTCCCTCACAATATGGTAATCCATCAACTTGAGGCATTTTTTAGCATGAGCCTCAGAAAGGAATTTGAGGTTGGGGAAGGTAGGAGCATTCGGAGTCGGGGAAGCCCTTGATGATGAACCTCTTGTCACTCTTCCTCTCTTGGAAGCCATTATACCTACAATAACATAAAAACAATACCACATATAGAAAAATAAGAAAAATGCACAGAGATTTGGCTCAGATGAATGAGTAGAAAGCATAAGGCGTAGAGGAAGAATTGTGAGAAAAAGATTTGAACCCCAACACTATTTATAGTCTAAGTGTTGCTCATCGCGTGCATTATACATCCATCGTGCGCACGTGATGGCAACGACATTCTCCAATATCTACCTCTAACGTTCATATCGCACGTGTTATGTACTCATCGCGCGCGTGATGCTAACAGTCCACAGATTCTCCCCAACATCTTTATCACGTGAATTATGCATATATCATGTGTGCATTGGAGTCCTATCACCCGCGTGGTAGCCTGCGTGATTATTTCAGGGGCTCTAACTTTTTTCCTTCTCTTTTCTTCTTCTTTTCTTCTCCCTTGCTTTTTCTTTGTTCTCTTCTTTTGCCTATTTTCTCTCCTAACAAAAATAACACACAATTTGACATGTTAAAAAATAAAATTCAAAGTAAAATTAAAATAAATTCTTACCGATGGGTTGCCTCCCATCAAGCGTTTCTTTTCCATTACTAGCTTGACGTTCCATGCCTAAGGCGCGTCAGACGCAAGGGATACCCTCCCACCGGTCAATTTACTTGTTGTCATTCCTTTGTCAACCTTGCTACCTTTTTCTTCTAGATGGTAGCATGTATCAAAGCGCTCCACACACGGTGTCCAATCATACACCTTGAAAACTACTTTTTCTTTGTTGAACTTCAAGATAAGTTCACCCGTTTCCACATCTATCTTTGCTTTCCCAGTTTCCAAGAATGGGCGTCTGAGAATAACCGACCCTCAAGAATATCCTTTCATGTAAAGTACCACAAAATCTACAGGTCACACTAAACCATCGACATGCATTAACACGTTTTGTAAGATACCAAACAGATGAGTAACAGATGAATCAGCTAAAGCAAGAGTCATATTACTCGGTATGATATCTCCCAAGTCAAACTCTTTAACCTTATCCAGTGGCATCACATTTATACTAGACCCTAAATCACATAAAGCATGTGGGATCTCTACTCCACCAATAGTACAAGATATAGAAAACTTACCTGGATCCTTTAGCTTTGGTGGCAATGTTTTAGGCACTGTCGTCTCACCCATTTCAATCATGTTTACTTGTTCCTTGACCATTTTCTCTTTTGTAACCTTTAGCAACTCCTTCATAAATTTAGCAAACTTAGGCATTAGTTCTAAAACCTCATGGAATGATATACTTACCTGAAGTGTATTCAACATCTCCTTAAATTTTACAAACATTCCTGCCTCATCTTCATATATTGGTTTCTTCTTTATTATTGGATATAGTGGCTTGATGTAATCACGTAGTTCAGGATTGGAATCATTGAGGATCTGCTTCTTGGTTCTTCTACAAAGGGAGTTTTTGTTTATTAATTGTTCAATGGTGACTCCTCTCTTCTTGGTAACCCTGAATTTCACTCTTCTCCTTGTCAGTTTTTAATTATCCTTTTTTTCATCAACACTTCTTCAACTATTTCATCCTTACCCTTGTTGGCAATCACTTCAAAACCTGTTTCCATAACCTTGCAAGACTCATTCTTAGGATTATATACTGTATTACCTTTGAATCCTCCAGTCAAGCTCGGTAAATCAGTTATTTATCTAGACAACTGATCAATATGCATCTCCAAATTTTTTATGGATGCATCATGGTTTCTTCTCATGGTCTCATAATTCTTATTTACCTGATCAAAGCTACTTTGAGTGACCTTGATAAAGTTTTGCAGGTTCTCTTCCAGGTGTAAAGGTTTTCTTTGGATGGGGGCTTGTTAGTTTTGTTGCATACCTTGGTTACCAGTTGAATTTTGGTTATTGCCTCATCGAAAATTCGTATGATCCTTCCATCCCGAATTGTAGGTGTTAGAGTAAGGATTCTTCATTTGGAAATTGGCAAATTTAGCTTCTTCACTTGACTCTTCCAAAGAACATCTTCCGTTAGCATGTCCTCCTCCACAAAAATCACACCTAAGTGCTTGTACCCGACTCACGTTAGCTTTATTTAAGCTGCTTTCAGCTAGCTGATTATTTAATAATTTCATTTGGCTAAAATGCAGTTTGAGTATCAACATCTAACATACCTTTACGGGGCCTACCATTTCAATTTTTATTCACCTTTCTCTCTTGGAACGATGCTCATTCAAACACATATTCTTAATTAGATCTTTGACTTGTGGTTTGGTCATTGATCTGATCATACCTCCCGCAGAAGCATCTACCAACATGTGTGTCTGACTCTTGAGGCCTTTAATGAAATTTTGCATTTGCTCCATATTATTCATATTATAATTCAAGCACCTGCGTAAAAATAATTTAAACCTCTCCCATGAGTCATACAACGATTCAATGTCTTGTTGCTTGAAATTCACAATTTTCGCTTTTCTCTCAGTAAACTGAGTGGTGGTGAAGAATCTTTCTAGGAACTTATCCTCCAGCCCCTTCCATGTTCAAATGGTTACATTTGGAAGGCATAATAACTAGCCTTTCGCCCTTCCAATGAGTTAGAAACTAAACAACTGTAGCTTGACTTGGTCTTTCGTGACATCATCTCGTTTGCACATCAAAGCGGTTTCGTAGAAGCGTGCAAGACAAGCCCACAAGTCTCTGATAGTGTTCCTATCGAACTGATTGTCACTTAAATCTAAAAGCACATAATTCATAATATCAAAGTTAGTGGGGTATGCCGGTACAAACCCTCTAGAAACTTATTTGTCGTCAGTAATCTCCCATAGTTTGGGGTGCTGGTGTTGTCATGGTATATTCCTCTTTAGTGTCCAAAGAAAGTAGTGGTGGATCTTCTACTGGGATCTCATCGACCAGAGTTGCCTCTCTAACTGCTTTTTTGAGAGCATGTGCGGTTCTTTCAATTTCTGGATTAAATGGTATTAATGTCGATCCTGAGCTGTGGATACACAAATAGAAAATACCTCAGTAACACTATGATAAACAAGAAACTAAAACAAAAAGCAATAAAAATGAAAAACTTAAAATAAAACGTTGTACAAGCGTTGCCTTGTTGTCAATCAACAGTCCCCAACAACAACGCCAAAAACTTGGTGACTTCTAAGCAAGTGTACCAATAATATCGAGGTAATAATTAAGATCGAATCCACAGGGAATGCTTTTGAAAAAAAAAACAAATTTGTGCAATGTAGTGGAAATAGTAAATTGGGGGAGGGAGTTCAAGTTTGCAATGCGGAAAAGTAAATAAGTGTTTAGACCGAATTACGAAAGCGGTCAGGTTGTGTATTGAATCCCTTATTTCTCTATTGTTGATGTATGATGCCTTATATGAATAATCTCCTCACTATAATCCCACGGAGAATTAATAAAGCCATTATAACCAATCCTTGCAAAATATCTCACTAATCACTACTCGAAGTTTCCTATCCCTAGTCCATCAGCGTAAGCAGGATTAGGCGATGCACAGAACGTTAATTCCCTATGCCACTACTCGGGGTCTCTTATTCCCATTCAACCAAAGTAAGTACAACAATTGCCCTATGTCCAACACATAGACTAATGGCCAGTATTCCCTATATGTCCAAAATCAATTTAAAAGAGTATCTCACAAAAAAGGCATTAAGAACAATAAGCAATTGAATAGGATTATAGATCAAAGGATTCATACAAAGTTAAATAAACGTATTACCCAATAATATTGAAATAGGTTCATCACACACAACCTAACCTAGAGGATTTTAGCTATTCATAATTCAGATTACAATACCAAATGAATAAAGAAGAATATCATATGGTTTCCCTTGAAGGATTTCCCTCCAATGGCTTCAAATGCTCTCTAAATCACCCTTGATGCTGTAAAAATCGTACTTGCAGTACCAATTTTCGTAACCATTGCAAAAGTGAATAATTTCCCCTTAAAAAGAGCTCATAATGGACCAGACGTGTCAGAAAAAGCCCAGAAAAGGGGTCATCGAACGTGTGATGATCTTCATCGTGTGAACAATATAATTAGTACAAATCTACCGCGCGCAATGCTGGATGTGATTATTCTAGTAGCTGCACGCTTTTGGTCCCTTTTCACCTGATTTTTCACTAAGCCCAATTTCTCCACACTTAGCTATTTTTTTCTCATTGTTTTAGTCTTTCTTCTTCATTTTAGCTCCTCTTTCACTTGTTTTGATCCGATTCTTTGACTAATTTCATGCAATGACAGAGTGTCATCAAACAACAACCCATTTTATTCTTCACATGTATCCTCTATTTTTGTTCATACACATTCCATGTAAACTATGATTTCAGGGTTTGACTTAATTTTTCATGATATATGTTTCCTAGATTGCTCTTTGCTTGAGGGCTTGTAGCATAAAACCCTAATCTTGTTTTTCTTCTAGGCTCAAACTTTACACATGTTATTAGAAGAATTGATGAACTAAAGTAGACGTTGGCATAATCGTTACTAGGTATGTATCTAATTTAATGAGGATACTGAAGTTATTACATTTTCCCATTTATTACAATTTGCGAACTCTTAGAAAGTGAAGAAAATATAGAGAAACTAAATTATTCTCTGAAATGTATTATTTATCTGAATTTAGAGAAAAGTTTAATTGAAGTATCTTGTATCTACATATTTATTATATCTTTGAATGTAGTGAAATTGTTATATCAAAATATCTCAGTTATATCATACATGTGTCATTTGAAAGTGTAGTCACGTTATCGTATGGTATCGCTTACTTGTTTTGAATATTTTGCTAATTTGAGTGCATTTGTTATAGTTTGTTTATATATTTGTAATTTGCTTATCATTTAATATTTGCATTTTTGTAATTTACTCACATTCGATTTTTTTTTGTAATTGCTTTGGTTATTTTACAAATTGTACCATTAAGACTCCTAATTATTCAATATAATTAGAGATTTTGATTCCTGATAATATTCCTTTCTTAGCCTAGCAATTTGGTTCTTTGTTATTTCAATGGGTGTAGCTTAAATCAAAAGTTAGAACACTTAAATCTGGATGTTGAGTAACTTGATTCGAATCAAGTGTTAAGCATGATTAAAATAATAAAACTTGTGAAAATTGGAATTTGCCTCTGGACAATTTGATTCGAATCACAAAATGAACATGATTAGAATCACAACACTGTGTGATTCGAATCAAGTGTATATCTTGACTCAAATCAAATGTCTTCATGAAGCCATATTTGGGCTCTGCTCAGATTGATTTAAATCTTAATTTCTCCTTGATTTGAATTAAAGCTTCATAAGACCAATTTTCCGTCTTAAATTTAAATAATTATTTCTTTGAAGAAAGCAAAAAGTGAGTGAAACTTGTGGGTGAAACCCATAGAGACAAAAAATGCAAAATTGTATTCTCTTCTTTAGCGTGTCTATGCCTAGTACCATTAATCATTCTCTTCTTTTTTAAAACAACTTCTTGAATGTTAATCCATGTCAAATTCACTTCTTTTATTGCATCTTGTTCTTGTGCATTTTGTTGTTATGATGAGTGAATTAAAGAGAGTGAGTTGATTAATCTGGTTGTGTTGTTCATGATTAATCAAGCTTATGATATCAATCAAGAACCAAGACTAATTTACCTTGTAACTAGAGAGAACCTTGTGTGTGTGTGTGTGTGTGTTCTATTTTCATCTACATCTAATGACTTGACTAACGCCTTATGAATTAGAGTGTTTGTGAGATATTCTGGCACTCTTCATCATCTTCATCCTTAGTCATTATTCCATTATTGTGGACTTCATATCTAACGATTGAGTGTCAAGGGAGACTAGTGGTACATTAGGGTATCTAATGTTTTTGTGTGAGGTTTACTGTTTGTAACATGTCTAGGTATCATTTCTTGAATGCAATTTGGTTTTTATTGCTATCTATACTCCAAGAAAGACTTTGGCAAGATCAAGTATGAATTGTCTGTAAGTTGGAGTTGGAAGTTATCCTTCTTTGGTGGAGTTGGAGAAACATTGCTCGCAAACAAAGTTGTGAGTTGTCCAATCAATGCTTAACTAATGGAAATTGCTCAGACAAGAAATCGGTGGGATTAGGGGGATTGCCACACACGAATAGTTAGAGCAGGTTATTGTAGACACCAAGGTTATTGAATCAAGATCTTTAGAGATCTTATTTTGTTAGCAGTTTGAGTGTCTGCATTTACAGAGGGAATTATCGTGTGATAGTTTGTTTTAATCAAAATACTTGTATCAAACTTATCAAAATAGTGGAAGATCGTGATTATTTTCCAGTGTATATCTTGACCTGAATCAAATGCCTTCATGAAGCCATATTTTGGCTCTGCTCAAATTGATTTATATCTTAATTTCTTCTTGATTTGAATCAAAGCTTCATAAGACCAATTTTCCATCTTAAATTTAAATAATTATTTCTTTGATGAAAGCAAAAAGTGAGTGAAACTTGTGGGTGAAACCCATAGAGACAAAAAATGCAAAATTGTATTCTCTTCTTTAGCATGTCCATGCCTAGTACCATTAATATTTCTCTTCTTTAAAACAACTTCTTGAATGTTAATCCATGTCAAATTCACTTCTTTTATTGCATCTTATTCTTGTGCATTTTGTTGTTATGATGAGTGAATTAGAGAGAGTGAGTTGATTAATCTTGTTGTGTTATTCATGATTAATCAAGCTTATGATATCAATCAAGAACCAAGACTAATTTACCCTGTAACTAGAGAGAACCTTGTGTGTGTGTGTTCTTTTTTCATCTACGTCTAATGACTTGACTAATGCCTTATGAATTAGAGTGTTTGTGAGATATTCGGGCACTGTTCATCTTCTTCATCCTTAGTCATTATTCCATTATTGTGGACTTCATATCTAACGATTGAATACCGAGGGAGGCTAGTGGTACATTAGGGTATCTAATGTTTTTGTGTGAAGTTTTCTATTTGTAACATGTCTAGGTATCATTTCTTGAATGCAATTTGGTTTTTATTGCTATCTATACTCCAAGAAAAACTTTGGCAAGATTAAGTATAAATTGTCTGTAAGTTAGAGTTGGAAGTTATCCTTCTTTGGTGGAGTTGGAGAAATATTCATCGCAAACAAAGTTGTGAGTTGTCCAATCAATGCTTAACTAATGGCAATTGCTCAGATAAGAAATCAGTGGGATTAGGGGGATTACCACACACGAATACTTGGAGCAGGTTATTTTAGATACCAAGGTTATTGGATCAAGATCTTTAGAGATCTTATTTTGTTAGGAGTTTGAGTGTTTGCATTGACAGAGAGAATTATCGTGTGATAGTTCGTTTTAATCAAAATACTTGTATCAAAACTTATCAAAATAGTGGAGGATCGTGATTATTTTCCAGTGTTAAATTAACACCATTGAAGAGTGAAGTAGGCAACGCGGGGACAAACGTCAAACCAATATATATATATATATATATATATATATATATATATATATATATATATATATATATATATATATATATGTGTGTGTGTGTGTGTGTGTGTGTGTGTATGTGTGTGTGTGTGTGTGTGTGTGTGTGTGTGTGTGTTTTCTTCTTCCCTTATCTCGTTTAATTTTCTAGTATCCATTAATGTTGATATTGCATTAGTGCATTATTGCATCGATTGTATGTCATATAGGTTAGACCGTACTTATAGAGATTTAATGTATAATCTTATTGGATTATCATGAAGACAATTATGTCTTGAATGAACATCTAAGTAAAGAGTTTTTAAATCGCTTTATTTAAATTGACTTTGGTTGTCTTGTGATTGACTTGCATTAAAAGCAATCAAGTCTTTAGTGACATCATGTATTATTTCACTTAGTTTAATTCATTGAGATGCTTCCAAACTCTCCTAGTATTGTGTTTTGCTTCCGCACTTCTTAAAATCTCCAATTTCGTTTATGGGACCTAATTTTTTTTTAATAAAATTGTCTTTAAGGAAGAAGGTCTATTCAACCCCCCATCTGGACTTCTTTGTATCTATATTCTCACTCAACATTATTAACTACCTTTACTGGTAATCTTTTGTGGAAAACACTTAAAAAAATTAGAATAATTATAATATAGTATTAATATGATGTCTCTTGCACATCATATTTTTGATAAACTACATTCATATGTATGTAATCTATAGTGTTTTTTACAGTTATGCAGTCTATATTTGATATTTGATATGCACCATTACTTTTAAAAATATATTGTGTAAAATGAAAATGCATGGTGAAGTGTCATAGAAATTTTGATTCAACTAATGCCTTAGTAAAATTCAACTCAAACCAAGTTATTATTATGCAGAGGAAATTTAACACGAATGTTAAAGTAAACGGATCCCCTCAATATGTGTTTGTGTATATGGGTCAAATGGAGTGGATTTGAGATAAATTTGGCATTAGCCATCTTGAGCCTTTGGCTCTCCCAGAACAATTGCCTCCAAGGCTTTGACGTGAATTTAAGGAGTTGGAGAAAGTCTTAAGTAATGTTGGTCGGCCTCCCGGATGTTACCTAACATGAGATAAAACTGAAACGTCTAGAATCAGTTGAAAAAGTAGTGGGGAACAAGCGCATTAAATGCAGTTCCATCATTGAAAAGTTTTGTAGCCATCTTTTGACACGTGTGATGACGTGACTAGATAGGACATGAAGAAGCTTATAGTGCACTTGAGTGCACTGAAGTTTGCGTATTTCCCCAAGGAGGAATCTATTTGTTGATCTATTAACCTCTTCTCTTAGCTGATTTGGATCGTTCCTTTATCTTCATCTATAAGTAGAAGACGATGAGCCTTTTAAAAACCTTTTGCAATCCTTGTCACTCGAGTTCGTTCATATTCACTGGCTTAGTAAATGCACTCGCTTCTTCTCCCTTGAGAGTATTAATTGGAATAATTGTAGCTCTTAACTCAAAATATCTTCTCCCTTCATTTATTATGCTTTGTCTATATCACACCTCAGGTCCCTCACTGAACTCAAGTTTCTTCTTTAGCATTTCCTATTCTCTAGTCAGGATGAGTGATTCTGAGAATGATACTTCTTTTGTTTCAAGAATTGGGATATCCCCCGATTCCTATCTTCCCTTATTGATGATGATAATCTGGAATATAGGTTATATCCTTATCTAATGGTTCTAATTCAGAAAGGGTATCTCAGAATTCTCTAGAAAAAAGGACTTCTTCATCTGATTCATTAGATGCACTTTTCCAAATACTGGCAAAGAGGTTAATAGTGTTGAGGTCTCTATGCCCCTCCCATCTTGACAGAGGAAGAAATACAATCCAACCGCCAGAGGAGATAACACATTAAGGATTATATTTAAATTTATTTGAGGACTAATAATTGTAAACCCAACGAGCTGAAGTGAAGGCCTACTTGGATCTTCAAAATCTTTCGGTCACAGCAGAGCATAACTGAGTGGATGCAAAAGTAGCAAGCATTCCATTTGTTCTTAGAATGAAGGCTTCCATAGATGCTATTGGAGTAATGGTCGGTGATCCCCTGGAATGGTTTATTCTTCTAGTGGGGCCGAGAAAGAGGATTTGATGTTCCTTCGACGATTGTGAGATTCCACTCTACGAGTGTCTATTCACAAGAATAGGACTACAATTGCCTTTTTCTAAAGCATTTAAAAGTTGCCTCTTACCAACTTCATCTAGGGTCTTGGGAATTTATAAGGGTATTCCATATCTGCATTGAATATAAGTATTAGAAGCCTTCACTTAGGTTGTTCTCCAATTTGTTTCATCTGAAGCATTCTTCCTATGATAACTTTCGGGACCAAGGGCTCATTAGCTTTCATTCGAGCAATCCTTGGTTCAAGCCCTTCACCCCAGACTAGGGAGATTTCCTAGGGAACTTTTTTCTAGTAAAGCCTCTTACAGGAGTTCATTTTCAAGGTATCGGTCCAAAATTTACTTTAACCAGGATTATCACTCATATCGCACCAAGCTAGGTTCCCTTTTTTCGAATGAGGTGGAGATGAAGAAGGACCACCATTCTTTGTTTTAGGGGCTTGGTTATAAGGAAGGGTTAAGCCCCGATGAGGTTCCCCCTACCGAAGTGAGAAAAAGGCAAATTTGCATTTACGCTATTGTGAGTGATGTCAATCAGGAAGAGAGGAAGGAAGTACTTGATGATGAGGGAGTCTTGGTTTTTTACATGTGTATTTGCGTTTCGCAGATAACATGGAAAAGGTGAACAAGTTGAAGATGTTATATGAACTTTTAAGTGCTCAAGGAATTCAGGTTGTGGTGTCTCCTCTGATGACCACTGCTCTTGCTCTGGTCCTTGCTCTAATTTAGGTTGTCGGGAATTCTACTTCTAAGATCGAGGTAGATCAACTTGTGGATATTGCAGCCACTTTGATTATGGAGGAGCTATTCCTGTCCCTGGTTTCGACAAAGAGGGCCCGAGGTGAGAATCAACGATCCCCCTAGGAAGCAGGTTCTCCAAAATAAACCAAATGTTGTTGGGAACCAGTGTTGACCTTCATCCAGAATCTCTCTAAGGAGGATAAGATGGAACTACTATCCAAGATCACTTTCAATATGTGCAGGCATCTTCTTTATTTTATTTTGCCGTTGCAGCTGGTGGAGGGGACGTCTTGGCTTATGATAATTCTTCCAAGGAAATGGATACTTGGAAAGGGATGTGTGAAGCTATGAAACATAAGTATTCTATTATACAAGAGGAGTTAGTTTCTTTGTAGAAGAAGGTTAAGCATGCTGACTTTTTACCAGAGGAGCCAAAGACTCATGGCTCCCGTTCTACCCTGGCCGCCTGAGTAACTGATCTGGAGGCTTCTCTTAAGGAGGCATATAATTGATATTAGGATGCCTCAGATATTATTGTTGAGAAGGATCGTCAAGTGGAGGATGATCAAAAAACTGTGCTATCGGAGGCCGAGGCTTATACCAAGGCTCTAAAAACCCTTGAATACTAGGTTGTTAGATTGAAGGAGACACTCAATAATTCCTTTCAGCGGACTATGAAGAGCATGCACCATGTTAGTGATTAGGTCGTGGAGCAAGCGATGAGGTTCTGTCCCGATGCCCTAATCTCGACTGAGGTGTTGAACCTTTTCCAGGTTGCATCCGGGGTGACTCTAGAGGGTGATCGTGGTACCTCGGCTCCAGAAACTTTGACTTGATTTTTCTTTTTTCATTGTATTATTTATTTCCTGCAACACTTCCCAAAATTTTGCGCCCTGGATGTAACAGTAATAAGTAGTTATGAACATGTGTTTTACCATATTGATTTGGGGATTTATTTAGCATTGAGCTTTGCGCTTGGATCCGTTTTATCATTTTCCTTTGCTGCATCTTTTTGTTATTTGTAAATTGTTGTAACTTTGGGGCTTGCTCTTTTATCATGCAATGTAAAGTTAGTTTGCCTCAGATAATGTTCGGTGCTAAAGTACCGCCTGCTCTGGGTTTGAGAACCCTAACTAACTGCTTTATGAAGGAGAAAATGTGTTTTATTGCAATGAAGTGATTGATGTGCTCCCCATTACCTTTGTGATTGGCGACTTAGCGCGTTGAATGACATTAGCTACCGTTTTTGGTTGCTACATTTTTTAACTGTATTTAATGATTTAAGTGTGCCATTCTCTAGGTGCACAATTTCAAATTCAAACTTCGTTTACTCATCTCATTCTCATACTGACTTGAGCATTGGAGTATTAACCTTGTAGTGTAGCTCGGTTTTTGTGATGCGACCACTACAACCTTTTGGTGCTACTTTCTGATTTCTAATATTTATCCTATGAAGCTTTAAAGGAAGGGGAATTTATCTCAAACTAACCCTGCGCGCAAGTGCTTTCCCTTATAAATGCGAAGACATCTGGAATCGGGGGTTGGCTATACAAAGGGAAGCTATTAACACCCAGTGTATCGATAGTAATCTATAGGAACCTTAATTTATATATGTTTTACTGTTGAATTGCTTAGTTGTTTGGATTCATTTACTATTGAGCAGTGGGAGTTTCTATTTTGGAAACGCTGAGGAAATGTTTTTTTTTGTTTTTGGAATTTCTATTGTTTTTGTGAAGGTACTAGACCTAAAGTTTTTGATTAATATGCTCGCTAAGATTTCACAATCTTATGTCTACGTATTCCCGTAAAGAGATTCGAAGAAACAAGAGTAATCGTACTTCCTCCTATTCTATGGAAGGAGGAAAAAATAAAGTTTGGTGTCTTTTTCAAAGCCCAAGATTGAAGCTAAAGTTTGTGTGTGTGTCTTGTTCAAAGCCCAAGATTGAAGTTAAAGTTTAACTGAGAGAGAATTTGTCATCTCTAAAGGGAGATATCTCACCTATTCATCACAAACATTGAGTAATTGGTTATAAGGGAAGTTGCTTTAACTGAGATACGTAGAATCCAACAGTGCCACATCTTCCTTTATAAGTCTTTGCATGCTAAGAGAGGGATATTGGCATGGATGTATATAATCCAGAGGCTTGCCACTTACATCACTTAGATGAAAGAGAAAATTTAACCAGGATAAAGGAGGGACTCCAGCTTGGATTTTGAATCAACAAGTGTGCCACTTACAACAGTTTATCTAGGAAAATGTTTTTTGGTTATTTGTCTATTTTGTAATGTATAAAGGAAATATCCTCCTACAGAGAGGACTCCTGGTCTCATCTGTGGGGATGAAAATTTTGTGCCTTGATCAAAGCCCAAGGTTGAAGCTGAAAAAGTTGAAAACTGACTCAACTGGGGAGTATTATATCTGTCTTGTACAAAGCCCAAGATTGAGGCTAATTGGGAAAATCATTATATGAAGCCTAAGAGGAGGCTGACTCTTGTTGAGGATTATTGAAATCTAGGAGAAGGTCTAAACTGTGTTAGGGAATCCAAAGGGAAATCAAATCCTGCTGGGGATTGAAGAATAGTTGATTTATCAAATGCCATGAGGCTCTGATATTTTGGGGATTTGTTGGTGATGGTCTGACCCTGGCTAGGGATTTCAAAGATGAAAGTTACACCTTGTTTGAGGATCAGGAGAGACTTAGAAGGGTAAGTATGTATATCCTATAGAATTTGACTTCTCCTGGGGATTTAAGTATTGAGAAGATCACTAGAATCTATCTTATGGTTTTAGGAAGCCTGAGGGTCCTTGTATGAAGCCCAAGAGGAGGTCAGGGATGCTTCTAGGAAGACTGGGGGTCCTTGTATGAAGCCCAAGAGGAGGCTGGGGATGCTAGGAAGCCTGTGGGTCCAAGCCTGAGAAAAGTTCAAGAAAAGGTTTCACCGGGAAACCATCTTTTCTTTGTTGAACAGTTCTAAGGTTTGAAGAAATTCAAAAGAGGTTTCACCGGGAATTAATCCTCTTTGGGGAAATGAATTTCTTTTATATGTTTCTAAGTTTTGACAGTCTTACGAAAATTTTCACTGGGAATAATACCTTTCTTAGTTCCATATTGAATAAAGCCCAAGAGGAGGCAGACTATATTGGGGAAGTTTCCTATGAGGGAACTAGTTATTGAACTAAGTTGTATTGAAGAAGGATCCTTACTGTTTGACCTAAAGGGTGAACTGAGGATGACCTAACTTTTGAGGTAAACTTAAATAGATATGCACAAGTATATACAAATATATGATCAACAGGTATATAAACAAGGGTGCATTGAATTTAACATATATTGGGTCTTACACTCTGAAAAGGGGTCCAAGTGTATTGTGATTGGTTGTATTGATTACCACTGTATGATTAGGGTTTTAAGAAATTGAAGAAAGTTTTGAGAAAACTTTGAATTTGAATTTGAATTAAGAGAAAGTTGTTCATTTGAAAAGAATGTTTGGGGCTTATAACTCAAGGAGAGGCCTAAGTGGTCTAAGAACAGTTTCACCGGGAATAATGCTCCTCTTAGTACCAGTTTAAAATAGATAGATGATTTTGAAAACAGAGGTATGTGGCTTATAACTCAAGGAGATGCCCATGGAGGTTGTTTATTGTTTGAACAAAGTTTATGTACAAAAGATTGGGGCTTATACTCAAAGAGAGGCCCAGAGGATTTATTTGAAAGTAAAGATCGCACTGCCATAGCGAAAGATGTTGTGGGACTTATACCATAGTAGAGGCTCAAAATTATTTATGTACACAGGGGGTTGGGTCTGACACTCTAATAGAGGCCCAAATGTTTGTTTAAATGAAGAAAAGTGGGACTTATACTCAAGGAGAGGCCCAGATGAAAACAATGGACGCACCGTTATTTTGAAAATCGTACTGAGACTTATACTATAACAGACGCCCAAAATTATTTATTTACAAAAGGGTTGGGTCTTACACTCTATTAGAGGCCCAAATGCTTGTTGAGATAAAGTTTGAAAGATTGAATTTTAAAGGAAACCCTAATTCCTAATTTTTTTTGTATTTTAAAAATAAAAATCAATTAAAAATGATAAAAAAATATCAAATAAATCCAATAAACATGTTGTGAATTATGTTTAAGGTTTGAAAAATAAGGTTTTTATTCACATAATGATTTAAAATCAAATTGGTTTTGAAAAATCAAGAGAAAGAATTTATTTAAAAGGTTTAAAAACAAATTAAAAGAAAATTCTTAAAAATATTTAAAAATATGTCAAATAAAATATTTTTTATTTTATTTTTTGGGTGAATAAAATATTTTAATGTGTGAGTGATTTTTGTGCAAAAAATAATTTTCAAATAATTAAAAATGATTAACAAAAATAATTATTTAAAATAAATATAAAAAATGTCAAAAAATATGAAAATATGACAAAAAAGTGAAAAATGACATGGGTGGGTATTGAACCCACGCTCTCTGGCCAAACACACTTTGAAAACACACACTGCTATCACTGGGGTGGTGATACATCCGTGTATCAAAGCCACCCCATGAATACATAAGGGTAACATGCTTTCTGGCCTGGGCAAGGCGCCTTGGCATGACCCTTGCCCAAGGTTGGCCAGATTTTGACCTCTTGCAAGAAGGTCATAACTTCATTACTCGATGAAAATGGATGAAATAAAGATGGATCCTACCTAGAATTTCATGAGGAATCCATTGGTGGTCTTGGAATTTTCTAAAAATGCCTACATTTTAAAACCCGATAGTGGTTTCAAAATAGGTCAAAATTTACAAGTTCTATGCTACAACTTCATACAAGTAATAATAGCATGGTAAATTGGTTCAAACACAACACATATGATATGTATGACATGTTCATGATCAATGGATATCAAAGCAATGCATATTTTACAAAGTTCAAGTTGTTATGCACTTACCACTTGAAGCTCCTCTTGCTATCTTTCAAGATGCTTGTGTCAGAAGTAATCCAATGCTTTGGACACTCTTAATAGACCTCTTAGAAGCTTTTAGGATGATCAAAATCAACTGGAAAGCTCTGGAACAGAAATTGGCTATTTCTTGCAAAACTGGCAAAAGTGACCAAAATGGTAACTCCCTCAATTGGTGTTACAGTTGAGGGACATTTGTTGGAACAGCTTAGGGGTGATATTTGGAGAGTGTTTGAGGTTTTGTTTGGCTTTGAAAGTGATTGGATCAATACATGGCTTGAAAAATGCAAAAAAGTCAAATTTTGATGTTTTGATGGTTGCCTTTTTGATTTTGGTGTTGTGAGTTAAAGATGAAGGTTTGAACACCTCCAAGGGATGATTTGTGAAGTGTTTGGATGGTTGCTTGAGTGGTTCAAGCTCTGGTTTTGAGAATTCCAAGTTTGATCCTTGAAACTTGAAATTTGGAGCAAGAGAAAGGAAGTGAGTGTCATACCCCAAATTTTGACCACTAAGATTTCCCATCATTGTGCAAATCATCATCACAATATGGATGAACCATCATGCCTCATCAAATGCCTCAAGGGTTGTTGAGCATTCACTACAATCAAAATTAGGGTTTTAAGCCCTCTCAGAGCTTTAGACAAAGGATCAATCAAGGAATGACATGATCTTCAACTTGTCTAACCTCTCAAACATCCACAATGGATCAAGAGGACTCCCACTTCAAGGATTAAGCACAAGGCTGCTCCCTTCTAAGTGGATCAAGTCTCAAGATCGACAGTGTCACCAAATTAGGGTTTTGGTCGACCAGGGCCTCCAGATGGAAAAATTTCATCTGGGCACAAGCCAAAGATCCAAAACATAACCTAATATAGTCCATGGGACCTCATGGACCCAATCATCAAGTCAATTTTGCCTCAGGGGACACATTCACTAAAAATCAGGAATTAGGGTTTCTTGACCTAATTCACCCCTAAGTTGACTTTTGGGACAAAATATGAACCAAGACCTCAAGAGAGGATTTGAGGATCTATAATATACTATATTGATCCATTTGGAACAATGGATTAATCGAAGAAGCTTGAGCAACAAGTCTCAATTTCATCTGCACCACAATTAGGGTTTCGCGAGGAAAGTCAACTGTAACTTTGACTTTTGACCAGGACATGCTCCCAAACCCTAAGACATGATTCAATATACCCTATGACACCCATGGAACATGTCCATCAAGTTTGATTTAGGTCAAGGACATGATTTCCTGAAGAATTGCACAGTTTGGAATTCATCTGATAAAAAGTCAACTGTGCACAAAAGTCAACTTTGACTTTTTGAGATTTTTCACCAAAATGGATTTTTAACCCTAAAATGATGTTAATGTATGATTTGAATCATCATTCATCAAGAAAAATCAAAGAAAATGGGATAACTTGTAAAAGGGGTAACCATAAAACTTAGAAAAATTTCTAAGTTATGGAAAAAGTGCCACTAATGTGCCAACTTTGGAGAACCATAACTCCTAAACCACAAGGCCATTGTTCCCCATTCAAAGCTTGATTTGTAGATCACATTGCCCTCTACAAAAGCTTCATACTAACTTATGTCCAAATTCCTCATGGATTTTGAGTTATGGATTGATCAAAATCAAGAAAAGTCAATTTGTTCCAACACTTAGTGAAAATTTCACTAAGTCAGATTTTACCTTACTTTTTGCCAAATGTAGGGGGATTTTTCACTTGGATTCAAAAGATATCAAAACCAAACATGTTCAAACAGTTGTTGTATCATGTAAGGGTTTTCCAAAATGGCCAAGAACATTACCAAATTCAATTTGAGCCATGAGATATGACATTGGAAAGTTGCCTTGCTGAAATCTGCCAAGGCAAGGCAGATTTTGCACTTTTGGTCGATTTGCCAAAATCAGCCAAATCCAAATGCTCCTATCCACTTGGACACCTCTGAGGATTGAATCTAAAGGGGACAATCACTGAGCCAAGCCTCCAAAGTCTTTGGAACAAGAAATAGCATGTTGAACCTAGAATTGCTAAAATAGGGACAAGACTCCAATTTTGGAATGGAGCATTCAATGGAAGCATCAAGGTGGCATGGACTGAGCCATTCTTAACTGAATTCAGTCAAGACTTATCCAAGACCAAGGGAACCAGCAGCCTGTGCCCTAACCTCTAGTCAATGGCTAGAGGAGACTTGGATTTTCATTTGCCAACATTGGCCAAACCTACTCAGGAGTTGCCATTCACTATTCCTTGCAAAACAAACTTGCTCTACTATAAATAGAGCTCAATTGTGATCAGTTTGAGTACACCAAATCCATCAAACAGATGCTTTCCTCAAAATCTCTTCTTTCACTCCAATTTTTCCTTCTAAGGCAAGTCACTATCGGGTTTTGAGTTTGAGAGCTTTTCCAATCAAACCAATCACACAAACACCTCACATACATCATATAGAAGTGATCCAAACACTCACATAACATCTGGAACACAGATTTCACGAAATCACCAGCCAATTGCTCAAGTTCTTGATAATTTTGCAGTTGAGGTACCATTTTCAACTCCAAACCATTTCAATCCATTCCAAGCATTCATACACATTCCATGGCACCTAGGGAAACTATCCAGATCATTGGAACCTAGCCGTAACACCTCCAACACAAATCACGATCACCAGCTGCAAGTGGTAAGCATGAGCTCTTCTAACTCTATGATCTATGCAATTTTTGCTGCACAATAATTTGGCCATATGTTCATAATCATGCATGGAATGTTTCCCCTCAATTAATTACATTGTTTGAATCGTGTATAAAAAATCCTAGCCTTCATGCAGAAATTAGGGTTCTTGAGGATTTTTCATGATTTCTTGTTATATGTTTAATTTAAATGAAATTAAATACCATAGACATGATCGTGAGGTTGAAACGAGTTGATTGGTATGTGGATTACATGATATGATTAAGTATTAAGTGAGATTGGAGAGAAAATGCAAATCAGCCAAACCCAGAACACGCGCGTGTTCTTCAGCTGTTCTTGGCGCCCTTTTTTGAAAATTCAAATATTTGAATTTTGTGATTTTATTTAATTGATTCAAAAATTAATTTCTCTCTGATTTTTAATCATTTTGAGTTGATTCTTTTTTTAATAATTCACAAAAATGTTAAAATATTTTATTTTCCCAAAAAATCCCAAAAATATTATTTATTTTGTATAATTGATATTTTTGCAAAGAATTAATGTTTTAATAGTTTTAACATTTAAAATATTTTTTCCACCTTGATTTTGCAACTTTTAATGCTTTCTAATTATTTTGTAGGTCAATACTTAATTTTTGAAGCATTAATCCAAGATCACAATTTGTTTTCCATGTGTTAAACAATTTTGATCATTTTAATTGAATTTTTATTCAATTAAATACATTTTGAAAACAAATTAGGGTTTTTGGATTAATTCAACCCTCATATATCATTTTCAAAACACTTTTGGGCCTCTATTAGAGTGTAAGACCCAACCCTTTGTAAATACAACCTATTTTGGGCCTCACTTATTGTATAAGTCCCGTTGTATTTCAAAAAGTTCGACGCGATCATCATCCGTTGAAAAATAAATTTTGGGCCTCTCCTTGAGCTATAAGACCCATTCAAAACCTTTGGGCCTCTAATAGAGTGTAAGACCCAACCCCCTTTTAACCAAAACAATTTGGGCCTCACTTATTGTATAAGTCCCTCTGCGTTAAAAGAAAATCTCGGTGCGATCGCCATGTTTAAACGAAAAATCAATTGGGCCTACCCTCTTGTTATAAGCCCCACTATTTTTCTTTAAACTTTTTGGGCCTCTTGAGAGAGTGTAAGACCCATCCCTTTGTACAGAAAACCTTTTTGGGCCTCAGTCACTTGTATAAGTCCCTCTGTACAAATTCAAACAGTGCGCTCACTGATAAAAACCTTGGGCCTCTCCTTGAGCTGTAAGCCCCAAATCTTTCTTTTTCAAATCACTTTCTCCTTTGATTTTGAATTATACTGTTGTTTTCAATCTGTCTTTGTTGAACAACTAACCAAACAGCATGGAAGCTCTACAACCGAGTAAGTGTTTATCCGCTTTCATTTACCGCTTTCATATACATATAACTGTATTGTGGGGCTGTTTCGCTGTAAGTCTTCTTTCATAAACTCATATCAACTGTGTAATAATAGTATAGATATTTAGAGTTTCCCCGGCAACTACGTCTAGAACTAGGTGATGCCGTTTCGTTTATTCGTAGAAATAGACAACTAGATCCCCCAATAGGATCACCAGATACAGTCTTCTCTTCGGCTGTCCTTATTAGTAATTGTCAAGAAACTCTACTCCCAGAGATGAATGTATTCTCCGTGAATGGCATCTTTGAGTTTCTTCCAAATTCTCGAACTTTCCTGACTTGATATATTCCTTGTGAATAGCTTGCCTTAAATTTCTCGGGGTTTGGGGACCCACGGGCTTCTTAAAAGCATCGGCCTCCTCTTGGGCATCGTACAAGGACCCACAGGCTTCCTAAAAGTAACCCCGCCTCCTCTTGGGCTTAGTACAAGGACCCGCCGGCTTCTTAGAAGTATTCACAGCCTCCTCTTAGGCCTCGTATAATGATCTCTTCCTCCGGGAATGATAGCCTCCTCTTGAGCTTCGTACAAGGACCTCTCGGCTTCTTAAAAGTTTCCAGCCTCCTCTTGGGCTTTGTACAAATTGTCCCGACGACCTCCTAGAGGTATAGGAACAGAACTTAGTCATCTTCATAGAACAGTCCTTTCAAAGAGTCTACTACTATTTCTCAAAGCATAGTACAAAAGATGAAACTCTAGACACGGACAATCTAATATCCTGGAGTCTCAAAGACATTCTCAAGTGTCCCCTTCGTTAAATAGGAAGGAACCCCGTAGACTCGGACAGTCTCAATACACTTTGGATTTCCCGTTTCGTCAAAGAAAAGGAAATATCCTTGGTCCTCGAATCGAATCCTTGAGTACAGTGTTACTCATATAAAGACTGATTTTCTCTTTTAAAATCAGTATACTGGACCTGTCACTCAACTGAAACAGTTACAATAGCCTCCTCTTGGGCTTTATACAATGATTCTCCCCAGCGGAGTCAAACAATGTTTAGCCTCTCTCTCGGGCTTTGTACGAGACACATAAGAGACTCCCTCGTTGAGTCAATCACCACTTTCGCCTCCATCTCGGGCTTTATACGAGATACAAAAAGGTTCTTATTGAGCCAAACAAATTTTAGCCTCCATCTCGGGCTTCGTACGAGATACAAAAAACACTTTCTTGTTGAGTATAAAAGATCCTCTCGTAGGATTAACCCCTTTTTAGCCTCTCTCTCGGGCTTTGTACGAGACACATAATTGCCTCCTCTTAGGCTTTGTATAAGAAAACCACTGGTTGATTCAATCAACCTTTTAGCATCAAAAACGGTGCCTCGTTCACAGTACACAAACATCAACAACTCCTTCCCCTTCATCTAATCGCTGTAAGCGGCAAGCCTCTGGATCATCTATATCCATGCCACTGTCCCTCTTTTAGCATGAGAAATTCCTAAGGAAAGATAACATTGCTCTACACTGAGTTAAAGTCTTCTCCTTCAGGTTGGAAATCCCCTATAAAGGAAATTATGGCATTGCTGGATTCACAGATCCCGGTTAAAGTAATTCTCCTTTATAAACAGTTGTGACATACAACCCCCCTTTAGAGATGACAAATTCTCTCTAAAGTCAACACCCTTTCAGCTTCATATCTTGGGCTTTGAATAAGATACAAATAGACTCTTTAGCCTCACATCTTGGGCTTTAAACAAGATACAAACCACCTTTCGCTTCACGTCTTGGGCTTTGAACAAGACACCAAAACAACCATTTCCTCCCATATAATAGGAGGAACTACGAACACTCTGATTTCCTTGTTTCGGTAAACGGGAATACGTAGGCATAAGATCGAAAGAAAAGATCTTAGCGAGCACACTAAACAAAAACTCAAAATCCCATATATCATAATCTGAAGCAGTATCCTAACAAAATTCCCAGAGAGAAATCAGTATTGGCGAAAATACAAATAACCAATACAAAGGCCCCCCCACATTGATAGCATTCGTAACCTAACAGACCGCTGTTTAAACTCAGTATGCAAGCAGGGTTAATTGGAGACATCTATTTCCCTTCTTTCATCAGCTTTAATAGGATAAAAAATGAATTGACCTGTAGTAAACAAACCCAAAGAGCGACAGCGCTTAAGAACCGTGTCCAAAATCGCTCGCTACAGTGAGAAAACAAGGTTTTGGTATTGTTTTGGTGTGTTGAAATCAGTCACAAATGACCTCTATTTATAGTAGAGGAAGTTTGTTTTGCAAGGAATAATGTGTGGATGATGGATCACTCTATTATCCAATGGATATGCCCATGTATCATGCCTTGAATGCTAAGGTACCAAGTCTCCTCTAGCCATTGACTTGAGCTGATCTTTGTAGCTTTATGTCTTCTAATTTTTGAACCAATTTTGACTCAATTGGACTGTCATGGACTGATACATGCAACCTCTATGCATCATTTCAATGCTTCATGACAAAATTGAAGTTTTTGGTTTTGAAACTTGAATGCCACATGCCAAAGGGATAGTGTCTTGACTTGCAAGGCTCTATAGTATGATTCCTCTACATATAACTGGTGCATTGCATCTTAAAAACTTTTCTTGCATGGTGACAAGGCTTGCCAAGTCATAAAAATGACAAAATCAAATGTTGTTGCTAAATCTGTCTTGGAAAACCAAGATGAGAGTTGCCATTTTGTGAGGCATATAACTTGCTAAATTGAATCATGGGAGGCTCTTGTACTTTTTAAAAAGCCCACATATCATACTTCAACTTTGATGTTTACATCTGGTCTTGATTAATCTTGGATCATAATGAAAAATCCCTCCAAAGTTGGGCAAAACATGAGACAGATTCTGCCTAAAATTTTTCTAAGTGTCAAGAAAAGGTTAATTTCTTAATTTTTGTGATTTTGATCAATCCATAACTTAAAATCCATGAAGATTTGGAATGTCGTGTAGTTGACAATCTTGTAGTATGTAATGAGAGCTTTCATTTGAGCTTTGGATGAGAGAAAATGGTTACTTAGATCACAAGTTATGGCCTTGCAAAGTTGGGTAAAAGTCACTTTTTCCATAACTTAGTGAAATTTTAAGTTTCTTAAGGTTGCCCCTTTTGCAAGTAACCTCACTTTTCTTGATTTTTCTTGATGGATGATGATCCAAATCATAAGTTGACATTGTTCTTGGCTTAAAGAAACCATGTTTGTCAAAAAATTCCAAAAGTCAAACTTAGTTTTGATCGCAGTTGACTTTTTGTGTCAGTTGAACTTTGAATCTTGTGATTCTTTATGAAATCAAGTCTTTGGGCTAAATTGAACCTTATGGATGGATTCCATAGGTGTTTTAGAGTATCTTGAATCATTTCCCAAGGTTTGAGATCATGTCTTGTTCAAAAGTCAAAGGTATGGTTGACTTTTTCTCAGGAACCCTAGTTTGTGGTCCAGATGAATTTGAGTCCTTGCATTACCTGTGAACCAAGTTCTTTGAATCAATTCAATCTTGTGAATGTATTAATATGATGTATTTGAGGTCCTTAAAGCATGTCTTGAGGTATTGGCTCATGCTTTGATCCAAAAGTCAACTTGGGGATTGAATTAGGTCAACACCCGAATTCCTTATTTTTGATGAATGCATCCCCTGGGGCTATTTTGAAGTTATGAATGGACTCATAATGTTCTTTTGTGCTCCTTGAATCATATGTTGAAGTATTGGCTCATGCCCAGATGAAAATTTCTCTCTGGAGGCCTTGGTCGACAAAAACCCTAATTTGGTGACATTGATGATCTTGAGGCTTGATCAACTTGGAATGTTGCAATCTTGTGCTTAATTCTTGATGTGGGAATCCTCTTGATCCTTTATAAATGTTTGAGAGGCTTGGCAAGTTGAATATCATGTCAATTCTTGATTGATCTTTTGCTTGAATGCTCTAAGAGGGCTCAAAAACCCTAATCCTTGGTTGAGGTGAAAACTCAACAATATTTGAGAGGAATGATGAGGCATGAAGTTACATCCATATTGTGGTGATGATTTGAAAAATGATATAAATTCTTGTGGTAAAAATTTAGGGTATGACATGTAGGTCAACTCCTTCTTCACCGTATCAGAAATTTAAGTTCATCGTTGCACATCGCAACCACTGTTCTCCGATCAATTTTGCTTTCATGACAAATCACAGTCTTTGAATTGAATTTAATCTAATGATTAGATTATCATTTTACTTAATTAACCATTAGATTAGATTCAATTTAAAGGCTATGATTTGGAGTAAGTTAAAAAAATTTATTCTTAAAGTAAGTTGATCCCCACTTATATATATATATATATATCAGTAAAAAAAACCAAAACAAAGAGAATAATTCTACAAAAGCTAGACAATAAAAACTCCCCAATTAGCCTACTTCCAAGAAAGAGAAAATGTGTGTGAACCTACTTCCAAGAAAGAGAAATAATCTAAGTCACCTAATGATTAACAGATAAGATCTCAATGCAAAATATAATTTTACTACACATGGTCCAACTAGTCCAGACCACAGCATGCCAAATCATAACTTAGCCACAAAAATCTCTTTCCTTTGCCTAACTCGAAAAAATTGATGAACACCCCTACCACTGAATGTAAGGGCATACCTACCCACTTAAAAACCTTATACCGAATAGCAGATGTTACTTCACATTGAACAAATACATGGCCCGTATGCTCAGCCTAAGTAGGGCACACATCACACCCACACCAATATTCATCTAAATAATTTCGCACCTACTAAGATTAAGCCTTGTAGCTAACCTATCTTGTAGGAACAACCAAGAAAAAAAAAACCCATTTCGAAAGGCACCAAACTCTTTTAAATCCTAGCTAACCTTAGGTAACTCTAACCACTCTACTCTCTTCCCTGATAGCAAATCACAGAAGGCAATCATACACGGATCTCACAGAGTTCCCACCTCTAGGTTTATGTTTCCAAACCCAATCATCCTTCTTATCCAATTTAACAATCCCCTCAATCAAGGCTAATAAATTACCCTAAAGCTCTTTCTCTAAAACGAGCAGCTTCTACCTCCACCTAAACTCACAAACCAAGACACCTCCCACACAAACACTCATTCTTTCTACCTCCGGAGACTTTTGATCACAAATAAGAAACAACCTCTCAAAAGGAACATACATGCAATTCGGCCAACCCACACATCATGCCAGAACCGGGTGTGTAACCCATTCATGACCACCTTAGAGATAGAAGAAGTGAACCAATCAGACAACTCCCCTTCCTTGGAGACAAGAAGTGAGATATTTATCAACCAACGAGAAACCCTTCTCACACCCCTTCCCTCCCATCTACCAGGGACCTAATCACCGAGGTTCGATACCTCTCTATAACAATGGTCCTCCAAAGTAAAGGTTGATCCCCCAAAAGCCTCCAACACTACTTACCAAGCATGGCCAAATTAACTTACTTCAGATCCTTAACTCCTAACCTGCCCAATTTTTTGTCATTGCACACATCCTCCTACCTGACTCACACCATCTTAAACCCGCTTTTGGTCCTTCCCCAAATAAATCCCTGTTGCAACCCAACAAGCTTTTTTCCCACCTACACAGACATGTATATAAAAGAGAAGAAGATAATAAGGATCGAGTTTAAGATTGAGTTGAGAAGGACCACTCTATCTCCAAGATTCACAAACCCATTCATCCAAAAAAATAAAATAAAATAAACCTCTTAGTGACGAGCTTCATTCGGTGAGTATAATTAGGTACGAATCCCCAATATGAGCATGTGATCATACAATTGAAATTTTTTGCCCTTTTAAATCAGACAACCAAAGATGTACATCTCATCTTCTCTATTTTTATTATACATATACATATAAATTTAATATAGAATATGTGAGATTTGGGTCGAACTCATGCTGTGTCGAAGGAGAAGCTTTCATGTGTATTTCGGCAGGAGGCAAGCATGCAGTCGAAGCTTGTTCACATGCTGATGCCTGATTGTTACAAATTGTAGTCGAAGTCTGTACCAGTTTGTAGTGTCGAAATAGTTTATTCTGTCGAATTGGGCCTTGTGTTAAGGATCTAATTGTTTAGGTTTCTTGGGCTGTAAGTTACCTAGTTAGTCTATAAATAGGCTAGTACACTCAGTTTGTTGAGTATGGAAAATTGTGATATTCACTTGTAATCATTTGTGACTTTAATGAGAAAGTGAATAGTAAATAGAATTTATATTTGCCCAATCCTTGTTGTTCCTTATTCTTCTTCTTGTGTTTCCTTTCTTGGTTTTTCGTTAACCATTGTTTGGTTCTTGATCATCAAGAAACCGTTTTATACTTTGCTTAAAGATATCGTTTTTCACAACAAATTGGTGCGGTGAGCGTGGAGAAGATGTCTTCAACAAAGTATGAGATTGAAAAGTTCACCGGACTGAACGATTTCGATCTGTGGCGTTTGAAGATGAAAGCCCTACTGGTGCAGCAGGGTTGTTTGGAAGCGTTGAAGGGACAGGCAGCCATTGATGCTGCGTTGACGAAAAGAGAAAAGACGGCAATGATCGAGAAAACACACAACGTAATATTGTTGAGCCTTGGCGATAAGGTTCTCCGACAGGTATCAAAAGAGACGACAGCGTCAGGATTATGGGTAAAGCTTGAAAGCTTGTACATGACCAAATCGTTGGTAAATCGTTTGTACATGAAGCAATTTCGAGATGAGTGAAGACAAAGCTTTGGCTGAGCAGTTGGATATGTTCAACAAGCTGATTCTTGATCTTGAAAATATTGATGTGAAGATCGATGACGAAGATCAAGCATTGTTGCTGTTATGTGCTTTGCCCAGATCGCATGCTCACTTCAAAGAAACTCTCTTGTATGGAAGAGAGTCCCTGACCTTTGAAGAAGGTCAAGCAGCCTTGTATTCGAAGGATTTGAACGAAAGAAAGTAGCAGAAACCTTTATCAGTTGGCGAAGGGTTGTCCGTGAAAGGAAGATCGTCAAAGAAAGATGGTAGGTTTGACAAGAAGAAAGGAAAGGCTCAGCAGAAGTCTTATGGTGGTGATATGTCTAGTATCAAATGTTATCGTTGTAAGAAGGAGGGTCACACAAGAAAGGTGTGCCCTGAGCGCCTGAATAATCATGGAGGTAAGGACAATGGGAATGCAGCTATTGTGCAAGATGGTTATGAATCATCTGATGTCCTTGTGGTGTCGAGCAGTAACTCTTGCGAAGAGTGGATTATGGATTCTGGATGTACTTGGCATATGACTCCAAACAAGAATGTGTTTGAAGAATTGTGTGATCAAGATGGTGGATCAGTGCTGTTGGGGAACAATAAAGCTTGCAAGATTGCAGGTATTGGATCTGTTAGATTCAAGCTCCATAATGAGTCAATAAAGCTATTGACTGGGGTTAGGTATGTACCTGATCTTAAGAGGAATTTAATTTCTCTTGGTGAATTCGACAGAAAGGGATATGTTTTCAAAGGAGAGCAAGGTATCATGAAAGGGTCGAAGGAAGTCTTGAGAGGCGTGAAAAACCAAGGCTTGTATACCCTTGAGGCTGAGGTTGTAAGTGGTTTGACAAATGTTGTATCCACGAAACCTATGTCGAAGACAGAATTATGGCACATGAGATTGGGCCATGTCATCGAAAGAGGCCTGATCAAATTGGGGAAGCAGAACCTGCTAGGAGGTGACAAAGTCGAAAAGCTCGAGTTTTGTGAATCTTGTGTATTTGGTAAATCCTGTAGGGCAAAGTTTAACAAAGGCAAGAAAAGAACACATGAATCCCTTGATTACATTCATGCTGATCTTTGGGGGTTTGCAAGGAATCCTTCACACTCAAGTGCAAGGTATTTTCTATCCATCGTTGATGACTATTCCAGAAAGCTATGGGTATTCATTCAGAAGACGAAGGATGAAACTTTTGAGAATTTCAAAAGTTGGAAGGTTCTGGTCGAAACTCAAACTGACAGAAAGGTTAAGAGGTTGAGAACCGACAATGGCCTTGAATTATGCAATGAAGTGTTTGACAGTTACTGTGTTGAGTCTGGGATTGCAAGGCATAAGACTGTAGCAGGTACTCCTCAACAAAATGGCTTAGCTGAGAGATTCAATCGAACAATCCTTGAAAGGGTTAGATGCATGTTGGTTAGTGCTGGATTGAAGAAGGTGTTTTGGCCGTAGGCTGTTTCGATAGCAGCTTATCTGATAAATAGATGTCCCTCGACTGCGCTGGGAATGAAGACACCTGAAGAAGTTTGGTCGGGTCATCCACCAGATCTCGACAAACTGAGAGTATTTGGTTGTTTAGCCTATGCTCACATTAGGCAAGACAAGGTCGAACCTAGAGCCCTGAGATGCATGTTTCTTGGATATCTTGAGGGAGTCAAGGGTTATAGGTTGTGGTGCCTAGAACCAGGTCACAGAAGATGTATCACAAGTCGTGATGTAGTTTTCAATGAGGTCGAAATGGCTTTCAAGAAAACTGGTGATGTTGGTCGAAGTGCAGAAATCTCTGAAAAGGAGCTGGAACAGGTAGAGATGCCTGTTGAGGTGGAGCATAGTGATGCTGAATTGTATAGCCCTGATGAAGTTGAAGAGCAAGATGATGAAGAGGCTGAGGAAACTGTCGATGACTACCTACTGGCAAGAGATAGGTCGAGAAGAGTCATCAAGCCACCTCAGAGACTTGGTTATGTAGATCTTATAGCTTTTGCCTTAATCTCTGCAAGTGAGGTACTTAACGAAGAACTTAGAGATTACAAGGAAGCTATAAGGAGTCGAGACAAGACTGAATGGCGAAAAGCCATGGATGACGAGATGAAATCTCTTCATGATAATAACACTTGGGAGCTGATTGAGAAACCTGCAGGAGCAAGGTTAGTCAGTTGTAAGTGGATTTTCAAGGTCAAGGAATGAATCGAAGGAGTGATGTCGAAGCGCTTTAAGGCGAGGCTGGTTGCTAGGGGGTTCACTCAGAAAGAAGGAGTCGAGTTCAATGATGTGTTCTCACCTGTTGTAAAGCATAAATCCATTCGAATGCTGTTGGACATGGTGGCAAAGTTCGACTTGGAACTTGAGCAAATGGATGTAAAGACAACATTTTTGTATGGTGATTTAGATGAAACGATCCTGATGCGTCAACCTGAAGGGTATGCAGAAAAGGGTAAAGAAGATTAAGTGTGCAAGCTGAATAGGTCTTTGTATGGCCTGAAACAATCTCTTCGACAGTGGAACAGGAGATTCGACAAGTTCATGGCACACATTGGTTTCACTAGAAGTCAGTTCGATCACTGTGTTTACTTCAGATTTCGACCTGGAAACTCACTTGTTATGTTGCTGCTGTATGTGGATGATATCCTCATAGCTAGCAACAGTGTTGAGAATGTAACGAAGGTTTCGACTGAAGACAATGCTGCTGATATGATCACCAAGACGTTGCCAAGTTGCAAGTTTTTCCACTGTATGCAGTTGATAAAGCTGCATGATGAAAGCTAGTTGATTCTCTTGTTGCTGAGTTAGATCTAAGGTGGAGATTTGTGAGATTTGGGTCGAACTCATGCTGTGTCGAAGGAGAAATTTTCATGTGTATTTCGACAGGAGGCAAGCATGCAGTCGAAGCTTGTTCACATGCTGATGCCTGATTGTTACAAATTGTAGTCGAAGTCTGTACCAGTTTGTAGTGTCGAAATAGTTAATTCTGTCGAATTGAGCCTTGTGTTAAGGATCCAATTGTTTAGGTTTCTTGGACTGCAAGTTACCTAGTTAGTCTATAAATAGGCTAGTACACTCAGTTTGTTGAGTGTGGCAAATTGTGATATTCACTTGTAATCATTTGTGACTTTAATGAGAAAGTGAATGGTAAACAGAATTTATATTTGCCCAATCCTTGTTGTTCCTTATTCTTCTTCTTGTATTTTCTTTCTTGGTTTTCCGTTAACCCTTGTTTAGTTCTTGATCATCAAGAAACTGTTTTATACTTTGCTTAAAAATATCGTTTTTCACAATAGAATAAATATAATATTTATATATATAATACCAACAACAATAATAAAAACCATCAACATCTATGTAGTCACTGTCACCACTATACATATTAATAATCCTCTACTAAGAAGTTTTTCATCCCATATCTAATTTCTGTCCAACCTTGCTTTGTTTGCATCCATTGCTAATCGAATATAAGAAGAACCATCACCTTGCATAACCAAGTTTGGAATAAGCTGTGGTTCCAAATTATGACCAACATGGTCATAGTTTATGAAAGGAGAATTGTAGTAATCCATAGTAGGAGCTTCATTATCATCTTGGACATTTCCTTGAGTCATCATCAGTCTATTTTCATAAGCATCCTTTATAATAATATTGGAACTATTATTAGCACCACACTGTCGAGGTTGAGTTTGGTAAAACACCTTTGAAACAACTAACTCACCATCTTTCTCTTCTTCATTGCTACCAAGATGATATTGATGCATCACCCAGTTAGTCTTCTCAGGCTTCTTTTGCCTTCCATAGTTAGTGTAGAGTACTAGTATCTTTTTGAAACCTTTGGTAACACCGCCGATGAAAACCGGTCTAGTTTTTCCTGTTTTGTGCCATCTTGTCTCACTTCCTTCTTCATCTGTTTGAACCTTTCTTCTTTTCCTTGTGCCTGTTGTGTATGCTTTTGATGGCCTGTGAAAGAAGTGCCGGATCTGTCCATCTTTTCTTACACCTGCATCAGAATAGTGCATAGGTTTTAAAAAAGGTCGCAGTCAGTAAATGCTTTCGCGATTTTGGTCGGTACAGGTCTCAGGACATTAATTGTGGTCGTTGCGGTGTAAATTAACCACAGTCAACTTCATTACCCATCACAAAAAGTTGGGTAGTGTACCTTCAACCAATCCAGTAATGTCATATCATTTTATTATACTTAATTATTTATTTAATAATTTAAATTTTGTAGATTTCCAATGCAATGTAGTCTAATTTACTCTATGGGTAACTCTACCCAACTTTTTGAGGTGGGTAAATAAGAATTCACCAACATAAAAAGGGTAAATAACGGTATCGGTATTGGCACCTGCCGATACCGTTTTATCGCGGCCGTTTTCTAAAACCTTGTGCATGTTTCATAATAACAGAAGATATCACAGGAACACGAGCATGATGCATATTTATTGCAAACATTGGATTGACATAAATGGCTTGTTGGTGAAGATATGAAAAGGTTATCAAAAGAAAACTTGCATTTCCGTGATTTTGGTTTGTTCTTTCTTGCTTTTTCTCTCCCTTTTGATAATTATGTGCAGTTACGTTACGTCATGACATGTGATTAATGTTTAGGGTTGTTAGGATTCAAGACAACTTTCTCATTTAGTGTCTCCTTGTGCTTTAATTTCAATGAAGTTTTTTTTACTAAACAAACTACAATAAAGAAAGTACTAGAAAGAAATTTAGTTTTCAATGATGTACATGTCATGATTAGGTGCTAGATACATATTACAAATTAATGCAAGAACTAAAGATGAAGCAAACAAGACATTATATTCATTTGACAGGTAGAATATCTTATTCAAGGGTCTTTGTTTAATTTTCTGCTAATTATTTTACACAGACCAACACCAACTTGTGCTATTTAACTTATAGATTCTAATTCTCTTATATAGCACACAAGGTATATTTCATAGGGGATTCTAAATATGAATTTTCTAGAAGTATTATATGCATAAAACGTTATTACCATATAAACCATGCATGAAACAAGAGAAAAAGTTAGAAAGTAGAATGATAAAAATGAAATCAAGACCTGGTAACTTTTCTGGATGGGTGTAACAGATTCCGTTTTCTCCTTCAAGCGTTGGTATGAACTCATCAATAAGAGGATGGAGTTTGGGCACATCGAACATAATCTTTGCTTCCAAATGATGCAGTATCTCTTGATCATTCGGATCGAACTTCACTCCAGCTGGTAATCCCGGCAAATCATTGATTCCACCCTAGTAATATATATATATATATATATATATATATATATATATATATATATATATATATATATTCATTCATTAAACACAATGAATCAAAATTTCAAAAAAATAGGTTGTAAATTGTAATAATGATAAAATGAAAATACCTGGTTTTGGAATTCAATGTTATGACCACATGAGGGACAAGTTAAGGTTCGAATTTGAGTTGATTTTGTTTCATCAGTGATAAGAGTGCTTTGATTGGATGTGATTAGTTCAATGCCTCTATCTTGATTATTTGAGTCATTGCACCATGTCATGATGATATCTTCAATTGGGATTCTCCAATTCTATCAGCATAAAAACAAATCTTTATCTCTTCTACACCACCCTACAATATCAGAGATTCAGCTCCGAAATTAATAATAATCCAAAACAAAAAGAAAGAATATGATCATACATAGCAAAGAAAACAAAAAAAAAAAAGTATAAAGCTAGTAATATAGTATGAGATGTTTCCTGAATCACCTGTTAATATATTTGTGCATGATTGAGGTGTGATTAGAGGTGTAGATAGAGAGAAAGAGAAGTAGAATGAAGCAAAGAGAAGGGGCATAAGTGATAAAGAAAAGAAATGTAGGAGTCAAGAGTGGGGTCTACATATAGGAAAAAGGCTGCTTGAACGCCAAGTTTCCTTGTGTATATACGTTTGTCTACATCATGGAATATATGAGTTTATACACCTTATTTATAAATTGCAATTGAATAATATAAGTGTGTAAATGGTTATGTCATGTCAAAAATCAGTTGAAAATAAAATAATATGTATGGATATATTAATGTAGAAATGAATTAATAAGAAAAAGAGAAAAGTAGAGAAAAGGGTGGTGGGTAAGAGTGGAGATGGGGCAACCTGATTCTTCTTGGTAGGACGTTTCACCTCTTTTGAGTTAGAGAGAGATATGTGTCTCTGTGTGTGTTGGGAGTTCAGCTGCAGTGTCAAATTTGAGTGCTGTTAAAGTTATATAATATTTCAGACACGTATATACGAACCGACACAGAATGTTACATATATTACACCAGAAAAATACGTCTTTTATACTTGCAGTCAAAGTCGTTGAAACATTTTTACTGCTGTTGAAATGATGTAATTGGTTAAGACTTAGAGTATTTTGAAGTAAAGGTTACGAAGAAAAAGACACTATACTAATTAATATGTATATGTACAGTATAGTATAGTATCCGACAAGTCATTGTGAGCTTCTCAAAGAAGCCACGCAACGAGAAGCTTACGCAACAAGTTCCACAGCTGGTTTTGTTTGTACTTGTTTTCTTTTTAGGGTTTTAGGGCTTTTTTTACGATGCTGTTTTTCGAGGTATAATAATACGCGTATATTGCATGATCATTTTGAGGCTTTTGTTTTCAAAATATACACCTGTCTTGGATTGTTGTAGATGGGGATTATTACTTTGAAGAGAAGAGGGAGTGGAAGAAGGAGACCAAGAAACTTTATACAAAAAAACATGATTATTTTGTTGCATGACATCAACACGAGAAATGGCTTTGGATATATATGGGAATAGTTAATAATACAACTCAACATTCGAGTGCCTTGTTGAAATCAAATAACTTGCCAATATTTATTTTTAGTATACAAATTAAGAGTTAAATATATTTTAGTTTATATATATATATATATATATATATATATATATATATATATATATATATATATATATATATATATATAGGTCAGGATCAAATGACACAGGTGTCAAACTTAGTAAAATGACACATCTGATAACTCTTCACCCTATGTTTGTATAACAAAATCCACCGTTGGATTGAAAGCTATTATCATATAGATCACGCCTATAAAATTTCACATCAATCAAAAATCATTTGATATGTTAAAAAGAATGATAAAAATTAATGACTTTCATGAAGTTTTGTAAGACGTTCGTTTTTATGTATCTTGTTGACATGTCAAATGATTTCCGATTGATATTAAATTTTATAGACATAATCTATATAATAATAGCTTTCAATCCAACGGTGGATTTTATTATACAAATATAGGGTGAAGAGTTATCAGAGGTGTCATGTTACTGAGTTTGACACCTTAGTGTCATTTGATCCTGACCCTATATATATATATATATATATATATATATATATATATATATATATATATATATATATATATATAACTGTCTTAAACTTTTGAGAGATTCTGTGTAAGAAGTTGGAGTAAGCTTGTAAAAATTTCTTAATAGACCATTTTAATCGTAAATTAACCATGAAATATATGCAAGGAGACCCTTTTTACCATAGAATAATCTTAAAAAATTTGAGGCCATGTGTTGTAGGTCGCCTTGCATACCCTTATATATATATATATATATATATATATATATATATATATATATATATATTCAAAACACGAAGAAATCAAAGATAAATATTTCTCCGTACTTGTTTTCTTCATAAGTTCGAAATAGATATATCTTTGCTTGTATTTGTTTTCTACGTAATTCCAATATTAAATACCGTTTAATCCAAAGTCAAAGCACGAAGAAATCACATCTAAAGTCCATTCCCAACCTTACGGTGAAATCCATCTACTCCACCTTCCTCGTTCTAGCTATCGATTCTGATGGCTGTAATTAAGAATATCCAAGAGGAAGCCTTAGGACGAAAACGGTCCCTTCGTTATTACCAAATCTCACCCTATATAGAAGGGAAGTCGTGAGCAACCGCGAATTAGCACCATCACGGTATGGGGAACGAGCATCTGCTGCAAATCCAAGATCCTCGTAGCAACAATATCTACCACAAATTCAAGATTCTCGTAGCAACAAACATCTGCCGCAAAGTCAAGATCCTCATAGCTACGTGTGAAGACATAGCTTCTCAATGGTTTTGATGAAGGCAACAATGTTTATTCAAGGTTTTATGTACAAAAGAAAATGGATCAAAGACTTCAAAGTTAGAACAAGTTTCATATTAATTCAAGTCTTGAAGATTTCTCAAAGAAGGAAAAAGAAGAAATGCATAAGACTTGACTACTCTTGCAAGATAGGATTAATCAAACTTTTGTATATGAAATTCTTGACTAAAACAAATCTTAGTGCTCAAGTTTTATAATCATGTTTTAAAAAGTCATTCTTTCATTTAAAACCTTGAGAAAACATTTTTCAAAGTTTATCTAAAGTCTTGGTCATAATTTGAGATTATATATGGCTTAGAATCATTTGCATTAAGAATTTTTCAAATTTTACACTGATGCAATCGATTGTCATCCTGATGCAATCAATTGCACTAGGCTAAAATTTCAAATTTTTTGCACGTTACACTTGGTGCAACCGATTGTCATTCTGATGCAATCGATTGCACCTGAAGCTTTTTTTTTTTAAATTCTTTGTTTAAATGCATCTTTTCATGGTACCTCTTACTTGCATCTTTTCCATTCATTGTATAATAATTTTCAGAAATTCTTTCAAGCATTGCCTTGATTATTGAATGGGTGCATGCACACTATATATTAATTTCAAAGTTTCTTTTGTCATTCACCTTCTTGCATACAATTTTCAAACATCTTTATTCTCTAAAATCTTTCATTTTCTCAAGTGTAAAAAGTCATAATTTTCAAAGAGTGAAACCTTGTCATTAAACTTTCATTTCAACCATTATAGTTTCATTCTTGCATCACAAAACACTTGTATATTCTAAATAAAGATTACTTGTACAAGAAGAAGATCAATCTTGTGATTGATATATTGAAGATTCAAATTTTCATCTACTCACTCACAAATTCAGAACTATTGTAAAATCCTAAAGCTCCAACAATTGTTTGGTTTTAGGTGTTGACTATAAGGGAAGGATTGTTTCTCTTATAGGGTTTGTTAGAATCCTTGTTATCCGGATTGTGGATACAAGAGGTCCATTGTAAGAGTTATTCTTGGTTGGACTTTAAACTTGTAAAATCCAAGAGGGTGTTCTTGGTGGTTGATAGTTAGTGACTTGTATAGAAATACTAGGAAGAGTATTATCTTGTCCAAAACTATAGTGAAATCCCTTTCATGTTGAAAGGGGAGTGGAGTACTCTCGACCTGTGAGGGGAACCACTATACGTCTCAGTGTTCTTTACTTTTCGCATTTACCGCTTTTCTCACTTAGAAACTTTTAGGAAAAGTAAAATTCAAAAACCGTCAAAAATCCGGATAATTGTCTAAAAGCCTAATTCACCCCCCCTCTTAGGCTCTCATATAACTTACAATTGGCATCAGAGCAGGTCTTAGGTAACTTGTTCCTAAAGATCCAGTATGGCTTCCGCAAGTTCAAACCCGGTTTTCAAAGATGGTGGAAGTAGTAACAAGCCCTCACTTTTCTCTGGAGAGTATTTTAATTTTTGGAAGATTCGTATGAGAGCACATCTTGAAGCACAAGGAGAAGGTATATGGGAAGCTATTGAGAATGGTCTGCATAATCCTGTGAATGTAGTCAATGGTGTTGGTATTGCAAAATTAAAAAGTACATATGATGAAGAAGACAAGAGAAAAGTCCTAAATGAAAAGAAAGCTATCAATCTTCTTCAAAGTGCCTTAAGTATTGATGAGTTCTTTCGTGTTTGTCAATGCAAATCCGCGAAGGAAATATGGGATACTTTGGTGGAGACTCATGAAGGAACCGCTGAAGTAAAAAGATCAAGATTAAACACATTAAGTCAAGAATATGAGATGTTCAGAATGCAGCCCCGAGAATCAATCCTCGACTTGCAAAAAAGATTTGTGCACTTGACAAATCATTTGAAAGCACTCGGTAAGACTTTTACTAACGATGAATTAAATCTTAAAGTGCTTAGATCCTTAAACAGGGAATGGCAACCAAAGGTGACGACGATATCAGAAAAGAAGAGTCTTTCTACAATGACATCCACTTCCTTGTTCGGAAAACTTCAAGAGCATGAGTTAGAATTTGAAAGATTGGAGAAGCATGCAATTCAAGTAAAAGATTCAAAAGACGTTGCCTTAAAGACAAAAGTAAAAAATTATGATAGTAATCAAGAGGATGAGTCCAATAGTGATGAAAATGATGATCTTATAAAAAAGTTCGAAAAGTTTCTAAGAAAAGAAAGAAAAAAGGAGATCATTAAAGAGGAAGAACCAACAAGAAAGATTAAATGCTTTGAATGTGGAGAAAGAGGACATGTTAAAAGTAAATGCCCTACACTTCAAAAGAAAAATAAAGTCAAGAGAAAGAATCATAAAAAGGAAAAGAAAGTATATGTAGACGAGGAAATAAGTTCATCGTCAGATGAAGAACATGTAAATCTTGCATTGATAGCAACACACCATTCCGATGAAGAAAAAGAAGAGATTAGTAATGAATTTTCTATTTATGATAATGATGCACAAGAAGCCATTAATGAACTCTTAAATGAATGTAAGGTCTTGTATAAAACAATATCCTCACAAAAGAAACAAATAACATCTTTAGAAGAAAAAGTTGATGTTATGGAAAAAGAATCAAAAGATGAAAAACAAAAGAAAATTAGTGAAGGAAAACAAGAGTTGGTATGTAAAAATTGTGAATCACTCTCTTTCCAAATTGTTCAATTAAAAAGAGTCCTTGAAAGATATGAGAAAGGACAAGTTGGATTAGAAGCAGTCCTTAGTCAACAAAGATACTCAAATGATAAAAGTGGACTTGGTTACTCAAAGTTTTCTAAACCAAGTTCTAGTAAAACAATCTTTGTTAAGGCTAGTGACCAAACTTCTAAAGAGAAAGTGAACAAACCTAAGAATGTGCACCCTTATCCTAAAAAGAAAAGATTTCCTAAAAAGAAATCATATATTCCAAGATATAAAAGCTATTTTGTTCCTACTTGTTTTTATTGTGGTATTATTGGCCATACACCTAATGCTTGCTATGTAAGAAACTTTAGTGTTGTAAGTGGGTATTATGCGTGGGTTAAGAAGGGAACTAACTATGATGGACCCAAAACACATTGGGTATCAAATCAAACTTAATTTTTTTTTGTAGGTTTGCTTGAGGACCACTTTAAATCTTTGATGTTTTGATAAGTGGTGGTTCTAAGTTTTTGATGGGAGAAATAAACTAACTTTCAAGTCTAGTTCAAAAGTCCAAGGGTTATTTCACATATGGGGAATACCTTAAAGGAAGAATTCTTGGCATTGGCAAAGTTGGAGCACTAACTTTCACATTCATTGAAGAAGTACTTTATGTTAAAGGACTAAAGGAATATCTTCTAAACAAAAGCCAACTTTGTGACAAAGGCTTCGAGATCATGTTCGCCAAGGATGAATGTTTTGATGAAGTCAATCTTGAGGTAAAATCTCATAGGTAAAATTTTTTTATATTTTTCATAATTTCTTTATATACTTCAAGTCTTTTCCCATCCTTTTTGTTAATGACAAAGGGGGAGAAGAATTGTGTATTATTGCTTGGTTTCTCTAACAAAATGTGCAGATTTCAAAACTCTCTAAATTCATGTATTAAGGGGGAGCAATATCCAAGGGGGAGCAAACTTTGGTTTGAGAAACAAGATTGGATCTAATTTTCAAGAATTGGGTTGTCATCATCAAAAAGGGGGAGAATGTGAAGGCATAGCTTCTCAATGGTTTTGATGAAGACAACAATATTCATTCAAGGTTTTATGTACAAAAGAAAATGGATCAAAGACTTCAAAGTTAGAACAAGTTTCATATTAATTCAAGTCTTGAAGATTTCTCAAAGAAGGAAAAAGAAGAAATGCATAAGACTTGACTACTCTTGCAAGATAGGATTAATCAAACTTTTAGGTATATGAAATTATTGACTAAAACAAATCTTAGTGCTCAAGTTTTATAATCATGTTTTAAAAAGTCATTCTTTCATTTAAAACCTTGAGAAAATATTTTTCAAAGTTTATCTAAAGTCTTGGTCATAATTTGAGATGATATATGGCTTAGAATCATTTGCATTAAGAATTTTTAAAATTTTACACTGATGAAATCGATTGTCATCCTGATGCAATCGATTGCACTAGGCTAAAATTTCAAATTTTTTGCACGTTACACTTGGTGCAACCGATTGTCATTCTGATGCAATCGATTGCACCTGAAGCTTTTTTGAAAAATTCTTTGTTTAAATGCATCTTTTCATGGTACCTCTTACTTGCATCTTTTCCATTCATTGTATAATAATTTTCAGAAATTCTTTCAAGCATTGCCTTGATTATTGAATGAGTGCATGCACACTATATATTAATTTCAAAGTTTCTTTTGCCATTCACCTTCTTGCATACAATTTTCAAACATCTTTATTCTCTAAAATCTTTCATTTTCTCAAGTGTAAAAAGTCATAATTTTCAAAGAGTGAAACCTTGTCATTAAACTTTCATTTCAACCATTATAGTTTCATTCTTGCATCACAAAAACACTTGTATATTCTGAATAAAGATTACTTGTACAAGAAGAAGATCAATCTTGTGATTGATATATTGAAGATTCAAATTTTCATCTACTCACTCAAAAATTCAGAACTATTGTAAAATCCTAAAGCTCCAACAGTTGTTTGGTTTTAGGTGTTAACTATAAGGGAAGGATTGTTTCTCTTATAGGGTTTGTTAGAATCCTTGTTATCCGGATTGTGGATACAAGAGGTCCATTGTAAGAGTTATTCTTGGTTGGACTTTAAACTTGTAAAATCCAAGAGGGTGTTCTTGGTGGTTGATAGTTAGTGACTTGTATAGAAAGACTAGGAAGAGTCTTGTCTTGTCCAAAACTATAGTGAAATCTCTTTCATGTTGAAAGGGAAGTGGAGTACTCTCGACCTGTGAGGGGAACCACTACACGTCTCGGTGTTCTTTACTTTTCGCATTTACCGCTTTCCTCACTTAGAAACTTTTAGGAAAAGTAAAATTCAAAAACCGTCAAAAATCCAGATAATTGTCTAAAAGCCTAATTCACCCCCCCTCTTAGGCTCTCATATAACTTACACTACGAGCATCTGTCATGAATTCAAGATCATTGTCTAACATAACGATAGGTCTTATAAATTTAAGAAACCCAATCTAAAATGTAAATGGACATGATTTTAAGGTAGCTCGAAGATGAACATTAAAGTGGATCTCATACACACTGGCCAAAATAGATGGAGAAAGGAAACCTCGTGGATTCAGCGGATCCATCAATCGGCTACGAAGGATGAACTGACAGGATGAATTGAAGCACATAGTGAAGAAGAAAGTAGTCTCTAAAGAAGGTCGAGGAAACCGCTAGCACGATCGAAAGACTATTAGAAACCAACTCATTTCTAAAGTAAAATAGATGGGATGACTCTAATGTCTTACTACTTAAGAAAACTTTTGAGAAGTAGGGATTGTATGTGTGTCGACTATACTGACTTTGATTGAGTATGCTCGAAAGACTCATATCCACTGTCTAACATAGATAAATTGGTAAACAACTCGGTCAGATACAAGATATTACCATTCATGGGTGTTTACTCTAGGTACAACCAGATACCCATGTTTGGACCTCATAGGAGGGAAATAACATCCATGACCAAGTAATTTGACTACCAATACAATGGGATGTTCTTTGGATTGGAGAATGCAGGTGCGACATACCAAAGGACGATGGATAAGGCCTTTTAAGAGGAGACAAGTAAAACGCTAAAGACATACAGGGACTCATATAATTTCGAAGATAAATCAATCGCTAGACGTCCGGACGCAGACAAGTATCTCTCAAGGTTTTTCCAAATTTGAATAAATAAATCTTTTTCCTAAAATAAATGTTTTACGTATGAGTACTATTATAATCCTCAATAATATGACATAGATTGTATTTATGAATTAAGATCCCACTAGATAAATAAATAAATATCATTATCCATAAAGGTAGCAAGAAAACATAAGAGTATAACACCCTATTTATATTACAATTAAAATGAAATCAAGTCTCTTCATCTTTATATGATGCACCGACATCCTCCACCAAGACCCCGTCTCAAATGACATTGAATGAGTCAAGTTGCGAACGAGGAATAAGGATATCCAGACGAAGTGCTTCCACTTGGTCGAAGGCTCCATACAACCTCTTAAGAGTTTGTTGGAGGGAGTTGTCAACCTCATTCCTCAGTATAGCCATATGTCCCTCACATGCTTCACGATCCTTAGCCCGAGATTCCTTTTCTTGTTGAAGGGCTCCCAAAGCCTCGTCAGAACGGGACTTCATCTCTGCCGCTGTAGTGATAGCCTCCTTTTTAGAAATTTATCCGTTTCCATAGAGTATTTAAGCTTAGCAATCATGAAAGCTAGAGAGGAAGGAGACCCGTGAAGTTTTGCCTCCTTTTGAAGAGACTCTACACGGCTAGCCTACTCTGAAAGGGCCCACACTCACTGTTAAAAGTTAGATCTGTCTTGTTTCCCTTTCCAAGTATCCCTTTCCTTAGAAGGATTACCCATGGCTAAAACATCACTCAGCTAGCAACATCCAAGGAGAATAGAAAAGCAGTTGGATAAGTGTAGAAAGTGGCCTCTAAGAAGAGCTCCATATTCTCAGCTACCAGAAGGTTTTGAAGATAAGTAATATACTCTTTAGTTATTGCAGCTAGTGCCTCCTAAGAAGTGCGGGGAATTTGAGATGGAAAAATAGCCGACATCTTGTGAAGATGAGTGGATGACCCGGAAAAATCACCTCTAGGCTGTCGGGTCAGTTTAGCTAAATCTCCCTCTGGTGTGAGTAGAAAAGTATATTTTATAATTATCATATCCATAAAGACTGGTAGTTTAAAAGACATTTCAAAAGTTTTTAAGATGTTAAGTAGATAAGGGTTTTATATCTTTTTTTCTTATACGTGAAAGTAAAAGACAAAAAGTAAAATGGTGATTTTGATGTTAACAATAAGAAAACTTGCTAGGGGTAGATTCTGTCATTACATATTTATCATGCATAACCATAGTCAGTAATATGCTCTTTTACTTAAATATTAATATTACCACTTGTTGCTCTTATACGTATGTCATATCGATCTCAACATCATGAAAAAGGTGATTTACCTAATGATTGATATATCGGTCTATTAACCAGCACAAATAATTAAGTTCAAATAATTATAAAGCAGCAAGTCTCCACACCGATCCTACTACAGTACATGTGTATATTTAACCTATCCTTATGTATAGGCATTAATATCCAATAAATGATAATCTTGACTCTAGTAGTGACAAATGTAACACCCAATTTGATTATTTAGTCGTTTTGTGATTTAGTTTGTGTGATTATTTTGGCAATTGACTTGGTTAAGGGTATGTGTGTAAGGGAGGGCGTGAGAGTATAGTGGAATAAATTTAATGAAATTAAGTCTTAGGACAATATTGTAATAATAATGATATGAATGATGAGAAATTCAATTATTAATAATATTATTATTAATATTATTATTAGTGTTATCATTATTATGGTTACTAACATTATTATGATTATTATTAGGATTATTATTATTATTAAGAAAATTAAGAGAATTAACCATAATTGGAGGAAAGTGGGGAAAAGTGAAATTCTGGTATGCAGATCTCAGATGTCGTAAGACCGTGCTTAATTTCTACCTAAGACTCTCCTAGGTAAGAGAACATCCTCAATTCCCTTTCAATCACAACAGTGACAGAAATTACAACTCAATGCAAACAATCCAGGTCTAGTATCAACATGATTCAAGAGAGGCTCACAAATACACAAACCCTAAAACTCACTAAGCAACAATGTATTTTCCACACTTTGATTAGGTTAAATCCATCATATTTATAACCATAAACTAGACTGGATTTGGGCTTAAAAAATGCAGTAATTATGTTACACAGAATCTGCAACTTATTCTCCTCAAGAATAGTTTCTTCAATCCAAAGTTTCCTAAAATGTTTCCACACTTAGAAAACGACATCTTCAAATTCAAACAGAATCTCTGATTCCTCAATCTTAACGGCACCTAGGATAAACAAATATTTCCACAATATTCTGAAATATGGGAAAAAATTAGCAGTATCAAAAATGCAAAGTAACAAACAAAGATGTCGAATCATCATGATAGGACATCTTGTCCAACATCTTGTTCTTCAGTTTGTTCTTCATGTTAGGACATCTTGTCCAACATCTTGCTGTCAAGTTAGTTTTACCAAAATTAATGTCAATCTCAAAAGCTTGGACTTATCAATCTCCCCCTTTGGCAGATTTTGGCTAAAACTAACTAAATAACCCTTGCATACAAATACACAAAATGTCAGAGGCAAAAATCAGAATAGCAGCGGAAATAATATAGCCCCCCCTCAATCAGTTCCTTCTTCTGTAGCATGTGGTTAGCACTCTCCCCTTCAACAGCAGCAGCTAATGGTTAGCAGTGGTTAGTTAAGTTAATATTACTCCCCCTTTTATCCATAATATGATAAAGGTAGTTAACTAACTAAACAACCAAACATTAAGACAAGCAGAACAAGAGTTTAAAGTACAGATCAAGCACATGAAGTGCCAAAAATATCTTGGGCATTTAGCCTTTACAAAACATAACCACAAAAAAATGAATAGTACTAATAGACATCGTCTTCAGTAGCCTCATCATCCTCTTCCTATTCTTCTTCTCCATAAAGATCATCATCTGACCCAACATCTTCAGCATCAGCCTCATCATCTTCGTCTACATCCTTTTCAACATTATCTATACCACCAGCAGCTTCAGTTCCCTTGTCCTGTTCAGCTGTCAAGACCTATATCAACTGTTCAAGCTTTGCCTTCCTAGTTGTGCTGGACTTGATGATGGCATCTAGATCCTTGCAAGTCTCCTTCATCTGAGCAATAATATCATCCTTTGAGGTTGCAGGAGGATATGTTTGAACATATGTCGAAACAATATTTGGGACATGATTCCCCGCAAACAGCTTATGGTGCAAAGTCAAAGGATATTCCCTTTTCATTGTATAATCAGCAGACACCAAGATACCAGGATGTTGATCCAAGATTATACCACAGATGAGATAAGGAAAACAAACAAGCATCTTAATAGCAGTTGATGATGCTTTCTTTAGAATTTGGTCAAAAATATAAGCACCAAAATAAAACTTCCTCTCTTTACCAACAACATATATGAACTTTCCAAGCCCATCGGAGATGGTTGAGGTATGGTTGGTAGGAACTGTAGCGAGCGATTTTGGACGCGGTTCTTAAGCGCTGGTCTCTCTCTGCGGTTGAGCTTAAACTACAGGTCGATTCATTTTTTATCCTATTGTGAGCTGAATAAGGAAGGGAAATAGGTGTCTCCAATTAACCCTGCTTGCATACTGAGTTTAAATAGCGGTCTGTTAGGTTACGGATGCTATCAATGTGGGGGGGCCTTTGTACTGGTTATTCGTATTTCGCCAATACGGTTCTTTCTTTCTTTTTTCTAGGCAAAGGGTTTCTGGCAGGGAAAAGGATTAGGATGTTAGGACTGATGCTTTTGAATTACTGCTTTTAATTGATGGAGATATGGGATTTGGGTTTTTTGTTGATTGCGCTCGCTAAGATCTTTTCTTTCGATCTTATGCCTACGTATTCCCGTTTACCGAAACAGGGAAATCAGAGCGTTCGTAGTTCCTCCTATTCTATGGGAGGAAATTGGTTTTTGGTGTCTTGTTCAAAGCCCAAGACGTGAAGCGAAATGTAGTTTGTATCTTGTTCAAAGCCCAAGATGTGAAGCTGAAAGGTCTATTTGTGTCTTGTTCAAAGCCCAAGACGTGAAGCTGAAAGACCTCGACTTTAGAGAGAATTTGTCATCTCTAAAGAGGGGAGAAGGAGAATTACTTTAACTGGGATACGCGGATCCGAGCAATGCCATAATTTCCGAAGAAAGGGTTTTAACCTGAAGGAGAAGACTTTAACTCAGTGTAGAGCAATGCCATCTTTCCTTAGGAATTTCTCATGCTAAAAGAGGGACAGTGGCATGGATATAGATGATCCAGAGGCTTGCCGCTTACAGCGATTAGGTGAAGGGAAAGGAGTTGTTGATGTTTGTGTACTGTGAACGGGGCACAACTTTGATGCTAAAAGGTTGATTGGATCAACCAGTGGTTTTCTTATACAAAGCCTAAGAGGAGGCTAATTTCCGCTAGGAAAATCATTATACAAAGCCTAAGAGGAGGCTATTTTGTGTCTCGTACAAAGCCCGAGAGAGAGGCTAAAGGTTTTTGACCCAGTGGGGCATATCTTTATACAAAGCCTAAGAGGAGGCTAACAAAGAATTCGACTCTTGCTTAAGGGATTTATATCTCGTACGAGGCCCGAGATGGAGGCAAAAAAAAGGGGTGATTGACTCAACGAGGGAATCTTTTGTGTCTCATACAAAGCCTGAGAGAGAGGCTAAAAGGTTGTTTTGACTCCACTGGGGAGAATTTTGGTATCTCGTACGAAGCCCGAGATGGAGGCTATTGTAACTGTTTCAGTTGAGTGACAGATCCAATATACTGATCTAAAAGAGAAAATCAGTTCTTATATGAGTAACACTGTACACAGGGATTTAATTTAAGGATCAGGGATATTTCCTTTTCTTTGAGGAAACGGGAAATCCAAAGGGTATTGAGACTATCCGAGTCTGCGGGTTTCCTTCCTATTTAACGAAGGGTGCTTGAGAATGTCTTTGAGACTCAAGGAAGTTAGACTGTCCAAGTCTAGAGTTTTATCTTTTGTACTATGCTTCGAGAAATAGTAGTAGACTCCATGAAAGGAATGTTCTATGAGGATGACTAGGTTCTGTTCCTATACCTCTAGGAGGTCGTCGGGACAATTTGTACGAAGCCCAAGAGGAGGCTGGAATCTTTTAAGAAGCCGACGGGTCCTTGTACGAAGCCCAAGAGGAGGCTATCATTCCCGGAGGAAGAGATCATTATACGAAGCCTAAGAGGAGGCTGTGAATACTTCTAAGAAGCCGTAGGGTCCTTGAATAATGCCCAAGAGGAGGCCGATGCTTTTAAGAAGCCCGTGGGTCTATCATCTCCTTTCCATTAGGAGAGATAACTTTTTTAAAGATAAAAACCACTGGTAAACGTGCGAGGTTTACTATCCAGCGACTTTTAGCTTTTAAAGAGGGTTCCTTAGTTAAGGTCCAAGATTATGACCGTAGTGGGTACCCAAACCCCGAGACATTCAAGGCAAGCTATCCACAAGGAATAGATCAAGTCAGGAAAGTTCGAGAATTTGGAAGAAACTCAAAGATGCCATTCACGGAGAATGCATTCATCTTGGGGAGTAGAGCTTCTTTGACGATTCCTAAGGAGGACAGCCGAAGAGAAGACTGTATCTGGTGCTCCTATTGGGGATCTAGGCGTCTATTTCTACGAATAAATGAAACGGCGTCACCTAGTTCTAGACGTAGTTGCCGGGGAAACTCGAAATATCTATACTATTATTACACAGTAGATATGAGTTTATGAAAGGAGACTTACAGTGAGCAGCCCCACAATACAGTTTATAATATGAAAGCAGTAAATGAAAGCGATAACCACTTACTCGGTTGTAGTGCTTCCATGCTGTTTGGTTAGTTGTTCAACAAAGAAAGATTAAAAACAACAGTATATTCAAAATCAAAGGAGAAAGTGCTTTGAAAAAGAAAGATTTGGGGCTTACAGCTCAAGGAGAGGCCCAGGGTTTTATCAGTGAGCGCACTGTTTGAATTTGTACAGAGGGACTTATACAAGTGACTGGGGCCCAAAAAGGTTTTCTGTACAAAGGGATGGGTCTTACACTCTCTCAAGAGGCCCAAAAAAGGTTTAAAGAAAAGAGCGGGGCTTATAACACGAGGGTAGGCCCAGATGGTTTTTATTTTTAAACGGGCGACGATCGAGCTGTTTACTTGTACAGAGGGACTTATACAATGAGTGAGGCCCAAAAAGTTTTTGTACAAGGGGGGATGGGTCTTACACTCTCTCAAGAGGCCCAAAGAGTTTTGAAGAAAAATAAATGGGTCTTACTACTCGAGGGTAGGCCCAGATGATTTTTGAAAAGGCGACGATCGCGCCGTTTGTTTTTTGACGGTATCGGGACTTATACAATAAGTGAGGCCCAAAGATGATTTGGTCAAAAAAAGGATTGGGTCTTACACTCTAATAGAGGCCCAAAGTGTTTTGAAAATGATTTTTGAGGGTTGAATTAATCCAAAACCCTAATTTGTTTTCAAAAATGTATTTAATTGAATAAAAATTCAATTAAAATGATCAAAAATTGTTTAACACATGGAAAACAAATTGTGATCTTGGATTAATGCTTCAAAAATTAAGTATTGACCTACAAAATAATTAGAAAGCATTAAAAGTTGCAAAATCAATGTAGAAAAAATATTTAAAATGCCAAAAACAATCAAAATATTAATTCTCTATAAAAATATCAATTATATGAAATAAATAATATTTTTGGGATTTTTTGATAAAATAAAATATTTTAACATTTTTGTGAATTATTAAAAAAAGAATCAACTCAAAATCATTAAAACTCAGAGAGAAATTAATTTTTGAATCAATTAAACAAAATCACAAAATTCAAATATTCAAATATATGAAAATGGCGCCAAGAACAACACCAAGAACACGCGCGTTTTTCAGTTTGCCCAGATTTGCATTTTCCATCCAATCTCACTGAATACGTAATTATAACATGCAATCCACATATCATTATGCTCGCCTCAACCTCCGATCATGTCTATGTACTTTAATTTCATTTAAATTAAACATACAACAAGAAATCACGAAGAAACCTCAAGAACCCTAATTTCTGCATGAAGGCTAGGATTTTTGATACACGATTCAAACAATGCAATTAATTGAGGGAAAACATTCCATGCATGATTATGAACATATGACCAAATTATTGTGCGAGGAAATATGCATAGATTGAGAGATGCCCAAGTTTAGGCTTACCTCCAAGTCGTGACAGCAAGTTCAGATGTGATTTTGAGTTGGAGGTGTTACAGATGAGTGGTGATGATCTGGATAGCTTCCCTACACCATATGGAGTGTGTTTGAACACTTGGATTGAATTGAAATGGACTGGATCAGTTTATGGCATCTCAGCTGCAACTTCACTTCAAACTTGTGTGGATGGCAAGTGATTTTGAGATTTTGATGTTTCAGAAGTTATGTGAGTGTTTGATCAGCTCATATGTGATATATGTGAGGTGTGTGAGTGATTGGTTTGTGCAGAATTGCTCTCAAACTCAAAACCCGATAGCTACCTTGCTAAGAAAGGCATTTTTGCCAAGAGAAAGAGATTTTGAGGAAAGCATCTGTTAGATGGCTTTGGTGTACTTAAACTGACCACAATTGAGCTCTATTTATAGTAGAGCAAGTTTGTTTTGCAAGGAATAGTGCATGGAAGCTGGTAAGTAGGTTCCCTCAATGTTGGCCAATGGAAATGAAAGTGTCCTCTAGCCATTGACTAGAGGTTAGGGCACAGAGCTTTGGTCCCCTTGGTCTTGGATAAGTCTTGACTGATTTCAGATGAGAATGGCTCAGTCCATGCCACCTTGATGGTTCCATTGAATGCCTCATTCCAAATTTGAAGTCTTGTCCCTATTTTGGCAATTCTAGGTTCAAAATGCTATTCTTTGTTCCTTGGACCTTGGAGGCTTGGCTCAGTGATTGTCCCCTTTGGATTTAATCCTCTGAGGTGTCCAAGTGGATTGGAGCAATTGCAATTGGCTGATTTTGGCAAATCGAGCCAAAATGCAAATTCTGCCTTGCCTTGACAGATTTCAGCAAGGCAACTTGCCAATGTTGTATCTCATGATGTAGGTTGAATTTGGCAATGTTCTTGGCCATTTTGGAAAGCTCTTACATGATACAACAACTGTTTGAACAAGTTTGGTTTTGATCTCTTTTGATTCCAAGTGAAAAATCCCCCTACATTTGGCAAAAAGTGAAGCATAATTCTGACTTAGTGAAAATTTCACTAAGTGTTGGAAAAAGTGACTTTTTCACTTTTCAGCCACTTTGATCATTCCATAACTCAAAATCCTTAATGAATTGGAATGACTTGTAGTTGAAGTTTTTGTAGGTGATAATGAGGGCTACAAATCCATCTTTGGATGAGAAAAAATGGCCTTGTGGTTTAGGAGTTATGGTCCTCCAAAGTTGGTACCTTTGCCACTTTATTTTTAACTTAGAAAAATTTCTAAGTTTTATGGTTACCCCTTTTACAAGTTATCTCACTTTTCTTGATTTTTCTTGATGAATGATGATTCAAATCATACATTAACATCATTTTAGGGTTAAAAATCCATTTTGGTGAAAAATCTCGAAAAGTCAAAGTTGACTTTTGTGCACAGTTGACTTTTTATCAGATGAATTCCAAACTGTGTAATTCTTCAGGAAATCATGTCCTTGACCTAAATCAAACTTGATGGACATGTTCCATGGGTGTCATAGGGTATATTCAATCATGTATTAGGGTTTGGGAGCATGTCCAAGTCAAAAGTCAAAGTTACAGTTGACTTTTCTCTTAAAACCCTAATTGTGGTGCAGATGAAATTGAGACTTGTTTCTCAAGCTTCTTGGATCAATCCATTGTTCCAAATGGATCAATATGGTATATTAGAGACCCTCAAATCATCTCTTGAGGTCTTGGCTCATGGTTTGTCCCAAAAGTCAACTTAGGGGTGAATTAGGTCAAGAAACCCTAATTCCTGATTTTTGATGAATGCATCCCCTGAGGCAAAATTGACTTGATGCATGGGTTCATGAGGTTCCATGAAGTATATTAGGCCATGTTTTGGATCGTTGCCTTGTGCCCAGATGAAAATTTCCATCTGGAGGCCCTGGTTGACCAAAACCCTAATTTGGTGACACTGTCGATCTTGAGACTTGATCCACCTAGAAGGGAGCAATCTTGTGCTTAATCCTTGAAGTGAGAGTCCTTTTTGATCCATTGTGGATGTTTGAGAGATTAGACAAGTTGAATATCATGTCATTTCTTGATTGATCCTTTGTCTAAGCACTCAGAGAGGGCTTGAAACCCTAATTTTGCTTGTATTGGAGGCTCACCCATCTTTGGGGAGACTAATGAAGCATGATGGTTCATCCATATTGTGATGATGATTTTCACAATGATGGGAAATCTTAGTGGTCAAAATTTGGGGTATTACAGGAACCCAGTTGATAGTACCAATTCTATGAAGAATTCCATACTTCACACTAAGCTTTCCAGCTGAAAGCTTTCTTTTGCTGGGCCAATGCTTCACTGTATTACAGGTGATCTCCTGACACGCCTGATCATCAGTATCTTCAAGCTCAGGTTGAGGATCTTCTGATCTGTCCAGAAACGTGTTGATCACTATGGAAGAAAATGTCACAACATTTCCTCTGACGTACACCTTCTTGTAGTCTTCAGTGTTTACATCAGCACATCCTTCAGGAATGTTCACCACAAATTCCTTGACTAGCTTCTCATAGCAAGGACCAAATTTTGTGACAGTCTTCATTAAGCCAGCAGCTTCATCACATCTTTGCATTGTAGGGCATTCTTCCCTAACTCCCTTTCCAAAGCAACCCTCCTTTGGTACACGTATTGCCACCTTTCCACATTTTCAGCAGCATGAAATGACACATTTTCCAGAGAAGACTTAGGAATAACAACAAGCTTCTTCTTAGAAGCAGATTTCTTGACTTGAATGATGTCCTGGACACCTTCTTCAACATCATAGCCTGACTCATTGTCAGACACAACCTTTCTCTTCTTGGATACAATCACAACCTTGCTTCAAGCTTTAGGAGAACCAGCAACATGTTTCTTGGTGCTCTTGGCAGGGGTGTTCTCCACAGCCACAACCTTACCTTTTCTGCAATTTCAGCCTCTTGGCAACACCATGGTGAAAACTCTTGGCAATAACCTCATTATCAGAGGGCAAGTAATCTACATTGATAACCTGATCAACATTTTTCCCACTGTTTTCAGCAATACCCTCAGAGGATTGACCCTTTGAATGAGATTCTTTTACTGCAGGGGATGTTCCAACATCTGTTTCAACATCTCCTACTACAGAATCAACAAGAGCGTGCAGATTCCCTTCTAACCCTTCATGATCAGGCACCTCAACCCTATCCTTTTCAACCTCAATCTCAACATCAACATTTCTCTTAGTCTCTACCTCTGGTTCAGTATCACGTACAGTGGTAGTAGGGAGAATTTGAGCAAGGGGTCTAGTAATCCCAATAATATTAAGATGACTCCCTTCATTTAAAGTTCTATCTACCAATTTTTCGATTCTCTTATCATAGTCAAATTTTTCTCTCTCAGTCCTAGGGTTAGAGAACGAATTATAGGTCTTTGAGGCATTACTTGCAGGAAGGTTCTTGGATCTTCTCACTGGAAGTTTGTCAGACTTGCAAGGAACCATGGCCAAGGGAGCAACATCAATCGCGTCTTCAACAGACACCTTCGCAGACTTAGCCCTAGATGTAGATGACGAAACATTCTCCTTCCTGGATACACCTTTTGAATATTGTTGGTGAGACATCTTTGAACACTTGAGAGTTGGAGAAAGGTAAGAAAGATTAGGTCTTTCTTTGAGATGGAAAATGAAGCAATTTGTGAAGAATGGCACGGTATAGAGGAAGCGTGCGTGAGAGCGGTTTAGGTATATTTGAAATGATTGACTTTGAAACACTCTCTTTATTTATTGGGAACACATATACACTTAAATAGTATTCCCACAACAAATTAACTGCTATAAATCCTCAGACAGGAAAATCCTTAATTTGCCCCTTAACACCTCAAATTGATTTTTGGAAATATTGATGGCACTCAAGTTGTCATAGAAAAATGTCACGACATCTTGTGTGACATTATACTCAGTCAACATTTGTTTCATCCACATGAGTTAAGAGCAACTACTCCCTGTTACTATGTATTCAGCTTCAGTAGTAGACGAGGACACATAATTTTGTTTCTTACTAAACCAAGAGATCAAATTGTTTCCCAAAAAGAAACATCCTTCAGAGGTGCTCTTCCTGCCATCAGCACTGTCAGTATCACAGTATCCCATCAACATGGGATTAGAATTATGAGTGTACAATAGACCATAGTCACATGTACCATTTATATTTGACACTTCAGGTCTTGGCACCATGTCCCAGACCTCATGCCTCTTGAGCTTCCCCAGTTCATCTTGCATAGCATTGATCCAGAACTCATCAATCAAGGCCTCCTTGACACTCTTGGGTTCAAATTTTGAGGCAAAGCAAGTACCAGCAATAACTTTTCTTGATCTGGTCATTATTCCATTATTCAGATCTCCATGATAAGCTTCTTAGGATGGTCTTTCTGAATTCTGATGGAATGTCCCTTGCCAATTGTCTCAGTCTCTACAGGTTTAAGATTACCACTTGAGTATGCAATTTCTTCAAAAACATCATAGGATGTTCCAACATTGTCTGTGACATCAGCTTCTGTGGTTGAGTCATCAACAACAACATAGGCACACCTCTTTCCTCCAAGATTTTCAACCTGCATAAGTCTCATCAAGTCCCTATAAAGTAGTTCCAGAATCCTTGAAGTAGCAGATGTTGTAGCTTCTTATGTGACATCTTGGTTTACTTCCCAATCTGACATTCACCACAGATTCTTCCTCCATCAATCTTCAGATTAGGGGTATCTCTGACCGCTGCATTTGACAAGACTTTCTTCATCTTCTGTAGATAACCAAGTTTTTGATGCTTCACTTCATCTCCTTTTGACATCAAGCATGTGGATGAACACTCTATCTCTAGAGGAATCCATACATAGCAATTATTCTTAGATCTGGCTCCCTTCATGACAACTTCATCTTTATCATTTGTTACCAGACACTCAGATTTAGTAAAGTTAACCTTGAGACCTTGGTCACATGGTTGACTGATACTTATAAAATTTGCAGCCAGTTCTCTGACAAGCAACACATTATCAATACTAGGTTACCCAGTATAGTCCTGCTTCCCAACACCCTTTATTTCACCTTTGGATCCATCTCCAAAAGTGACATAGCTAGTGGCATATAATTCAAAATCCACCAAAAATTTCTTGACACCTGTCATGTGTCTAGAACAACCACTATCAAAATACCACCCCTCTCTAGCAGAAGCTCTTAGAGAGGTATGAGCTATGAGAGCAGCAGTGCCATTCTTGGGAATCCACTTCTTTTCTGCTTTACCAACAACTTGCATCTTTCTGGGTTGTGAAGCAGATTTGGGATAGCCATGTAACTTGTTGCAGTAAGGTTTTATGTGACCAAACTTACCACAATGATGACATTTCTAGTCTTGCTTTTTGCTCCCTGAGGAATTTTTCTGATGTCTTTGTTGTTGTTGGGACATCTTTCTTGACATCTTTCGATTCTGCTTTCTTTTAGGATTAGCAGAATTCAATGCTAGCTCTTTACCTTTATTCATTACAACTTGATCATTATAACCAAGCCCTTTGATATCTCCAGCATTCCTCCAAAATTGAAGAATCTCATCTAGCATATAAGAACTGCTATTGAGCATTCTTACAGTTTTAGCCATATTGTCAAGTTTAAAGTTGAGCAATACAACTTCCTCCTTCAGGTCAGAGATGGTATCCAAGTGCTTCAATCTTTCAGCCTCAAGTCGAACGATAACATTATGTTGATCCTCTCCCAGCTGACATACTTCTGCACTTCTGATGCACAACTTCCTGTATGAGCTAGCTAGTTCATTAAACGTGAGTTCTCCAACATCTAATTCTTTATTAGAATCAAATACTCCAGTAAGAGCAGAAACTTGTTTAGCAGATTCTCTTTCACTTGAAGAATCATCTTCAGACCATGATATAGACAAGCCTTTCTTCTCCTTCTTGAGAAAAGTAAGACACTCATATTTGATGTGTCCAAATCCTTCACATTCATTGCATTGGATTCCTTTGCCTTTGTTAGGTTTCTATTCATTTTTGGACCTTCTTCCAAAATCCTTCCTATTGTTGATGTCGGATGACTGAGTCTTGACATTTGATCTTGACTCCCCATCCATCCTCTTTAACAATTGGTTGTACTATTTTCCAAGTAGCACAACAACTTTAGACAATTCTTCCTTGGAATTTGGTTCACATACACCTTGATTAGACACCAAGGCTATGCTTTTCTTCTTTTCAGATTTCTCACTGATTGCCAATTCAAAAGTCTGAAGAGATCCCATGAGTTCATCCACCTTCATGGTGTTTATGTCTTGGGCTTCTTTAATAGCAGTCACCTTCATGTCAAATTTCTTTGGAAGAGATCTTAGGAATTTTTGGATCAACTTAGCTTCTGGAATCTTTTCTCCTAGATCACTTGAAGTATTGGCTATATCAACAATGTTCATGTGAAAGTCTTGAATACTTTCATCCTCCTTCATCTTCAAGTTCTCAAACTTGGTTGTAAGAAGTTGAAGTCTTGATGATTTCACTCTAGAGGTTCCTTCATGAGCAGTCTTCAAAGTCTCCCAAGCATCTTTGGCAACAGTACAATTCTTTATCAATCTGAAGATGTTCTTGTCCACTCCATTTAATAAGGCATTCAATGCTTTGGAATTACCCTGGGCTAGCTTGTCATCTTCATCATCCCAGTCTTCCTCAGGCTTTATCATATCAGTAACCTTACCTTCCTGATCTTTAGCCTTTGGTGGATCCCATCCTTTGACCACAGATTTCCAAGCTTTACCATCCATGAACTTAATAAAGGCCACCATGCACACTTTCCAATATTCATAATTAGATTCATCAAGGATGGGCGGTCTATTCAATATTCCTCCTTCCTTGTCCATTGCACTAGAAAGTAACTTCCCTAAATCTCACCCAGATACAGAGCAGGATGCTTGCTCTGATACCAATTGAAATTTTGGTATGCAGATCTCAGATGTCCTAAGAGATGTCGAGATACTTGATCTCTGCTTTAAACACAATGACAAGAAGGAGCACAATAAAAATTGTAGAAAGTAAACGAACACACAGTAATTGTTAACCCAGTTCGGTGTACAACAACACCTATGTCTGGGGGCTACCAAGCCAGGAATGAAATCCACTAGATATTATTAATTCTAAGCTAAACAACCTCTAGTTTACAACTTATCACTTAATCACTACCCGTTCTTAATTTCTACCTAAGACTCTCCTAGGTACGAGACCCTTCTCAATTCCCTTTCAATCACAACAGTGACAAAAATTACAACTCAATGCAAACAGTCCAGCTCTAGTATGAACACGATACAAGAGGGGCTCACAAATACACAAACTCTAAGACTCACTAAGCAAAAATGTATTTTCCACAGTTTGATTAGGTTAAATCCATCATATTTATAACCATAAACTAGAATGGAATTGGGCTTCAAAAATGCAGCAATTCTGTTACACAGAATTTGCAACTTATTCTCCACAAGAATAGTTTCTTCAATCAAAAGTTTCCTAAAATATCTCCACACTTAGAAAACGACATCTTCAAATTCAAACATAATCTCTGATTCCTCAATCTTGAATGCCACCTAGGATAAACAAACATTCCCACAATATTCTGAAATCTAGAAATAAATTAGCAGTATCAAAACTGCAAAGTAACAGACAAAGATGTCGAATCATCATGATAGGACATATTATCCAACATCTTGTTCTTCAGTTTGTTCTTCATGTTAGGACATCTTGTCCAACGTCCTGCTATCAAGTTAGTTTTACTAAAATTAATTCCAATCTCAAAAGCTTGGACTTATAAAAAAGGATAAAAAACTGTCAGTACGTGAAAAGAGAAAGAAAGAAGGAAGCAGAGCTAGGGCAAGAGTAACCAATAGATTTTCCACCATTGTTAGAGAAAGAAATCTTGGAATTAAGGTAAGGGGTGAGAATGGGTTCTTTAATGGTGGTCTGAACATGAGAGGGTAGTGAGGGTTCCTTTCCCTCTTAGGATTTTTGTGCATTTTTCTTTTTCTTCTTCTTGATTTATTGCATGATTGTGTGATGAGTATTGTAAATTCGTATCTGTGTAATGTTATGATATGAATTCATGTTGTATGCTGATATTGGATATGAAATTCGTGTAGAATGTATGTTGTTGTTGTGTTTACCATGAAATCAGATATGGAAATTTTGGGGGTTTTGAGGTTAACGAAAATAGATTTCAAATGGTAGAAAACTTGGGTAAAATGATGAGTTAATGAAGTAGAATGAACCCATCAATATTAGACTGGTGTAGATGCTGTTTTGGGTCGGAATTAGGAGCTTGGAAGTGCTCCAATGGGGGAAAGATCGCACTGATGCGAAAAACCCATTTTCAGTAACAGACTGGCCATACGTGTATGCCAGGGGGCAATACGCGTATGGGGGACACTCCCAGAGGGCAATAAGCGTGTGATACACACCTCATCCCCATGCCAGCATGACCTTCTGTTCATACGCGTAAGAGAGAGTGGCCATACGTGTATGGCAAGGGCATTACGCGTATGGGAAGCTTTTTAGGGAGTTTTGGAGGGAAATCTCCTCTGGTCATACGCGTGAGGCCTTGGCATTACGCGTATGGAGGCCTGGAGCGAGGAAAAGTGGCCATATGCGTATGGGGCAGGGCCATACGCGTATGGGCAGGGCCATACGCATATGGGCAGGGTTGTAGTGCAATTTTCTCATTTTTGCAATTTCTGTCCCGATTTTGCGTGCGATGCAATTTCTCTTGATCCGTAAGACTAAAATGATATAATGGGACGTAGGGGAACCAGTAATGATTGTAAATATGATAAAACATGGGATTTTACGTGATTGTCTTTATGAGATGTGTTTGATGCTTGTGCGCCTAGACTATTGTCATGTAGACGGTCTTGGGATGTGGTGGTAATTCCTGAGGGAATTACGGTGAGTATGTGGCTCACGGGTGATCATTGAAGATCGTGAGTCATGCATGAATGATTATTGTATTGTGCATAATTGTGTGACATGCATTCATGTTATGTTGTGTGGAGATGAGCTAAGTGGGAATCCATGATGGGTGCCTAGTCTCGTCCGGACTCCATGTGGGAGTCGAGTGGAGATAAGTTGTAGTTCAGAGGAACGTATACGACTTATCTGGATTCCGACGGGAATCAGGTTCAATGAAGGAACCGTATGGATTGTGATGGTACCGCATGCATTGTGTCATGTAAGTTGAGTCGCATTGCATATGTATATGATTGAATGTGGGCTGAATATGCCAAGTATTAATGTGGCACTTGTATGTGCGTTGTAATTGTATGATTGGTGTGAGTTGTGTGTTAACTACTCCTTAGCATGTGATTTTCACCGTGTATTATTGAATGTAATTCTCACCCCTTTTCTGTTGTTGCGTCTGTGCTCCTTGAAAGTACAGATGATCAGGTACCTAAGTAGTGCTTGGAGTATGTGTCGCTATCTATCGAGTCATAGGAGTCGCTCTGATACGTAACACAGGAAAGACAATGATTTCGTTATTTTCTTTATGTTATTTGTTATTTGTTATCTGTTACGTATCATGATTTATTTAATGTTGTTGAACCACGAATTTTGTGGAGGTTGATTTGATACTTCATGATGATATTTGTGTTGATGTGACTAGGGATGTTCATGGACGGTTAATTTTCATAACCAATCCATAACCATAAATAATACATATGTCATAACCGGTTATTAAAACCAATTGTCATAACCGGTTTTCATTTTTGTAAAATGGTTATAAACCAGTTAATAACCGGTTATATCCATAACCAATTTTATAATTAGTCTTGATTTAATTTTATTTTAAAATCATTTTTGTAAGAAAAAATATTTATGTTAAAAAATAAAAAATAGTTTTTTAAAATTTTTGGAAAAAATATATTTTTTAATCATAAAAAAAATACTTTTTAATTTTTTGAAAAAAAAAATATTTTCTGAAAAAAATTATTTTTTTTCAAAAAAAAATTTCGCAAAAAATATTTGAAAAAAAAATAAAAAAATTTTGAAAAAAAATATTATTATATTTTGAAAAAAATATTTTCTTTTGAAAAAAAAATTTTGGAAATTTTTTTTTGAAAAAATTTTGAAAATTTTTTTTAAATAAAAAAATTGACTAATTTGGTTTTTATTTTGGATATGGATGCCCAAATTATGGATTTGGTTAAGACCATATTAAAAATATATCTAAACTATAGATTTGGATAAAACCATATTAATAATTAACCAGTTTTTAATAACCGGATTTAGATATGGATATGAATTATTTAAATAACCAGTTTATTTGAGCATCCCTAGATGTGAAATCCTACGTGTGGAACTCTGATTAATTTCTGCAAACTAATTTCTTATTTTTAATTATTATACGAATGGGTAGAGTAAGGTGTTACAACAAACACCTTTTGAGTGTCAAGTCACACCATGAAAACTAGTTTTAAGTAGAAAATCTAAAACAAGCATTAAGATTAAAGAATCATCCATGTTAAAGCTTGAGCAAAATTACATAAAATGCCATGACCTATTTAATACATGAATATAATGACTACATCTAAACCCAACAAAGAGATGTTTATCTACACTTACTCATTGTATCTGCCACTTAACCAGCACTTTCGCCTTCAATCTCTCTCTCTCTCTCTCTCTCTCTCTCTCTCTCTCGTTGCATACCAAAGTGAACCTACTCTAATTCTGCACTACCTCACTCCATAAAAACTTCCCTTTCAATGAATCGAAGACCCCTATTTATAGTTGCAGAGTCAGGGCGCTCGTTACGCGCACCACCCATCCTCACCTAGAAAGCCTGCTTTCTTCTAAGTTAAGCAATGCTAGTTGTCTGACAGGTGGCTCTAACCGCCTTGCTTCATTGGGTCCACCGCCCATTTGCTTAGCGAGCAAAACCTTACTTCACCATTAAGTAACTTAACATTGAATTGCAATATGGCTTACTGAGCTCACTAAACAGGCTTATCATCATGACCTAGCGAGCATTGCTTTGCGGGGAATTGCTCTAGCTTGGTCCTTGTGTGTTAAATTGTGGTTTTCCAGTCCTTTTTACTTGCTTTTAGTTAATATATGCTTGGAAAGTTCAAACAGGTTTTCTATCAGTTTTTATAGACAAATGGGATGGGGTTATATTAATTTCTTATAAACCAAGATAATAAGTGCCTACATATTTTACTAAATTTGACAGTTATCACCCTCTATGGGAGGACTTTGATCCTGTTCCAGACCCCATATGTTATTAGGGGTAGGGGATCGAGCCTGGTCCTTAACAACTGCTACAGTAAACCTGGGAGAATGATGGCTCTGACCGAAGGAGATCTGGGAGACTTTGACAGTAGGAGATGCGCCACCACCAACAAGAGGAGGAGTGGCAACCCGAGCCGAATGAGCGACTGTGACACCTTAAGCCTACCATTCTTTATAAATGGCGTAAATCTTCCTCAAAGAATCCATTTTATCTGCGAATGTGAAAAACACACGTCAATAAAAAACCCATAAGGGGACGACTCTATCTTCACAAAAAGTTTGCTTCCTATCTAGAGTACTAGCCACGCCCATAATAACACGAGTATCGATGGATCGTTTCCTCTACAGATAAGACTTTACTTCGTTAGAACCAAACACCTATTCATCACCAATATTTTCATAAAAAATATTGAGATCCTTCTTCCTCTCAATTTCATTAGGAGTGAGAGAATCCACACGGACATTATATGTAGGAGGCTCACGTTTAAAATGTACCCAAGTATAGTACTTTTGAAACTTATATGTGCATGAACAAGGTGGAAATCCCTAACAGTTGGAAGAGCAAGGAGGCCTAGTAGAAACATAAGAGAATGTGGAGCGGGCCCCTATATTACAAGGCTTTACCATCACAAAGTGATCCAGAAAATCATCCAAACTCTTATAAAAGGGCTAAACCAAGGATCTTCTTGATGCACCATGATGAGCCCCTAATGCCTTAAATTATTCCGAGAGGTATGTATCACAATGAAAAGATGGAAAAATAGCCAACATGAGGCACTACTACGAAAAACATGTTTCATGACGGTTGGAAAATGGATACAACCACGTCCGACCAACTGTTATGAGGTAAGGTGTGATTGTATGTATTTTAATAAAATAAAAAAAATGCAAGAGTAGAACAACAACAACAACAACAACAATAAGAAAAACAAGAACAAAAACAAGAACAACAACTATAACAAGGACAACAAAAACAAGAACAAGAACAACAAGAACAACAAGAACAACAACAACAACAAGAACAACAACAACAAGAAGAACAACAAGAACAACAAGAACAACAACAAGAACAACAACAACAATAACAACATCAACAGTAACAACAACAAGAATAACAATAATAACAACAACAAGAATAACAACAAGAACAACAAGAAAAAGAATAATAAAAACAACAAAAAGAATGACAAGTACAATAACAAGAACAACAACAACTAACATTGCTAACTTGAACCCGTGTTTTCCTTGTTTCATTCAAGTTGGAGAAGAGGTGATGAAGTTGTGAAATTTGTTAAAGAAAGAAATGATGTTTTCGAGTTTAGTTTATGGAAGAAATGATGTTTTTGAGCTTGGTTTAGTCGAAAAATAGAGTGTTGTAAATGGAAGATGATGTTTGGAGATAGAAGATGAAGTTTGTCTGAGTTGGAAGTTCATTTAAGTTTGAAGTTTAATGCGGACCACTAATGGTAGTGTCTTAAGCGTTGATACTCACTAAATGGGGGACAAAAATTTATTTAATAACGGTGAAGAAACTTAATAAACACGCTTAAAAATAAATAAAAACAAAACTGTAGGTTCCAATCTATCACAACTGTTACTTTAAACAACCGTTGTTGTATGTCTCAACATATCACAACGGTTACTTTTAACAACCGTTGTTGCATGTCTTTTTAAAAAATAAATAGAAAAACAAAACTGTAGGTGCTAGTATTCGAACTCATGACCAGACGCCACTTTTCACCACGATTGGAAGTTTCAACCGTGGTGAAAAGTGGCTTAAAAAAAAAATAAAAAAACTATAGGTGCTAGGATTCGAACTCATGACCAGGCGCCACTTTTCACCACTAATGGTACCTATGACTGTTCTGAATGGTCTTTTAGTAAATTCAAAGAAAAAGTGCCAAAAAAATTATTATCACGGTTAACAGAAAGATCGTTGTAAAATGGGTGTTCCGAAAGATCTATTTGGTAGTAGTGAGGGCTTCCAAGACCGATACTCGGTCCATAATTGAAACACCCTTATAAAAGTTCAAGCTCTCGAATGTATTTACGGGGGGAAACCTTAAAAAATGTCATCATCTCCAAGGGAAATTCTGCACTTTTGCAAGGGTTGCAAAAATTGGCACTACAAGTACGATTGTTACAGCATCAATGGTGATTTAGAGAGCATTTGAAGCCATTGGAGGCCAATCCTTCAAGGTAAATCATATGTTATTCTTCTTTATTCAATTGGTATTGTAAATTGAGTTATGAGTAGCTAAAATCCTATAGTTTAGGTTGTGTGTGATGAACCTTTTTCAATATTATTGGGAAATATGTTGATTTGACTTTGTATGAATCCATTGAGCTATAATCTTATTCAATTGCTTATTGTTCTTAATGTTTTTTATGTGATATACTCTTTTAAAATGATTTTAGGCACATAGGGAATACTGACCATTAGTCAATGTGTTGGACCTAGGGCAATTGTTCTACTTACGCTGCTTGAATAGGGATAGGAGACCCCGAGTATTGGCATAGGGAATAAACATTTTGTGCATCGCCTAATCCTGCTTACGCTGGTGGACTAGGGATAGGAAACTCCGAGTAGTGATTAGTGAGCTATTTCGCAAGGGATTGGTTATAGTGGTTGTGTTAATTCGCCGTGAGGTTATAATGATAAGATTATTCATACACGACATCAAACATTAACAAAAGAGAATCATGGGATTCCATACACAATCTGACCGTCTTTGTCATTTTGTTTAAACACTTTATTTACTTTTTCAAACTACAAACTGAAAGCCCCCCCCCCCCCCCCCATTTTACTATTTTCTTTACATTGCACAAATTTGTCTTGTTCGAACACAGTCCCTGTGGATTTGATCTTAATTATTACTTCGACACTATCAGTACAATTACCGAGAAGTCATCAAGTTTTTGGCGCCATTGTCAGGGACTGTTGATTGCAAGAGGGCAATTTTTATGCAATGTTTTATTTTTATTTTTAGTTTTTATTGATTTTTGTTTTATTTTCTTGTTCGTCATAGTGCTACTGAGGTATTTTCTGTTGGTGTATGCGCAGTTCAGGATCAACGATACTAGCATTTGATCCAGAAATTGAAAGAATCGCACGTGCTCGCAGAAAAGCAGTTAGAGAAGCAACTCTGGCCGACGGGACTCCATAAGGCGATCCACCACTGCTTTCTTTGGACACTGTAGATGAGGATAGCATGGTGTAGCGAGCGATTTTTGTTGGTGACGCGACCACCTTATCGCTAAAGTTTGGGTTTTCCCCCTCTAGGAGAAAGGGTGCTACTTTCTGATTTTTTATTTATCCTGTGAAGCTGGAAGGGAAAGGGAAGCTATCTAAAACTAACCTTGCACGCGAATGTTTAACTGAACAAACGCTTTAAAGAGATAGAGGGGTCCGGGGTCAGGTTATACAATGGGTAGTTGTCAATTACCCATCCTATATGTGGTTATCCACAGGATATTAGCTTTTAGGTTTCGCTTTATAATTGATAGTGTTTATCTGCTGATGGGTTGGGAAAGTTTCTTGGGAAGTATGAGTAAGTGGGTGAGTTTTTGTTGATGTTCGGGTGTTCCCGATGTTTTTGGTAAGGTATTAGACCTAAGTTTTGGTGTGAAGGTACTAGACCTAGAGTTTTTGATTAGTATGCTCGCTAAGATTTCACAATCTTATACCTACGTATTCCCGTTTAAACGAAATAGGGAAATCAGAGCAATCGTAATTCCTCCTATTCTAAGGGAGGAAAAATATGTTTTGGTGTCTTGTTCAAAGCCCAAGATTGAAGCTAAAGGTTTATTTGTGTCTTGTTCAAAGCCCAAGATTGAAGCTAAAAAGGTATTGAGAGGGAATTTGTCATCTCTAAAGAGAGATTATTGACTTTTGTGTGCCTTGATCAAAGCACAAAGTTGATGCTAAAAGGTTAATTGATTTGGCTAGGGGATTTCTTTATACAAAGCCTAAGGGAACTCTCATGAGAGAGGCTGGGTTTCTGCTAGAGATCGATCCAGAATGCTCGGGGTTTTTTCCTACGGTTGTAAGGAACTTGAGAATGTCTTTGAGACTTAAGGGGATTAGACTGTCCAAGTTTGCTGGTGTGGAGGAGTTTTATCTTTTGTATGATGCCTCCAAGAGGAGGCAAAAGCATTAAGGGATGAGAATCAACCCTTAAGTAGCTTGAGGTCTGACACTGGAAACACTGCTCTAGCAAACGATGACTAAGTTCTGTCTTATACCTTTAAGAGGTCGTCAGGGTCCTTGTATTACGCCCAAGAGAAGGCATGAGAACTTCTAAGAAGCCGAAAGGGTCCTTGTACAAAGCCTAAGAGGAGGCGGGGATGCTTTTAGGAAGCCCGTGGGTCCCGAACCAAGAGAAGTTCAAGAAATGCAATTCACAGAGAAGAGATCATTTCAGGAAATTTCGAGGTTCGAAGAAACTCAAGAGATGCTATTCACAGAGAATAGATCAACTCCGAGGAGTAGAATTTCTTTGACAATTTCTAGGGGTGACAGTCTGAGAAAAGGTTCACCGAGAATACTGTTTTTTTTCGTTGTTCCATATTGTTTAACCCCAAGAGAAGGGAAGACTGTATCTGGAAATCCTATGGGGATTTAGTTTTGTTTGTATTTAAGAGTGACCAACAAGCTTTACCTAGTTCTAGACCTAGTTGCCGGGGAAAACTCTAAATAACTATACTAGTATATATACAGTTGATATATGACAAGTATTTTAAAAGGTATGAAAGAAGACTAACCATGCGCAGCTTCCCACAATACAGTTATATATATATATTTTACGTGTATTTAAAAGAATGAAAGAAGACAAACCATGCGCCGCTTCCCACAATACAATTATATATATATATATATATATATATATATATATATATATATATATATATATATATATATATATTAAAGCGAGTAAATGAAAGCTGTTAAAACTTACAGGTGAGCGAGCTTCCATGCTGTATTGTTAGTTGTTCATAGAAATTAAATAAAGTTTTGATAACAACTGTATATTTGAACCTAAATCAAAAGGGAGTTGTTTGTGAAAAAAAATGGTTGGGGCTTATACTCAAGGAGAGGCCCAAGGTTTAAACAGTGATTGTACTGTTGTTTTGAATATCGTATCGGGACTTATACAACGACTGAGGCCCAAAAAGTTTTGGTCAAAAGGGGATTGGGTCTTACACTCTATTAGAGGCCCAAAGTTTATTTTTGTACAGGAGACGGGGCTTACAACTCAGGGAGATGCCCAGATGATTTTGAAAAGGCGACGATCGCGCCGTTGCTTTGAAAATATACAAAGGGACTTATACAATATGTGAGGCCCAAAAATGTTTATTTACAAAAGGGGTTGGGTCTTACACTCTATTAGAGGCCCAAAAGTGTTTTTAAGAAAAGGAACGGGACTTATAGCTCGAGAGAGGCCCAAGGTTATTTGTTTGAAAAATGGCGATCGCGCCGAGGTTTGAAAACACAGTGGGTCTTATACGACGACTGAGACCCAAATTATTTTGGTTTTTAAAAGGGGTTGGGTCTTACACTCTATTAGAGGCCCATCAGTGTTTCAAAAAGATTGATGAGGGTGGAATTAATCAAAACCCTAATTTTGTCTAAAATGGAATTGATTTTGTTTAAAAATTAATAAAAATTATTGAAAACATGTGAAAAATGAGTGGTGATCTTGGATCAATGTTTCAAAAATCATGTTTTTATCCACAAAATGATTGAAAACCATTTAAGTTTGGAAAATCAAGAAGGAAAAAATATTTTAAATGTTAAAAACAAATAAAAATTAATTCTTTTGCTAAAATATCAAGTATATGAAATAAATAATATTTTTGGGAAATTTTTGTAAAATAAAATATTTTAACATTTTTGTGAATTATTAAAAAAAGAATCAACTCAAAATCATTAAAATTCAGAGAGAAATTAATTTTTGAATCAATTAAATAAAATCACAAAATTCAAATATTTGAATATTTGAAAAGGGCACCAAGAACATCTTGGTCTTGCCCGCGTGCTCTGTTTTGCCCAGATTTGCATTTTCTCATCAATCTCATTGAATACTTGATGAAATCACACAATCCACATATCAATCTACTCGTTTTCACCTCACGGTCATGTTTATGGTCTTTAATTTCATTTATTTTAAGCATGGAATAAGAAATCAAAGAGAAACCTCAAGAACCATAAATTCTGCATGAAGGCTCAGAAATTCCATGCACGATTCATACAAAGCAATTAATTGAGGGGAAACATTCCATACATGATTATGAACATATGGAAAAATTATTGTGCGAGGAAATATGCATGAATCATGAGATGACCAAGTTGAGGCTTACCTCTTGCAGCTGGTGATCGTGTTTTGAGTTAAAGGTGTTACAGCTTTGTTCTAATGATGTGGACAGCTTCCCTAGGTGCTATGGAGTGTGTCTGAATGCTTGGAGTGGTTGGAAATAAGCTGGAACTTAAAATGGTACCCCCAACTGCAAGTCTGCTAAAAGCTTGAGCAGTTGGATGATGATTTTGTGAAATTGGTGTTCCAGATGTTGTTTAAGTGTTTGGATCACTTCTATATGATGTTTATGAGGTATGTGTGTGATTGATTTGGTTGGAATTTCTCTCAAGCTCAAAACCCAATAGTGACTTGCTTTGGAAGGCAAAATTAGAGTGAAAGAGGTGATTTTGAGGAAAGCATCAGTTTGGGTGCTTTGGTGTACTCAAACTGATCACAAATGAGGTCTTTTTATAGTGTGTCAAGTTTGTTTTGCAAGGAATAGGGAATGGCAATTGCAGCAGGCCTTTGGCCAATTGGATCACTTTGGAATCTCAAGTCTCCTCTAGCCATTGACTTGAGATTAGAGCACATGCCTATGGTCCTTTGATTCAAGGATAAGGCTTGACTGAAGTGTTCATCTTTGCTCTGACACATGCCACCTCTAAGCATCCATTGAATGCCTCAAAACAAAATTGGAGTCTTGAGGCATCTTTAGCTTTTAGGGGTGCCAAACCTATATGTAGTTCCAAAGACTTGGGAGGCTTATAGATCAGTGTTTGTTCCTCCTTGGTCTCCCCCTGAGGTATGAAGATGGATAAACTTGTTTATCATTTGCACAAATTAACCAAATCGAGCCCTAATGCACAATCTGCCTTGCCAAGACAGTTTGCAGCAAGGCATGTTGCAGCTGTCATAACTCCTAGCTTAGATGGAATTTGATGGAGTTCTTGGTCACTTTGGAAAGCTGATGTATCCTACTTTAATGTGATGTCCAACTTTGGTTTTGAAGCAACTTACATTTGGTTGAAAAATGCCTCAAAATTTTGGAAAAAGTGAAGCAGATTCAGACTTAGTGAAAATTTCACAAATTCAGTGTTGGAAAATTTGTGTTTTCAGCCATTTTGATCACTCCATAACTTGAAATCCATGAGGAATTGGAATGAGGTGTAGTTGACACTTTTAAAGTATTCCATGAGAGCTATAAATCCATCTTTGGACCATCCAAAATGGTTGTTTGGATCTCAAGTTATGATCCTTGGAAGTTGGTACCCTAGCCACTTTGTTCCATAACTTAGAAAAATTGTAAGTTTTTATGGTTACCCCTTTTACAAGTTATCCCACTTTCTTTGGTTTTTGTTGATGAATGATGATTCAAATCACATATTAACATTGTTTTAGGGTCAAAGAACCATAATTGTGAAAAATCTCAAAAATTCAAACTTGACTTTTGTGCACAGTTGACTTTTTATCAGATGAATTCCAAACTGTACGATCCTTTGTGAAATCAAGTCCTTGACCTAAATCAAACCTAATGGATATGTTCCATAGGGGTTGTAGGGTGTATTGAATCATGTCCCAAGGTTTGAGAGCATGTCCAGGTCAAAAGTCAAAGGTACAGTTGACTTTTTCCTCAAAACCCTAATTGTGGTCCTGATGAAATTGAAACGTGTAGATCAAGCTTCTTGGATCAATCCATTGTTGCAAATGGATCAATGTGGTTTATTAGAGACCCTCAAATTATGTCTTGAGGTCTTGGCTCATGTTTTGTCCCTAAAGTCAACTTAGGGGTGAATTAGGTCAAGAAACCCTAATTCCTGATTTTTGGCGAATGCATTCCCTGAGGTCAAATTGACTTGATGATTGGGTTTATGAGTTCCCTTGGAGTATCTTGAGTTATATTGTGAAACATTGGCTCATGCCCAGAGGAAAATTTCCATCTAGAGGCCCCAGTCGACCAAAACCCTAATTTGGTGACACTGGCGATCTTGAGGCTTGATCCACTTGGAATGTTGCAACCTTGTGCTTGATTCTTGATGTGGGAGTCCTCTTGATCCTTTATGGGTGTTTGAGAGGTTAGATAAGTTGAAGATCATGTCATTCCTTGATTTATCCTTTGTCTAAGCTCTAAGAGGGCTTAAAACCCTAATTCTTAATTGTAGTGAATACTCAACAATCCTTGAGGAGACTGATGAGGCATGAAGGTACATCCATATTGTGATGATGATTTGCACAATGATGGGAAATCTTAGTGGTCAAAATTTGGGGTATGACACATGGCAGCACCAATACCCCAAACCATGGGGGATTAGCGTAAAAGAATCGACAAAAGATAGGTTTCTAGAGGGTTTGTACCTGCAAACCCCGCTAACTTTGATATTAATAATTATATGCATTCAGGTTTAAGAGACAATTTGTTGGACGAGACGATATCAGAGACCCGTGGGCTCATCTTGCACACTTCTTCAAAACCGCTTCGATGTGCAAACCAGATGATGTCACGGAAGACCAAGTAAAGTTACGGTTGTTTGTTTTCTCACTTATTGGAAGGGAGAAAGATTGGTTACAGTGCCTTTCTAATGGAACCATTCGAACATGGAAGGAGTTGGAGGATAAGTTCCTAGAAAGACAGCACCAATCAGTTTAGTGAGAGAAGAGCAGAAATTGTGAATTTTGAGCAACAAGACACAAAATCACTGTATGACTCATGGGAGAGGTTCAAATAATTATTTCGCAGGTGCCCGAATCATAATATGAATAATATGGAGCAAATTCAAAATTTCATTAAAGGCCTCAAGAGTCAGACACGCGTGTTGTTAGATGCTTCATAGGGAGGCACAATTAGATCAATGAACGAACACAAGTCAAAGATTTAGTTGAGAAATATGCTTGAATGAGTACCGATCCAAGAGCAAAAGGTCAGTCAAAAGTAAAACGGTAGGCACCCCTAAAGGTGTGTTAGCTGTTGATACTCAAACTGTACTTTTAGCTCTAATGGAATCATTAAATAAGTAGATAGGTGTGGAGGAGGACATGAAAACGGAAGGTGCTCTTTAGAATGGTCAAGTGAAGAAGTCAAATTTTCTAATTTTCAGAAGAATGACCCTTATTCCAACACCTACAATCCGGGATGGAAGGATCACCCGAATTTTCGATGGAGCAATAACCAAAACCTAAGTGGAAATCAAGGTGTGCAACAAAACCAGCAAGTTCTCATCCAAAGGAAACCTTCACAACTGGAAGAGACCCTGCAAAACTTCATCAAGGTCACTCAAAGTAGCTTAGATCATGTAAATAAGAATCATGAGACCATGAGTAGAAACCATGATGCATTTGTAATACCCTAATTTTTACCCCTATGATTTCACACGTCATTTGCATTTTATACCACAAACAAGATCATGCATTGGTTCCTCTATCCCTCTCATCTTTGGGTTTATGCCTTGCAGGGATCACCGAGCATCTATGTGTTTCTTATTTACCTTTATTTTATTAACCTTTAATCAAAACCCAAAAAAATATGTTTGTTTTCCTTTTACTAACTTTTTCAGGAAGAGGTTTGGAATCAAGAATATCAAACACTAGTTCCTCAGCTCGAATGAATTTCATCTGAACAAAGTCAAAATTAATGTGCAAACAATTCAAAATCATTTGATCAAGAGTTTCCCAAGATTTGATTGTTTATTACTCAAGAGACTCTAAGGTTCATATGTTTATTTTCATGCCTTCTTTGACAAGTAAAAAAAAAATTGAGGCAGAGCCAAGACAGCACAACAAAAAGCCATTTATCTCATTTTTTCACTATGTTAATCGATTAACCAAAATTTGCCTAAAATGGGTTAATCGATTAACACGTGCAATTTTTGGCTAAAAACATCAAATTCAAATTTTGCAGCATTTTGACACCAATTTTCAAATGTGACCTCATGTGGAATATTCTAGATCATGCAAAATCATCACAAAAATAATTCCCCTACCTCATCATAATTAATTCCCACCATACACCCTCATTAATCACCACTTGATCTTGATTTTGCCTCCAAATTCAAATTCCAAGCCTAATTTTGGCTCCAAACCAAGCTCCAGGCCACCAAAATTCCCAACCCTAAATTCTATAAATAGAGGCCTCATTACATTCATTCTACAAGCTTTTGATATCCAAATTCACCTTGCAAAAATTTCTCTCAATTCTCCTTAACTACCAAATTCATCAAAAGCTCATCCTCCATTAAAGTTAGTAAGCTTTTCCTTGAAGCTTACGAATATTTGAGCTAAACCTCCATCAAAACACTTCATCAATATCAAATTCTCTAGTTCAAAGCTTTGGAGTGTGGTTCTTGAAGTTGATTTGAAGCATTTTCAGATTTGGAAGTGGTAAACACTTGATCCATCATTGTTGTGCTTAATTCTCATCTTCCACAATGTGATCTCTTGTTGATCTTTGTTGCTTGATTCTTTGAGAAACATTTTATGATTCCATTGGTGTTAATTGCTCTTAATTTGATGGAATTTTCGTGCTCAATTGCATCCATGATCATGAGGTGTTTGAAGAAATGATTGAATCATGGAATGCTGATTTTTTGTGCTGATTTTTTTGCTGTCCTGCCAGTGTTAATCGATTAACCAATTTGTACATGCAAATGGTTAATCGATTAACCAGAGTCAAAATGTGTTTTTTGGCTTATTTTTGGGACTGTTTTGAGTTCTTTTCTTCCTTCTTCCATTTCCTTTGGTATTGTCGTGAATTGTGGTGTTTGTTGATCAAATTTCTCTTTAAATTCCATGGACTTTGGGTGTTTGATGAGGTTGGATAAACCTTCATTAGTTAAAATCTTTATTTAAGTGGATCATTGGATTCATTTTTGGTGCTTTGAATTAGTGATAGGTTTAGTACCTTAATCCACCAAGAAGATTGATGGAACTTAAAGATGGAATGATTTAAATGTTGTAATTTAATTTGGCTTCCCTTCCCCCTCTTCTTCTTTTTCTTTTGGTCAATGAAAATCTTACATATCATTAGGCTTCTCTTTGAAGTTATGATCAAGATGAGACCACTACCTCTTTTCTTTTAGTGTGGCAAGTTTTAGGAGAATGACATACATCTCATTTCTATAACTTATATTAACACGAACATTGTTATAGACTGTCCTCAGATAGTCGTGTCTTCTACATAAGTCCGATTACGATTGCTTAACATAGTGCTAAATTGTCCCGAAATCGGAAATTGGTTCGTTTTTGTAAGAGAGTTGTCAATCTCCTACTCTCCACAGTGTGGTGTGAAATAATTAGTCTCCTTGTTGTTAAGGGAGTTAGTTGGCATACTTGTGGATTTTATCCGAGTTGACGCCCTTCCATTAATGATGTATGGATTCATGTTTTCATGCTTATGGTTGACTAGTCGAGTATTCTTCAAAAAACCACCAATTGTTCTCCATCACTAACACTAACATACTAACTATATAATTGCACTAACTTTACTTTGTGTCTTTTAATTTTTTCTCTTTATTTTCTTGTTATTTACTTTATGCCTTTACTTTTAGCACTTTTTTTTATCATACTATCATCTTATTTTCTCTTTGTCCACTTGGACACATGTTTATATTTATGCTCTTTTTACTTTTGTCCACTTTGACCATACCTCTCTTAAGAGACTAATAAATACTTAAACACTTAAAAGACTCGGTTCTCTTAATTTCGGACTGTTTTGACCTTGTGAATGGACTTGGACCTTGGACTTCGGACTTAGATCTAGGATCCTCACCCTATGCTCTTGGAGATGGGAGACCTTGGATTTTTTGGTTATGGCTTACTTATGGCTTATGCTCAAAGTGGAAGGAATCTTTGCTTGTGCTTATGCTAAGGATTTTGCTATCATGTGGTTAGATCTTTCTTACTTTAGCTTTTATTTTGCTTTTAGGGTAGTCACTTCTTCTCCACCAATTCTTCAATTTTCAAATCTTCTCCCTTTTTCAAAACCTTCTTGTTTTCAAAACTATAACCTCTTTCACAATAAAACCTTGACTTTTGTCAAGTGCATTTTACAAACTTCATTTTCTTTAATAAATTTCAATCGATGCTAATCATACTTGACAATTTCAAAAGACTTTAAAATACACTTAACCTCATTCAAACCTTTTGTGCTCTTGTGCACTTTTTTCTCTTAAAACTTTTTCATAAGTTTAGACATGAGTCATCTCTTTAAATGGAATTATTCACTTGGAAATGACAAGTTGTCTTTACTTTTAAAATCAATCTTAATAAACCAATTTGTTATTTGTACCACGAACTACGGGGTTTTGATCCTATATTGCACTTTGTGGGTACGTAGGCATGAGGCGATAAGTCTCTCCAAACACAAAAATCTTAAAAAAAAGTATTTCTCTTCTCATCTCCCCAATATCATTTCAAACAAACCTTTTCAAACCAAAAAGCGTAGATATTTCAAAGGGTTCCTATAAAGTACTATAGACATTTTGGATGCTAACACCTTCCCTTAGCATAACCAACCCCCTTACCCAGTCTCTGTTCATCTGTTATTGTTTTAGAACTTGTTTAGGTTTTGTTCGCTATTTTTCCTTTCCTTTTGGATGAAATAAAAGTACGGTGGCGACTCTTGCATTTTTTAGTTAAGTTAATTAATAGCTTACACTCACGATTTTTGCCGCTACAGCATCCATAAAAAATTTGGAGATGTAGATTGGTCAGTTGTCTAGATAAATAGCTGCTTTATTAAGCTCGAGTAAAGGATTCACATGTAATACAGTAGATAATCCTAAGAATGAGTCTTGCAAGGCAATGAAACCAGGTTTTGAAGTGATTGCTAACAAGGGTAAAACGGAGATAGTTGAAGACGTATTGATGGAAAAGGAAGGATTAAGGACTGAAAATGAGGAGAGTGAAATTCAGGGTGACTAAGAAGAGAGAAGAGTCACCGTTTAACAACTAGTAGATAAGAACTTCCCATGGAGAAAAACCAAGAAGCAGATCCTCAATGAAGTCACTTTATACAATAGTAAAGAAGAAACCAATTCATGAAGATGAGGCAATAATGTTTGCAAAGTTTAAGGAGATACTTAATACACTCTAGATAAGTATTTCATTTCATGAGGTTTTACAACTAATGCCTAAGTTTTATAAATTTATGAAGGCATTACTAAAGGGTATGAAGCAGAAGTGGTCAAGGAACAAGTGAACATGACTGAAAGGATGAGAAGGCAATACCTAAAACACTGCTACCAAAGCTAAAGGACCAAGGTAAATTTTCTATCTCATGTACTATTGGGGGAGTAGAGATCCCACATGCTTGATGTGATTTAGGGTCTAGTATAAATGTTATGCGTCTGGATAAGGTTAAAGAGTTTAACTTGAGAGAGATCATACTGAGTAATATGACTCTTACTTTAGCTGAATTGTCTGTTACTCACCTGCTTGATATCTTAGAAGACATGTTAGTGCATGTCGATGGTTTAGTGTTTCCTGCAGATTTTGTGGTACTTGACATGAAAGGAGATTCTAGAGAGTCGGTTATTCTCAGACGCCCATTTTTGGCAACCAGGAAAGCCAAGATAGATGTGGTGACAAGTGAACGTATCTTGAAGTTCAACAAAGAAAAAATGGTTTTCAAGGTGTATGATTGGATACCGTATGTGGAGGACTTAGATACATGCTACCATATGAAATAAAAGGGTAACAAGGTTAACAAAGGTATAACAACAGGTGAATTGACCGGCGTGAGGGTATCCCTTGTGCCTGACATGCCTTAGGCATGGACCGTCAAGCTAGTGAAGGAAAAGAAGCGTTGGATGAGAGGCAATCCATCGATAAGAATTTATTTTAATTTCACTTTGAATTTTATTTGGTAATATGTCAAATTGTGCATTATTTTAGGCTAGAAGAGAAAACAGGTTAAAAGTAGAGAACAAATAAAAAGCAAGGGAGAAGAAAAGAAGAAGAAAAGAGAAGGAAAAAAGTAAAGCCCCTGGAATAATCACGCGGGATATCACGTGCGTGATAGGCCTCCATCGCGTGCGCGATAGAGACGTTGGGGAGAATCTGTGAAACGTTAGCATCGCGCACGTTGAATACATAACGCGCGTGATATGAACTTAGATAGATATGTTGGAGAAATTCGTTGCCATCGTGCGCAAGATTGATGTATTATGTGCATGATGAACAATGATCACTTGGCCTATAAATAATGCTTGGCTTCAAATCTTTTTTTCATCATTCTTTCTCCACTCATTCTGCTTTCTAGTTATTCATCTGAGCACTCTCTGCGCAATTTTTTTCTTTTTCTTTGTGTGGTATTGTTTTTGTGTTGTGTTGTTGTAGGTATTGTTCTAGCCAATAATGGTTAGACCACCAAAAGTGCTAGTTCTCCTTATTCTGATCAAGGAGAGCTACGTTATCTATACTATAGAGTATGTCTGGGGATTTGAGAGCTATACATATGTTGTATATTGTCTCAAGATGGATGTGTCTTGCTTAACCCTCATGTGGGAGCCCCTTTTATAGCCTCTTCTTCCTTTATTTAAGCCAAGCCATTAAGAGAAGCCTATTGGCCTTCAGACGTTGCGTGGCCATCATTGTTGTAACTCTTTTTCAGGAATGCATGCTTTGAATACAGGTTAACACCTACATTGATGCGCCGCCGCCGTTACAACTATTGGAGTGACGCAGGTTGAGCTCATGACCGGTATCGGTGCCGGGTTGGTGGGGTATGGTACCTGGCCTTGTAAGAACTCGGATGATGGGAGTCGGGCTCCCTGACCAGGTCGGGTTGTGTATGATGCTTGTCTAGCTCTTTACATTGTACAATCTTTCCTGCTACCACAGTCCAGTCCGTGCTTACCTTTATCTGACTACTCAACTCGGCATCACATATATTTGGCATGTATAAACCCGTTCGAAAGACTTTATGAAACCCCAACTGTTGGGACGAAGTTGAGAGGGAGCTATGTTCACAGTTTTCAGCAAGTCCGCTTCAAAGTCAGAAAAAGGTATTTGTATATTAAAATCTTCTAGAACCCCGACATAGAAGTAGAGAAAGTCTTCTTTAATGCCTTTGGGGCGGAGTATACAACCGCACTCTCCGGGAATACATGATTCCAAGACAACATCATCCTCGGACCCAGTTGAAGATATTTGTCTTAGGGACCAGAGTTTCGTGATTTCTACATCATCAAAGGTACTATTCTTATGATTCATGACCTCAAGATCAAAAGGAGCGGTAATCATCATTGAAACCTCTACAAAACCTGAGGAAGATGAGCCAGAATCAAAATTATTCCCAGAAGTAAGAACATCGAAATAGATGACATTCATACGGACTTCGCTACTACTACACTCACCGTCTCGTTTACTAAAGACTTCCATACTTTCTAAAAACAAAATTGAAGAATAAAATTAAAATTAGAAGTAATGGAAGGATACATGAGATTAAAGAAGCCTTGGAGACTGGAAAACATTCTGGTTGAGGGAGGATGATTTGGATGTAGAAATGAGAAGAGGGAAATGAGGATTATAATAAAAAACTCGAGAGTAGCTAGGGAGTAGCCTTTAATAGTCATCATTATTGGGGGAACTGATAGGACACGACCCTCCAAGAAATTTTTGACACGTAAGGACCTAAGAAGAAAAGGCTGATCTATAGCACGATACCTAGCAAATATATCCGGGCTTATGTCACTGCCGAGTACTGCACCCTTATAAATGGATATAGTACTCGGGGGGCTTATGTACATGCCAAATATATTTGATGTCGAGTTAAGTAGTCGGATAAAGGTAAGCACGGACTGGACTGTGGTAGCAGGAAAGATTGTACAATGTAAAGAGCTAGACAAGCATCATCCACAACCCGACCCGGTCAGGGAGCCCGACTCCCATCAGTCGAGTTCTTACAAGGCCGGGTACCATACCCCACCAACCCGGCACTGATACTGGTCATGAGCTCAACCTGTGTCACTCCAACAGTTGTAACGGCGGTGGAGCATCAATGCAGGTGTTATCCTATCTTTAAAGTGTGCATTTATGAAGAAGAGTTATAGCAATGAAGGCCACGCAACGTCTGAAGGCCAAGAGGCTTCTCTTAATGACCTGGCTTAAATAAAGGAAGAAGAAGGCTATAAAAGGGGCTCCCACATGAGGGTTAAGTAAGACACATCCATCAAATAAAGCACAAATGGTAAGAGGATCATCGTCAAAGGATGCCCCCACTCCGAACGCTCCTACCTATCCCAACCTCAAATTTCTTTCCGAGGCTCATGCTGAGAAATTCCTCAAGATGGTGGATTACCATATTGTGAGGGAAAGATCCTTTGCATGTGAAGACTTACAAGATTTTGATGAGGTGGTCTAGATGCTTCAACAAAGGCAATGGGTAATATTTAATAATTTAAATCATGAAACAAACAAAACAATAGGCCTAAAGTTTTACGTTAATGATGCATTTAGCGCGGTAGGCATCTACACCTCCAATGCGTGAGGTAAGTATATAGGTTACTCTCTTTCTGCTATTAACTCTCTTTTTAATTTGTAACCTCCCCCTGCATGTGCCCTTAGGAATTATAGACGTGCGTATAAGGTTATTAATGAGGCCTGGGGCAGAGTGGCTTAATGCTTCGACTCAAAACTGCCGAATTGTGCCAAATTCCTAGGGCCTGGGCATCATATTTTGTGCAAATTTTAGAAGCTGCATCTAATCAATCAGAATTCATTGTGAAGTGGTGTTTAGGTCTTTTAACTCTTTTGAGGGGGAACCTATTGACTTGAGGCGCTTAATTGTTAAAAATATTAAATATATGGCTAACGCTGCACAACGAGCTTATGGGCATTTTTGTGTTATAAATGAACTGTGCAGGAGAGCAGGTGTACCTGAGTACCCCAAAGATGATACTATCAGTCCGAAGGCACCTCTCAAGGAGAAGTTGCTCAAAATGATCAAGAAGACAACCAAGCTGGAAATGATGAAGAATTCTACGAACCACAAATGAAAAACCAACCATAGCAAATGAAAGGACAACTAACTTCATAATTTCGAAGAAGAATGAAAGCTCATGCCTTGGGGGTTATAAGGTGGATTGAAGAAGTTTCACCCACTTTGTATGCTGACTCTCCCAGATTCGCTCAGGTATTCAGAGACTTCTACAATCAACAAGAAGACCATATGTCACCTCAAAGCTTAAGAGTCCGGTTTGGATCAGCTGGGGAGATGGATAATTACTTCACCAACCAAGATCAAGAGCAAGCAAGGAGGAGAAACCATATGCGTGCATTATGGACTAGGCAAAACAACGACTTTGACAACACTATGAACGATATGCATGATCTTTTCTGCAATGATAACATGTGAAAAGACATGTAGCTTATTTTTAATTTTTAGAAGACTTTATCTTTATTTTTATTTTCAAATATGTATATAGAGAAGAGAAATAGTTACTATAAGTGTTCTTTCCATTCCATTGTATTATTTAGTTAGTTGTCTTTAATAAACAAGTTTGTAGCTGTTTCTTTTTTTTCTTTTCAGATTTACAAGTTTATCACTTTAGCATTAAACAAATCATCCAAGAAAAAAAAGAGACTTGATCATCAGGAAAGCAATTGACAACTTGAAGGCAAATGATGAGAAAAGAATCAAAGGACTTGTACTCAACCTTCAGATACCTCATATAGTAAGGTTTGAGCCAAATAAATACCAGTGTTTACTTTTCTTTCTCTTTGTGTGTATCCATGCATTATTATTTTATCTGGTGTGATCTATTTTCGATTAAGTTTATCTGGTTTGATTGAAACACACTGAGGCAGTTTTTTGTTTATAACTTCGAGCCTTTGTAACCACCCTGTAGTAATAGGAATATCCATTTGATAACCACATTGAGCTTAGCCTTTCTTTCGGTGACTTAGCCTAAAATTCTTAGGCATATGACTTGAAATATTTTTTCTTTCCACACTCTCTTTTGAATTAGGTAGAAGTATAGTCTTAAGTTGTATGAAAAAGATTAAGTTTGGGGTTGCTCTTGGAAGTGAGCAAAGTTATAAGTTTAGGGTTGGGGTACTAGAGAAAATTGTTCAAAAATTCAATTTTTTTGAGTAAATAAGAAATGGAAAAAGACACTTCTTAAAAAAAGTAAAAGAATAAGAAAAATCTCTAGTACCATCGAGAAGGAACAAAGGGGCAGGAGAATAGAAGGAGAACTAGGAACCTAACTCCAAAGGTTTAAACCTACTTTCCTAAAAATATCCTACCAGAACATAAGCCAAAATACAACCTAACAAGCCCTTAAATGTCTGTGTGTTGTGATTTCTATGATGAATTGCATTAGAACATGATCAAGCTAAGCATAAATTATTTTGCATGATGTTTGAGAGGTGACCTTATCCGTTAAGTGAGTCAAAGTGAGCCGAGAGACAACTTGAGTACTCGTCAATGTTTAAGGATGTTTTTCAAATTTGTCGGATGGAAGTTGGAAGCTAGAACAATGGTTAGGTAATAAAAAATGGTGATGTTAAATAGTTATTGTGCGATTTGTTTTCTGTTGAAATATGCAGTTGCAGGTGAGTTACTTGAGGACAAAACAACAATTCAAGTTTGGGGTTGTGATGACAATAGGAAGAAGAAAGACCAAAGAATAAGGAAAAAATAGCTAAGGGTGAAGAAATTGGGCTTAGTAAAAAATCAGGTGAAAAGGGAGAAAAAGTGTGCAGCTACTGGAATAATCACGCGCAGCATCGTGCGCGCGATAGATTTGTACTAGCTGCATCGCGCGCGCGATGCAGGTATGACGCGAATGATGAACCATTTTTTTGGGATTTTTCTGACACGTCTTATCCATTTTGAGCTCTTTTAAAGCATTATTTTGCACTTTTGCAAGGGTTTCAAAAATTGGCACTGCAAGTGTGATTTTTACAGCATTAAGGGTGATTTAGAGAGCATTTGAAGCCATTGGAGGGCAATCCTTCAAAGGAAATCATATGTTATTCTTCTTTATTCAATTGGTATTATAATTTGAATTGTTAGTTGCTAAACTCCTCTAGGTTAGGTTTTGCGTGATGAACCTAGGTTAACTTTGTATAAATCCTTTGAGCTATAATCTTATTCAATTGCTTATTGTTCTTTATGCTTTTTATGTGAGATACTTTTTTAAATTGATTTTGGACACATAGGGAACACTGACCATTAGTCTATGTGTTGGGCCTAGGTCAATTGTTCTACCTACGCTGGTTGAATCGGGATAGGAGACCCCGAGTAGTGGCATAGGGAATTAACGTTCTGTGTATCGCCTAATCCTGCTTACGCTGGTGGAATAGGGATAGGAAACTCCGAGTAGTGATTAGTGAACTATTTCGCAAGGGATTAGTTATAATGGTTGTGTTAATTCGCCGTGAGGTTATAATGATAAGATCATTCATACACGACATCAAACATCAACAAAAGAGAATCAGGAGATTCCATACACAACCTGATCGTCTTCGTAATTCTATTTAAAAACTTTATTTACTTTTTTGTACTGCAAACTGACCCCCCCCCCCCCCCCCCAATTTTACTATTTTCTTTACATTGCACAAATTTGTTTTTTCGAACACGGTTCCTGTGATTTCGATCTTAATTATTACTTCAAAATTATCGATATACTTACCGAGAAGCCATCATTAGACTATGTTAATTAAATCAACAACCATTGTTCTTAAATACATTTGTTTGTCATCATCAAAATGGGTTTTCTAACATATGTTCAAGAGTGCATAATCATAAATTAAAGAATTCATCATTAATCCAGTTGAAAGCGTAAGTGAAGAAGCAATACTCAATTTCTGGCTGATTAGAATATGAATATGTTCATTAGACTTTGAAGGCATCAAACTCTGGACTCATGACCCAACTTATAATGACAACTTAGTTTCTGATGACAACTTAGTTTCTAAAGATGTGGAGAGCAGTTGATATGTACACTGCACAAAAGCAAAATTGTCTTATTACATCCCCATATTTGTTCATTCTCTGAAAAGATTTTGATGATAACAAAGTAATGAAAAAACAATAGGGTTTCCTAACATATGTTCAAGTGTGCAGAATCATAAATTATAGAATTTATCATTAATCTTGTCGAAAGCATAAGTGAAGAAGCAATACTCAGATTCTGGCTGATTAGAATCTGAATATGTTCATCAGGCTTTAAAGGCATTAGACTCTGGACTCATGACCCAACTTCTAACGACAACTCAGTTTCTGATGACAACTCAGTTTCTGAAGATGTGGAGAGCAGTTTATCTGTACATTGTCATACCCAAATTTTTACCCCTAAGATTCCAACTATCATATTCATTTTCATCTCATTGCAATCACAAACATGGTTTCTCCTAGCTCTCATCTATAAGGTTTTGCCCTTGTGCAGGAGGTCACCAAGCACTCATTTTTGTTTCTTTTGCTTTATATTTGTTTATGTTTACTAACCTCTATTCAAAATACAAAAATATGTGCATGTTGTTTCATTTGTCTTGTTGTTTACGCTCAGGTATTACAAGGGTGAATCATGGTTCAAGCAAGGCTATCAAGTCCAGTGTGTGTGTAGTGATGATTAAGATTCAGTTGAGTTTGACCTAATCTTCATCAAACAAAAAGTTTGCTTCGTTATCAAGTTATCAGGCTGTATCAAATCAAATGTTTCATGGTTGATGATAATCAGAATCCAATTCATTTTTTAGTTAGGGTTTGTGCAGTGTATTGAAGTCCATATCTCAATTCATGGTCCTCTGATTTTAATTTGGTTCATAATGAAGAATTTGGTTTATCAATATTCAAGTGGCAAAGTTCAGATGAATTCATGTTGATTCAAAGCTCTAACTCATTCAAGGTCCAAGGTTGGTTCATGTTTAGCATTATTTCTCGAAGATTGAATCATGATGGATTTTATTCCTCAAGATTAATTCAAGCTTCATTCAATTCAAGTGAAGAATTCAAGGGGGTGAAATTTGGTTGGTGAAGTTTTTTGGATCAAGCATTGGAATTTCGAGTTTAATGTTCATGGTTTTAATCAAGGAATTCAAGTTCTCAAGCATGGTACAAATCAGAAAATGGGAGGTGCAAAAATAATATTAATGCAAAGTCTATTACAAATTGTAAGGTCCATTCTAATTACCAAAAACTCTACAAAAATGATGGTTCATGAAAATGTACAAAAGCTCAAAGCCTATACAAAACAAGCCCATCAAAAGCTACAAAAAAATAGAGAAAAATAAGTAGCCCATGCAAATGCTACTACACGGCCCATGCTTCATGATTCAAAGCCATTTCATGCTTCATGCCACTTCAAGCCTACAACCAAGCTTTCAACGAGCCACACTTCAGCTGCTACTACAATTCACAAAACTTCAAGCAACACAAAATGCAGCCAATCACGACTTATACTAAGCCAAGGCAACATGAAGCAAGCCTGAAAAATCAAAACAAACTACAGCAATCAAAATGCGAAAACGACGTCCAAACCAAAAGCAAAACGACCAGCACTAACACATTCAAAATGCAACAAGCAACGTAAATGACATAAACTAGTTGCAATTTTCAATTCACATAACTCACCCAATTTTCCTATAAATAAGGAGCAACTTTTATTCATTGAGAAGTTTTTCTCAAGCCAAAATACCTCTGCTGAATTCTCTTCAAATTTCCTTCAAACCTTCTTCCCAATCAATTTCATCCATCACCATCAATAAACCTGCAAATCCAATCAAACCTTAACTACTCAACACTTCCAATTCAAGCACTTCATCAATAATACAAACTCAACCTCTCACGAACAACAATTCTCAATACAACAAAACAACAACTCTTTGCGATCTCGCAACAACAACGCATCTCGCAACAACATCAATTAAATACTAATTTTGGAAGCTGCGAGTAGAGAAGAAGAGAACAAACACGGATTCAAAGAATTACACAGTACCTGAAGCATCTTCTCTGTTGCGTAAGTGAGTCTGCTTTTGTCATTCTGTTGAATTCTTCGCATTTTGATAATCACGTTGTTGAATCCAGTTTGAGTAATAGGTTACAAGTTGTGTGATTTGTGTTGAGTGGTAACCGCTGCGGCAGCCGCCGTAAGGAGTGCCGGCGCGGCGGAACGAAGAGATCATCGGCGTCACGTTTGAAGAGAAGGAGAGAAAGTTGAATGAAGAGTTTTGGTTAAGAAAGGAATTAAGATCTACATATCGTTTATCTAGCACGTTTTAACAGAAACATTGTTATTGACCGACCTCCCATATTGTGCTACGATTGCTTAACATAGCGCTAAATTGGTCCCAAATCGATAAATCGATCATTCGATCGTTAACTACTAATAATTAACTCCTAACTTCTAACATTTATCTTCTTGCCTTTACATTTCCAAAATTTAATTCTTGTCTTTTAATTTCAGTTATTTACTTTACCGCTCTTTATGATTTCGCATTTATTTCATGTCATTTTCTTTCTTCTTTGATCTTTATTTCTTCATCTTGTTAAAAATACAAAAACATGATAAAATGATCAAAAACCCGAAAAGACTTCTAATCTTGGACTATGGTTACTATCTTGTGCATTGGTGGATTTTTGGACCTATGGACTTAGAATTAGGGTTTCCCATGCTTGGAGTATTCTTGTCTGAAACTTGGAAGTTCATCTGATACCTTGCACTTGCCTGAGACCCTGAGTTCATTTGATACCTATGGCCTTGAATCAAGCTTGGATGCTTTATTTGTTTCTCTGTGACTTTATTTGTCTGAATTCTCTTTTGTTCATCTGCTCAGTTGCTTATCTGGTGGCTTAAATTCAAAGAGGAATGGAATGTGGTTTTGACTCTTGTCAAATGCTTCCTTATCCTTGTCAAATGCTTGCTTATCATGCTTGCTCATCTCCTCCCATTCTTAAATTTTCAAAATCTTCTCTCTATTTCAAAATCTTATTGTTTTCAAACTTCACCTCTTTCTTAATAAACCTTGACTTTGTCAAGTGATACAGAAAATCTTTTCTCAATAAATACTAAAACACCTAAGCATATTCAAACACATTTCAAAATTCTAAAAAAACACTAACATCATCAAACTCTTTTTGTGCCTTTGTGCACCTTTTTCTATAAGAGCCTATTTTCAGAAAGATTAGATACTGGCCTAATTCTTGCATTGATGCAAACCACTAGTCTGTACTACCTTTTGGTAGATACCTAGTTACTCAAAAGATGTTATGGACAATGTTATTATTGTGTGGACAAAGCTTCTGACCAGACGCAAGTCTCCAACGTCTCTCTTGGTATACTTCTTCACTAAGTTTGATGTTGTTCAAACCTCTAAGGACTTTTTTCTATCTCTATAAAAGGAAGCTGAAGGCTCAAAGGAAGGTTACAACATCACAACATTTAGAAAGATCTTAGCATAACTCTGAGCTACTATTTGTAACTGTTTTAACATAAGATCTTAAGATTTCTTATCTTAGATTTATCTTAGAAATCTTAGAAAGGTTGTAAACCTTTATGATTGTTGGATAATTGTTTGACTTCTGATTATGTATCAAAGTCTAGTAGTTATCTTGTCTACTAAACTATTTGTTTAAATTAGAAGAAGTATCTCGCCTGTGTGCTTAAGCAAGGAAGTCTTAAACCGAGGGTTTAAGCAGGAAGTCTCATTTAGGGTTGATTGAGCAAGGAATTCTTCAACCAAAGGGTTTAAGCAGGAAGTCTTGAGCAATGGCATAAGCAAGGAAGTCTCATCAGAGTTGATTGAGCAGGAAGTCTTGAGCAGTAGCTTGAGCATTTGTAATCAATTTGGTTATAATGAAAAGTTCTTATTGAGGCAAGGGGACTGAACTACTATCAATTGAGGAGACGAACCAGTATAACTTTTGTATATTGATTTCATTTACTTATGAACTTTATTTTTCCGTTGCTATATATTCTGTTAACAGATTCTGAATGCATTTCAGACTTAGAACATCTGAGTTCAGAATCGAAACGATTTTTAGTAACACAATACAACCCCCTTCTTGTGTATTTTTCTCACCTTCAGAAGGATCTGACACCATGTTCTTCGTTCTTGACTAGCCTTCGGTTTAGCTGTCAAAGAGGAACTCATAGATTCTGATAACAATTTTTACTTATTCATCATGTTTTAGATACGAAAACTTTTTCCCCATGCATCTACAGTACCGACATTTTCCAGTGTTATTTATGTATTTGTTGTTGTTGATGCTTATGTATTTGTTGTTGTTGATTCTTATGTATTTGTTGTTTTTTATGCTTATTGTCGTTGTTGATGCTTATTGTTGTTGATGATGCTTATTGTTGTTGTTGATGCTTGCTGTTTTTGATGGTGCTTATTGTTGAAAATGATGCTTGTTGTTGTTATTGTTGTTGTTGTTGTTGTTGATTCTTATGTTGCCGATGCTTATGTATTTGTTGTTGTTGATGCTTATTGTTGTTGTTAATGTTTGTTGTTGTTGTTGTTGAAGATGATGCTTGTTGTTGTTGTTATTGTTGATTCTTATTGTTGTTGATGCTTATGTATTTGTTGTTAATGATGCTTATTGTTGTTGTTGTTGTTGATGCTTGTTGTTGTTGTTGTTGTTTATGCTTATCATTAAAGATGTTGCTTGTTGTTGTTGTTGTTGTTGTTGATTCTTATTATTGTTTATGCTTATGTATTTGTTGTTGTTGATGCTTATTTGTTGTTGTTGTTGATGCTTATGTCTTGATAGATGACATCTTCTTCATCTAGTAGCGACGAACCTGCGTATACAAATGAAACAATGAGAAATGATTCTCAATCTGTAGGAGAACAAAAAAAACAGTAAAGAGGTGCCACAATGATGGATACATTAACAAAATTCCGCAATTTGGGTGTCAAACTTTCGGTCGAGTTTAGTGTCATTCATATTATTCTTGATGGTCCTCAATCTTCGTTGTTTAAGAGTTAAATTGCGTTCCTTGGACGTAGCAAATTCAGCATATTATTAGATGATCGGAAACATGTACCAGATAAGGTGCAAAAAACACATGGACAAACGTTCAGGTATTAATTTTAATTTTTATTGATTCAATATTACGTTATATAAACACTAATATAGATACTTATTGATGTAAATGTGTAGTTGATATTTTAGTTTAGTGATGATTCAAAGTTGAAAAAAAAGTGGATCACTTATGCTGGTGCGACTTGAAGGAGCTTTAAGTCACGTCTTACAATGACTACATTACAAACCCTAAGCCTAATATTGAGCTCCCGTGGGTGAAATATCTGTATCTTAACAAGAAGGTTTGGAAAAAGTTTGTGAAGTCCTGTAGTACTAAGGAGTTCATGGTTAGTGCCAGTTGTATTTTCTGATAATTTTATGGATACAACCATGGACATTAATATTTTTCCTATGTTTATAACAGGCTAAAAGTGAAGCGGGAAATATGAACAAGTCTAAAAACAAATAACCCCATAAACTGTCTCGTAGGGGATACATAAAAATTTAGAAAACAATGATTATTAAAAAACAAAAACAACTAGGAGATGGGGATTCCATGAATTGTGATCGCGAACCATCTCCACCATCACAACATGAGAAGTGGAAGAAGGCTCGATAGAGACCAAATGGGGACTACACTTCAGATGCCTCAAGATTAGTAGCTGAGAAAATTGTAAGTAAGACTTGTTGTGCATATGTTTAGTGTTATTTAAATCGCTTTGGTAATTCACAATGTATGTCTTATCATGCTGTGTAGGATTCGTTAACTCAGCTCGTGAAGGTTCCTTTGTTCTAGAACCACGACATGATATAATAGAAGAAGCAATCGGAACAAAGGAGCATGGTGGGCGTGTCTGTGGGGTTGGAGATGACATCGGTTTGAGAGTGGTTTTAGGTACATCTAGAAAAAGCAACGTACAGGTACAAAAAGAAGCATTAGAAGAGTTTGAGAGGAAGATAGATAGTCAAAAGAAAGAATGGGAAACTCACTAGAAAGAATTAAATGAAATAAAAGATTTACATGCGGTATGTAAGAATATCATGATATCTGAAATGTATGATATATATATATATATATATATATATATATTGTGTTAATTGTGTTTTATGTTCTTGTGTTTTTTATGATGTAGAGAATCAGTGGAACTGTTCCACAATGTACAAACAAAGTTGTGATGTTGATGATCAATTGCTTGATATATATGTTGTACGTGGTGCAAGCACAAAAGGCAATTGTTCAGCCGCCCCCATCGATAACGAGATGCAGAACAGATTATTGGCTCCTCCTAAAGGATTATATGCCAAAATATTATGTTTCCTTTTGCTCAACGAATACGCGTTTTTTACTCTAGAGCTAGAACATGATCCAGGGACAGATGGATTGGAGTAATTCATGATCCTTCCTAGAGATATAAAGGATATGATTGTTGGAAATCAGTGGATGGATATAGGGTTAATACAAGTTTGATGCACGTAAGTATATCTCATTTTGGTACATGAACTAATTCCTCACGTGTTTTTTGTATTTTGTTTAACCATTTAGGTACATTCACCGTGTTTGTATATAATTAAATAAACGCTCCGCGTACATAGGGTTGGATAAACTCCTATAAAACGTGTCGACTTGCTCCGCGTACATAGGTCGCTCATAAACGCTCCGCGTACAAGGGTTGAATAAACTCCTATAAAATATGTCGACTTGCTCCGCGTACATAGGTCGCCCATAAATGCTCCACGTACAAGGGTTGAATAAACTTCTATAAAATATGTCGACTTGATCCGCGTACATAGGTCGCCCATAAACGCTCCGCGTACAAGGGTTGAATAAACTCCTATAAAACGTGTCGACTTGCTCCGCGTACATAGGTCGCCCATAAATGCTCCGCGTACAAGGGTTGAATAAACTCCTATAAAACGTGTCAACTTGCTCTGCGTACATAGGTCGCCCATAAATGCTCCGCGTACAAGGGTTGAATAAACTCCTATAAAACGTGTCGACTTTCTCCGCGAACATAGTTCGCCCATAAACGCTCCACGTACAAGGGTTGATTAAACTCCTATAAATGTGTTGACTTGCTCCGCGTACATAGGTCGCCCATAAACGTGTTGACTTGTTCCGCGTACACGGGTTGAACAAACACTTATAAATGTGTCTACTCGTTCCGTGCAAACAGGCCGGATAATAAATTATGAAAATGATGAAACATCTAGGCCTAGTCACACCAAAAGAAACTTGGGACTCATGGGTATCAAAGTCATTCATGACCAACTGCCAAAGGTTTATAAAGAACTAGGAGCAAGTCTCTGACAAAAGAGACACCCGAGTCCATACCATAATTGGCGCCGAAGCCTATAAGAGTTCAGGACTTTCAAAAGTGTCAAGGCTATACACACGCAATAGCTAGGGCCTTCTTAAATAATAGTTAGCCTCGTGATGAGCTATCCAAAAAGTCTTAAAAAATCAAATTAAGCAAAACAAATAGGCGAAAATAATACCCGACACTTTATAAATGGACACTTAAAGTCTAAACGACTAAGTGCCCGAGGGGCTAAGGTATATGCGGGATTATTTTAAGAATGAAGAATACAAAATGATGTTGTCAAAAGCAAATAAAAGCAAAATGACAATACGATTATAAAAACCACTAAAGGGCAGTTCAAAGTATAAAGCCCGCAGGCAAAAGTCATAGTCATACGCCTTAGGGCCTCTATCCAACACTAATGACACTCCTCATATAAGAGTCGAGTTCTACAAAACGGTCAAATACCATGGATCCTCGGCTATATCGGTATGCTTTGGGCTCGGTCAAGTTAATAAACCTTTGACCATTATCTAATAAAATCTGGGGCTTTTATTTGATCACCAGTGAAATAATACCCACCTTAATGGCAAAGAGTCTTTTAGACCGAACGGACAAAACCCATTGTGGTAACCACCAGACTCAAACGAAGTTTGCTTGAGGCTCATTAGCTCTAAGATATGAACAAGTGGATGATCGCCCAACCTCAGACAGGCTTGGGGCACTTAAAAGAAGCATCATTGCTGATTTCATAAATCAACCAAAGGTGACGTAAAGCCGGGTATCATATCCGGACATTTACTCTTGTGGGCTTCGTACCCATGAGACCCAGATTGGAATAGATCACGCCAGAAGTATTCGGGTGCTTACAACAAAATCCAAGAAATTAGTAGACAAACTCTCTCGGTTACGTCACAACCCGGACAAAGTACTTCACTTCAGTGAACTTTGTACCCAGAAGACTCCGCCTATATCCTGAGATAAACACCCAAGGATAAATATAAGTGAACCGAGTCTAAAAGCCGATTGGAGCTCTAAATAAATATGTTTGAGAAAACCCCCCAACGAAAGATATTAAACTCAATAAAAACTTCTATGTGAACAACCAAGAATATTATCGTACCAGTCGTATCCGAACACTTCTTTCTTGAGGATTTCATGCTCAGGGAGACTTAGCATATACACCCCTGGATATTGTATCTAAACCAGGATATAAACTCGGATAAAGCCCCAACGGGCTCCAGACGCATATTGAAAATCCTCAAGTAAGGAAAAATTTCGGATTAAAACAAAGACCTTTGTCCAATCGACTCAAAAGTCAAGGATAAACAAACATTAATCACACTACTTTGTGATACTACCGAAGATAGTCTAGTCAGTGACTGACCAAACAGAATGAAAGACCTCGGTAAACACAAGTATAATTAGGGTAATCGGGCCCTTTACATATACAAAAGTCGGGTAAGATGTATCTCCGACTTGGGCATAATACGTACCTATAACGTACTAAACTCGCATGAGGCCATAAGTGAATAGCTTTGGGAATACAAAAAACTTTTACAAAATTCAGACCACATAAGGGTATGGGAAGAAGATCGGGTTATAGCATGACACATTTCAAATATATCCGGAATTTCCCGATGACCGAATACTACATTCCTAGATCAGAATTCATATTCGGGGGGCATATGTACATGCCAAATATATTTTCCTAGTCGAGCTGTATAGTAGACCAAGACCGGGTATAAATCTAGTTGAGTACCTGGCCTAGCTATCTAGACAAGTTGAGTACCCAGCCTAGCTATCTGCCCGAGTTGAGTACCTGACCTAGCTATCTGGCCGAGTTGAGTACCCGGCATAGCTATCTGGCTGAGTTGAGTACCTGGCCTAGCTATCTGGCCGAGTTGTACCTGGCCGAGTTGTACCTGGCTGAGTTATACCAGACTGAGTTGTACCTGGCCGAGCTGTACTGGACGAGTTGGTTGGTTATCTTGTTCAGTTACAAAACTCAATGGTCGGAGGTTACACGTGATTAATAAAGATGTTACAATACTTATGGACGGTTACAAACGTTATAAAAGCGGATTAATGGTCATTAGGCCAGAGAACACTATATAAAGGGTCCTCTAGGAATCTAGAAAAGGGGCTCTGCGACGCTCATAATGCATACATACATATTACACACTAAGGGGCTCCCGCATGAGGGATAAGCAAGACTAGCATCTTGGGACAACATATATACGCTTGTATAGCTCCCAAATCCCCAAATATACTCAAACAGTATAGAAAACGTAGTCTTCTCTGCCCTAAGATAGAAGACTAGCACTTTTGGTGTTCTAACCATTTTTGGCTAGAACAAATATAACATTTTCAATTGATCATCATATTTCTTCGGACGATTATGGTAACTACACTGTGTTCGTTACACAAACCACTTGAACCTATGATGCAACAAATTATTGCTAGGTAAATTTATGTTTATGAGAATTTCAGTAATATTTTCTTTGACTTTATAATTATCTTAGCGTGTAATATTTTTAAATCATTTTCAATATACAGGGTTGTGGTGAGGCGCTATAGGTTGAACAACTCTAGGAAAAAGCTCGCATTTTGTGAGCCCAAGGTAAGTGGATTAATTGTCACATTCACTTATACATATTCATGAAATGTGTGGTTGTATATTCATGAAATGTTTAAATTTGTAGACGAGGAGACAAACAAAGGGATACGAGTATGGGTACTGTGTAATGAAACACATGTTTAACATCGTCTCTGTCGGCATTGTTGATTCATGGGATCATGTATATATAATGTCATGAAATGTTTTCAATAACATATTAATGTTAAAGTAATTTGCTATTATAATTCAAATCACGTGATATTCAAATTTTTTCACTTGTTTATGTAGACGTTTAACGACGTGACACCTTTCTCTCCCGATGACTTAGAATACGTCCGTAGATGTTGGGCATTTATTTTCAATGCGTTAGTTGAAAAGAGGGGTTGTAATGTATTGCTTCATCTTTGATGGTTATGAATATATTTTTATTTCTTAATTTGATAATGTATGTATAATATTTGGACAAATATACATGTATATATGTATAAAATATATATGTATAAATATATTTTTATTGCTTAATTTGTTCATATACTGGTAAAAAAAATACAGATTTGTAATATATGGAAAAATAAATTAAAATTAAAAAAAACAAAGTATTTAATCACGGTTATTTATACCAATCGTTGTTATAGATATAGAACAAAATATTATAGACCACACAATCACTGGGTTTCGAACCCATGACCTTTGGCCTTATATCACAACTGTTGTATACTTTGACCGTTGTGATATGTAGTACGCTACCTAGTTTATCATAATAGTCCAACACCCGTGGTGAAAAGCATCATACGTACAATCACATCCTACCTCACAACGGTTGGTCGGACGCGGTTGTATCCCCTTTTCAACCGTTATGACAGATGTTTTTCGTAGTAGTGTCGCCATTAAAAGGTCATGTCAATAAGGATAAATCATATTAAATGGCCTCACATGGGCCTTATTATGTGGCAGGTTAGAACTACTCTATATAGAGAAGAACACATGAGGAACATTCATTTGTAATTCATTAGGTTATTCAACTGTGACTTTTCTGGTCTTCACTAGTAAAGTTATCATTGATATACTTTTGCGAGTACAACTTTCTTAGTTAATCATTATGAGTAGCTAAACCTTCCTCGACTAGGAGGTAAATGAACATTTTTAAAGCTACTTGAACTATATAAATCAAGAGTTCTTTATTATCCATTTGAATTTTTATTATTATTTCATTATCTTTGTGTGCATTGTTATTATTCTTCTAATCAATTCAAATTTGATTTATTTTAATTTAATGTTATTTTAAAATTTGAGAATACCAAAATATTAAAAATTGTCTTATTTTTATTCTAAACTAGCAAGATACCCGTGCGGGGTTAAATAAATTTTTGGTCCTCATAAATATGGTCATTTTCAATTTTAATCCCTCTAAAAATTTCCTTCAACAAATCTTCCCTCCAAAATTTTATGTCCATACAATTAGTCTCTAACGTCAGATGCCACTAACGGATGTTTATGTGGCAAGACCTGTGGATTAATTTTATTTTTATTTTTTTTACTTTTATGAATGACAACGTGAAAAATGCCACAAAGCTGATTCATTTTTTTTACAAAATTTGATTCATTTTCATTTTGACCTAAATCAGCTTCGCTCATACAAAAGTTGATTCTTTCCCCTCAGCTTCATTTTTTTCATCTTCTTCCTCCAACTTCTTCGTTTCATATTCATTCATCTTGGTCTGCTTTGTTCCTTAAAGCTTTGATCACTTTCACCCAAGCTTCTTCGTTTTTCTTCTATTTCATTCGTATTACCATGAAAGCTTCGTTGTTACCTAACCTAATGCCGTTTGCTTCTATTAAATCGCGTGTCGGGAAGTTTTATGGGTGTTAGGTTTGTATGGTTTCATACCAATGCAAGAATGGACGTGATAAAGGAAGGTTGTTTTGGAGATGTCCTTATTGAAGAAGTGTTGATACGTGTAATTTGTTCATATGGGATGAAGACCTTGGAGCAAAATCTGGAAATGAATATGGAAGCATTATGAACTCAGAGCTGGAAGTTATGGCATCAATGGGATATATGAAGAACTTGTATGAAGAATCAAGGAAGAAGAACAAGAATTTGAAGACCAAATTGAAATTAGAGAAATTTCATAGAAACTTGAAGATGTTGTATTTTGCAATGTCTTTTATGATTAACGTGTATTTGGTTTTGAAATGTAGTTGTTGAATTTGTTGTGTTTTGTTTGAATTTGCAATGTCAATGAATAATTTGGAATGTATTGAACTGATTAATGTGCACTTTGGGTTTGTTTTTTTTTAAGAAATGTGATGTATTTTTGGTTTGTATTGTTAATGAAAGGTGTTGAAATATTTTGCACAATTTGACATAAATTGGTTGTTACTTGACTGTACATAATGTAATTTACCTTACCTTATTTCATAATACAAAACATTGATGACAGTACTTGGCAAGATTGATGTTCCAGACTACAGATTTCATAACATAAATAGTTCATAAGATTCATAGTACATATGATTTGTGTTCCAAACAAAATAGTCCATAAGGTTCATATTACATAAGATTGATGTCTTAATCAAAATAGTACTTAAGTTTCATATTACATAAGTTCAAAAAAATAACATATTTCATAACACAGTATACTCACAATGTTGTTTGTCTTTACAAGCAACCCTACACATATTCCTTTTATTTTTGGCAAATCTTACCTCCCTACCATTCTACACATTGTGTTCCAGTACAACCTTCTTAAATTACTCCAGAGATGTAAATTCTATTCCCACCTTAAATATGAAATCCTTTCTAAGTGTTTCCTCTTCATTAAACCTAATCATTGCAGGCCTATCATCACCACTATCTTCAACCCCACTAGTAAGCTCACCAGCCATGTAATCATATTCTATGACATGCTCCATATCCATCTCAACTGTAGTAAACACTTTGTTTATTTACTTGACTTATACCAGCACAATCAACATCAACAGGCCCTATTCTAGACTCACCATTATCCACCCCAACATCTTCGTCAAAATCATGTATTCTCTCTTCTTCACTATCTTCAAAGTGTATACCATCCAAAGAGTCTTCAATTGATTCACTATCCTCATCACTTTCATTTTCCTCAACACTTTCATTTTCCTCAAAACTTTCATGTCATTTTTGCTTCTCTATTAACCTCTCCATATAAGTCTTCTCACCCCTTGATAATCTTGCCTCAGTATATGTCTCAACATTAAAATTGTTCTTCTTAGCAAACATAACTAACATTGTTTCATCCTCATCATTAAAAAAGGGTTTTAGATCTTTTTCAAGACAACCCTCTTCATGTTTCCACCAAAATTTCACATCATAAATGTTAAAGGATGAGTCTATCCCCTTAATTAAGTCACAGGCTTCAAATAAGGACAAAAAATCTGAGTCTTACCCATTGAAAGCATAAACATCTTCACCATCGTATATTAACCTTGCATCCTTTACAAATGAGCCCTTGGTGTAAAATACCACCTTAAATAACCCCATATCCTGCGCATTACAAATATGAAAGTGGTTAAATTAGACATTACATTCATAGTCAAAGACAAAACCATAGATGTTTACAGTCAAAACAACAAAACAAACATGCAGTAATTTCAAAGCAATTGGGGCACATAACAGACATACAACATTCGAGAACATAAACAAATTATAATACATCCAAGCATAACACGATAGAAAATGTGGGACTAACCTTGATGTTGGGATCGCAACAAACACAATTAATATTCAAAGCAAGCTTCGTCAATGTTGGGACCATAAGTAATGAAATTCGAAAAACGTCAAAGTCGTTTGGACCACGTGCTTCAGTGTGTCTTTAATGGAGTTTTGTTAAGGGACCACAAGTACAAAATCTGTGAGTGGAGAAAATGGCTGAGAATGAAGTAGAGAATTAGGTATTTTGGCTGAGTATTAGGGTTTCTATTAACATAGAATACACGTAATCATCTACCTGTCTTGCCACCTGAATAAAAGAAAAATAACTCAGTTAAAAAAATTTAATCCACCTGTCTTGCCACGTAAGCATCTGTTAGTGGCATTTGACGTTAGAGACTTATTGTATGGACGGAAAATTTTGGAGGGACGGTTTGTCGAAGGAAATTTTTAGAGGGACATAAATTGAAAATGATCATATTTAAAAAGACTAAAAACTTATTTAACCCATTTATTTAATACGGTATACAATATATTTAGATACGCCTGTAAATTTAAAATGAAAAAACAAATTTGGAGAAAAAAAAGAAAATTTTCACATTCAAAAATAAAGAATTCATCTCTCAATTAAAGATAATTGTTGGTTAAAATAAAATAGATATCGTCCTGATAGTGACCCGTGAAATAGAAAGTTAGTGGTGTGCACCATTATTGAGTGATATTCAATTTGATACAATATAAAATGTTTTTAGATACACAAGTCAATTTATAATGTGTTACTTAATTGTAAAATGAACAATAATCATATAAACTCAATTGTATTAAATAATCATATAAAAAAAAGACTCGTGAGATGGAGAAAGAAAAAAAATTCACATTTGAAAATAAAATATTTGTTTCTCAAATAAAGATAATTGTTTATTAAAATAAAATAAATATTGTCTTGATAATGACTCGTGAAATAGAAAGTTAGTTGTGTACACTGTTATTGGGTGTTATCCAATTTGATATAGTTTAAAATATATTTAGATACACATGTTAATTTCAACTGAGTTACTTAATTATAAAAAGAACAATTATTATATAAATTATGAATATTTTTTATAGATGAAGTCTAGAGTGAGGGCACATTTAAGTCTCTCATCAGTGAGAGTCACAAATTATATCGTTGGATTGAATTAACAATTTAGATTCAATATAAATAATAATGAGACCATGTTAACGTATCTATACACAATCTTGCTTATTTATCCTCCCCAACCTTCGCGTTTATTTTTTTTTTAATTTGTTCTCCTAACTTTTTCCATTCCATTATTTTAATAGTTCTAAAGGGAAATGCAAAAAAAAAAAAATAACCATAAGAGAATTTCTTATGGCACCCTATATACTTCTAATGCAGCATGTAAATTTTCACGTATGCCCCCTGATTCTGGAGATACATCTCCGGACGCACCCTAACACACACTCAACAAAGATCATTCTGAGCTATGCCCTTTATTTTAGTTTAATTTATTCCAGAGATGCATCTCCGAAACATTTTTAGGTAAAACATTTTAATTGTTCAGTTCGGTAGATATTTCGGAGATGCATCTCTGGATGCATCCAACACACACTCAATAAAGACCATTATGAGCTATGCCCTTTTTTTGGTTTAATTTACTCCAAAGATCCATCTCTGGAATATTTTAGGTAAGAAAATTTAATTATTCAGTTCAGTAGATATTCCGGAGATGCATCTCCGGAATGATGGGCGACATTTTAAAATTTTCTGTCACCTTTGCATGTCAGGTATTTTCGGAGACGCATCTCTGGAAATATCTGATATAGAACCCAACTGCATGATCACTCCTCCATTATTGACAGACTTCGTTCTCCACCAAACCCTTCACCCTAAAAACCCTTCATTCTCAATCCATTTTTTTCACTCCAAATCTCCATCCTTTTGATTCAACATATCACAGAGAGGAAAAGAAGATAGAATTTTAGGTAAAGATTGTTCTTTTCCCTCTGCATTGCTCATATTAATCATCAATTTTTTCTATAAAAAACTTACGCTATGTCCAAAAATGTATCTCTGGAACGTTTATGAACTTGCCCAGAGATGCATTTCTGGAAGTTGTCTGTGTTCATTTTTGTAGTCATTCTACAACAGTAATTGAACTAATGTTCTGTTATTAATTTAATTGTTTTAAATAGATATGGTGCACCCCGATGCTTTCCCAAAACATGTTTCTCCAAACGTCCAAGGTGTCGTTGTTCCTCTGAATGTTCAAGGGGTTGTTGTGAAGGCAGTGGATGTTGGCAACGACTTTAAAAACAAGAAAGAGCTTAAATCTCGTGATAAAATTCTTGAATGGATTCTTATGGAGGCCTTTAAACTTGTATTTGGTGTGGTTATCAGAAGGTCCAATAATGGTTTAGATAAAAGATGCGACTTTGCGAAAATGATGTGCGAAAGAAGCGAGAAATATCGAACTCCTCTCCGAAATTTTAAAAGACAAGACATGGGTAATAGAAAATGTGAGTGACCGTTTAAGGTTCGTGGTTACATGTTGGAAAACTAAAATTGGAGATTTAATGTGATATGTGATTTGCATAACCATAATTTTTGTTTAAAATTAGTCGGTCATCCTAGTATCTGTCGGCTAAAGCCGGAAGAGAAGGAATGTATTAGTACATGACCTTGAATCTTGTTCATTCGAAAAATATACTTGCAACATTGAAACGAAACGATGCGACAATATAGCAAATATCAAGCAAGTGTATAATATCTGGTACCTCACTAACAAGGCGCTTAGGGGGGATAGAACTGAAGGCGGGTGTGATTGTGGAAAAAATAGTGGATGCATGGAATCGTATAATAGATTCTTCCACAAAAGAACTATATGTCGATTCCGTTATTCATTTCCTAAAAGTGTGTGAAAAGTATCCAGATTTGTTGAAATATGTTGAAAGCACAATTCTTGATCAGGTGAAGGAGAAGATAAATTGTGTGTGGATTGATAATGTTAGACACCTTGGAAATACAATTGCTAACAGAGTTGAGTCGGCCCATGCTACTTTGAAAAATTGATTGGGAAATAGTAAAGGGGATTTGTGTAGAGACTGGGACTTCGTGAACCACATGATTCAAAACCAGCATAATGAGAAGATAGTCATGCACTTGTCCGACATCAACTAATCCAAGAGTTGAATACGTATAAAGAATCATACACGCGGTTGTATGGAAAGAAAGAAAATTTTGATGCGGTGTATGAGTCACTTGTTCCTTGCTTGAGCGGTCCAGTACCAAAGGCAAAATGGATGCGCTTCCCTGATATGGGTCACCTAATAGTATGTGCATATGATAGAGTGTGTGTTGACTTGAAACGCTACGGCTTTTTGGAAACTTTTTCCCACTGTGCCCCACCCCACCCCAAAATCCAAATGATCGAATCATGTGCATTTAATGGCTTTCAAAATCAAGTCATTTTGGTCAAGTTTACTTGAAGTCGGGATGCCATATGCCACTTACATCACCGGAGTAGACGACTCATTCAACCGAAAAAGCTGAGACGTGACCGGATCATTTTATGGAAAGAATGCAAGAATTCGAGAGATTGAAAAACATTGAAAAAGAATCGAATGCACAAAAGTCCAAAGGGGTACCACCTATAGATTTATCCGACGACACGTGTTTCGATTCTTTTTAATTTCTTGTTTAACCGGACAAATTATTGTATGTAATTGTGTCTTAATATAAGTGAAGTGTTACATATTTGCCTTTTGTTCATATTTTGTCTTTATGAATTTTTTATCTACCCCATAACAACATATGTGTTTTTGTTAATGGAAAAAAATGGTTATGCTTTAGTGTTCTGGTGTGATACTGGTTCAGGATAAGTTCCGGAGATGCATCTCCGGAACAATAAAATAGGGTACATTTTCGGAGATATATCTCCGGAATCAATATGCCAGTTGATGAGTGGTCCAAATTGATCTTTGCCTTCTAGAAATTTAGGTTCCATAATGTTATATTTCACAAAAACTCAAAATGTCTCAAATGTCACAGATAAACATTTATTGGTATGTCGCAAATGTCTCATTCTCTGGCTTTATACCCAGGTGAACGTTCAAGCTCACCGACTTCACCTCCCTCAAAGATATCAAAGATGAAATCCACCATCTCCTACCTTACAGAGACAATCGAAAGATTGTAAAGCTCGAGTACCATTCACCTTCGATTGACAACGGAGAGAAGATTCAGTTTACCAAATTTGAGCTCAAGACGCAAGCGGATGTTAGGGCTATGTGGGATACGTTTTTCTATTTCAAAGAGAAAGTGTCGCTCGAGTTGGAAGCGACGCTACAAAGATCGGTCAAAGATATTATGAAGATCTCCAAGCGTCCACTGGGATATTGAAATGTAATATTGAATTTTCTGTTGAAATCATCATTGTAATGATCATTGTATGATATGAATGTCAATTTCATTTTGGATATGTTGAATCTGTTTTTGGTGTGAATCCGGAGATGTAACTACAGAATTATTCCGGAGATGCATCTCCAGAATAAATTAAACCACAAGAAAATGCATAGCTCAGAATGACATTTGTTGAGTGTGTGATGGGGTGCATCCGGAGATGTATCTCCGAAATCAGGGGGTATATGTGGAAATTCACATGGTGCATTAGAGACACCTAGGGTGAAATAAGAAATTCTCTAACCATAAACCAAATTAGTATCCAGATTAATCCATCTTTCAAAACCAGCCCAAAATTACATTTTTAGAACTGGTGGCCCATTTATCAAAACAAGAAAAAACCGGGAACCATTAATCAATTTGGATCAACTTATCGGTTTTCAAATTTGAGAATCTCAAAATATTTCTTTCCCTTGCTGTCAGAAACTCATAATCGTCAATTTCTAAATTTAATGTTATATCATCACATACAATTTTCTACCTGATAAAAAAAATCATTCTTTAGTAGTTATACAACATATGGAGAAAATAATGATAAAAACATCAATAGTGATAGCAAAAACATCTTCATATTCTTTTCACCAAGGCGATCAACCATGTCTATAACAAGTTTATAATTCTTCAATGCTACCTCATAAGGATCCTCTAATTTAGTTTTCAACTTTTCTTCTTGACGACTCGCAACCTCTTGAGCTAGTGTCCGATCATAAAATCTCCTACTTTTTTCATTGTTGAGAACATTGTAAACTTCTCTTAGTTTCATGAATTTTTCTGAGACAGTCTTTAGAGAGAGTGAAGTTATGTCTGGATGATACTCTTTTGAGAGTTTTCTGAAAGCTACTTTGATTTCTTCTACATCAAACTCTAGTGATATTCCTAAGAATCTGCTTGTTATGACAACAAACAAGTTTTCTCATGAAACAAATTTCTTCGAAAAAAACCAGAGTTTGATAGGAACATAGAAAATATTAAAAAAAACTCACTCATAATGAGAATCTTGAAAATAGAAAATCAGCAAATTCTTCACTCAAAAGCTTCTTAGGTTTCACCCCTGCATTGGTTTATTGCAGCTTTGTGCTACCTCCAATCCAACCTTCATCTTCGTTTTTCCAATGGATTCTTGTGTTAGTTCCAGGTGGTTCATTTTGGGGTCTTTTTAAAACTATTTTTTTTATGAAAATAAAAAATTGATTTTGAGATAAACCAGTTTAAAACTGATTTTTTTAAAAAAAAATTGGTTATTTTTGTGAGAAACCAAGTAGAACTACTGATCCACATATAAATCATTTTTTAAAAATAAACTGGTTTTATAAAAACAATTTTAAGATCTAAACCAAATCATATATATAATTCAATTTGATATGCTTTATGATTCATGCACACCCCAAATGTTGATGGGATGAATTTAACATAAACCCATCCACATACGTTTCAGGTTTTGGTAAAAAAATCATGGGGAATTTTGTTTTTCTTCTTAATTCCTCTTTCACGGCTTGTTTCTTTGTTATATCCTCTTTCTTTCAACTCTTATCCTCTTCAAAGTTGCACCCATGATTCCTAGCCATAAGTATACTTTTCTACTAGGACGGATAGCATATGTAATCTATGTTGTCGGCCAAAAAATAAAAGTAGTTATATTAAGGCATTGATGTCTTATAAAATGAAAGTTCTATTTTAAAAATATAATGGTTGGGTTTGCTTCTTAACCTAGATTTAAAAATGTTTCAAGTTTTATTCATCTTTCTTGAAATTATGAAGACAAAATTTCATTTTTTTTCAATTCTTGAAAAAATTATATTGACATGTTTAATGAAATTGAAGGGCATATTGTTATTGATAAAAGAACAAAATCATCTTTTAGCATCAAAATATCATATTTGATGGAAAGGATGAAGGCGAGGAAAAACATTTTTATGAAAAAAAGTTGAAAGTGAGGAGATGTGGAGGCAAGATTGTGTGTGAAAATCTCTAGGTATTTTATTTTTGTGTTTATCAAATCTGAACCATAAATTATATCTAATGGTACATTTGTTTGGAATCACTTGTGAGGGATTTAATTAATCACTCACTCTAGATGTCACATTTTCTTATGTATAATAATTATAAAATAATTATGTTTTAATTTTAAATAAATTGTGTTTTAAAAATTTAATATTTTCCTGTATTATTCTTCATTATATTAAAAAGAAGTTCAAATTTTGTTATTTATATTTAAAAATAAAATAGGAAAAAAATGGAGAGATAAAAAATTAAAATGAGAATACCAAAATATTAAAAGTTACCTTATTTTTTATTCTAAATGTGTAGTGCTACAATTGTTTTTTTTTTTTTTTGAGTTACGTATGCAGGTTGATGGATCATGTGAACTAGTATTTGATCTAAAAATAAAAAAAGACCACAAAAGAGTTAGAATAACAAAACTAAAAAAAAAAAGACCACAAAAGAGTTAAAATAACAAAACTAAAAATAAAAAAAGACCATAAAAGAGTTAGAATAACAAAACAACTTAAAAAAGAAGTGAGGCAAGAAATATAAGTTCTCCCTTTAATTGAAGAAGTTGGTACCTGAAGAACAAATGAAAGATATTTCTCCTCCACCACCTCCACTAACGCAAACACTTTTGAGATCAATTTTCTAGCTCTACCATATGAAAAGATTAAATTTTAGGATGATCTGAAAGAACTATTTCTAGATTGATTCTTTCCAATTTTAAAATGAACAGAGAAGAATAACAAAGTAACATGTTTGAAATAGTAGAACAAAACACTCTTTATGACTCATGAAAGAGATTCAAGTTAATACTGAAGAAATGTTTTGGCCACCGGTTATACAAGATGACTTAAGTGAAGTTGTATTTGAGAGCTTAAAGTTGCATGCTACTACATGCCTCAACTAGAGGCATAATCCATCAAAATTATGAAACACAAGCAAATTAAAATATTTGGTAGAGAGTTTAGCACAAAATGGATATTGGGCACTCAATAACAATGAGGCTAAAATAAGTGTATGTTGGAGCTAGACAACAATAATTCACGTTTAACAAGCAACAAATTGATGAATGCAACTAAACAAGCAACTAGGTGCAACCAGTTCTTCAATAATCTCTTAGGTGTTATTTTCAATGGCAATGGAATCCATTTTCTGACACCTACAATCATGTGTGGAGGAATTTTCCAAATTTCTCATGAAAGTTGAATGACTAGACTATGGGTACTAGTCAAGCTCCTTAACAAGCTAAACAAAACCAACAACCTAGAAAACCCTCTCCACTAGAGGAGAATCTCAATAAGTTCATGAAGATTACACATAAAAAAATTTAAGTAACGAGTATTAATAGAAATGTTGAGATTTAATTCATAACTGCCATTTTACCGATTAGTTAGCAAGTTTGTTACAAATTGGTTGTTATTTAGTTACCTTTGTGTGAATAACTTGTTTTACAAGCAATTGTGTAACACATATAGATAACACTTTGTAATGTGAATATTATAATCAATGAGAATCATCTCTATTCTTTACTCTTTCTTCTCTTCCAAGTTTTCTATCAATTAGTTAGTGTATGCCATTTACTTTCATCTTGAAATTACATTTTTGCTGTGCATTCACTGTTTTCATCACAGTGCTTTTGTTCTAACAATTGGCATCTAGAGCCCGATTCAATCTAAGGGAAACACGAGTGAAAAGTGAGGGGAACAATCAAGGGATACACTGAGTAGTAGATTCTTGATAGGCAAGATGAATAGCAATGATTTTGGATCAAATATTTTGGTTCTTTATGGCAAGAATTGGGATCGTTGGAGTGCTTTGACGAAATCCTTATTTGGAGCACAAGAAGTGAGTGAAATTGTACATAATGGCTATGAGGATCTGGTGGGGAATCCAAGTGATGCACAGAGGACTGCATTAAAGGAAGCCAAGAAGAAAGACTGCAAAGCTTTGTTCTACATTCAGCAGAATGTTGACAATCAACACTTTGAGAAGATTTCTAAAGCAACAAGATCCAAAGAAGCATGGGACATCTTAGAAAACTATCACACTGGTGGAGAAAAGGTGAAGCAAGCGAAGCTACAATCGTATAGAAGAAAGTATGAGATGATGCAGATGGAAGAAGATCAGAAAGTAAGTGATTACTTCTTGAAATTAACAGCCATTGTAAATCAAATGCAAACTTGTGGTGAGAACATTACAGATCAAATGGTAGTAGAAAAGGTGTTGAGATCTTTAAGTCCAAAGTTTGATTTCATAGTTGTAGCTATCCAAGAAGCAAAGGAAGTGAAAACTATGAAAACTAAAGAGTTGCAAAACTCATTGGAAGTACATGAGCTCCTGGTGTTTGATAAAAGTTCTGAAAGATCAGTTCAAAAAGCATTTCAAGTTCAAACTTCCAAGAAGGAGGGAAATCAAAAGAATTTCAAGAAGAAGGGAAAGAGCAAAGCAAATTGGTCCAACAATGAAAAGAACAAGATTGAAGACAAAGTTGAATCTTCAAAGAGAGGCGGCTTTTGCAAAAGTCAGAATAAGAAGAGGAATTTTAAAAAAAGTAAGGTTCAATGCTATAATTGTGAGAAGTATGAACACTTTGCTGATGAATGTTGGCTCAAGAAAGATCAAAAGACTAATGAAGAAGCAAATCTGGCTCGTGAAGATGATTCTAGTACAGTGTTGATAATGGCTACTACCAGTGATGAAAAGATTAAGAATGAAGAGTGGTTTCTTGACTCTGGATGCTCAAACCACATGACATCACATAGAGAGTGGTTGATAGGTTTTGATACTAGCAAGAAAACAAGCATCAAACTGGATGACAATAGAAACCTTGTAGCTGGAGGTAGTGGAAATATAGTGATCGGAAGCAATGATGGCAAACAAATCATTAATGAAGATGTGATGTATGTTCCTGAGATGAAGTGTAATCTCATGAGCATTGGTCAATTGGTGGAGAAGGGATTCTCAGTGACTATGGATAGCGACTCTTTGAAGTTGTTTGATACAAAGAAGAATTTGGTGCTCAAATTAAACATGTCAAAGAATAGAACATACAGATGCAACATCTTAAGTGAAAAGATGATGTGCTTGTCTGCAGCAGTGAGTGAAGATGTTGGAGATCTATGGCACAAGAGGTATGGTCACCTAAATTTTAGAAGTCTTAGTGATTTGAATTCTAAAGAACTTGTGTATGGCTTGCCAAAACTGAATGTCAAAAAAGCCATTTGTGAAGTGTGTGTGAAAAGTAAGCAAGGTAGGTTCTCCTTTGTTTCTGAAGCACCTAAAAGAGCTATTGTAGCACTGCAAGTAGTTCACTATGATATATGTGGTCCTTTTGAAGTATCTGTATTGGGGGGAAGCAGATATTTCATCACATTTGCTGATGAATTTACAAGAATGATATGGCTATATACAATCAAGCTTAAGAGTGAGGCCTTAGATGTATTCAAAAAATTCAAAATCTTATTAGAAAAGGAAAGTGATAAATTTATTAAGATCTTGAGAATTGATGGTGGAGGAGAATACACCTTAAAAGAATTTGAAGCCTTATGTGTCAATCAAGGTATTGTGCATGAAGTAACAGCTCCCTATACACCTCAGCATAATGGACTTGTTGAGAGAAGGAATAAAACTCTACTGAATATGGCAAGAAGCATGATCAAATAGAAAAACCTACCACACAAGTTTTGGGGTGAAGCAATCACTACAGCTGCTTGCATTCTGAATAAATGTCCTATAAAGAAGCTAAATTTGAAGGTACCAGGGGAAGCTTGGTGTAGAAGAAAGCCTAGTGTGAAGCATTTCAAGGTTTTTGGCTCTTTGTGCTATAAACATGTGCCAGATGTTAGAAAAAGCAAGCTTGAAGATAAGAGTGAAATTATGATACTTATAGGCTATCATCCAACATGTGCTTATAAGCTTTATAATCATGTAACTCAAAAGGTACATGTCAGTAGAGATGTGATTGTGAATGAGGCTTAGAAGTGGAAATGGGAAGAGGAGCCAGTATATAGTAAAGAGAATAAAAAAAAGCTACATTTATCCTGATTCAAGTGATGAATCAGATAATGAAGAAGTGAACAATAATGATGCAGATGAACCAGAAGAAGAGGAAGTAACTGTGAGACCTCAAAGAATCAGGCAAGGTCCAAGAAGGTTGAATGACTGTGAAATGATTCCTGATAATGCAGTAAATGATGAAGGTGATATCATTCACTTTGCATTGTTAGCATATTCTGAACCTCTCAATTATAAAGAACCACTAAAGATAGATGTATAAAAGAAAGCTATGATGGAAGAACTCCAATCAATTGAGAAAAATCACACCTGGGAGCTAGTTAACTTGCTAGATAAGAAAAATAAAATAGATGTGAAGTGGGTTGTCAAACTGAAATTAAATCCTGATGGGAAAATTTCAAAGCATAAGGTAAGGTTGGTGGCTAGAGGTTTCTTACAAAAACATGGTATTAATTACAATGAGGTGTTTACTCCAGTTGCAAGGCTTGAAACTGTAAGACTAGCAGTGGCTCTAGCTTGCAAGAGAAGGTGGTCACTCTATCATTTAGATGTAAAATCAGCCTTCCTAAATGGCCCACTTGAAGAGGTTGTGTTTGTGACACAGCTTCCTGGTTTTGAAGTACAAGGCAAGGAGAATATGGTGTATAAACTCCATAAGGCTTTGTATGGTTTAAAGCAGGTCCCTAGAGCCTGGAACAAGATGATTGATCAGTTTCTGATTCAAATAGGTTTCAAAAAGTGTGCAGTGGAGTTTGGTGTATATGTGCAAAATTCAAGTGAAGAAGAAACCATAATAATTTGCTTATATGTGGATGATTTGCTCATTACTGGAAGCAAAACATCAGAGATTGAAAAGGTGAAAAACAAGTTGAAATCTGAATTTGAAATTACTGGTCTAGATGAACTCTCATTCTTCTTAGGAATGGAATTTCTGAAGATGAAGACATGAGTAGTTATGCACCAGCAAAAGTATATAGGTGAGTTGCTTGAGAAATTTGAAATGAATAGCTACAATTCAATTTCAAATCCATCAGAGACAAAATAAAAAATTGATGAGTGCAGTAAGGAAGAAAAAGTTGATCCAACATTGTTCAGATAAATGGTTGGTTCTCTGAGATATTTGTGCAACAATAGGTCTGACATTTGCTACTCGGTCAGTGTAATTAGCTAATTTATGCATGATCCAAAGAAGACTCACTTGATAGCTGCTAAAAGGATACTTAGGTATATAAAAGGTACAATGAAGTTTGGTCTGTTATTCCTTAATGGAAGCAAAGGTGAAAGAAGTGAACTCATTGGATACTTAGATAATGATTAGTGTGGAGACAACACAGATAGAAGGAGTACCTCTGGCTATATTTTCAAGTTCAATGAAGCAGCTATATCATGGTGTACAAATATGCAACCAGTGACTGCACTTTCATCTTGTGAGGCTGAACATATTGCAGGAACATTTGCAACCTATCAAGCAATGTGGTTGGATTCAATGATGAAGGAACTGAGGTGTGAACTGATGAAGCCTCTGATACTCAGAATTGATAACAAGTCAGCTATTAGCCTTGCTAAAAATCCAATCTCACATGGAAGAAGTAAACACATTGATACAAGGTTTCATTTCATTAGAGAGAAAGTGAACAATGGAATTATTGAGGTGCAATATTGCCCAATTGAAGTGCAGCTAGCAGATGGTTTTACAAAAGCTCTAAAGCTTGACAAATTTGAGTTTTTGAGAAAGAAACTTGGTGTTGTAAGTGTTCAACAGTTATGAATTAAGGGAAGTGTTGAGATTTAATTCATAACTGCCATTTTACCAATTAGTTAGTAAGTTTGTTACAAATTGGTTGTTAGTTAGTTACCTTTGTGTGGATAACTTGCTTTGCAAGCAATTGTGTAACACGTATAAATAACACTTTGTAATGTGAATATTATAATCAATGAGAATCATATCTATCCTCTAATCTTTCTTCTCTTCCAAGTTTTATCAATTAGTGAGTGTGTGTCATTTACTTTCATCTTGCAATTACATTTTTGCTGCGCATTCATTGTGTTCATCATAGTGCTTTTGTTCTAACAAGAAAGAGATAGGCGACATCGATTAAAAATCTCAAAACTCAAATTGGACAAAAATCCAAATAGATGGTTGACCAAATTTGTGGAGGTTTTTCATAAAATACTCATGATAACCCAACGAGTGAAAATTGGAAGGTGATCGAGCTAAGCCGTAGGAAATTAGCAACATCTTGGTGGAAAAGTGTCTGAAGAGGTTAATGTATAAATAGTTCAGTAGACAAAAAAAGATAAAGAAGTTTAAAATTATAAATAAAAATAGAAAAATAAAAAAGTAAATAAAATAAAACATACATGAGTGTCGTGCGAAAAATATTCGAGACATGCTCGAAAATCAATGAAGTCGTCATTAAAGTTTATTTTTTAAAAGGAAAAATGTTGATAAAAATTTTAAAGAACAAAAATATGGTACTCGCAACGAAATTTAAGTTCGAGAATCAATTATACATAGAGAAGGTGTTAGTTATAACACCCCGTAATTTGATTCAATTATTTAATCAAATTATTTGTATTTTATATAATTATTTGATGTTTGGTGTGCTTTTAAATAAATATGTATGTAGAATTGTATAAGTAGATGTGAGACATAGATGGGATGTAGTGAGAGACTTGGTAGGGTGGAGGAGGGAATAGAAGAATTAGAATAATTAAAATAATTAGAATTATAGTTATTTTGATTAATTAATTAATTAGAAAAATAAATAATGAGAATTATTGGAGTTAGGGCTGTTTTGGCATAAAGAGAAAATAGAGTGAATAAGGAGAGAGAAAAGATAATGTCAGGGGAGGAAAATATAATTATTAGAGAGTTGAAATATTTAGGTTTAGAATAAAAATATAATAAAATTATAGCTTTTTGTACTCCTTGGATTTCACGCGTCGTGATGCATCCCATTGTGGCACGACACAAGTCTCATCGTGATACGATGGTTCCTATTGGGGCGTGATGTTGCGCGTTGCTAACACATAAAATTTTCTATAAATAGGTTGTTTTGACTACTTTTTTAGGAATTCTGAATTTGATAAAGAAAGTGGCGGTTGAGAAGACCAAAGTGACAATTTTGAGGGTTTTGGAAATCATTGAAGATCTTTATCTTCCTTGATTTTCATGTTCTCTCCATCCCAACTCATGGTATTTTTTATAATCACCTCGAGTGGTTAGATTCTTTAGATTAGGTCTTTTGAGACAAACGTGCTTGTACATGTTGGATTATATGGTTGTTTGATGTTTATTGAACTATTTTATGTTATTGTTATTATTTAATTATCTTTGTGTTCATTTCTTTTTATTTATTGATGAATGCATGAATCAATATTAGATAAGTATGGGGGCACTAGTACCCACCTCGAACCCATCCGTGAACCCGCCCAATTTAATTTGTTATTTATTTTATTATTTAGTTTTAGTAATTTAGAATATTAAATACGTGCTTAATGTTTTACTATTTTAATTTATATTTATTATTTAAAATTTTTGAAATGTATGCATGGAATATTTTGATATTGTTTTATTTTATTATTTGTAATGTAATTTGATTTTTGAAAAAATAAATATTTTTATTAAAAAAAAATTGATTTTACTAAATGGAAGGTGGCAGAGCGGGGATATCTGTACTCAACTCAGACCTGTTTGAGATATGTTGGGTTTTAATTTTTCATCCCCGACGGGTTTGGGGCGAGGAATGGGAATTTCTTGGGGATTTGAGTTTGGGTTTAAGGGAGTTAAAAATCGTCTCTGACCCGCCCCGTTGTCATGCCTAATTGGGAAGACAAATTTATATAATTGAAAGGAGAAAGAATAATAAATATTAAAGGGTATAACATGAAAAATAACATTAATGAATAATTGGTATTATAAAACGACTTATATTGTGGTAAAAAAAAATCCCGAAGCGACTTCTAAAAAAAGGAGGTAGTATTTTTTTAGTTTTTAGGTTTAATTTTGAGTTTTCTTTGTTGCTATTTATTTTTAATTTTATCTTTATTTTTATTTTAGTTTGTATTATTTCTTATTTCTTAGTTGGTTAGTGTAAATACCTAGAATTCTATTTTTATTTAATTTTTTAATTTTTTAATTTTTAATTTTTAATTTTATTTTATATTTTTATTTATTTTTATTGTTACTATTTTAATTTTAATTTTTTTCTTTTCTATTTTTAGTTATTTTTAGTCTAGTGTAGTGCTACTGAGGTATTTTTCTTCTAATTGTGTATGTGAGATAAAGGAAGACGAGCATGTTGGAGTTGGCTTTCAAGTTGTTATGTTAGGACAAATTCAAGGTTTATCAATGCAAATTGTTGCCTCAACTCTAATTCCAACAAATGTTAATCCTGACATGGCATTATAGTGTTATTTTTGTGATGAAGGTCATGCCAATAGTTATTTTGTAGCATACGTTGCATTATTCAAGAAATTACCAAGAGCCAGATCCTTACCTCAACACCTATAATCCAAGGTGGGATGATCATTCAAGTCTTAATTGGAGTAACAATCAATTTCAAAATTTTAACAAAAAAGCTCCTCAAGATCCACCACCAAGGACATCATCCCTTTTAGAGGAGACTTTGAACAAATTTATGAAGTTTACTCAAAGGAACTTTAGAGAAATTAAGGTCACTCAATAAATATCTGAAAGGAAGCCATCTCTTCTAGAAGAGACTATGAACCAATTTATGTTGTCTCAAAGCAACTAGGAAGCAAGACACTCTGAAATTGAAGCATTCTACAAGAACCTTGAAGCATCCAACAAGGACATTGAAGCATCTAACAAGAACATTAAAGCATTCATGAAAAATATTGAAAATCACATTGGGCGTTTATCTAAATTAGTGGCAGTTCGATCAATTAGAGGTTTTAATGGGAATATGTTAGATAGTTCTACGAATGATGAAGTTGAGAGAGAAGTCAAAGGTAAATGAGAAGTGGTTGATAAAGGAGGAGTTGAAAAAGAAAAAAAAAAGAAAAATGCATGCCATCAGATAACATTGAATCAAGAATATAAGAAGTCGGGGCAAATAATAGATTTAGGTAAAGAGCAAGAATGGTAAGCGAAGATGATCTAGATTTGGATTGAGCTATTTATCTAGATGTAGATATACAACAAGAAAATATTCAACAAAATAATGTCCCTAAAAGAAATTGTAGCAACAAGGAAGGTGGGCGAGAAGAAATATATAAAATATTGGATGTCATTTATACCTTATTGTTTATTATAAAGCTGATGGAGATATGGAATAAACATCGTCAATACCTCAAGTTCATGAGAATACTACCAAACAAAAGGAAGAAGAATGAGGATGTGTCTTTTGTGTCATATATGCCTCCCTAACAGAGAAGAAAATTGTCAAGTTAAGAACCTTGAATAAGTGTCGCATGGGAGGCAACCAACTGATAGGTGTAATTTAGATTTATTTAATTTTCATATTTTAATTTATTTTCAATTTATTTCACTTTGAGTAATATGATCGAAGGAAGAGTAATAGCTAGCTCTCAAGAATTCTCTCTCTTTGGTACTTGTCTTTGCTTTGAATTAATAAATAATTTTGCTTTTGTTGTTTTTTTCAATTTTGATTTTCTACCTTACCCGAGCCATTATGAAAAAGAAAAGAAAAAGTCATCAGAAAAATAATGAACAAAATAAATCAACATCAAAGTCCCTTGCAGATTGAAAGTTGGCGACTCAATCTCCAGATACCTTATCTTGTAATGTTTGAGCCAAATATTTCCATTATTAACTACTATAAATAACACTTTTAATAACGAAGTTTTCACCTCGAAATGCTAAAAACCAAGAGTATAGTTCCTGGTAGCGTCATGCTAACAACCTGTTACCTCGGTTATCCATAAAACCGAGGGAATATATCTATAAGGGAGCGCTATTTTATTTTTAATATAACCTATTATCGAGGGAATATAAATATTAGGGACGCTTCGAATCCAAGTTACTTCATTTATGTTTTTTTCAATGGTTTAATTAGTATTTCTTACTTGGCGCATTTCCAGATTTCATTTTTTCTTTGTTAAAATTTTTTCCTTCATTTTTTTATAAGTTAGTAAAACTCAAAATCTTTGTTATCAATAAAAAAGATTAGGCAATAATACGATTGAAAAGCAAAGGAAAAATTCCATTGATAATCAATTACAAATTACAAAAAAAAAATAGGACAACAAATAACTGTTCCACATATTCAAACTTCTGAATCTACTCAGCTTCAACAATTAATCTTTCTCTTTTTACCCTTTTAACTATCCTTAGCTGAGAGAAAAGTTCAGAAAGAACTCTTCCATAAGGTATGAGGAAAGTCATTTCCTCGCGAGAGGTCACAACCATTTCCATTAAGAAGTTAAAAATAGTAAGAGGAAGATTAATTTTGATGTTGTGGATAAAGAAGAACAAAAGATGATTGTCATCTGAAGTAAGCGTTTCTAGTTGTTTCTCTCTTGGATGGAGATTTGACACTAGAAGTTAATGTCAAACTTTTGCAATTGGAATGAGAGTAACCGGAATGGTGAGATTATTGTAGTTGGCATAAATTAGGGGAAGGTGGTCTGAGAAGACATTGTTGAATCTATAATGTTCAACACAATTACCTTTCTATTCAAACTTTATTGTTGAGCAATAAGTGATGGAGTAATGGTGATATGAAAACCATATACATTGGAGTGTATTGACTCAACATCCTCACCATAGTGCCTAACGGAGGCATTTAACCAGAACTCTGTTACGAGATTAGTGTAGATGGGTCCATGAAGCATATGTCAAAGTAACCTTTCAACTTATGTTTAGAAATAGTTTTCATTAGATCAAAATCTTGGTCTTTCAACTCATCGAAATCAACAAACTTTTCATTGATAACGAACCAAAGATTTTCATCTTTGTTGAAGGTTTCTGTAGACTTTTTTTGAATAAAAAGAAATGACTTTTAAACTAGATTTGAAGACACAAAGAGATAGAAATGAAATGAGACCTGAATAGTGTATAAATAACTTGGAAAAGAGGAAGTGAAACAATCAGAGAAAGTCAAATGCCTCCTTGAAAATCCAAAAGATACGTTACTTTTTGAATATGGAAGATCATTACTATTCAAGTGATATGATTCCAAGGCGCGATGATCATTACTATTCTAGTAAATATAAAAACCACATATTACCTCAGTTTTTTCATATAACAGAGAGGAAAAACCACATATTACCAACAATCCAGGAACCTTTCTTTTTTATTATATTTTTTATTTGTAAATATTCTTTGTAATCAATGAAATGTAAAAAAAAAAGGTTATTTACCTCAGTTTTCTATTAAAACGAGGGTTAAAGTATTTTACCTCAACATAAAAAAACCATTAGTGAGTTTGTTGATCAAATATTTGTCGTTCATTTCATGAGATATCAACGCTCAAGACTCTACCATTAGTGATCCGCGTGAAACACAAAAAACTTCCATTATAAAAGTATATTTTTGAATATGAAGAAGCAAGTGAAGCATCATGAAGGGCTTGAAACTTCCTCTTTAAGGTTTGCAAGATCATTTGTCATGAAAAGATCGCTAAGATAGATGCAAGAGCGGAAAATTATTTAGATTTTAGGTTTGTGTTCATAAATATTTATTTGAGCAAAAATCATTTATTTATCTAACCTTTTTTTATCAACCTTTTTTTTTGTTTTATATCAGAAACAAATCCATGCGAGATAAAGCCATTGAGAATATAGTCGCACCCAGCATTTGATCTTGTCCAAATATCAAGGATTTGAAGACCTAACATATGATCTTCATGGACTAATTAATTTTTATTTTAATATTTTGTGTAAACAATGTAATATTTTGGGTAAACATTGTAGTTTGTAAACAAATTATTTTATTAATATTCTTTTTAAACAATGTAACATGTTATAATTAAAAAAAACAATCTATCTTACCCCTCGATTTTGCAGATAAACTGAGAGGTATGAGACACTGTTTTTGTAAATAATAAAAATGCAGATGTTGGGGTTCAACCCATAATCAAATAACTTTACCCCTTGGTTTTTAATTACCAAGGTGTTAAGTGACATCTTTTCATGTCATCATTCGTTACGTCGCCTCGGTAGCCGAGGTTACATCTCTTTCGCATGAGACGTTCAAAACATTATTTGTAGTAGTGATTCACTTTTGATTCTTATAAGAGTATTCGTACATTAGTTATTTTCTAGAATTTGCATGTTTTTAATTTGAATCTAAGGCTTTTTAAACCACCATGTTTTAATGTTATTATATCCTTTGCTAACCACTTTGAGTCATGGTCACTATTTCAGTGACATAGTCTTTATTATATAGCCATTTGACTTGAAAGATGAAAATTTTCCACCCTCTTTAGAGTTAGGTAGAAATATTTATTTTACTTGTCTGATGCAAAAGAATAGGTTTGGGGTTACTCTAGGTAGTTATCAACATTTAAGTTTGGGGTTGGGGGTATTAGATAAAATTAGTCAATTAGAAAGAAAAAGGAAAATAATAAGTTAAAAATGACTTATTCTTAAAAAAAATTGTGAAAAAAAAAAAGAATTATAGGACCAACAAAACAAATTATATAGTATCAAGTGAACAAGAAAGAGTGATATGGAAGGATTCCGGTAACACAAGGAAAATTAGGTACCTAACTCCAAAGGTTTAAGCTCACTATCCTAAATTGTCCTACCCTGACATAAGCCACGTTACAACATGGAAAATACCACAAAAGTGTGTGTTTAGATATGACTTTGATTGATTATGTTACAAGTTTTACAAACTCTTTGTTAAATGCTTTTGTACGCTGATTGTGTAATTACCCTATCAAATTGAGTGCATATATGTGAGATGAGAGACAAGTTGAGTACCTGTATATTCAGAAGAACTTTTCTGAGTTACTTGGGTTGAAGTAGGGAACGAAAATGTTGATCGGCAAAATAAGAAAGGTGACATTCATTGGTATGGGTAAGCATTTTAACTCTGACTAAATTTGCAGTGTGTAGACAGGTTTCTTTAGGACAAGCAACATATAGTAAGTTTGGGGTTATGATGATAATTGTCATTACATGATTTTTACGAGCAAATTCGGATGAAATTGGAGGAATAATGAGTAAAAGTCATGCCAAAGAATGAAGAATAGAGCAAAAACTACAAAGAGTGAAAGAAATAGGACTTAGAAAAATTATGAAGAAAAAGAGAAGAAAATAGTTGCCTTTGGTCCCTAGTTTTCACGCGTCGCGAAGCATCTCATCAAGGCGCAATACAAACATCACCGTGGCACGATAGCTCATATTAGGGCCCGATGTCGCGCAACGCCGACACACAAAATTTGCTATAAATAGGTTGTTTTAAGTACTTTTTGGGGGTTCCGAATTTAATAGAGAAATTAATGGCTGAGAAGACCAAAGTGACAATTTTGAGGGTTTTAGAAGTCATTGAAGATCTTTATCTTCCTTGATTTTCATGTTCTCTCCATCTAAACTCATGAATATTGTTATAATCACTACGAGTAGCTAGATTTTTTAGATTAGGTCTTTTGAGACAAACTTTCTTGTACTTGTTGGATCATATGGTTGTTTGATGTTAATTGAATTATTTTATGTTATCAGTATTATTTAATTGTCCTTGTGTTCATTGCTTTTTATGTAGTGACGAATGCATGAATCGATATTAGATTAGTATGGATTTCTGACTTTTAGTCTACCGATCTAATCTAGGACAATTACTCAACTTAGTAATTAACTAGGACTAGGTAATTATAAATTTTTCCTTATGAATTAATGAACTTAAAGCGTCAAATTTAACTTTGAATTACCCTAAGGAATAAGATAATTATTGTTTAGATTAGTGAGTTGTACACCAAGAAATTGGGTGCAGTGGTCATGTTAATTCCCCGTAATATGTTACCATATTCTAAATTTAATTAATGCTCAATTCATCAACAAATACGAGTAGAGGAGTCGAAAGAAGATCTTATCGCTTTAAGTTATTGAATTCAACTTAGTTAATTTTCTCATTTTTATTCTCAAACAAAATATCTCTAAAAAAACCATTTGTTATTTACTTTTATTTGCGTGATAGTTACATTGTTAAAATTCGCAATCCCTATGGGGTCAAATTTATTAATTACTTTGACGATACTAGTACACTTACTAGAAATATTCATCTGAACACGTGAGAGTCAATGTACACTTTCTAATTTCCATTTTTCACTACACTTATCTTATACTCTATAAATGACTTAGGAGTTGGAATGCTAATCTTGCATGTCCACCCCACGCCAACGTATTGAAGATCAAAGTTACTACTTCTAGAGTCTTACGTCATCAATCAAAACCAATTTTGATTCTAGTACGAAACAATATAAAATTTATTAAATGTTAAAATCAACATTTACTATTTTGTTTATATTTAAGATAGAAAAATAATAAAAGGGATGTAATTTAGTAAATGTTAAAACTAATTATTAAATTTGTGCTAATGTATTTTTCTCTCATTAGGTTAGATTGATGGTCATATGTGAAGACTATCCCATAAAAGCTCCTATCCTAGAAATGAATCCCCTCTTTCCCATGAGTGGTAGAAGGTCCACCCTTGGAAGAGTAAGAAATGTCGCCTTCCATAAAACAGCGCATCTCCATGTCTATGGAAGCAAGTATATTCGCATAAATGGCCCATGATAGGAAGTGGAACTAGTTTCTAAACAACTTAATTGTTTAAGTTAGAAGAAGAATTTATTTTACTTGGGCTTTTAGGTTGATTGATGTTTAGTTGGGCTTTTAGGTATTTTATCTTATTATCTATTATTGGTACTATATATATGTACTCTCATTGAGAGATTGGGGAATATAAAATGAATGAAAGTTTCTCTATTTTTTCTTAGATAGTTTTATTGTCTCTTTTCATATTTCTCTATCTTGTTAGGGTTGCAATTAGCATCCTAACAATTGGTGCTTTCATTCATGTACTCAAATCCTTCTATGGATTAACATCAATGGAGCATTCCTCCTACCTATCCCACAAACCCCTCTTTTACGTCTCCAATCACTTCCTCATTTCCATCTCTTCCATGGGAAATATTTTCACCTTATTACACTAATCCATATGTTACAACTCCATCACCATGTTTGTATTTTAATCATGGGTACACACCACCTCCACCTAACCCATATTCATCCTATTCTACATCTCATTATTCATACTACTTGTAATACCCCGTATTATCTCAATGCTCAATTGGATATCAGATGAGATCAGATGAATATCTATGTGCTCTATCTTTGATTAATTGGAATAATGGAGTATCCTAAGTGCTCTAAGTGTTGTCAATTGGGATCAATAGAGCAAGTTGAGAACTCTGAAGAGATTAATTATTTTATTAAAGAGACGGATTAATATTTATAAGTTCAGGAAAGTATTTTAAGGTAACTCTGATAATTAATCGATGGGTGTTAGAAGACAAAATATCAATTGGAGATAGTTACCCTATTGGATTTATATTATATAATATATGTATTATATATATATTTGTAAGAAGAAGAAGAAAAGATAGTAACAGAGGAAGAAAAGGAAAACGTGGAAGGAGAGAAAGAAGGAAAGGAAGGGGAAGTTGGATCCATCATCTTCATCATCAATTCATCCTCTTCTTGAATCAAAGGTGAGTTCCATTAGATAGAACTTGGGTAGGAAGTTTGGGGAAAAATTCATGTTTGGGGGTTTATGGTTTTATGTGAAATAACATGTCTAAATGTGTTTTTATGATGATGATAATACATGCCTTGATTGTTGTTACACGTTTGGGGTTGCTATTGTATGAATTGGAAGTGTTTTGGGTGAAGAAATGAGCGATTTTGACCCCAAATGACCTGTTTTGACGCTGCTGCGAATTTTGGGTTTCGCAGGTTCGCATTGCGAACCCCAGCGAACGTTCGCTAGCCGTTCGCATTGCGAACGTGACAGAATTTCCCATTTTGTTTCCTTCATAACTTTTGATCAGTAACTTGGATCGGGGCACGGTCGAAAGCGTTGGAAAGCTATTTCAATGCTCTATGTGATGGTGAGGTAGAAACATGGATATATGCTATGGATTGATAAGATAAATATAGAAATGTAGTGTATGTACTTTTGTTTCCACCAAAACTTAAGGATCGGGAATCCGATTGTTACGAGTCCAAAGCCATTGGAAAGATAATTCCATAGGGTAGTGAATGGTGTGTTAGACCATGAGTTAACCAAGGATGCTTGGTATAGGGTGTTAGTTGTATGCCTTAAAATGTGTGTGAACTACGATATTGATTATGTTTAACATATTATGCTTATATGTGGATTGTGGCTTGACTAATGGCTTGATGTGATCACTTGTTATGTATTTCTTGTATGTGTCTTGAATATAATGCATTATGTTGATAAATGCTATAATGTGATCATTTCCTAGCTTGTTCCCGTTCGTTCCGGTTGAACGTTCGGATGTGATGTGATGTGATGTGATGTGATTGTGATGTATGCTTGAATCGGAGTAGGCCTAAGCTACTAGGTGGTGTTTCACCTGAGTTTCGGACTTGGTCCGAGAGATACCGGACTTGTTCCGAAGAATACCGTTGCGATGTGCTTGTGAGGGCCCACCAGGGCGTATTTCCCACTTGCCGTTAACTCATCTGCGTGCTCGGTATACACCTTAGCTACCATTGCGATGTGCTTGTGGGGGTCTTATAGGGCGTTTACCCACTTGCCGTTAACACATCGGCGTGATCGGTATGGTGGGGTTGTGATGCCATGAAGGCAATATCACTCCGTTACTCACCTCTAGTGGTGTCATGTAGGCAATACCACTAGGCTTTCTCCCGGTGGGCTTGTGCAGTCATGTAGGCGTTCTTGAACTTGCCGATACACACATGCGTATTGATGATGGATGGATGGGTTCCGTGGCCACTTAGGCGTGTATCACTTCGGACTCATCTGACTCATCGTGATGTGTGCTTGTACTAGTCTCTTGACGTAGGCACTTGGTTACTCATCGAGGGTGTGATATATTGTGGCCTATGTAGACAGGTTGATACTACTTCTGGATTCCTCGTACGTAAGTACGGGTCTGCATGTTTGGTTGGTTAATCTGGTTATTGTTGTTTGTGTACTTGTTGTTATTTCATTGGTGAGTTAAGGGACTACCAATGAGAATATTACCCATTGTTGTGTATTTGCCCCAGACCGTGAGTAAACCCCGGATCCACGGTGGCTCCATTTGATTGTATATACCCTGTAGAGCCGAGGGAACCCATAAGATAGGGGAACTCACTGAGATTATTATCTCACCCCAATATTGTTGTTATTTTTCAGGTGTTATTTGCAGGTTTGTTTTACAAGTGGAGCTATGCTTGGATGTTTCAAGAGAAGCTTAGTTAAGCTTATTCTGCTGTGTATTATTTTCTTGTATAATGAGGAATATTGTACATTATTCTTAGATTTTCTTATTTTGGCTAATTTCCATGCCTTGTACCAAAGGTTGCATTTATGTATTAGAAATGGTCAAGTATGTGAATTATACCATTAGGCACTTATGATTGTGTCAGTACCGAATGAAAACACTTGTATGGTATTATTCTAGATAAATATTATACAGGGCGTTACAGTGGGTATCAGAGCAGGTCGTGTCCTCGACCTAGCCTTGAAACATCATAAGTAAATCTATTCCTGCCTCTTAAGTGTGTCTTGCCAGCATGACTCTTAATATCATACTATCTAGTGTTGGGCCTGATCAACCTAGTACTATGTATGTGATAGGTAGAATCATGGTTGAGCGACCACGAGGACTCCGAGGTGTTGTCGAAACTTGTGCTGTGAGGGTAGGCTCAAGCCAAGAGTTAGTAGTAAGGAGTTTTGGTCAGCTCAGTGAGGTCTTAATGGAAGTTGTGCCTTGAGTAGCATGGAATTTAAGAGTGTTGTGTTGTTCAAGAAATCCTTTGGGATTTATGGAGTCTGAAAGTTAAAAACCTCTAGCGGACGATTGGTTTAAGTATTGAGGAATAGGTAAAGTCGCTAGTAGAGCTGGATTGACTACTGGTATAGATAAGAGTTTCAAGTAATCTCATTCCGAGGAAAAGAAAGTTGTTTTGTGAAATGTGTGACGTAAGGTCCGAAAGTGAGATAAGTATTGGTGCTTCAGGTTCTAAAGTTGCTATGGTATCTTGGACGGACGAGAGTACCTTAAGGAATGTGTTCGGAACCATATCTTCCAATTGGTTTAAAGTTGAGAGTTAAAGAAATTCGACTTTTATGGGAACCTAAAGTGTTAGAGAAGTGTGTGAAGGAACACAAGGATGTGTTTACATGCTGCAAGTAAAACAAGTACGTGTCGGACGAAGAATGGGTAATTTTGAAAAAATCAAAGAATCTAACGGTTGAAATGTGTTATAATTGATTGGTATGGTCAATACATGTGTGGAATCATCCGTTGGTACTGGTTTGTGTGTTTGGATATGTTTTGGTGAAGTTTTGGACCCTTGGGGACTCAGCTGTTACGCTGCAGAATTTCTGTATTTTCCCTGATTCGCACTGCGAATCCCCTAGCGAAGGGAAATCGTGCACTCGCAGGCTGTTCGCACGGCGAAGTTGAAGGCGAGCATTCTCCAGAGGTTCGCACTGCGAACTTTACCTTGTTTTGGTTCTGACTTGGTTCGCCAGCGGTTCGCACTGCGAATGGTGCAGCGAACAAGTGTTGGCTAGGTGTTCGCTGGGAGCTTCGCACTGCGAATGAGGAAGCGAGCATTCGCTGGCTTCTTCGCAATGCGAACATGCCAGGTTTTCCGTTTTTGTTTTCTCCATACCTTTTGACTCGGGTGTCTGATTTAAGCGTTCTTTATATCGTTATGAAGCTCTGAAAGTGTTCTATGATGTGGAAAATGAAAATATTATTTATGAGGTGGATTTTATTCGATTATGTGGAATGAACGGTATTAACAATATGTTATGAGGAAGTTACACCTTGGTATTAAGAACGAGCGTAGTGGTAGCACCTTGGTCACAAGAGTATGTGATGGATTCTTACCCTTGAGACATACTTTGTGGAACAGTGAGTATTATATCCTAAGAAGTGGGATTACGGTAAAACTAGCGAGAAGCGAATCAGGAATTATTACGGACTAAGTGTAAATCATGGAACAGTTTACACCGGAGAAGTTTTGTAGATAGTTGATGAGAATTGTCGGTTGCGAATCTTCCATTAAGTAATTAGGTGTAAGTGGGATGTGCAATGGATGGTGAAGGGTAAGAAATCCCGGTCAATGTATAGTGATGGAAAGGTCCTTCAAGGGGATGCATTACCCTGATCTACTTTCAAGTATAGAGAAACTTCTGTACTTGTGAATAATCGGAATATTCGGAATCTACCTTTGGTAAGACTAAGAACGTTGTTGTTTTAATTCTCACCAAGGAATTCAAGTGAGAGAACCAGGTTGTATGTTTGATATGAGATGTCCATCGCTTTTTGGTACCGTATAATGGTTGTGTGTTGGATTTTGCTTATGGACGAATCAAGTGAGTTGTGATGACTTTTGAATTATAAGAAATTGGTTTTCAGCTTCTGCAACAGTGTTAACCGATTAATACGTGCAAGGATTATATTTGTGCTGAATTTTGAGGAGTTAACCGATTAGCCTCAGACGGTTAATCGATTAACGTGTGTGTAAAGTGTGAAATCCCTTAGGAACCATCATCTGCGTTTTGTTACCGTATGTTACACCGATTGGAGAGTATTGTGTAAATGGAAAATGGGATTGCAAGTAAATGAAAGACAGATTTGTGTTTTGAAATTGGAACTTGTGGAAAGGTGTTGCATAGTTGACTATTTGTTCAAACGACGAAAGAGTTGGATATTTGGAGAAGTAATCTTGTGAATTGGTGAGTGGTATAGAAACTCGCAATTGTGCCTAGAATGGTTTAAGTTTGGATAAGTGGTGATTCACGTATAAATGAAGTTTTGTAATGGTGTCACGTGTTATTGGTTGAGACCTCGTATCAACAAGGAACCTTGAGTAAGTCGGAAGACCATAAGCATAATTGATTTGGGATGTGGTAACTGGAACCGGAGGTTGTTAAACTATTTTGGTTATATGGGTTAAAGTTTAGAATAAATTTGGAGTTGTATATGTTGTGGTAGTACCAGTGTAACTTCTGCACCTTTATCGTCTAGAGAGTGTTGGACAGATGTTAAGATATTGTGTGTTGGCGAGGGAATTGTTCTACCATAGGACGTCAGTAAATTTTTGATGTCGTTGGTTAGTAAGGATCCCAGTGGATAAGTGTGTTTCTCCCTGGACTGTTGGCTACTTGGTAATGCTTCAGAATTGGTGGTATTCTATTATTAGAATTGGAGTTGCGCAGTGGAAGTGACCGATGAAAGAGTTAAGTCAGAAAAATGGGAGTTTGGAGATTGTTACTTATACGTATGGAATAAGAAGAACTTGTCCTAAGCAGGTTATCTTGGTGTAATGAGTACAAGTGAGACTGGTAAGAAGTCGTTCGACTGTTCATGAAGTGGTTTGAAACGTTGAAGGATTTATAAAGGATAGTTGTCGGTAATTACATGAAGGAAACGAATCACCAAATTGCCTCATGAGAATTTGATGAGTGTTTGTTATCCTGAATCAAGATAAGGTGTTACGGTCATGTTGTGACTCAGTAGAGGAATGTAGAATGGTACATTCTTTCCGAAGTAAGATGCGACAAGGTGTTTCGTATGGAACAACAGATGAGTTATAGAAAAAGCAAAGTTCAAAATTAACCCAATATTGGAATAAGCGTATAACTAAGAAAACGAAGTTTGATAATTCGTGAAAGTAAGAATTTTGGTCTGTGAAGTAAAGTTAGAATTGGAATACGTCAGAATTTTGAACGGAAGTAAAGATTAAGTATGGATCTAAGACAAGGATGCAAGTTATAGTTTTGTCGAGTAGAGGAAATTCGGGGGCGAATTTCAATTTAAGGGGGGGAGAGTGTAATACCCCGTATTATCTGAATGCTCAATTGGATATCAGATGAGATCAGATGAATATCTATGTGCTCTATCTTTGATTAATTGGAATAATGGATTATCCTAAGTGCTCTAAGTGTTGTCAATTAGGATCAATAGAGCAACTTGAGAACTCTGAAGAGATCAATTATTTTATTAAAGAGACGGATTAATATTTATAAGTTCAGGAAAGTATTTTAAGGTAACTCTGATAATTGATCGATGGGTGTTAGAAGACAAAATATCAATTGGAGACAGTTACCCTATTGAATTTATATTATATAATATATGTATTATATATATATTTGTAAGAAGAAGAAGAAAAGATAGTAACAGAGAAAGAAAAGGAAAACGTGGAAGGAGAGAAAGAAGGAAAGGAAGGGGAAGTTGGATCCATCATCTTCATCATCAATTCATCCTCTTCTTGAATCAAAGGTGAGTTCCATTAGATAGAACTTGGGTAGGAAGTTTGGGGAAAAATTCATGTTTGGGGGTTTATGGTTTTATGTGAAATAACATGTCTAAATGTGTTTTTATGATGATAATACATGCCTTGATTGTTGTTACACGTTTGGGGTTGTTATTGTATGAATTGGAAGTGTTTTGGGTGAAGAAATGAGAGATTTTGGCCCCAAATGACCTGTTTTGACGCTGCTGCGAATTCTGGGTTTCGCAGGATCGCATTGCGAACCCCAGCGAAGGAAACAGCGAACGATCGCTAGCCGTTCGCATTGCGAACGTGACAGAGTTTCCCATTTTGTTTCCTTCATAACTTTTGATCCGTAACTCGGATCGGGGCACGGTCGGAAGCGTTGGAAAGTTATTTCAATGCTCTATGTGATGGTGAGGTAGAAACATGGCTATATGCTATGGATTGATAAGATAAATATAGAAATGTAGTGTATGTACATTTGTTTCCACCAAAACTTAAGGATCGGGAATCCGATTGTTACGAGTCCAAAGCCATTGGAAAGATAATTCCATAGGGTAGTGAATAATGTGTTAGACCATGAGTTAACCAAGGATGCTTGGTCGAGGGTGTTAGTTGTATGCCTTAAAATATGTGTGAACTACGATATTGATTATGTTTAACATATTATGCTTATATGTTGATTGTGGCTTGACTAATGGCTTGATGTGATCACTTGTTATGTCTTGCTTGTATATGTGTTGAATATAATGCATTATGTTGATAAATGCTATGATGTGATCATTTCCTGGCTTGTTCCCGTTCGTTCTGGTTGAACGTTCGGATGTGATGTGATGTGATGTGATTGTGATGTATGCTTGAATCGGAGTAGGCCTAAGCTACTAGGTGGTGTTTCACCTGAGTTCTGGACTTGGTCCGAGGGATACCGGACTTGTTCCAAAGAATACAGTTGCGATGAGCTTGTGAGGACCCACCAGGGTGTATTTCCCACTTGTCGTTAACTCATCTGCGTGCTCGGTATACACCTTAGCTACCGTTGCGATGTGCTTGTGGGGGTCTTATAGGGCGTTTACCCACTTGCCTTTAACACATCGGCGTGATCGGTATGGTGGGGTTGTGATGCCATGAAGGCAATATCACTCCGTTACTCACCTCTAGTGGTGTCATGTAGGCAATACCACTAGGCTTTCTCCCGGTGGGCTTGTGCAGTCATGTAGGCGTTCTTGCACTTGCCGATACACACATCTGACTCATCGTGATGTGTGCTTGTGCTAGTCTCTTGACGTAGGCACTTGGTTACTCATCGAGGGTGTGATATATTGTGGCCTATGTAGATAGGTTGATACTACTTATGGATTCCTCGTACGTGAGTACGGGTCTGCATGTTTGGTTGGTTGATCTGGTTATTGTTGTTTGTGTACTTGTTGTTATTTCATTGGTGAGTCAAGGGACTACCAATGAGAATATTACCCATTGTTGTGTATTTTCCCCAGACCGTGAGTAAACCCCGGATCCACGGTGGATTCGTTTGATTGTATGTACCCTGTAGAGCCGAGGGAACCCATAAGATAGGGGAACTCACTGAGATTATTATCTCACCCCAATATTGTTGTTATTTTTTAGGTGTTATTTGCAGGTTTGTTTTACAAGTGGAGCTATGCTTGGATGTTTCAAGAGAAGCTTAGTTAAGCTTATTCTGATGTGTATTATTTTCTTGTACAATGAGGAATATTGTACATTATTCTTAGATTTTCTTATTTTGGCTAATTTCCATGCCTTGTACCAAAGGTTGCATTTATGTATTAGAAATGGTCAAGTATGTGAATTATGCCATTAGGCACTTATGATTGTGTCAGTACCGAATGAAAACACTTGTATGGTATTATTCTAGATAAATATTATACAAGGCGTTACACTACTACAACAAGTCCTATCAATTCCAAAACCCAACAAACAACTCCTCCATACTTGGTCATAAATATCAAACCCATTTTAGTCATAGAAGAAATTTTGAGAAACACTTGAAAGTGTTTCATACCGATTCTCAAATCCACAAACGGAACCAGAAATCTCGACCCGTCTCTTCCACTTTCACCCGCAGCAGACCCCAGAGCCTCTTACACCGGAGTCGCTCCGGTCAGATCCGTCCTGATTCCATCCGGAGTAAGTTTTCACCATATTCTTTCACAACACCTGACGAGTTTCTCACCTCCATAACCCAGCTTATGTTGCAATCCCTTGGTGCTATAAAGAAGTTCGACGAAGACAGGTACAAAGAAGGGTTTGGAAATTATAGAGTTGTGAAGTCAGCTCTACGATTTAACCCAACATCAAAGAAGACCCAGCTCGTTGAAGGATCGGTAACATCTCCATCACCAATGTTTTGTTCTGGTGGCAGTCCTGGGTACTTTGGTCCTTATTCTCCACAATCACATTATGGTGTGGAGGTTCTGAGATATGAGTATGATAAATATATGCTGAAGGATCGTCATTGTTGCGGTTGTTCTAATCATTTGTACAGCCAAAAGGAAGATAAAACTGTGAGTATTGAAGAGCGAAAACCTAATTTTGGTAAGAAAGAGAATGATGCTATGGAGTTTAGGAATTTTCCATACCCTTTGGTTTGGGTTCCACCAGAGTACTATGGTAACAGACAAATGAAAATTCCTACTGGGGTGGATGAGCAAGATAGAATGTCGCATGATAATAAACTTACTAGGGCGGAGGATGCGGATGTGCAGCGAGCAGTTAGCCAAAATTATGGAATGGATGGTTACCCTTTGATGTAAATGGTGTGTCGAACATGTATGACAATGTGGGGGAGAATGGAAACGAAAAAATGGATCAAAAACATCAGAGTGAACAACAAAAATATCTAAATTTCCATTTCCATTCATTTGGTTTCCATCTTATAATAATCAACAAGATAGTGGAAGGACAAACAATCAGAAAAGTTGTTCGGTAGGACAGGAAGGTGTTGAGGAGGTGTCTCATACATTCAAATATGTTCATGCGAAGTCTTGTGCTGATGAAGGTGTTACAGACAAAGTGATTAACCAAAGAAATATTCTTGTGAAGCAAATTGAGTCAAATCATGTCAAAAAACAACTCCATATAAAGTGAAAAGAGAGAAATGAATGTCCTTGAAGAAAATGTAGCAAAAAAAGACTCACACTCGGTCAACAAACAATAGTCTACTTCTCCAACTTCTCCAACTAAGGGATCAAAGTTAGCTCCTGTTTGTCTAAGAGTTGATCCATTACCAAGGAAGAGAAATGGCAATGGGAAATCAAGGTCTTTAAGTCCGACTACTTTAAGGGAACGTTCCAAAGCAATAGATTGTGAAACAAGCAACACTCCTTTGGACAGCAGGACAGACAACACTGAGCTGTGTTCAACTAATCAGGTATCTCAAAATAAGACTAATGAAAACATGGCCACAAACACAGAAGTTCATGAAGATGGTAAAAAAGAAAGACGAGTTTTGTCGGATGCAGATGCTGCTGTTGTGATACAATCTGTTTATCGTGGTTATCTAGTAAGAAAAACAGAACCCTTAAGAAACTGAGGAAGATAGCTGAAGTCAGTAAAGAGGTGACTTATGTTAAGCATTATATCGAGGTTTTTGAAGGTTCTTCTAATCTTCAAACTTATGACAAGGAGAAACTTGCCATTGGAGAGACCATAATGAGACTATTGCTGAAGTCGAATACTATACAGGGTTTGCATCCAAATTTGAGGGAAATCAGAAAGTCACTGGCAAGAGAGGTTGTGACTTTGTAGGAAAAACTTGATTGTATAATGCTGAAGAAACCTCCTCAGCAGCAAATGCAAGAGTTAAATGCTATGAAACACCTTGAAATATCTCTTTCAAATGTTCAAAATGGAGAACATAACCAAGAGCAACAAGCAGAGAAAGTGACATCACAAAAAGATTCGTCTGATGGTATCAGTGATGTAAAACCTTATGATCAGCTCTGTGTAGCGGTAAAATCGTGAGTGTAAGCTATTGATTAACTTAACTCGAAAAGCAAGAGTCGCCACCGCACTTTTATTTTATCCAAAAAGGAAAGGAAAAAGAGCGAACAAAACCTACACAAGCTCTAAACAAGAACAAGTGAAGAGAAACCGGGTAAGGGGGTTGGTTACGCAATGGGAAGGTGTTAACACCCAAAACATCTATAGTACTCTATAGGAGCCCTTTAAAAAATCTACCACTTTTGGTCTGAAAAGGTTTGCTTGAAAAGTGATTGAGGAGATGAGAAGAGAAATTGTTTTTTAAGATTTTTGTGTTTGGAGAGACTTGTCGTCTGATGCCTACGTACCCACGATGTGCAATGTAGGATCAAAACCCCGTAGTTCGTGGTACAAAGAATGAAAATTGTTTGTTTTGGTTGTTTTTAAATGTAAAGACAAGTCGTCATTTCCAAACGAATAATTCCGCTTAAAGAAATGAATCATGTCTAAACTTATGAAAAAGTTAAAGGAAAAGTGCACGAGGGCACAAAAAGAGAGTTTGATGAGTTTGATGTTTTTTAAAGTCTTTTGAAAAAGGTGTCAATATGCTTATGTAGTTTAGCATTTGTTAAGAAATGAAAGGAAAAGAGTAAAATCGCTTGACAAAGTCAAGGTTTGATTATGAAATAAGTGAATGTTTTGAAAAAGAGAGAGAGTTTTGAAAATTGAAGAATGGGGTGGAGAAGAAGAGACTATCCTAAAGCATAAAGTAAAAGCTAAGGAAGAGAATAGCCTAACCACACGAGTAAGCTTCCAAGTCTTCGAACCATAATTCTAAAGCAAAGGGAGAAAGGTCCTAAGTTCTAAGTCCAAGGTTCCAAGAATTGCATTGGATGTCCAAGGTCTAAGTTCAAAACTCCATGTCCGTTGCAAAGGATAGTAACCATAGTCCGAGATTAGAATCACAAGTTTTTTAGAGGTTTTGGCCTTTATTAATGTCTTAGGTCCAATTGGACAAAAATAAAAAAGGCATAAGCATAAACATATGTCCAACGGACAAAGGAAAAATTGCAGAAACATAAACATATGTCCAACGGACAAAGGAAAAAAATTGAGGAAGCATAAACATGATATGAAATGATAAAAATGAATCATAAAAGTAAAAGAGATAAGGAGCGAGAAGGAATTGTAAATGATTAGTACAATAGTAATGTTAGTAAGTTAATGATTAGTTGTTAGAGTTAGTGATCAATTATAATTGAATAATTGCACTTAGGTCAAGATTAATGAGAACTCATTAGAGGATTGATAAGACCAAAGCCTCCTAACAACAAGTTTCATAAGTTTTGAACCAAAAGACAAATAATCAACTATTTTTTATAGTTTTCCGAGGCGGGACAAATTTTGGTCTATGTTAAGCGCACACCGAGTAATTTGTTCGAGCAATTACCCTACGAATGAGGTCGGCCATGAGATGTGTGTGTTAATGCATGCGAGATGAATGATATACGGATCGTCATCCTAAAGCGATGCCACACGAAAATGAAAAGGTGGTAATGATCTCGTCTCGATCGAAATTCAACAAAGGAATTTCAAGATCACTTCGACTTTCATCGATCAAAAAGAAAATAGATGAAGAAAAGTGGATCTAAAAATTATGATCCACACAACCAATCAAAAATGAAATAAAATGAGAAATCAAAATAAAAATCAAGAATCAAGAGATAATTCATGATATAAATTATTTTAGATTTTTAAGAAATGATAAAAAAAAACAAATCTAAATAAAAAGAAAAGAAAGAGATGTGTGGAATTGAAAGAAGTGGTGGTGATGTAAATTCTAACGGGCTAGGCCCAAAGTTCCTTTAACAAAAGTATTAAAAAAACAAACAAATGAATTACAAATAAAGAAAAGGAAAAAAAAAAGAAATCAGAACTTCATCTTCCTCATTTTCTTGAACGCGGCACTATTCACCAAGAGGGAAAGAAATTGGACTCATCACGGCGGAGCGCGGCGGGACACGATTCTTACGCGGTCTTGATCGAAATCGAACGTAGATTCCAAATATGTGTTCATTTTCGTGCAACGGTGTCTTGATCGTTCAAATTGGAACCGCGAAGTTCGATAAAAAAAAGCTTCGATTACCTTCAAAAATGGTGAGAAATCCAACAATCTTCTTCTCCTATTTTTCTGGATTTGCGTGAACTCTCTGTTGTTGTTGCTTATGGATGTTGGACGAGTAATGTTGCTTGAAGTTTCGTTACGTTGTTGTTGAAATTGCGAAAGAATTGCGGATCTGTGTGTTGAATCTTGGTTGCATGAATTTTATTGTTGTTGCTGCAAGTGATATGAATTTGAGGAGAGTTTTGAAATTGAAGGATTAATGGAGATTGAATTGGAATGGAGAGTTTACGGAAGATTCTTGAAGGTTTATGAATTTGGTTGAATAACAAGAGATGGAAGAAGATTTATTGAAGAAGGTGAAATTGAAAAGTTAATTGAAGCTTGGTTCTGGAATTGATTTTTGCATAGTGTTTTTGGCTTTCAAGCTTAATTTTGAAGTGAGGTATGAGCTCTTATTTATAGAACAAGTGAGGTGAGAATTAAAATTGAAATTCTAAAATTGTTGCCATTTTGGAGTTTCTCGCACGCGTTTTGATCAAGGTGAATTACGTGACCGGTTTGCGCAGCGTTTTCCTTTGTGTGCAACGTCGTTTTGAATTTGTATTTTTGCAGCTGGTGTGTTGGACGGCTTGCGTGTGAAATTGTATGGTAGCTGCTACACTGCGTTTTGTGTTGATCAACTTGGAAAGGCTTGCAGTTCACGCGTTTTAGTGGCTTGAACTTGTTGTAGCCGTGTGTGCTTGCGTTGGATATGGCTTGATCACATGGCTGAAAGTTGTTTTGACTTAGATGGTTGAATTGATGGCTTGGTAGAAATGGAAAAGTGGGCCGTGGGCTTCAAGTGGCTTTTTTTCTTTTATTTTCTTGGAAATTGTTGTAATGTATTATGGTTTTGGGAAGTGGGCTTATGGGTTTTTGTAGAGCTTGTAATTTTGGACATTAATTTTTGTAATGGACATTGATTTTGAAAATGGATTTAGGAAAAGCGAATAAAAATGAATAAATGGTTTGATGGTTTAGAATAATGGATAGAAAAAAAATGGATATGAAAATGGATCATGGATGACCAATCTTTTTTTTTTTTTTAGCCCAAACCAAATCTTGAGTTTTTCACAAGCCTCTGATAAAGTATGCGACACAGCCACCACTGAACTAACCACAACTGAACAACGGCCATTTAAATCTGACTTTCTGAACCACTGCTTGATAAACTGAAGAACCTCAGCACAAGACATCTTGCTTTTGAACAACCACATGTGACTTGAAATCACTTCATTGTCTTTGACAAACCTGCACAACACACAGAGAGAGAAACAAGCAAACGACAACATATTTTTTTTAGAGGTTAGATAAACAGAAGCAAGTAAGAATAAGAGAACCACACAGGTGCTCAGGAGAAACACAGATTGTGATCTTGTTTGTGGTAATGATATGCAAATGAAATGTGAATGAGATGAGTGAAATCTTAGGGGTAAAAATTAGGGTCTTACAGTTGCCCCTATTTAAGTTTCTTCTATCAGGAGATATGAAGGTTGAAAACTTCGTCTCGAAAAGATTGAAGATACTTAAATACAGAAAACCAAATTTTTAGCCATAAGATGTCACAAGATGATATGAATGCAAAGAATGAGGCAGACTGCGGAGAAACTTGAAACAAGAGAGGTATGGTAAATTGAGAGACGTGAAAAGATACGTCGGGGAACACAAGCTATTTCTGGAGATCTGTCAAGGTGACAAGAAGTATCCATAAATAGTTGGAAAGAGAGGGACAAGATCCTGGAAGATGAGTAGTGACATCCAAGAATAACATTGGATAGAAACTACGAACGAGACAAAAGGCATGTCAAAAGATGTCCAAGAATGGCATTGGACGATCACAAGAAAGTTTCTGGTGAAAACAACAGCGTCATCCAAGAATAGCATTGGATGGAGGTGAAAGGCACTATATTGGGGATAAGATATCCAAGAATGGCTTTGGATAAAAGGAACTACATCATTCAAGAATGGCATTGAATTGGGCAACAAAAAACATCAGAAACATCCCAGAATAGCATTGGATATAAACAAAATTCCATTTGAAACTTTACTGGGGACATCCAAGAATGGCATTGGATGGCAAGGTTAAACATCATAGATATCCAAGAATAGCATTGGACTCGGTTGGGGAAAAGGTGTCCAAGAATGGCATTGGACAAAAGAAATCTCAACATCCAAGAATGGCATTGGATAAAGTGAGAAAGGTTCTGGAAAAATACATCAGAAGTATCCAACAATGGCATTGGATAACAAGATTTCACGATACCCAAGACTGGTATTGAATAAAGTGAGCAGGGACTTTCAGGAATGGCACTGAAAGGTAAAGGTAAACTCATTCAGGAATGGCACTGAATGAACAGATAAAACTTTCAGGAATGGCACTGAAAGGTAAAGATAAATCACTACATTCAGGAATGACATTGAATGATAGTGAGAAAGACATCCAGGAATGGCACTGAATGCAAAGGAGAAAACTCATTCAGGAATGGCACTGAATGAACAGATAAAACTTTCAGGAATGGCACTGAAAGGTATCCAAGCAGATATAATAGGGATTACAGAAGAGAGAAAAGACTTCCAGGAATAGCACTGGGAGAAACAAAAGGAGTAAGATATCTAGGAATGGAATTGGAGATCAAAAGAGCCAGACATCCAGGAATGGCACTGGAGTGAAAGAAAGCAAGGATCCAGGAATAGCACTGGAAGAAAACAAACATCTAACAACAGCAATAGAGGCACAGGGAAATGACAACATCCAGGAATAACACTGGAAAAAAAGAAGATAAACAAGACATCCAAGAATAGCACTGGGTGGAAATACAGGTAAACGATAACATTCAGGAATGGCATTGAATGAAAAGGCAGGTAAAAGTTTGGTAGGCGCCAAGTAAGTTGGACTTTGATCACAAGGTAAGATGTTGACAGCAACAGGACCTCGGAAAAATGCATATGAGCACGAAGCACGCTTCGAGCTATGAAAATCTTTCTATGTATGATATATGAATGATTTATGTATGCAATGCAAATGATAGAGACAACTGAGATAGACTCTTTTTTGAGGGAAGAATGGAACTCTGATTCCTCAACACAGGGAACACTGCCCACTCTGCTTGGAGAGAAGATGTTGAACTCATCCCTGTCCCACTTGTGAACTGTATCAAGCTGATGGTCTTTTGAGGAAAGACATCTTGAGGATTCTTGAAGAAGATTGCCCCAGATTGATTGAGTGATGAAAATAGACTGATCATAGCTTTAGTTTTACTGCTGCAGGGAAAAAATAAACTGATCATGGCTTCAATTCTTGAGATGACTGTTGAGGATAAACTGATCATGGCTTCAGTTGCTATTGTTGGGGATGAACTGATCATGGCCTCAGCTCTTGGAACAAATGTTGAGAAGGCTAAACTCAGTGTGAATCTTGAATGTTGAGGATAAACTGATCATGGCTTCAGTTGCTATTGTTGGGGATGAACTGATCATGGCCTCAGCTCTTGGAACAAATGTTGAGAAGGCTAAACTCAGTATGAATCTTGAAAGAGATCTTCTGGTTAACTAATTCTGAGAATACCTTGCACTGAGCAACAAATCTTGAACTGATTCACAACAGGCTTTGGAAGTAATGTGCCCCTGATAGAATCACTGACCAAGTTTCTCATTTGTTTGAAAATTCTTGATGAGGAAAGTTTGCCTGCAAACAAGATCATTCAAACAAACATGGTAATTTTAATGCAAAGCTCATGCAATTTTTGAAATCAAAAATCATTTTTGGAAAGATATTATTGATGTGAAGCAAATGAATCACTTGTCAAAACACGACGGTTTAGACATTAAAAAATGAAAGAGAAAGCAAAGGTATGACATCAAAGCAAATGATTGGCAACAAACATAGGAGTCAGTTTACGCAACCTTGCTGTAGTATGCTTTCAAAAGAAACCTGGCTTCAATTAGGTCTTTTGAAGGTTGTAACGTGGTCTGGTTCACGGTTTTTGAAACAAAGGATATAGGCTCAAAGTTAATTTGTACCCAACCCATTCTTCATGATGTTCTCCAGTCCTTTGCTCAGTTAATTCAAACTATGCATTCAGGTTCCAAGAGACTTTGGAATTGCAACACTATTATGATGATGGCTCAAGGGATTTTTGAGATGGCAGTCACTCTTTCTTACAACATTTTGTTGTTTTTGATGAGGACCTCAGTCAACTCGTTTTGTATTTGAGGATTTTGGTCACCTCTTAATTTTTCTTTTGTTATCCCTAACTTTTGCCTGAACTGTGTCATTTGAGCTTACAGTCAGCGGGATGCCCCAATTTTTGCCTGAGTATCCTTCATAGGTTTTGACTTAGCGGGCTTTTATTTTGATTTTTTTTCATTTTTTTTGAAAGATACTGACTGCCTGGCTTAATGATTACGATGAACCATCATTGGCTTTTGATTTAAAAGACATCTTCGACACTTCTTTGATGTGTGCGAAGGAAAGCTTGTTATTGCAACCTTTATTGAAAGGCGTCTTGAATGATTCACTTGAATTTGAATACACAACCAAATTAACTGAGAACTACCCATCCCCGGGTTAAAATCGCGGGTTTTTCGTACAGAAAGAAACTCCAACTTCTAGGCTCGAAGGGGTTGACAGAGGATTAACTTCCTTATTTCTCCAGTGTTTGGGAGTTGAAACGATGCATGTACATCATCAGCCAAGTTTTAATTGAAAGCATACAGTTTAGCAATTTTGGGTATTTCGTTTTCATCATCCTCTCTCCAATCTTTGCATAAACAAAAGCTTGATAAAGAAAGTGAACAGGAGATATATTTTATTTTGTGAAAAAGAAAGCATAAAGATGCACACAGTGGATATAAATGAATTGAATCAAAACATGCAATGCTCATTTCATTGAAATTACCATGAAAGTACAAATAAAGTTCGAAAGCAAATAATCAATACAATCAAAGGAAAATGCAAACAAAAAGAAACAAGGCCTAGTGACTAATCAGCAACAAGGATGAGCTGTCCTGTCTGAAACACTGGCTTTAGGAGATGGTCCGTTTGAACTGACTCAAACTTCACTTGGCATGCTCTGGCAAAGGGTTGTTGACAACATTGGGGTTATTATCAACAAAGTCCAGAATTTTTAAGTTCACCAATTCTTGTACTCTAGCTTTTAGTGCGAAACAACCTTCTAAGTTATGACCTACCCCACCTTGATGGAACTCATAGTGAAGATCAGCCCTGTAGCCGGCTGGGAGAGGATTTGGAGGAGGAGGTAGAGTCCTTGTTGTAATCAAACCTTTCTTTACAAGACATGGATACAACTCAGTGTAGGACATCGGGATAGGATCAAAGTTACCCCTATTGCGATTCTGATTCTGTCTAGCAGGTTGGCGAGGAGCTTGAGCTGGTTGAGCATTAACAACAGGAGCAACTGCAGCTACATATTATTGTTGCATGCGACGAGGTTTACCTTCGACTGAAACAGCATGGGTATCACCATCCTTTTTCTTTTGAAAATTCCCAGCATACTTTTTAGCACCACTGAAGGCTTCAGCATTAGCAATCTTCCCTTTCTTGATACCCTCTTCTAGTCTTTCTCCAATAATGACTAGGTCAACAAAACCAGATGATACACTGCCTATCATCTTTTCCCAATAGAGTGGCTGAAGAGTGTCCATGAACAATCCAGTCAATTCTTTTTCTGCTAAGGGTGGCTCCACTTGAGCAGCTAGCTCTCTCCACCGCTGAGCATACTCTTTGAAGGATTCTTTTTCTTTCTGAGACATATTCTGCAATTGACGGCGGTCAGGTGCCATGTCCAAGTTGTACTTATATTGCTTTAAGAAAGCATCAGACAAGTCCATCCAGCTTTGGATACGGTTCTTATCAAGTCCCATATACCATTTCATTGAAGCCCCGCTCAAGCTGTCTTGGAAACAGTGAATGAGCAGTTTGTCATCTTTTGTGTGAGCAGCCATCTTGCGGCAGTACATCACCAAGTGAGTTCTGGGACAGGTGTGCCCCTGGTATTTCTCAAAATTAGGAGTTTTGAATTTTGGAGGAATAACCAAGTCGGAAACCAGACACATGTCCATTGCGGCAGCATTAAAGACATCACTTCCTTCCACGGCTCTTATCCTTTTGTCCAGAGTTTGCCATTGCTCTCTGACTTCTTCAATGTATCCAGGTTCTCCCTGACTTTCAGATTGTTGACCCGCATCATGGTACACGAAAGGATTCTCAGGAACAGCTTGAGCAACAGAATGCACAACAGGCTGAGGTTCAGTGAACAAAGGAGCTGAAGTTACTAGTGAGACAAACACAAGAGTAGTTGCAAAGGGTGGCGAGTAATTCGGAGGTAACCCAAATTCTGGCCAAGTAGAAGCTGGTTGCTTAGTCAGTGGAGGGTCAACAGTAGCAGATGAAGTTTCAACAATCACAGTCCTCTGAGGTGGTTCACCTCTAGCAATCAGAACTTGCAGCATTTCTATGAGCTTGGTCATACTGGCCTTCATCTCATCAATTTCCATTCTGACTTCGGCGTTGTGTTGTTCTTGGTTTTCCATTCTCAATCTGACAGCAGCTCTAGTTCCGTAGTTGTGTTGAGGAAACAGCTTGACGGCGAACAGATAACTGGAGAAGGAGACAGTTGAAATGAGTTTCTGAGACAACTGGGAAGAAATGCATATGTATGCTCATGGATGCAAGAATGCATGAATGCAACAACCACAAACAAGATCACTCGAAGCACACAGGTTCAAAGGTTCGCTCTGAAGAGAACACCGGAATACCAGGTTGGTAAGTCCACACTGATAAGAAATCCAAAGTACCGGGCATGTTGGAAGTCAGGGTTTCCTGCAAACCTGTAAACACCCGCCCATTCTCACATGTGGGTACTAAAAAGTCGGGATCCTCAGTTTCAGATTCTCGATTTGAGAAGCAATAGTACATTCATCCCTCGGGGTACAATACTATCGCCAAACAAAGAGGTCGTCCACTGATTCCCAAAAAAAAAAGAGGGGTCATCCTAAAGGTCATCCAGACTTAACAGCTCTTCCAGATAGCTCTACCATTGTGGCAGACCCACAACGCAGAATTCTCTAGAGAGAGCCACGTCCAGATAGTGTTTCATATTACCTCCTCGCACCAAAATGGAGCGTGAGAGGATATGAAACACACTAAACATAAGTGCACTCAGGCCTGTGTACTAGGCCTATCTCTCAGATCATCCCAACCAGAACAGACAGATAATAAGCAAGTCAGACAAAAAGCAGTAAATAAATCAAAGTAGCCTAAACCCCTTAAGGGATGGACCAGCAAGAGGTCAATCTGTCCCCAACAGAGTCGCCACTTTTTTGTAGCAGCAAAATCGTGAGTGTAAGCTATTGATTAACTTAACTCGAAAAGCAAGAGTCGCCACTGCACTTTTATTTTATCCAAAAAGGAAAGGAAAAAGAGCGAACAAAACCTACACAAGCTCTAAACAAGAACAAGTGAAGAGAAACCGGGTAAGGGGGTTGGTTACGCAATGGGAAGGTGTTAGCACCCAAAACATCTATAGTACTCTATAGGAGCCCTTTAAAAAATCGACCGCTTTTGGTCTGAAAAGGTTTGCTTGAAAAGTGATTGAGGAGATGAGAAGAGAAATTTTTTTTTTAAAGATTTTTGTGTTTGGAGAGACTTGTCGTCTCATGCCTACGTACCCACGATGTGCAATGTAGGATCAAAACCCCGTAGTTCGTGGTACAAAGAATGAAAATTGTTTGTTTTGGTTGTTTTTAAATGTAAAGACAAGTCGTCATTTCCAAACGAATAATTTCGCTTAAAGAAATGAATCATGTCTAAACTTATGAAAAAGTTAAAGGAAAAGTGCACGAGGGCACAAAAAGAGAGTTTGATGAGTTTGATATTTTTTAAAGTCTTTTGAAAAAGGTGTCAATATGCTTATGTAGTTTAGCATTTGTTAAGAAATGAAAGGAAAAGAGTAAAATCGCTTGACAAAGTCAAGGTTTGATTATGAAAGAAGTGAATGTTTTGAAAAAGAGAGAGTGTTTTGAAAATTGAAGAATGGGGTGGAGAAGAAGAGACTATCCTAAAGCATAAAGTAAAAGCTAAGGAAGAGAATAGCCTAACCACACGAGTAAGCTTCCAAGTCTTCGAACCATAATTCCAAAGCAAAGGGAGAAAGGTTCTAAGTTCTAAGTCCAAGGTTCCAAGAATTGCATTGGATGTCCAAGGTCTAAGTTCAAAACTCCATGTCCGTTGCAAAGGATAGTAACCATAGTCCAAGATTAGAATCACAAGTTTTTAGAGGTTTTGGCCTTTATTAATGTCTTAGGTCCAATTGGACAAAAAGAAAAAAGGCATAAGCATAAACATATGTCCAACGGACAAAGGAAAAATTGCGGAAACATAAACATATGTCCAACGGACAAAGGAAAAAAATTGCGGAAGCATAAACATGATATGAAATGATAAAAATAAAGCATAAAAGTAAAAGAGATAAGGAGCGAGAAGGAATTGTAAATGATTAGTACAATAGTAATGTTAGTAAGTTAATGATTAGTTGTTAGAGTTAGTGATCAATTATAATTGAATAATTGCACTTAGGTCAAGATTAATGAGAACTCATTAGAGGATTGATAAGACCAAAGCCTCCTAACAACAAGTTTCATAAGTTTTGAACCAAAAGACAAATAATCAACTATTCTTGATAGTTTTCCGAGGCGGGACAAATTTTGGTCTATGTTAAGCACACGCCGAGTAATTTGTTCGAGCAATTACCCTACAAATGAGGCCGGTCATGAGATGTATGTGTTAATGTATGTGAGATGAACGATATACGGATCGTCATCCTAAAGAGATGTCACACGAAAAGAAAAGGTGGTAATGATCTCGTCTCGATCGAAATTCAACAAAGGAATTTCAAGATCACTTCGACTTTCATCGATCAAAAAGAAAATAGATGAAGAAAAGTGGATCTAAAAATTATGATCCACACAACCAATCAAAAATGAAATAAAATGAGAAATCAAAATAAAAATCAAGAATCAAAAGATAATTCATGATATAAATTTTTTTAGATTTTTAAGAAATAATTAAAAAAATAAATCTAAATAAAAAGAAAAGAAAGAGAGGTGTGGAATTGAAAGAAGTGGTGGTGATGTAAATTCTAACGGGCTAGGCCTAAAGTTCCTTTAACAAAAGCATAAAAAAAACAAATAAATGAATTACAAATAAAGAAAAGGAAAAAAAAGAAATCAGAACTTCATCTTCCTCATTCTCTTGAACGCGGCACTATTCACCAAGAGGGAAAGAAGTTGGACTCATCACGGCGGAGCGCGGCGTGACACGATTCTTACGCGGTCTTGATCGAAATCGAACGTAGATTCCAAATATATGTTCATTTTCGTGCAACGGTGTCTTGATCGTTCAAATCGGAACCGCGAAGTTCGATGAAAAAAAAGCTTCGATTACCTTCAAAAATGGTGAGAAATCCAACAATCTTCTTCTCCTCTTTTTCTGGATTTGCGTGAACTCTCTGTTGTTGTTGCTTATGGATGTTGGACGAGTAATGTTGCTTGAAGTTTCGTTACGTTGTTGTTGAAATTGCGAAAGAATTGCGGATCTGTGTGTTGAATCTTGGTTGCGTGAATTTTATTGTTGTTGCTGCAAGTGATATGAATTTGAGGGGAGTTTTGAAATTGAAGGATTAATGGAGATTGAATTGGAATGGAGAGTTTACGGAAGATTCTTGAAGGTTTATGAATTTGGATTGAATAACAAGAGATGAAAGAAGATTTATTGAAGAAGGTGAAATTGAAAAGTTAATTGAAGCTTGGTTCTGGAATTGATTTTTGCAGAGTGTTTTTGGATTTCAAGCTTGATTTTGAAGTGAGGTATGAGCTCTTATTTATAGAACAAGAGAGGTGAGAATTGAAATTGAAATTCTGAAATTGTTGCCGTTTTGGAGTTTCTCGCACGCGTTTTGATCATGGTGAATTACGTGACCGGTTTGCGCAGCGTTTTCCTTTGTGTGCAACGTCGTTTTGAATTTGTATTTTTGCAGCTGGTGTGTTGGACGGCTTGCGTGTGAAATTGTATGGTAGCTGCTACACTCCGTTTTGTGTTGCTCAACTTGGAAAGGCTTGCAGTTCACGTGTTTTGGTGGCTTGAACTTGTTGTAGCCGTGTGTGCTTGCGTTGGATATGGCTTGATCACATGGCTGAAAGTTGTTTTGACATAGATGGCTGAATTGATGGCTTGGTAGAAATGGAAAAGTGGGCCGTGGGCTTCAAGTGGCTTTTTTTCTTTTATTTTCTTGGTAATTGTTGTAATGTATTATGGTCTTGGGAAGTGGGCTTATGGGTTTTTGTAGATCTTGTAATTTTGGACATTAATTTTTGTAATGGACATTGATTTTGAAAATGGATTTAGGAAAAGCGAATAAAAATGAATAAATGGTTTGATGGTTTAGAATAATGGATAGAAAAAAATGGATATGAAAATGGATCATGGATGACCAATCTTTTTTTTTTTTAGCCCAAACCAAATCTTGAGTTTTTCACAAGCCTCTGATAAAGTATGTGACACAGCCGCCACTGAACTAACCACAACTGAACAACGGCCATTTAAATCTGACTTTCTGAACCACTGCTTGATAAACTGAAGAACCTCAGCACAAGACATCTTGCTTTTGAACAACCACATGTGACTTGAAATCACTTCATTGTCTTTGACAAACCTGCACAACACATAGAGAGAGAAACAAGCAAACGACAACATTTTTTTTTGTTAGAGGTTAGATAAACAGAAGCAAGTAAGAATAAGAGAATCACACAGGTGCTCAGGAGAAACACAGATTGTGATCTTGTTTGTGGTAATGATATGCAAATGAAATGTGAATGAGATGAGTGAAATCTTAGGGGTAAAAATTAGGGTCTTACACTCTGCATGATAGATGTCGATGGTGTAAGTGAATCTCAGTCCCATGTTGGTCCTGGATCAAAAGAGAGGAACAAAAAAAGAAATACTTATCATGATTTGGAAATGGCTAAGCTCAAATAAGGGAATGTTCATGCTGCTCCAGAGCTATTTCAGAGAGCAGTGAATATTACTCCTCTTATGGAACATAAGCTAATTCAGACTTTGAAATCGGCGAACATTGAGTTTGTTGTAGCTCCATATGAAGTTGATGCTCAGTTAGCATACTTGTCCAACCTTGAGACCGAAAATGGTGGTATTGCAGCGGTGATTACAGAAGATAGTGATCTCATAGCTTACGGTTGTCCAGATGTTATTTTTAAGATGGACCGTGAAGGGAACGGTGAAAGAATAGAGCAACTTGTGGAGACAACAATTGAGATAGCAAACAAGGTCGATGTTGCTGATATTGTTGGAAGAATCGTTAAAGATCTTAAAGACAATATGGCTTATATGCGTGATGCTATGGATGCTCAATGGGTTTATGATAATAATCGCGACGAGACTTATTTGAGGAGGGTTGTTATACCTTTGGAAGTTATTTTGACTAGTTATACAATTAGTTTCGGTAGTGGTGTCTGTGGATTTAATAGTATCTGCACTTTGAAAGATGATAAGAGACCAACATATCAGTGTCCAAAACATTACTCACTAGTTGATCTTAAACTTGATGAAGACAATAGTAATAAGAGTGACTTGAAAATTGGTTTAGATGGCCGCAAGGATGCACCTGGTGTTGCTAATGTTCAAGTGACAGCAGTTCCAACTTCTAAATTGTCTCAGTTTAAGAGGTGGGATCCGGGAAGAAGAAAAAAAATTATGCCATAATTGTTACAACCTTGAGGACAAGGTTGTTTTTGAAGAGGTGAGTAATGATAGAAAATAGAATTAGTTTCTAAACAACTTAATTGTTTAAGTTAGAATAAGAATTTATTTTACTTGGGTTTTTAGGTTAATTGATCTTTAGTTGGACTTTTAGGTCCTTTATCTTATTATGTATTATTGATACTATATATATATATATATATATATATATATATATATGTAGTCTCATTGAGAGATTGGAGAATATAAAATGTATAAAAATTTCTCTATTTTTTCTTAGATAGTTTTATTGTCTCTTTTCATATTTCTCTATCTTGTTAGGTTGCAATTAGCATCCTAACAGCCCATTTATCGAGGTCCGCCTTATTCTTCTTTGTAGGGGTGATCAAATACTCTCAAAAAGAGGTAGAAAGACAGTTGATATTTAACGACTTTGATGACCTTGGTGGTTAATTTTCACATCTTGGCCACCTTAGTTTGGAAGCCGGAAGGGTCTCTCTGGTGATTTGGGTCCACCTTGCCCCTGCGGGCTTTGGCCTTCGCCATCATCTCTTTCCTCTCATGTACTAACAGAGGAGTTATCCTCCCTGCACAACAAAAGAAAAACAAAAAATACAAGTTATAATTAATCAAGAACAAAATACAAAAATAAAACATCAAGAAATCATCTTATACAAAAAAGTTAATCAGTGTTGAAAGATCCCTATCAAGCCTTAGCAGGTCTCGCACCCTAATAAGGGAAAATTGCTTTAGAAAATTGAGCATTTCTCTCTCCGCCTCTCTCATTTTTCTTGTGTCCTAGCATATTATAACAAGGAGCTTTCCCGTCAAATACAATAGCGTGAAAAGAGAGTGATAGTTGTGCCTTTTCATCTTCGAACCTGGTCTTGTGGTACATAGTAGTTGATACATGAATATAATCTCATGAAGCTCTGGTGTGGTTGTTGTATTGCATATGGTTAGTTTAGGTAGAATAAAGGTTGGAAATGACATTGATTGGAGTGTTTGCGAGAGATATCATACTTGGGACAGTATGTACCGTGTTAGCCACAATATAGTGAATTGCGTGTTTAGGATTTGTGCTGGTTTTGTAAAATAAATAGACGGGTAGTTTTTATAACGATAATCATGATTATTAAACTCTTGGGTTTACTCAGAATTTTACAAGTTTATCACGTTTGATCTCAAAATGAGTTAACTTGGTTAAAGATTGGCTATGGGTAAACTTTGTTAGACTCGTAGGCTCGAATATAATCAAGAGTTTGATTAATATTGAATGAGACTAAAAAATAACTGTTACTTTTCCGGCAGGTTTAGCGATTTTATTAAAAAACTAACTACATCAACTAATGTTATTGATATATGGTTAAGTAATATTTTGTAACTATATTCAGTTAGAATATGTGTCAGCTAAGCATATCTAACTAGAATATATATAGTGTAATATGTGTGTATTTGGATAATAGTGAAAATATAACAACCACTCATTTTTCTCTCTTCATCTTTTCCATTTCCGTTTTCACTCTTCATCTTCACTGAGTGAAGATTCTTTGCATTGCTGAAGTTTCTCACACAGAGTGATGAGAACTTCCATCAACTCTAACATGGTATCATTCGCGTGACGATCCGTTCATGCTTTCCGCTTCAATTTCTGCACTGTTCTAGTTTCAATCATTGGCGTGAGTTTGCTATCGTTTCTTCTTTGACGGTGTTGTTCGCTGTCTTTGCGTTGGGTTACCTTTCCGAGCTGTGTCGTCAATTTGCATCAAGAATCTCTTCAGCACAACAATGGCGTCAAATGATGAATCCCTCTCCAATTTCTCACAAGATCGGATTAATGGAACTGAGAATCCCAAATCTATGAAGGCGTTTGGACCAAAGCTCTCAATCAAGTTACAAGAGAACAATTATCTTCTTTGGAATCAACAGGTTGAAGGAGTGATCTTTCCCAGAAAATGCATCGCTTGGTGGTGAATCCAAAGATTCCGCAGAAGTTCAATTCCGATCAAGATCGACTCACAGGTACGGTTTCTGATGAGTATGAGTCGTGGTTAGTGCAAGATCAGGCTCTTTTTATCTGGTTGCTATCAACAATCTCTGAAAGCGTGTTGCCTCGTGTTCTTGCGTGCAAACACTCGTTCGAAGTCTGGGATAAAATTCATCAGTTCTTTCATGCTCAAATGAAAGCAAGAGTACGACAGTTACGTGTTGAGCTCAAATCGACCAAGAAAGGGACAAAGTCTATCACTGAGTATGTGTTGAGAATCAAAGCTATTGCAAACTCACTTTTAGTTGTTGGTGATTCAATTTCTGAGCAAGATCAAGTAGATTCCATTCTGCAAGGGTTACCTGAGGAATATAATTCATTTGTAATGCAGATGTATGGTTGTGTGGTACCTCCTACACTATGTGATGTTGAGGCCCTGCTTTATGTGCAAGAAGCACAATTGGAAAAATTCAGGGAGGAGGTAGCTGCTACTAACATTGCAGCCAATGTTGCTCACACAAGTCAAGAAGAAACTGGCTCCAGAGGAGCTTATTATGCTAATCGAGGTAGAGGAAGATACACTCGAGGTAGAAGTCGTGGCAGGGGCAGGTCTACATCTGGAAATCTCCCTACCTATCAACTCTGTGACAAATATGGTCATGAAGTCTCAACTTGTTGGCATCGATTTGATGAAAACTACATGCCAGCCAATTCACAACAAAGTTCAACTGGGTCTAGCAATAACAACAACAATGCCAAGCAAGAAAGTCCTGCATCGGAAGCTAATTCAAAAACTCAGGCTGCAGCTATGATGGCAACAACTGGAAAACAGGCATCATATACGCAGGAGTATCATTTACCATCTGAACTTGAATCACAGGCTTGGTTTGCTGATTCAGGTGCCTCTCATCATTTAACTTCCAATGCCTTACTTTTACAAAATAGTAAACCCTATGTAGGACACAACAAAGTGTATGTAGGAAATGGTCAAAAATTTACTATTCAAGCTGTAGGGTCTTCGAAGTTTACATCTAGGAGTAATCCCACATGTGTGTTGTCTCTCTCTAATATACTTCATGTTCCTCATATCACTAGAAATTTGTTGTCAGTCTCAAAGTTTTCAAGTGATAATGCTGTTGTATTTGAGTTCCTACCTGACAGATGTTTTGTTAAATCACAGGGTTCTAATCAAGTTCTTATGGAGGGTATTCTCGGTGAGAGTGGCCTGTATTGTTTTCCACAGGTGCACATCAAGTCCAAAACTACTCATAGTCAAAGCATTCAGTCTAGAATTTCTACTAATGTTCACAGTTGTGTTGTTTCACATGATAGTTTAAATAATAGTAATACTTGTAAAGTGAGTATTATATGGCACAATAGACTTGGTCATGCAAATGCCAAGGTTGTTGCTACTACATTGAAACTGTGTAATATTCATCCTCTTAATAAAGATAATTCTTTGTTTTGTACTTCTTGTAGTCTTGGTAAGGCACACAAATTGTATGCACCTCTCACTGACATTGTCTATCACAAACCTTTTGAGTTGATCTATACTGATTTATGGGGTCCTTCCCCAGAATATTCAAGTACTGGCTACAAATACTATATAGCATTTGTAGATGCTCACACCAAATATACCTGGTTGTACATGCTCAAACAAAAATCTGAAGCATTACAAGTCTTTAAACTTTTTTCAGCCTTTGTTCAAACTCAATTTAACACCACAATTAAGGCTATTCAATCTGATTTTGGGGGAGAGTTTAGAACATTTACTAAATACTTGAGTGAATTAGGGATCATTCATAGACTCACTTGTCCTCACACTTCTCATCAAAATGGGTCTGTAGAAAGAAAACATAGGCACATTGTAGAAATGGGATTGACATTACTTGCTCATGCATCTCTACCAGTTAAATATTGGGATTATAGTTTTACTACATCTGTCTATATTATAAATAGACTTCCTACTTCCACTTTGCCCAATGCTAACTCACCCTTTCATGCTCTATATGGGAGAGATCCTGACTACTCTACCTTAAGAGTATTTGGATGTCTATGTTTCCCTTTACTTAGACCTTATAATAAAAATAAGCTGCAATTGAGAAGCCAGGAATGCATTTATTTGGGCCCTTCACCTCAACATAAAGGGTTTAGATGTATGAACAAAGAAGGGAGAGTGTATATTTCAAAAGATGTAACCTTCAATGAACAAGTCTTTCCCTTTTCAAAACTGTTTCCCACCAAGTCAACTACTGACAAGTCTCACACTGTTCCCTCTATGTCTTGTCCTGGCACTAGGTCTATGGGTGCTACATCTCCTATGATAGGTCATACCACTGTTCAGGTCAATTCAAATGAAGCTCAGACTTCAAATCCTGTTACTTTACTTGAGCCAAATAATGTCACAACTGTCCAAACTCATGAGATAACACCTCACTCTAGTCAAGGAGGTGTGGGACCAACACCTGCCATATCAGATCAGTCTTTATTTTTTGAGAACATAATTGTACCTGATTCACCTCAGGCTTCTTCTAGCTCATCTGTTCAAAATCACAGAGTTGGTATAGAACCAGATGTACAAAGTACTAGCCTGCATCAATGTGATTTAACATGCCCTGTGAATAGCAGTCTGTCTAGTCCTAGCCCTAGCACATCTCCTAATGTCTGTGACAACACTCATCTCAGTGGTGATTCCAAACAAACTGAGCCAATAACATTACCCAATGGTTCATCTGCTATTAAAACTGTTTCCACACAATTACATTCAGTTTCTGCTCAAGTTACTAAGTCTCCCACCAGGTCCTCTCCTACTCAAAATCAAACTGCCTCATTTTGTTCAAATGAACTTACTTTATCCTCATGCATACCTCTATCTGAGTCATCTGAGTCTCCATCTATTGCTTCTGTTCAACCTGTTAGTTCAGTTCCTGTTAACAGTCACCCCATGGTCACTAGAGCTAAAGCTGGTAAGTCCAAACCAAAGATCTTTCTGGCTCATTCTGAAGTTGAGCCCACTAGTGTGAAGCAAGCCTTATCTAAACCTGAGTGGGTTTAAGCTATGACAGATGAGTATAATGCACTTATGGAAAATAATACCTGGACTCTCACACCACTACCACCTGATAGGAAGGTAGTAGGTTGTAGGTGGGTGTTCAAGATCAAGGAGAATGCTGATGGTTCCATACACAAATATAAAGCTAGACTTGTTGCAAAGGGATTTCATCAAGAGTATGGATTTGCTTACACATAAACTTTTTCTCCAGTGGTTAAGCCTACAACCATTAGGATCATTCTTACTCTTGCTATCACTCACAAGTGGCTTATTCAGCAGATTGATGTGAATAATGCCTTTCTCAATGGCACTCTTCATGATGAGGTTTACATGACTCAACCAACTGGCTTTCAACAATCTGATAAAAGTCTAGTCTGCAAGTTGAATCGTGCTATATATGGGCTTAAACAGGCCCCAAGGGCCTGGTATGAGAAGTTGGCCAAGGCACTGCTACAGTTTGGTTTTATTTCATCTAAATGTGATAGCTCTCTATTTGTGTATTCTAAACTTGATGTCACTCTATATGCTCTTGTTTATGTTGATGGTATACTTATCACTGGTTCCAATACAGCTATGATTCACACACTGATTAACAAGTTGCATCAGGAGTTTGCTTTAAAACAGTTGGGGCAGCCTAGATATTTTCTGGGGATTGAAGTAGAACACTGCAGTGATGGCTCTTTATTTCTTACACAGTCAAAATATATCAGGGATCTGTTGGCTCGTGCCTTGATGACAGATGCCAATGGTGTTCTTACACCTATGTTAAGTACATGTCAGCTGAGCAAACATGGTTCTAATCTCTTCTCTGATCCTCAGCTCTACAAGTCCATAGTTGGAGCTCTTCAGTATGTGACTTTGACCCGGCCGGATATTGCATTTAGTGTCAACAAGGCTTGCCAGTTTATGTCTTCCCCTTTAGACACACATTGGTCTGCAGTCAGAAGGCTCCTACGGTATCTCAGTGGTACTCTTTCACATGGACTGGTGTTATCTCCTTCCTCTGCTAAATCCAAGTTCTCCCTTCGTGCTTATAGTGATTCAGACTGGGCAAGCGATCTGGATGATAGAAGATCTACATCTGGTTCCTGCATTTTCTTTGGTCCCAATTTGGTCTCTTGGAGCTCTAAGAAGCAGTCCCTCGTAGCTCGATCAAGTACCGAAGCAGAATATTGTGCCCTAGCTCACACCACTTCAGAATTACTTTGGGTAGAATCTCTGTTAACAGAACTTGGTATTCCTATTCATCCCCCTGTCTTACTTTGTGACAATCTAAGTGCAGTACTACTTTCACATAATCCTATACTTCATGCAAGAACAAAGCATATTGAGCTGGATATTCACTTTGTTCGTGAACGTGTCGTAGCTGGTAAGCTTTTCATTCAACATGTGCCAGCTGCTCTTCAAATAGCTGATACTCTCACAAAGCCTCTTGGCACTGCTGCGTTCCAGAACTTGAGGGACAAACTCAAGGTAGTGTGTAAATCCCACTATCCTCCAGTTTGAGGGGGGGTGTTAGTGATATATGGTTAAGTAATATTTTGTAACTATATTCAGTTAGAATATGTGTCAGCTAAGCATATCTAACTAGAATATATATAGTGTAATATGTGTGTATTTGGATAATAGTGAAAATATAACAACCACTCATTTTTCTCTCTTCATCTTTTCCATTTCCGTTTTCACTCTTCATCTTCACTGAGTGAAGATTCTCTGCATTGCTGAAGTTTCTCACACAGAGTGATGAGAACTTCCATCACCTCTAACAACTAAAAAAGACTGAAATTGTTCATTATGCATGCACTAGCGTTTTGTTTGCCTTGTTGTTTTAACATTTGCACTTCTAAAGGTTACGAATTCTCCGTATAACAAACCTCACCTATCTTTTTGTCTAGAATTTCACTGTTATTGAATATTGCTCATCTTTATTTATTTTTTATGCATTACAGACTAGCTCAAAAACAATCAACAAGCTAGCACATCCAAATGCTCCACTTGGATATGGGCTATGTTTCTTGAACCTTGCTTTTGATGGATTTACTAATGCAACGCAGGATTCCTTAAAAGTTTGGCAATACTGGAGAAGTTTTCCTCTCTTTTGATTTGGCATACAGCAATTATAATCTTTTTATAGCATGTAAAACTATAGCACTTGCGCTCTCACGTGATAAATTTGTTATCCTTTTTTCTTCTTTATGGCATGAAAGATAAAAAATTATAATTTCATTGAGTTGTAATCTGTGCCATATAAATGAAGAGTGCCTAATCATCGAACAGTGTTTTTGAAATTTTGTCTTTGTTTAAGGTGTTATCTTTTAATCCAGCTAAGGAGTATATAGGGGGACGGAGAAAAAAAATTTGAATTATGGGGACAATATAGATCTGTGGTATAAATTATATTTCCTATGTTTCAAATTACAAGTCATTTTGTTAAAAACAGTTTGTTCTAAATTATAAGGCACTTTATATTTTCAATGCAATATTAATGATATTTCACCTTAAAGTATAAGTCACCTTACATTTCCAATGCAATATTAATGATTTTCTTTCAACTCTTTTAATTTTTCTCTCTTGTGTAATTATTATTGAAAATGTAATTCTTTGTGTTGAAATATCTATGTGTCGAATTGTATTAGTGAGTCGAAGTGTAGAAGCAGGTTATTTCACACAGAATTTCGACTTAAGTCTATTTTAGTAGTGTTAACTATTTTTGGGCTTTTATAGTTTTGGGTTTTGGCTTGAGGTGCAAGCTAACCTAAATCTATAAATAGGGAGAAACTCTTATTTTGTAAACAACTTAAATCACTTGCAGTTGCAATATTAACAAGGTTTCCACAGTTTGTGGGCAGAGAGAAACTCTGCAGAAAATTCATCTTCTTCTCCAATGTTATTTTTTTTCTTTCTCAGCCTTTTCTTTCATTGTCATTGCGTGAGTGTAACAATCTTGAGATCAATATTGAGTCCATTCTCCATAAATTGTGGTTGATTTCCAACATCTGGTATCTGGAGCTCCAGTTGCGATTCAAGGAAGCAAAATTGTGATGGCGATGAATCATCCAAACGGACACTTTTCGGCGAACCTTCTGATTCTCAAGAAAGATAACTATGAAAATTGGTGCAAGAAGATTAAGGTGGTTTTCTGTTATCAAGATCTTTGGGATCTTGTGAAGGAATGAGTAGCACCGCTTGTAGAGAATGCGACGGATCAAGAAAAAGCTGCATACAAAGAATTGAAGAAGATTATAAAGCTCTCTTTATAATCCATCAATGTGTTGATCCAAATAATTTTGAAAAGGATAGTGATGTAGAATCAGCAAAAGAAGCGTGGGAGATTCTTGAAAATCGTTTGGAGGTGTAGAGAAGGTGAAAGAGTTGAGGTTACAAACTCACAAAAAGACTTATGAATTACTTCAGATGGAAGACAATGAAAGTATAACAAATTTCTTCACTATGGTTACAAAACTGGTGAATCAAATCAAGGTATGTGGAGAAGTGTTGACATCAAGATCAGTTGTTCTAAAGATCTTGAGGTCATTGGCTCAAAGTTCGATCACGTGGTAGTAGCCATAGAAGAGTCGAAAGACTTGTCAGCATTAACAAAGGAAGAGCTTCAAGGGAATCTTGAGGCTCATGAACAAAGGATGGCTGAAAGAGCTGCAGGAAAGTCGAAGAGTGATATGGTTTTGCAGGCCCAGTCAAAAAGAGAAAAGAAAGGCATAGGAAGCTGAAATGGCAACAAAGGTAGAGGAGGGTACCACAATTAGACTGGTCGAAATCAGCATGAAGGAAACTGGTCGAATCTGAGAAAACCTTGGAACCAAGGCAACCAAAGAGGTGGTTTTGTAGGTAGAGGAAGAGGTGGTGGTCGAAAGCCCTACAAAAGTCACATTCAGTGTTTCAATTATTAGAAGTATGGTCACTGTTTTAGTGATTGTCCAGAAAAGAAGAAGAATCAAGAAACTAATGCAAAATTGGCAAAACATGAAGAAGAGATGGTGTTGATGGTCACAACAAGAGATGAAGAAAGATTCCAAGATCACTAGTACTTGGACTTAGGATGCTCATCACACATGACTGAAAGAAAAGATTTGTTAGTCAACATGAAGCCCTCAATGAAGAATATGGTGAAATTTGCAAATGGCAATACTCTAGCAGCTGAAGGTATTGGTGATGTTCTGATTATGAGGAAAGATGGCAAGAGGTTAGTAATTTCCAATGTGTTGTACATACTAGGCATGAAGAGTAATTTGATTAGTATAGGGCAGCTGGTCGAAAAGAACTACAAGGTGTCGATCGAAGACAAAATTATGAGAGTTCTCGACTCAGGTGGTAGGTTAATCTTGAAGGCTCCAATGTCTCAGAATAGGACCTTCAAGATTGAACTTAATGTGATGGAGCATAAGTGCCTTGCAACTATAGCTAGCAGAGATGAATGGATATGCAATTATCGACTTGGCCATCTCAACTTCAAAGACATCAGAGATTTGAAAAGAAGAAATATGGCTCCAGGATTACCAGATATCGACATTCCAAGAGAAGTGTGTGAAGAATGTGTTCAGGCGAAACAACACCAGAATAGCTTCAGCAAGGATGCAGAAAGCAAGCCAAAGGCAATCCTCGAAGTCATATACTCTGATGTATGTGGTCCTATCCAGTTGGATTCAATTGGAGGGAACAGATACATACTCACATTCATAGATGATTTCAGTCGAAAACTGTGGATTTACCTGATCAAGAAGAAAAGTGAAGTGATCGAGGTATTTGCCAAATTTAAATCTATGGTCGAAAGATAAAGTGGTCGAAAGCTAAAGATTCTGAGGATTGATGGTGGTGGAGAGTATGTGTCGAAAGATTTCGATGCATTATGTGAGAAAGAAGGGATTGTGCATGAGGTGGTGCCACTCTACACTCCACAGCAGAATGGAACTGCAAAAAGGAAGAATAAAACCATCATGAATATGATGAGAAGTATGTTGAAAGGCAAGCATCTACCCAAATAATTATGGGGAGAAGTTGTGTCGACAACAACATATATCTTGAATAGATGTCCGGCGAAGAAGCTAGAAGGAATCACGCCAGAAGAGTGTTGGTCTGGTGTCAAGCCTAACATAAGTCATTTGAAGGTGTTTGGATCTATAGCACATAGACATGTGCCAGATCAGTTGAGAAGAAAGCTTGATGACAAGTTGAGTCAAATGATCCTGATAGGATATCATTCGATTGAAGGATACAAGTTGTTAGACCCAGTGAACAAGCAAGTAGTGATCAGCAATGACATGATCATAGATGAGCTTAAGGAATGGGATTAGACTGAGAATGTCAAGAAGGATTCAGTAAGAATTTCATGTGAAGAACTAGCTAGTGAAGTCGAAAGAGAAGTTCGACAAAAAGAAGTCAGAGGTGAGGCAGGCTCAAGCAAACCTCAACGAATAAGACACATGCCTGAAAGGTTGCAAGAATGTGTTATTACATTTGACGATGTGGTCGATGAAGAAGGTGAGCTGGTACTCTCTGCTTTCTATTGTCAAACCAGTCAATGCAGTTGAGACATTGAAGGATTCGAAGTGTGTGAAAGAAATGAATGAGGAGTTAGAGTTCATCGAAGTCAACAACACTTGGTCACTTATCGAATTGCCTCAAGGCAAAAAGGAAATTGATGTGAAATTGGTTTACAAGGTGAAGGTGAAATGGGTTTACAAAAAGAAGTAACTCGACACAAGGCGAGACTTGTAGCGAAAGGATTTCTACAGAAGGAAGGAATTGACTTCGACGAATTTTTTTCACCTGTTGCTAGGATCGAAACAATCAGGTTGGTTGTTAGTCTAGCAAACATGAAAAATTGGCACACATGTCAGATAGATGTGAAATGTGCATTCCTGAATGACCCCTTAGACGAAGAAGTCTATGTTGCACAACCAGATGGGTTTGCGAAACAAGGTAAGAAAGGTGTGCAGGCTGAATAAAGCCCTCTATAGACTTAAGCAAGCTCCAAGAGCTTGGAATAAGAAGATCAATAGCTTTCTAAGGGAGAAGGAATTTGTGAAGTGAACAACTGATCATGAACTATATGTAAGGAGAACCAATGGTGAATTGCTTATACTATGTCTCTATGTCGATGACCTGTCGATAATAGGAAGTTGCAAGAAGGAAATCGAAGATTTTAAACATGACCTAAGTGAGGAGTTTGAAATGTCAGACTTGAGAAATCTCTCATATTTCCTTGGCATCGAATTCTACTTGAGTGGTAGAGGTTGGATGATGCACCAAAGAAGACATGCATGCAAAATACTCAAGAGATTTGAGATGCAAGATTACAACCCAACTTCGACTCCAACCGAGACCAGATTGCAACTGTCGAAAGATTCAGATGAAGATGATGTCGACCGAACCCAATATAGAAGACTTATTGGGTCACTTCGATACCTTTGTCACACAAGGCCTGACTTAGCATACAATATGGGTATGGTAAGTAGAGTCATGTTGAATCCAAAGGTATCACACCTAGCAGCGACGAAGAGGATACAGAGGTATTTGAAAGGAACTCTCAATTACTGCATTCTGTTTCATGCAGCTGATGAAGGAAAATAATGCAATTTAGTGGGATACACTGACTCAAGTTAGTGTAGTGATGTTGAGGATAGAAAATTCACAGTTGGCTATGTGTTTATGTTAGGTGGTGCATCAGTTGCTTAGAGTTCGAGAAAGGAGCCAGTAGTGGCATTAGCGTCATGCGAAGCATAATACATAGATTCTTCTCTTTGTGCATGTCAAGCAACACAGATGGTGAATCTGGTCGAAGAGATTATAGGAAAGAGTCATGGAGCAATTACCATGAAGATCGGCAACATCTTAGCTATCAATTTGGAGAAGAATCCGATAGCACATGGACGAAGCAAGCACATTGAAATGAGTTAGCAGAAGGGAAGATGAACTTGGAACACTGCAGAACTGAGAATCAGATTGCAGACATCATGACGAAGGGAGTGCAGGACGAAGTGTTCAGAAGACTAAGAGCTATGATGAATATAGATAGTTTAGACACAGTGAATTAGGTGGTGTGTTGAGAATGTAATTCTTTGTGTCAAAAAATCTGTGTCGAGTTGTATTAGTGTATCGAAGTGTAGAAGCATGTTGCTTCACACAAGATTTCGACTTAGGCCTATTTTAGTAGTTTTAACTATTTTTGGGTTTTTATAGTTTAGGGCTTTGGCTCGGGGTGCAAGCTAACCTAAATCTATAAATAGGGAGAAACCCTTATTTTGTAAACAACTCGGAATTGAGAACTTGTAATCACTCGCAGTTGCAATATTAACAAGGTTTCCACAGTTTATGGGCAGAGAGAAACTCTGCATAAAATTCATCTTCTTCTCCAACATTTTTTTTTCTTTCTCAACTTTTTCTTTCATTGTCATTGCGTGAGTGTAACAATTTTGAAATCAAGATTGAGTAAATTCTTCATAGGTTGTGGTTGAATTCCAACAATTATTAAAGGCATTACTATAAAGTTATACATAATTTGTCTTTCTCATAAAATAATAATTAAGTTTCTTAATTCGTGTGAAATGCTCAAAACGTCTTATACTTTGAGACAGGGGTAATATACAACAATTCATTCTTTACAGAATAAATATAGATTATAATTATTCTTTTTTATTTTTATATTTTAAAAAATATCTAATATTATTTTTCATTTTTAGTGTCAGTAAAAGCAGCACACTATATAAATGTAACAAAATCACAAACAATATTTAAAAATCACATGGCATTGTATATTCTTATTTGATTGGAGAAAGATACTAATATCCACTTAAATTTAAGGATATAGGAGTGTTCCATAAAAATGATACTTGTTTGCAATTTCAATCCATTCAATGACTAAATAATAATGCATTAGTATACATTTAAGATTAAAATTATTGTTATTTTTTTTTAGAGTGAGCAATTTAATTAATTAATTACATTTTCTTTTTATGTTGTGATTTTTTTTTTTAATAAAATATTAAGTTTTTGTCTCTCAAACTTAGTGGGGCTCCAACCCACACAATGAGTAAGCTAACTTTGTTCATGGCAGTATATATTGCTATTATCATCTGGAGGTTTTAACTCGCTCCCCGACACTTGTATCTGACACTCCTCATTTCTTATGAATAGACTATTAGTCTTGGAATATTTTTCACTTTTTTCAAAATTTATCTAACACACACTCAAATTTCAAATTGTCTGCGCGATACCAAAAATTTCATGTTTACTACCAAAATTTTTGAAACCAGTATGTTTTTTTATCGAAAATTGCAAAATTTGCGTGACTTTTTACCGCGAAATTTAAAATTTTCGGTATTTTTGAAAACATTTTTCCTGGAAATTTTAGAATTTCTGATACAATTACTATGCATTTCCCCAGACATTTCAGAATTTCCGATAGTTAAAAAAGATGTTTTTTTTTTCAGAAATTAGGAAAATTGCACAAATTTTGGAATATATCTAATTTTTTTCTTCTGGTTTTTGTAGTGAAATACAGGGGAAGGGACAACACTATTGTAGGCAAAGTGATAAATAGAGAGGAAGTCCAAGCTAAGGTCGTTGAGGTTGAGTATTCCCAGATACGGGTTGGTTCCAACTGATTCATATAAGAAATGGTTGGCTGAGCAGAGGCAGTTCCAAGCACCTCGTAGCACCCGACAATGAAGGGTGAGATCAGTTAATTAGCCCAGAGATGATGTTGAGGTTGTTCATGCTCGGGATGTGCAGGTTCAGGATGTTCATGACCTAGCGGTCGAGACAGATGCGACACATGTTGTTGTTTAGGTTGCTGATGAGGTTGCAGATGAAGTGGTCCAATCAGATGCCCTTGTTACAGATAAGGTGGTCCATCCATATGCCACTGTTGCAGATGAGGTGGTTACCACATATCCGGTCTCATTTGCTATTGTTGACACAGAGGTTACAACTCATTCGATAGAACAATTTGTGCACACTGATGAAGCAGTCTTAGGAGGATCCATTGACTGGTCGGTGTTTACCGAGTATGTTAACCATGTGGCATACAGACTATGACGGGGAGAGATATTATTGAATGCCAAATATGCCTTATTTTGATCCATGATTCTTGGCATTTTTCAACTAATTTCTCAAGTTTCAATTGAATTATTCCATGTTCTTATGAGATTCTTCAATGAAATTTATTTAACCTTTGGATGCCTTGATATGCGTGCTATTGTGTAGGAAATAGGTTGGATTATCAAAGAACAATGCACAATTGAATGGACAAGGAAGCCAAAGAAATGAGGAAAAATCCAGCATGTTCGCTGTGCGAAGCAGTAGCGAGGCCAAGGTGAGCTCGCAGTGCAAGCTCAAAGCAAAGGAACAACAAACTGGAAACCCTTGCTAATGGCAGTGCGGGGTCTGAGCGAGCAGGCTTGCAGTTTGAACAGAAGCTTCACAGTGCGAAGTCAAGGAAACCTTGGGGGCAGATTAACTGTTCAGAGGCACTTTAAGTGCCTATAAATGGAGTTCACAGTGCAAACAAGGAGCTCACAGTGCGAGCAGGACAGATTCATAAAAGATATTTATGTACTTTTTCCTACTTTTTGGGGATCATAACTTAGAAACTTCATTTTTTTTCATAGATAGAAACATTGGCTTAGGAGAAAAAACCCTAACTTCATCATTTCTTCATCAAGAAGTGAGATTTTTCAAGGAGAAGCTGGATTCGCATCCTAGATCGATTCTTCATCTTGGATGCTCATTCATCTTCTTTATTTTCTTGTAAAGTAAGCTACCATGACAATGGGTACCTAAATCCTTTGTATCAAAGGTAGATGTAGTCTATCTTAGCTTGTATGTATTTCTTTTGATCTATTTGTATGTGAACAACTGAATGATTAATATATGTTAAATGTTTTTGTTCTTAAAGATCCATTTATGATATGTATCACTCTAGACATAGATTTTACAAACCTTGATCTAAAATATTCATCTATCAACAAACAGACTCTAGACATAGATTTGTGAGTTGATATTTGCTTTGTGTTGTTCTTAAAGATTATTGTATTTGTTGCTAGTATGAGACATCATTTAATAACGGATACAATAATATTCACGACACCGCTCTAGACATAGACGATATTGAGAGGATACGTGATTGTATTAATCAGAAACGAGTTCACGTGCTTGATTAATTGAATATATACAAGTTAGGTTGATGAAATCTATCTTTGATATATCTTGTTAAACAAACATCTTTTAAAATTTAATCTTTGCTACAAAAATCTGACAAACTTATGATCCAAAACAAACAAAATTTGAAAACCCTACTTAAAACATTATAAACTGCAGAACGGCAAGCGATATCACTACAATCCTTGTGGAGACGATTTTTAAAACCCCTAGTATACTGTTTTAACAAAATGGCACTGTTGTCGGGGATTGTTTGATTGATATTACAAGCATTGCAATAGTTTATATTGTTTTAATATTTGTATTGTTATCTGACACCCCTGTTTATATTTCTTATGCTTGTTGATTTGTTTGGTTAGTGTTTCAGAAATCTGTATATTCGAGGAAGTGTGCCCGCAGACCAACTTCTATTTGATCCTGAGATTGATAGAACTGCGCAGAAACTTAATAGCAAAACCAGAAGACGAAGGCTACTAGCTAAGGAAAGTCGGGAGCACGAGGCAAATTCTTCAAGTAATCCACAAACCACACCCATTATTACGCCAATCATGGCAGAAGTACCACCACCACCACCTCCCAGAGGTCAATGCACTAATAGTCCAAGACACAATGCTCAGTTTTCTCGCAATGCAAACAACGGAAGACACACGGAGATAAAGACGGGAATTATTCAACTTTTATATTCAAATCCCTTTACAGGGTTAGCTTATGAAGACCCTTTCACTCATCTCATTAAATTCTATGAAATTGTGGGAGCAACTGGAACACCAGAGGCGGAAGAAGAATCATTATTCAAGAGACTATTCCCACACTCATTGATAGGGAAAGCTAAGGAATGGTATCTTGATCAATCAAATCTTGTGATGATGGATTAGAATTTATTGGAGGAGAAGTTTCTTAAAAGATTCTTCCCTTACAATAGATTTATGGAGGCCAAGACGACGATTTTCGTATTTGCTAAAGGTTGAAGTGAATCTTTCAATGAAGCTTGGGAGAGGTTCAAATCAATGTTGCGGAAATGTAAAGGCCACAAATTTGATGATTTAACACAAGTGCGTATATTTCGCAATGGACTCCAACCGGTTCACAAAACCCTCTTAGATGCTACCGCGGGTGGATCTTTAATGTTAAAGAGTACGGAGAACGCAGTTTCTATCATTGTTAGGATGGCACTCAATGACCATCAAGGTCAACATAACAGTGGTACAACTAAAAGGGAATCGGGAGTACTTGAATTGGGTACTAATGACGTTATTCTTGCACAAAACAAGTTGCTTTCACAATAAGTAGAGTTGTTGACATAACAAATGTAAAAACTTCCACAACAAATCAAGGAGATGCGTGAAGTTTCCAACAAGGCTCAACAAATTACAAGTTGTGAATTATGTAAAGGAGATCATCCTACCGGGTATTGTCCTCCGGTTGTAGAGGAAACAAATTACATGGGAAACCAAAATCAAAATCAAGGCTATCAACTGAGGCAACCTCCATATCAACAAGGCAACCAAGGTTACCAACCACAAGGTAATAACCAAGGTTATCAACAAGGATGGAGGCAAGATGTCGGCACTTCAAATCATTAAAACTAATACCAACTACACTCAACCTCCACAAGCTCAAGGTGGAAATTCAAAATTAGAAGACACATTCACCGAATTTAGGCAAATGCCAATTTCTAACCAAAAGAACACTGATGCTTTTATTAGGAATCTTGAGACTCAAATTGGGCAATTGTCTAAGCAATTAGCCGAACAACCAAATGGGTCATTTCTGGCTAACACTCAAGTGAATCCTAAATAGCATTGCAAAGCTATTTTTATTAGAAATGGAGGGGAGATTGATATGGGCATTGGTGAGAAAGTTGTGGAAGAGGAAGTTGTAGTTGAAAAGAAAAATAAAATTGTTGAAGAAGAAGTTGAAAAAAAAAAAGTGGAGGATGTTTTAATTGAAGAAGTTGAAAAGAAAATAAGAGAAAAGATAAAGAAGAATAGAAAAGTGAAGGAGCGTGTAAGTGACATTCCAACGAAAAAGTTACCATATCTGCATGCTCCTACAAAAAAAGATAATGAGAGGCATTATGCTAGGTTCTTGGATATCTTTAGCCGTTTGCAAATAAAAATTCTATTTTCTGAAGCTCTTGAACAAATGCCCAAGTATGCTAAATTCATGAAAGACATACTAAAAAAGAAGAAGAAATTTACTAACAAAGAAACCATTCCATTCAATTCAAATTGTAGCGCTATCATCCAAAGTGTTCTTCCGCAGAAAAAAGGTGATCCGAGAAGAGTACCTCCACCTATAACTATAGGTAATGAATTCAATTGTAACGCTTTGGTTGATATGGGTGCTAGCATAAACTTGACTCCATTGTCTGTGGTAAAAAAGACTTGAAAACATGGAAATAAAACTAACGAACATGACTTTGCAATTGGCGAATAAGTCAAAGACTCGTCCTCATGGTGTTATGAAAGATGTGTTATTGAAAGTTGATAAGTTCTTATTTTCGGTTGAATTTGTTGTCATGGATATGGAGGAGGACGAGGATACACTTATAATTCTTAGTCGACCCTTTATGAAAACTGCAAAAAATGTTGATTGATGTTGATGAAGGCATTATGAAGGTGAGGACTCAAGATGATGAGGTGTGTTTCACACTCTCTAAAGGTGTGGTGTATTCCAACCAAGTAGAAGATGGTTATCATTTGAGAAAGAAAGATGAAGATGCAAGGGTTGCAAATATGAAAAACAAGGATGAAAAGGCTAAGGAGGCAATGATAAGATCTTGTTGAGATTTTTCATTCTTGAGAAAAATTGGAAGAAAATCTCGTCATGGCAATGGTTGAAGACCTTTGTGTGTGAAGAGTTTGATCAGGTTTCTATAAGCTTCTTTGTGAGTTCCGTGGTTTCATGTTCGGACCGTCGAGCTCAAACGACGTTAAACAAAGCGCTAGTTGGGAGGCACCCTAACATTGTAAGTATTATTTCATCTTTATTGAAATTTTTGTTGATTAATGTAGTGTCACTACTACGGAAAACCCATTTAACAACGGTTGGGAAAAATATATAATCACGCAGGCGCAAGCGTTATTATGTAGATTATGGTTGTATATATAATACTTACAATCACGGCCCAGTAACCGTTGTAATATACTGGAAAGCGCGCACCCTATCACAATGGTTTTCCAAATGACCGTTGTGCTAAACATAGCGCGTGAGATATTATAACGGTTATGCTATATAACTGTTGTTACATTTTCTGCAGAATTATAGTTCTTTTATAATTAATCTTATATTTTAACCTGTATTATCGTTCACCATATCACAACAGAAAACACAACTCACATTTGTGATAAAGTTATCATAATAATATTAATTGTATCATGTCCAATACACAATCAGTCAACATACAAACCTAATCGACTATAACCTATTTTGTCATTGTTGTTACAACAAATGCAATGAACACTACAAATAAAAAAAATCCAGGTAATCTTCAATTATTTCTTCAAGATCTTAACCTTCAAATTCAATTCAGCCTCCTTAGCTTTGAAGCTGTTAACCATCTCCTTCTCCTCATTCAAGTTCTTTACCAGTGAAGAAATTATTTGTTTTGCCCTAGGATCCATCTCCTCATCCAACCAAGCAAAGTGAGAGCATTTTTTGTATCCTTGAATCTTATACATCCCACAACCACAGAAACGGTGATCTCGGTTCGAATCGGTCCTTGCAGTCATCAGCGAAGCGTCGAGACCACACTTGCATACGTACCTTGAATGACTTAAGGACCTGCTTACATGGCTACAAGCGGCGTACTGAGACATTTTAATGAAAGGATTTGATAGAAACTTGAAGAAACTGGGTGAGAAGAAGACAAACAGTGACTGGGGGAAAAGAAGACGAAAAATAAATCAAAAGGATTTGATGGAAATTATGACTTTCATCTAGTTTATGAAGCTATGAAGAAAAAGTACAAGGTGAATAAAGTTTACACAATAGCTTCATACTTCTTGTATTTTTCTTCATAGCTACAGAAACCATATGTATCATAGCCAAAGTATGCGCTTTGTTAAGGTGGTGAAGACGAATCTGAAAAAAAAAAGAGCATTCACCAAATGAAAAAATGAGAACCCATTTTTAACAAGAAACGTAAACGAAATCGAAGCATAAGTTAAATGAACGAACCTCAAGTTAGCGATTGGTGAAGAAGAATCTGAAGATGTATCTGAAGGTTGAAGGATTTTAGGGTTATGTTATGATAGAGAAGATTGAAATATGTTAGGGTTTTCTTTTAAGAGAAACGACTGTTATGTACTGAACGATAGATATTTTCGCTTATATACTAAAAAACATCACTTTTCATCACGATAAGAAAGAAAAACCGTGATGCAATTTACATATTTTACAAAGGTTGGTTGACTTAACCGTTGTAAAATCATTTATAATTTTTTTTAAATAATGGACTTAAGTGACACACGCTTAATGTACTCTAAAAAATGGAAAGAATGTAGTTGTTGGGAATCGAAGCTTGCTACACATCATTTATTACTACGGTGTTTTGAGGCAACTGTCATTAAATTTTTATTTATAAATCCAACTACTCACTGGGCGCGAAAATTTTAACCTATTACAATGTTTTATATGAATCTGTTGTACACGTGACGTTGTTGTTTGCGCGTTTTGTAGTAGTGTATAGAAGTTTTATGGTGGAGCTTGCCAAGAAAACCTAAATTTTTAGCAATTCTGTCACATTTGCCTAGAGTTCGCAGTGCGAACCTAGGGCGAGTGTTCTCTTAGAGTTCGTAGTGCAAACTATGTGAATCTGGACAAAATTACACTTTTTCTGCCACATCACTTATGTTTGGTTTTGTTTGTTTTTATGTGTGTGGGCCAATTGTGTAAGGGCCCAGTTGCATCTTATGTTCAGATTTAGTGGGGTTGGTTCCCACCTTTCTCCCTCACACTTTACCATTCCATACTTGTGTATCTCTCACTTTCCAACAAAAACACTCTTCACTCTCTCCCAACCGTACCAAGTAGAAGGACATTTCCAAGTTCAATTTTTCAACCTCATTTTCTCTCATTACTTGTTCAAGGTTTGACTTTGCATTGTAATTTCTTTATGTTTTAACAACATGGTAGTTAGGGTTTATGAGAATTTTTTTGAAATTAACTTTTATGCATGTTCTTGTTTGATTGAGTTAAATTGATTAGTTGTGTTGGGAAACTTATCTTTGTACTGAAATTTTAAATTTCCATTATTGATAAGAGCATGTTCTTGTTTTGTAGTTCAAGTTTTGAAATTTTTTATTTACTTTAGAAACTCTTTGAATTGCATGCAACTTGTTCTTTTGAAGATTGATTATTGTTGAATGCTAAGTTTCTGCCAAAACATTGAAAACATTGTTTAAAAATGGGATTAATTACATTGTTGCTGCAATAGGAAGAACCTGTAATTCAAACATTTGCAGGTTTGCTTTGGTTCGCAGTGCGAACCTAGGGCGAGTGTTCGCTTGGTTTCGCAATGCGAACTCAAAGCGAAAAAGGCAGCAACTTTATTTTTTATGTTTTCTTGTTTCATGCTTACTTGTACATGCCCTTTTTTCACCTTGCTTGATAACATTTTATCATGCTGTTATTGGTTTGGTTTTGTTTAAGTGTAGATGGCTCCTAAAACAAATGCAACTGCTTCAAAAAGGCGAAAGACCACTGGAGGCTCCACCTCTCATCAACCACAGCATGGTGCTTTTGACTCAAATCGCTTCAGGGGTCAGAAGCAGGCGGCAAGGTACCTCAACCTACAAAAGAGGGTGATTCATTCTGAGAAGAGCTTTAGCATTAACCCTGAAGGTCCCTTCCGTGCAACAACTTTAGTATGGCACCACAAGAAGTGGGCCAAGATAGTTCAACCCAGTGATAACTTTAATGTAGATGTGGTGAAGGAGTTCTATGTGAACGTCCTCTCGGATGATGATGAGGTGTTCTCTTGGACCACGCAAGTAAACAGAAGGGAGATTAAATTCGACAGGGACACTATTAATGAGGTTTTGGGAAAACCTCTTACTCTTAGAGCCGATGAGATTGATAAGTACCACAGAGATTTAATGTTATATAGGAATGTTAAGGAGATGACTGGAGCCTTGTTGAGAGAGGGGAAATCTATTCAGTTGAACCTATCTAGGGTTCCCATTCGTTACAAGCGAGAGGATATACGTCTTTTGCCGCAGTTAGTGCTACTCTTGGTTTTACACAACATAAAACCAGGGACGAATTTCTCCACCGTCCCCATTAATATCGCACATTTAGTACATAACATCATAATTGACACTCGTATTGATGTAGCACGCATCATCAAGGACAAGATGTGGGCGATGATCGAGAGCGGCATAAAACCTGGGGCTAGAGCTAATTGCCCTTTGGTTTTTCCTTGCCTTATCATGGCCTTATTGTCATACCTCAAAAAATAAAATCTTCGCCATGCGCAAAACAAGGGCTGCACGATCGCGGATGGACTTATGAGAGTCACCATCGAACTTTATTTATTCCCATGAGGGGATAGGGAAAATATCAAGAAAACCTACGGGTGAAAGGATAGGATATGGTCATCGCAACCATATTGGGTTCGGAAGTCGGTTATGTAAGGGAAATGTACTAGCACCCCCTACATCCATCGTACTCGATGAGAACCATCTAAGTTGTCTAGGCATGAAAGGGTATTGATATTTCTAAGCTTGCTAAAGGAAAAAGATGACTACTTAAGGGAAAACAAAAGATTTTTGTTAGTTCTTTAATTGTAAGGGTTGGCATTAATTTTGTAAAACAAATAATAACAGCAATATGTTAGATAGGATATCTTATCTTGCTAAAGAATAACAGGTTAAGCAAGGAGTCCTAGAGTGCAATGGAACATGTTGAGTTGAAGTGGTTTCAACATCTGGATCAACATGTCGTATCAAGATGTCCCATGCAGGATCATTCGACATCGCGCCAGAACTGAAGTGAATTAAAGATTCTGTTTTGTCTTAACAGATGCAGAAGATTCAGGGAATAAAATGCAAATTATATGTGGCGCTGAATTAAAAGGTCTGGAGATTCAAATCTAAAATTGAGGAGAATATTGGAAAATATACACTTTCTAAATATGGAGATATTTTAGGAAGTTAAAGATTGAAGTCCTATTATGTAGCAGAAGTTTCTGCTGATTTGCAGCAGCGTATTTGCTGTGTCTGTGAAGGCCCAAATCCAGTTGGGAATAGGTTATATATATATGCATTGTAACCTAGAATTGTCACTAAACCAAAGATGTAAAAGTTCTAATATTAGGGTTGGTTCCTGTACCACTCGACATGTGAGTTGGACAGTTTGTTAGTGTGATCCTCGAAGCTGTTAAGTAAGAGGAGTATTGTTCTTGGAGGAAGCTTGTAAGTAACACTAAGTTGTGTCTTGGAAGTGTGACTTCCTTGTTGAATTGTTGTATAGGTAAAGAGTCGTTGATGCAATGGCGGATTGTTGACTGCTAGACATTATTGTGATGATTGGGAGTGAGAAGAGTTTCTCATAGCTAGAGAAGATCTAGGTAGAAGGGTCATTGGGTAGTGATTAAGTGACAAGCTGTAAATAGAGAGTTTAGCTTTGAATTGATACTACTGATAGTGGACTTCATCCCTGGCTTGGTAGCCCCCAGAGTAGGTATGTTTAACCGAATTGGGTTAACAATTCTGTGTGTCTTGCTTTTATCTTTTCAGTACCGTGATTATTATTATATACCTTGCCATGTGTGTTCATGTCAGACCAGATGTCGAATGGCTTGTTATAGGACATCTGAATTCTGCACATGTACCAGAATTTCAATTGGTATCAGAGCAGGTCATTCTGTTCTGTATCTGTATGAGATCCAAGGGAAGATACTTTCTGGTTCATGGTCAAGGTAGAAGCTTTCTACTGAAAAGTTGTTTGAACTCGGAGAAGTTCATATAGGTGTGAGAATGGTCCCTAGAAGTGGAGGATGGACTGTTCGTGACAGGCAGTGGCATGTGTTTGGTAGTGTGGTTTGATTTATTTTCAAACCTGTGGTATTGGGGTGTCACCTTGATTATGATGCTAGGGCTGATATGTGACACCTGAAGGGTTGAGAAGTTTGTGTGTTGATCCGCTGCGTTGTAACTGAGAAGGTTGTTCTTCTCTGAATGTATATCCTATGGTGATGAGATGTGTGCAAGACTGCTTCAACTTACTGTGTCAACGATACTTGAAGACTTTTGTTCAAGTCCACTCATAAAGGCATAAATAAGTGAAGTTGTAAGGAAGAGATCTAAGATAAGAGAGAAGTAATTCACTTTTGCTTCTAAAAGGACTAATCTCCAGTCTTTATTCTCTTAGTAAGTTCCTTGGAATGATGTCTTATCTTGTGTTAGAACAACACGACAGAATTGTGAAGAATTCTGTGGTCTGAAGGAATGGCTTAGCAGATGCTCTGGGTGGTGAACTAATGTGGGTAGATCACATGAGTTTAGAACCTACTCCTGATCTGGAAGAGGAGGCATCTGGGTGGTTTGTCTAAGAAGTTTCTGGCTCTGGAACTTATCTTAGAAGTGTGAGTTGGTCAAGGTGTGATCAACATGTTATTTACTCCTGAGGTCAGTTTATTTCTGGTCCTTGCTGCAGGAGTGGAGAACCTGAGATTCAAGAAGTATTATCGCTAGCAGACTTCTTGGACATGAAGGTCAAAGATCAAAGAGGCATGATTTTTTTTTAAGCATCATCTGAATGATCGTGTGAAGCTAGACTAGTATTGACTGTGTGTGATTCAATCCCAATCTGTGTTGCTGTTAAAGAGAATGATAGGGATTAGATGAGAGAATTCTGCTCTCATGCTCTTGGGATGTGATGGGTTACTCCGTTTTTGGAATGTGGTGTTTTTCATAGTGCAGCTGGACTCCGGTCATGATGTCAAGACTGGTGTCTTAAACACCTGTTGACAGAACATTCTGTTCAAAATGTTTTGTTGTCGAGATCATAAGCCTCTACCGGTTGTGAAGGCCCTGCTATAGGTGATTGTGTTCAGCAGGTGTGTTGAACTGAGAGTACACTCTTGAAGACATGGTATTCTTCGTGCAAAGGAGTACTGGTGGTCGTAGATAGAGATAAGTTGATCAGATTGGGATCATGTGAGTATTGGTACAAGGGATGATTGTGTTCAACTTGTGAGTTAAACAAAGAGTGAGCTCTTGAAGACATAAAGATGCGTCTTATGTTTTCCTTTCTTCAAGGTACGAAGAAGCACAAGTTAATCAAGATAGGGGGAGAGTGTCAAAATTTTATGCAGCTGGACGTATGATGAGAGTTTCTACTCATCGTGGTTAATATATGTCTAAAGAGATGTTCTGACTTCTACTGTTACATTTTCTTTCTTTTGTTGTGTTAAGTGTGCTGGGATGTGGTTTGTGCAGTTGTGATCCCTATTGCATTTGGTTAATATAAATGGAACAGAATTAAAACAGAACTTTATTGCACTGTTGAAAGCATACAAGATTATTAAAAGCAACAAACAAAGGGCCTAAAGGTTATCCCAACCCCCCGAATCAAGAAAAGTTTTCCAATCTTCATCCCATTCATCATCAGAAGCTTGAAGTTGCACTTGGTTTTTCTTGATGGTCTTCATCCTTGTTTCTGATGTCTTTCCTGCTCTTGTTGCTCTTGAAGTTGCCCCAGTTGTGGACAGTGCTTTGTCCTTCAACTTCTGTGGATCTGGGTTCTTGACTTCCTGCTTGTGTCTCTTTTCTGCTTCCTTGTTAGACTGACTCATGGCTCTATCTGTGATGCGACGTTAGAAGCAATGAGGCTTGGCTTCTTAAATTGCATAGAGAGTCCTTGTTTGTATCGCCTGACCAGTCAAAGTGGTCTTTGGTTTGGGAACTTGTTTCTTGGGAACCTGTTTTTTTTCCACTGGATACCAAAACTTCGTGTTTGGTGCTTTGGAAGGTTAAGAGGTTGTCCTATTGTAACTAAAAGGAGGAGCCTAGGTCTTGTCTAGTTGTCTGATGTGATTCTACTAAGTTTGCTTTCGGTAAAGCTGCTGATGCTAGTGGTGATCAGGTGATTGTGACTACCTGAAGGTGTGTTCTTTTGTCTTATGTTGATGTCCTACATATTGTTACAACATCATTATTTGTTGTGTATCATGGATGGAGGTCTAGGAACCATGCTTGTGGAGTTGGAAGAAGCAACATTATCGTCTGAAGTGGCAGTTCTGACATAATGTGGATTAGAATGGGCAGATTCTGATCCTGATGTTAAGAAGTTTGGTCTAGCAATATATGACTATTTTCATGATGAAGACTTCATTAGGTGCTTGTGAATGTAAGGACTGGAGGTTGTTGTCAGTGGTGTGATCTGATCAGAATGGCTGAAGAGAAGGAGGTTTCTTCTAATACAAGTAAAAGGTGGTGGCAGTCCTTATCTTGTGTTGCAAGTAATCTAAAGACATTTGTTATGGAATATGTGAGAAATTTCAAATCAAGTGGACTTTTGTTATTGGACTTGGCAGACCATATATCTGTAGTCAACATGGTGAGGTATTGCTCAATAAATACCAGAATGTGGCAATATAGTTGTGATATCATAAAGAGCATTGGTTGTTAATGTAAGGGGGAGTTAAGGCTGTTGTATGTGGTATATTGCTGCAAGTGTGCTGATTTTTGTGTAGCATGTGTGCTGTTCAAGTTTGTGCAGTGTGATGTCAAACAACATGATGGGACATACCCTAGCTGCTTGAAGCTAGTACTTATGCAGAAGAAGTCTGAAAAGCAGAAGTGTTGTATCTGAGAGAATTTATTTTTCTTTGCTGTTTTGAAGGAATCTAGAAGGGATTGTGAGTTGTACTGATCGGTAGAAGTCGTCTCAGAATCCAACAGAAAAGAAGATGTGCTTGTGTTTTGGAATGTATAAGTCTCTGTGGAGTCTTGGGTTGATAATTTTATGAGCAAGCAGACAATTGTTTAGTAAGATGTCAGAACATGGTACAGGACATGTTTCTCTTGAGCCAAACAAGGAATTATTCTGGTCGGTAATGTAAGGATAAGGTGAAACACGTGTCTCTGCCTATGCATGGAGCGTTATTGGCTTAATTTATGGTAAGATTCAGTTGAGAAATAATAAAGGCAGTCAAGACTGTTTTGGAAGGTAGGCATTGAATTTGAATGGAGTTTTTTTTTGTACCTAAAATAGCGTTTCTTTGACCAAGAACCTGGACATATTCAAAGCTCGTTAATTCCAAAGTAACTGGTCAGCTATTTATAGGGGTTGTTCTTTTCTCCTTCAGCCAGTGAGTGTTCTTGTTTCATAAGTCTTATGGCGTTTGTTCGGGTTTGGGTGAGCACTGCTTGGGTCTGGTTCTGTGAGGGCTTTCTTTGCCAATTTTTGGCTAAAAAGGGGGAGAAAGGGTTTACAAAATGGGTTGCACAGATGCTATGTCTGGAGTCTGCAGTTTCAAATGTGTGCAGAAATGTCGAAGAGGGTGTCCTTTCCTTGAGTTGGTGTTGAGTCTGTGTGACTTGTGTCTTGAGTTATGAACACAGTTGTGACTTGTGTTCTGAGTTACCTGGGTTAATAGATTGATACTTCTTAAGTTTCATCTTATGCCACAGGTCGACTAGGGGCGTCTGATCAATTAAGGTGTGCAGAAATCTCTTATGCCACCATTGGTCCTCTGTGTCAAGACAGACGTTTCTTTTCTGGAGGAGTCTTCTACAACTAATCTGGGTCTGTCCTGGAAGGAAAAAGAAATGTGTTGTATTAAGGGGGAGTGTCAGATATCTTCTTCCTCATGTACACCAGATATCTTCTTCCTCATGTGCACCAAATGACTTCAGGACTTTCTCTTCTTAGGTCCTAATGTGCTGCCTGAAGTTATTGTGTTGTGGTGCTCGAAGGTGATGTTATGGAGCTCATAGAATATGCTGAAAAGAGTTGTCAAACATGATGTCCTAACATCATTCAAGTATTTCCAAGAAGATGATTCTCTATGATTGCTGTTCACAGTAGCTACTGATGGTTACTGTTAGGATCAGTAGTTGCTATTGACTACTGACAGTAGTGTAGGATTGTGATTGCTGCTGTAATCTGAGTTGTAATGTTTATATATTTGTTTTAGCCAAAATTTGCCAAAGGGGGAGAATGTTAGTTCTTTAATTGTAAGGGTTGGCATTAATTTTGTAAAACAAATAATAACAGCAATATGTTAGATAGGATATCTTATCTTGCTAAAGAAGGACAGGTTAAGCAAGAAGTCCTAGAGTGCAATGGAACATGTTGAGTTGAAGTGGTTTCAACATCTGGATCAATATGTCATATCAAGATGTCCCATGCAGGATCATTCGACATCGCGCCAGAACTGAAGTGAATTAAAGATTCTGTTTTGTCTTAACAGATGCAGAAGATTCAGGGAATAAAATGCAAATTCTATGTGGCGCTGAATTAAAAGGTCTGAAGATTCAAATCTAAAATTGAGGAGAATATTGGAAAATATACACTTTCTAAATATGGAGATATTTTAGGAAGTTAAAGATTGAAGTCCTATTATGTAGCAGAAGTTTCTGCTGATTTGCAGCAGCGTATTTGCTGTGTCTGTGAAGGCCCAAATCCAGATGGGAATAGGTTTATATATATATATATATATATATATATATATATATATATATATATATATATATATATATATATATATATATGCATTGTAACCTAGAATTGTAACTAAACCAAAGATGTAAAAGTTCTAATATTAGGGTTGGTTCCTGTACCACTCGACATGTGAGTTGGACACTTTGTTAGTGTGATCCTCGAAGCTGTTAAGTAAGAGGAGTATTGTTCTTGGAGGAAGCTTGTAAGTAACTCTAAGTTGTGTCTTGGAAATGTGACTTCCTTGTTGAATTGTTGTATAGGTAAAGAGCCGTTAATGCAGTGGCGGATTGTTGACTGCTAGACATCATTGTGATGATTGGGAGTGAGAAGAGTTTCTCATAGCTAGAGAGGATCTAGGTAGAAGGGTCATTGGGTAGTGATTAAGTGACAAGCTGTAAACGGAGAGTTTAGCTTTGAATTGATACTACTGATAGTGGACTTCATCCCTGGCTTGGTAGCCCCCAGAGTAGGTGTGTTAAACCGAACTGGGTTAACAATTCTGTGTGTCTTGGTTTTATCTTTTCAGTACCGTGATTATTGTTATATACCTTTCCATGTGTGTTCATGTCAGACCAGATGTCGAATGGCTTGTTATAGGACATCTGAGTTCTGCACATGTACCAGAATTTCAATTTTTATTATTGAGTTCGTCTGAATTTTGCAACTCAATGCCTACCTATCCCAGTGGGAATCAGAACTTCGTAGTTCGTGTTTGATCGTGAAGGCTGGATCAGATCCTGTAGAATCAGGCCGCCAAGTGAGTCAGGGATGCTGGTCGTATGGAGAGGAGGGGGCATACCTGCAAGGCACTCCGACGCTCAAGTGAGAAAGGGTCAGAGAAAAGGAGCAAGTACAAAGTATGAATTCTTAGGGTGAATATTGGATACCTGACCCTCTCAAGTGAGAGGGTTTATATAGAGCCCCCAGTGCGTGGCCAACGGTCCTATTTTCGGGGCGAAATAACTGTTTTCCCCAAAGAATAGGTAACTGCCAAACTAGCCGTTATGTCGGGCAGGGTGCCCGAAACTAGCCGTTATGTCGGGCATAAACGCAGTTTCGGGCACCTGTCCTTTGCCGTTCGGGCAGCGAGGAAGCCGTGCGTAACGGGCATCAACGCCGGAGAGGATCGTTGCATTCCTTGCCCGGTTGGAGGGGCAGAAAGGTCACTTTTGCCCCTCTGTGGATTGGACTTAGGCAATTTGGGCCGCTCTGGAGCAGAGGCGGATTGGGCCAATTCTAGTTATTAGTCAAGTCCAGAACAGGAACCCCCCGAGTCGTTGCTCCCGAGCATGGGAGTGATGACTTAAGGACTGCTCGTTGCTCTGGGGAGCTAGCATAGAGTCGTCATTTGAAGACGAGGAGGATTATCTTAATGCGCACGTGGCCCCTGTTGTTCGTGAAATTCTTGGTCGTGACCTTGATGCCCGGTGTTCGGGGATAGTAACGGTCAGACAGAATTGGAAATGATGGGACGCCACGTGTGCCTAGAGCTCCGTGTAGCAGTTAATAGGCAATGATGGCTAGTGGATAGCCATCTTGGCCTACGAGCGTGTGTTCGCACGTGCCCCTTTGTATAAAAGGGGGAAGACTGTCCCATTTTGCACTTTTTCTTTCTGATTCCTCTTTGCCTCTTTTAAGCTCTTGCCCGTCACCGTCTTCAGTGCTTCCGACCACCGCGTCAAGCTTCGAGCAACCTCTTTCTTCTACTCAAATCAAGTAAGTTTTCTGATCTGGGACTTGTTTTGCTCCTTTTCGTTGTTAGTAGTAGATTTGCATGCGGTTAGGGCTAGTTTAGAGGACGAAATGTGTGATTTTCCGGCGATTGTTGGTGGTGGACGGTGGTTATGCCATTTTCACGCATCCAACATGTCTCCGGACCTGTTAGTGCGTTTGGTAAGGAGGGGGTTCACGGCGAGGTTGCATGTGTGACCACCGCGTTTGTCCATCTTTTGACAGAGCGATGAGTTTTCTGGTGGATCGTTTCCAGATTCCGGTGAAGCTTCGCGATTTTCGGTGGAGCTTCAACGGAAACAGGGTGAGAGCGCGGGGAAGCTCCTCATTCTGGGATGACAGTTTCGAGTGTCTCCTCGCGGGGAGGTTTCAGCTTTCCCTCTGATGTTAGGGCTTAGGCCAGGGACGTTGTCCTCAGCCCTTTGCGCGCCCTTTCACTTGGCTTAGCAGTGGAAAGGTGGATTTGATTTGCTGTCGAATTCACTGTCTTCTCTGCTTTTCAGGTGATCGTAATGGCGACGGGGCCAGACAGAGAAGTTATTCTAGATACGTCTGAGGAGGAAACCGGCTCCGATGAGAGGAGCAGCTCGACGGCTTCGAGCTCGGCGACATCGAGTTACTCGAGCAATGTCAGGGAGGAGGAAGAGCTGGACGTCATGGAGGAAGATGTCGAAGGGTTCTCCGCGGAAGGGTGGGAGGTGGCTGAACCTTCCGAGCATGTATCCACGTTTGCAAAGTCCTTGGTGGACGTCTTCACGGAGGTAGGACCGGCAGGAGAGTGGAGGGTGCATTTTCCTTCTTTAGATGAGCGGGTCTGCATAGACTTCGGGGATCGCTTCACAATGTATGAGTACGCTTTCAAAGAGCTGGGTCTGAGGCTGCCTTTTACCGATTTCCAACGGTCAGTGTTCGAGCATTTGAGGTTGGCCCCTACACAACTGCACCCTAACTCTCTAGCCTTCATCCGGGCTTTCGAGTTGGTGTGCAAGTATCTTTCCTTGGGGGCCACTCTCCCTCTGTTCTTCGCTGTTCTCCATCTACAAAGGCAGCTGGCGGGGAAGAAGTATGGTTGGGTTTCTCTGAAGCAGCCTCGCAAGCTGTTCAAACCATTTTCGGAGTCAATCCGGACATTCAAGGAGCGGTACTTCGTCATTGAGCCCGTGTCTGAGGTTGCCCAGGACAGTACGTATGTTTGGGAGATTAAGGTTGACGAGGATGGAAACGAGCTGCATAATGAGGAGGGGAAGTACATTGGGTGGAGGCTCTACAGGTTCCCCATCCACTGGGCACCTAACCACTTTGCCAAGGAGCCCAGCGACTACGTTTTTCAGTCGAGCGATCTGCGCGGGCAAGATGTCGTGGCTTACGAGGCACTGGAGAAGTGGGTTAACTCCTTCACCCTTGCTGAGTGTTTCACGAGCAAGGGCGATCCGATCTTTGAGTAAGATGGGAGTCAGAGGGTCGAACGCCGGTTTATCAATGTTAAGGCACTACTGGAGTGCAAGACTCCCGCGGATGCTGAGAGACTGCTCGGTAGTCTTCATTTATTTAGATTTTGTTCATGTTATTTCTTTTCTTCGTATCTAACATGCTCGTGTTTTGTTTGTGCATGTGAGATGCCTCAGGCTCATGACCAGGTTGTGAGGAATGCTCTGGCGAGGAACAAAGCTGGAACGGCTCCTCCGAAATCTCGGTTCGCTGGTGCTCGTGCTTCTCCTCCCGTTCAAGCTGCTGCGGGGACCTCCACTTCTCCGACTCCTGCTCCTCACGGGTCTCCCCTGACGTTGGCCGGGCGACCCAAGCGGCCAAGGACCGTTGATGCTGTGACCTTACTCGAGTAGCGGAGAAGGGGAAGTTCGAGCTTCCTTCCTGCATCTTCGATAGGAGGTTTTTTGAGGGCAACTCTCTGGTCGTTCCCCGGGAGGAATCTCTTCGCTTGGAAGGCATGGACCATCCGAGCAAGAGGGCGTTGATGGCCCAAGACGCTTCAGCCTTGGTCTGGATGCTGGAGATGGTGGCAGTTTATGCTGAAGGGGACTCTGCAATTGAGTCTGAACTCAACGCTGCCCGTGCTTCTGTGGCATCCCTCAAGGAAGAAGTCAAGGGTGCCGGCGAGGCTCGAAAAAAGGCGGAAGAGGAAGCGGTCAGGCTAAAAGAGGAGAACTCTAAGTTGTCGGCGGAGAATAAAGCAACCGAGGAGCTGATCAGGGAGCTGAGGGCGGCCAGTGCCCCGGGTGCCGATGAGCCGGACGATTTGAAAGATCTGAAGACTAGGTCCGAGCTGGTTGCCCGCATCCTGCTGGCCGAAGATGATGGCATCGTCGTGGCGGAGGATTCTTTCAGAAACGTTGTGGCTCAGCTGCGCGCGGTGAACCCTGGGCTTGAAATCTCTGCCGAGGGCACTCACTATCTTGCGCGTGTTGAGAATGGTCGTATTGTCTTGCCCGAAGGTCTCCTAGTCGTTACCCCCGAGGATCAGCCCGCAGAGGAGCATGGACTCGAGCCAGAGTCAACCGAGCACGCTGATGAATGAGGAATTTGTCATTTTTTGGTGTTGTTGTAATCCGTCCGGCCTGCGTGCCGTTGAATCATTGTAATTTATTTTTGGGGAGCATGGACCCTGTTTTATGTAACAACGTACAATTGTGGTCTCGTCGGCCACTTGTTAAATTGTCACATATTACGTTCTATTGTTTGCACGATTTTACTTGCTTTTATTTTTGCTAAGTATCGTATTCATCCTCACTGTAAATGTATGTCCGTCCCGTGATAGGGGGTATTTGACTTGTGTGAATATTTTTGGGGGGATTGCTCGTAATGGATGTGTTCGGCAGTGGGGGGAACTGGTCGACCTGTCGGGGAATTTCCTGGCGGGGAGCGGAGCTCAGGTCGCGTTTGAGGTCTTAGTTCGCAGCGTGAACATCCCATCGCGAGCTGGGGTTCTGCCAATCGTGGTACTTTGACGACGGCTACGCTCGATCGAGGATCGCTGTCGAGCAATTACCCGGCTTATTACTGAGTGGGGTTATGCTTTAATCGTATGCGATGCTTGTACCTAGACGTGCATAGTGGTCGGTAGCTGACGTTCGTCGTTGCGACGGGTCGAACTGATAACTTAGCTGTAATATTGTGTTAGCTTTTCAGCGTTCCATAGTCGAGCAAGTTCTTCCCCATTGAGACGTTCTAGGTAGTAGGCCCCATTTTCCGTTTTTGCCCGGACGCGATAGGGTCCTTCCCAGTTCGCTGCTAGTTTGCCTTCGCGAGAGTCTTTGTGGTTTCTTCTTAGAACAAGGCTTCCCACATTGAACTCTCGCCGTATCACCTTGGCGTTGTGCCTGATGGTAATTTTTTGTTTTAGTGAGGCTTCGCGGAGGGCTGCCCCGGTCTTGATCTCCTCGACGAGGTCGAGCTCTTCTCTTAAAGATTCGTCGTTCATCTCCTCGTCTAGGGGCGATTCTATCCACCTAGAGGGCACGTGAACTTCGACGGGGATTACAGCCTAGGTTCCGTGTGCTAAGCGGAAAGGTGTTTCCCCGGTCGTTGAGTGTGGGGTTGTACGGTATGCCCAGAGCACGCTGTGTAGTTCCTCGACCCATGCCTTCTTTGTTTCGTCCAGCCTTCGCTTGAGGCCTCGAAGGATGACTCGGTTAACTGCCTTAGCCTGCCCGTTTGTTTGGGGATGCTCGACGGATGCGAAGTGTTGCTTCGTGCCCAGTTGGACGACGAAGTCCTGAAACTTCCTGTCCGTGAATTGCGTCCCATTGTCCATTACTATCGCTTGGGGAATACCGAAACGTGCAAGGATGTTTTGTTTGTAGAAACGCAGGATGTTGAGGGCAGTTAATTTGGCTAGAGCTTTTGCTTCTATCTATTTGGTGAAATAGTCCACGCCACTATGAGGTATTTGTTCTGACTTGATCCTACCACGAAGGGTCCTAGGATGTCTAGGCCCCACCAGGCGAATCGCCACGGGGAGAACATGGCCTTAAGCTCGTTAGGCGGAGCCAGGTGCATGTCCCCGTGCCATTAGCATTTGTCGCATTTCTTCACGTGTTCTTTCGCGTCGTTTTGAATGGTCGGCCAGTAGTATCCTGCCCGGAGAGCCTTCCGAGCAAGGGACCTTCCGCCCAGATGTTGGACGTTGATTCCTTCGAGGATTTCGCGCAGAATGTGTGCGACCATTTCCTCCTTGACACATTTGAGCAGCGGGATGGAGAATCCCCGTCTGTAGAGTTTATCTTCGACCAAGACATAAGAGCAGGCTCTTCGCCTGACTATGCTGGCCTCCTTTGGGTCGGACGGGAGTTCGTCTTTGGCGAGATAGTTGTAGACTGGGGTCATCCAACAGTTGTTGTCTCCGATCACTTGCACGTCGAGTGTCGGCGAGACCTTCTCGATGCTGGGTCGAGGAAGCACCTCCTGTATGACAGACTTGTTTCCACCTTTCTTCTTCGTGCTGGCTAGTTTGGATAGCACGTCTGCTCGCACGTTATGTTCGCGGGGAACATATTTCACTTCCACTGATGTGAATTTCGCCATTTCCTTCTTTACCAGGGCCAAGTATTCGGTCAGGTTGTCATTTTTGGCTTGGTATTCACCCGGACCTGGAGGGCCACGAGTTGTGAATCCGTGCAAATGACGACCTCTTGCGTGCCCAGATCCTCGGCAAGGCGTAGCCCAGCGAGGAAGGCTTCGTACTCCGCCTGGTTGTTGGAGGTTGGGAAAGACAGTGTGAGTGATACCTCGACGATAATTCCTTCGTCGCTCTCTAGTATGATGCCCGCACCGCTTCCTGCAGAGCTTGAGGTGCCGTCGACGAAGATGGTCCATTTGCGTGCTTCGCTCGCGGGCGAGTCCGCAAATGTCATCTCCGTGACGAAGTCGGCCAGATCTTGGGCCTTGAGGGCTTTTCTGCCTTCGTATTGGATGTTGAATTCGGACAGTTCCAACGACCATTTGAGCATTCGACCGGCCATATCTGGTCGTCCGAGCAGCTGCTTTATGGGCTGATCTGTTTGAACTACGATTGTGTGAGCCAGGAAGTAGTGTCTTAACCTCCTGGCTGTGTTGATGAGGGCCAGCGCCACCTTCTCTATCTGCTAGTATCTTAACTCTGGTCCTTGCAGCGCTTTTCTCGTGAAATAAATGGGCTTCTGTCCGTCAGGCGTCTCGCGGATGAAAGCGGTACTAACTGCCTCGGTTGCTACGACCAGGTATAGGTACAATGTTTCGCTGTTGTCCGGTCGAGAGAGGACCGGTGGCTCTGAGAGTGCCCGTTTCAGATGGAGAAGGGCCTTGTCACACTCCTCGGTCCATTCGAACGTTGCCTCTTTGCGGAGGAGTTTGAAGAATGGTAGGGCGTGTTGGGCGGACTTGGCCACGAAACGAGATAGTGACGCGAGCATCCCGTTGAGGGATTGGATGGATTTTTTAGACTTGGGCATAGGAAACTCGGAGAATGCCCGACATTTGTTGGGATTGGCTTCGATTCCTCATTCCGTTAAGTAGAAGCCGAGGAATTTGCCTGCCCGGACACCGAACATGCACTTCTCCGGATTGAAACGCATTTTGTATTTCCTGTCCTGTTTGAAGACCCTTCGTAAGTGGGCAGTATGATCGGTTTCCTCGTGGGATTTTACGATCATGTCGTCCATCTAGACTTCGAGCATGTCGCCTATTTCTCCCCGAAACACTTTGTTCATCATTCGTTGGTACGTTGCTCCGGCGTTTTTTAGGCCGAAGGGCATTACGTTGTAGTAATAGTTGCCCGATTCGGTCATGAAGGTCGTGTATTTTTTGTCAGGCATTGCCATTGGGATTTGATTGTAGCCCGAGTAGGCGTCCATAAACGATAGAAGTTTAAAACCAGCAGAATTATCAACAAGTTTATCAATATTGGGGAGGGGGTAGGCATCCTTCGGGCATGCCTTATTGAGATCGGTATAATCAATGCACATGCGCCATTTTTCATTAGAATTTTTAACTAATACAACGTTGGATAGCCAAGTGGTGTACTTGGCTTCCGAAATAAATTTGGCCTCGAGGAGGTCCTTTACAGCTTTTTCAGCAGCCTCCATTTTCTCCGGAGACTACTTCCTCCTACGTTGTGCTACGGCCTTGATGGCCGGGTCGATGGTCAGCTGGTGACAAGCGACGGATGGATCCAAGCCAGCCATTTCCGCGGCGCTCCATGCAAAGAGGTCGGCATTCTCTCTGAGGCATGCTTTGAGCTGCTTCCTCGCGATGTCAGGCAGGTCTGCTCCGATCTTCACTCCCCGTTGGGGGTTTTCGCCGAACAGAACTATCTCGAAGTTGCCATCCGGGAATAGGTGCATCGGATGGGAGCCGCTGCTGGATGACGTGGATGGGCCGGCCGAAGCTGCTCGTTCCTCCTTTTGGTCCTCGGGGAAGTGATTGTCGAGGTCGATAGAGTCGACCTGGGGCAGAGGCTTGGCCTCCTCGGAGCTGCTTGGCAGTGCTGGTCTGCTCGACACTTTTGGCCTGGGCGCAATGGTGTTGAGTCCCTTTGTAGCTGCTTCGAAACACCATCGCGCAGCTTCTATATCACCGTGGAGGGTGGCGACCTTCCCTTTCGAAGTGTAATACTTCATCTTCAGGTGGACGGTCGAGGGCACTGCTACCAACTTGGCTAGAGTTGGCCTTCCGAAAATGCATTGGTAAAGCGACGGGCAGTCGATTACTAGAAATTGCAACTTGATGGATCTGGCCGTTTCAGCTGATCCGAAGGTCACGATCAGCTCGACGTAACCCCACGGCTTGGTCACAGACCCATTGAATCCCTGTAAATCGGACCCTACGTAGGGGGTAAGGTGCGATTCGTCCAGCTGAAGCGTTGAGAACAGCTGGGAGTACATGATGTCGACCGAGCTGCCCTGGTCGACTAGGATTCGGCGAACGTCGAAGTTTGCCATTTGGGCTCTGACGAGCAACGGTATGCTTGAGTTCGGGGAGCCGCCGAGGAGTTCCTCCCTGTAGAAGGAGATGGGGATGGAACCATTCGGGGTCGGATCAAGCGTGGTCACTTTGTTCGAGCTGGTGTTGATCAGGTGTTCGAACTTCTGTTTCACGAACCCCACAGTGACTTTGTTAAAACCCCCCCCGGAGATGACCATGGCGGAGGGGAAAGTCTCCCACGGGTTGTGGGCTGTGTAACACCTCATTTTAATTATTTATATGTCTTGTATTATTTTAATTGTTGGCTTTGGTTGGGTGCGTGTTCGAGCGCGTAGGGGGTGATATTAGTAATATGGAAATATTATTATTATTGTTTCAATAGTATATTTCATTATTATTGTTATTACTATTAGTATTGTTATGGTTTTGGTTATTATTATTATTATTAAGATTATTTAGTAAATAGGACCTAAGATAATAGGTGAATATTGGATTAATGAGATTAGTGAGGGTAGTTTAGTAATTAGAGCTTAATTGGTGGAAAATGGTAAAAGTTAGAATAATCAGAATTTTAGAGATAGAAAGAGAAAAGAGCTAAGGAGAGGAAGAACAAGGGTGTGCTAGGGCAAGGATCTTCACCAATTTTCGTAGGAATTCATCAGATTCGAGGTAAGGGGGGAGAAAAGGGTTCAATATTGGTGTTTATTTCATGATCGGTAGTGGGGAGTCCTTAACCCCATAGGAATTTGTATGAAAAATGTTGTGTTGATGAATTGTTGCATATATCTGATCTGATAATGAAGTTGTGTTTGAATCGATCTGTGATTACAAGATTTTCTGCTGTTGTTGCTGTTGTATGAACGTATCTGTTGTTGTTGATTCAGATTGAGAGAACGAATTGAGACTTTAGGCTTGTAATTGATGTAGTAATCATAGGATGCAAGTGAAAGGAGGAAAAATTGAATCTAAAATCAATGTAGAAACAATTATAGGACTGATTAGAAGTAGAAAAATGTGAAAATCGTAGCAGAATGCAGAATAGGGAGGTCTCTGGTGAAATGCGTAATAGATCTGGCCATACGCGTATGGGGCTAGGCCATACGCGTATGGGAGTGAAGGAAAGGGAGTCATATGCGTAAGGGAGCTAGGCAGTACGCGTAATAGAGGGTAATACGCGTATGGTATTGGAATTGGGGAATTCAGTGAGGAAACGTCTCTGTCCGTACGCGTACGACATAAGGCAGTACGCGTATGGCCTTGGGCACTGTGAAGAGAATACGCGTAACAGATGGAGCCTTACGCGTATGGATGAGCGGAGAATTGAGGCATACGCGTATGACTTGGGTCGGTACGCGTATGGGCTGGCTGCGTGTAGGATTTTTCTGTTTGGAGATTTCTTTCCGTTTTCACACCGGTTTCAATTTCTAACGGTTTGAGAGGTTGAGGGTAGAAGTCAGTTGCTGAGAAATAATAATTTGGTGATGAAAATATTCAGTTTAATAGTTTTAAATTAATTAATTAATTAATTAATTAATAGTTGATGTATATGGTGTGATATAATTGTATGGTGTCGCGTATTGGCGTTTAATTTTGGTGTGATCAGGAGGATCGTGAACAGGTATGTATGTGGTAATATACATGTGTTTTATATACATTTGGTGTCATTGCATTTCATGGTGATTGGTGGGATGGATCGTTGCTTAGGAGGAGCGTATGCGATTCATCCGTACTCCTATGTGGAGAATGGTGGGGATAGATCATTGCCAAGTAGAGGTGTATGTGATCTATCCGGGTTCGATTGAATGAACCAATGAGTCGGTACCGCATGCATGGTGTTGTGTTGCATGCATTATTATTTGATGTTGTTGATGATATTGGGCAGTAGGCCGTGTTTGATAATTGATGATGGTTGTGTATGGTGACTACCTGTTTATCATGTATTTATTCACCTATAATATTTGAACGTGATTTCTCATCCCTTTGTTGTTGTTGTGTCTGTGCTTCTTCGGAAGTACAGATAATCGAGGTACTTAGGTAGCTTGGATATTGGTGTTGTTGATCGAGTCTATAGGAGTGCTCTGATACGTAACACGAGAATTATTTGGGGATTTTAAACCATTTGTTATTTGTTATTTCTTTCATTTGTTACGTATCATATTTTGATGTATTTTTGGTGAACCACGATTTGATGTGGGATAATCTTATAATTGTTGGCAGATGGCCGTGAGTTGAATGAATAAAACGATTTCCGCTATTTCATTTAATAAAAGAGTTTAATTGATTGGATTTTAAATGTGACATTCCACTTTTGGTGAAAACTCTGATTTATCTTTACGATTTTTTGCATTTTATTTTACATTGGGAAAGTGGGGTGTTACAGGCTGCGAAATATGCAGGGGCGCTGAGCCCGTCAGGGACGTTGAAGTCCTCGGTTCGCGATATGGACATAGCGACCTGTATGTTGGTGTCTTCCGAGGAGGGTACCTCCTCCTCGACCTTCTTGGACTTCTGGGCCTCCTGCCGGGAAGTATCCTTCTTCTTCGCGAACTGCTTCAGGTGGCCGTCCCTGATTAGTATTTCAATGGCATCCTTCAGATGGATGCAGTCCTCCGTGGTGTGGCCGTGACTTTTGTGGAAACGGCAGTATTTTGATTTGTCCACGTTTGGTCTGTTCAGAAGCTGTTTGGGGAAGCGGACCCCAGCCTGTTTGAACTCCGAATTGGCACATTCGGACAGGATCTTTTCCCTGGAAACGACCAGGGGAGTGTAGTCGTGGAACCGCCCGGAGGGACCTTTGCTGTCACGGAAATCACGAGGACGATCATCACGCCTCCGGTCACCTCGACGAGATGTCGAAGCTTCTTCTCCTTTAGATGCCCGAGCGTTCTCCTGATGGCGCGATGCTCGGACATGGTTGGCCGCAACCTTTTCTTCATACTGAATATGTGATTGGGCTTTGAGGAGGAGGGCGTCTAAGTTCCTTGGTGGCGCGAGGCCAATAGCTTTAGAAAACTCGGAGCCTGGGCGGAGCCCCTGCTCGAGCAAAAACTTCTTCATTTCGTCCGTCGTCGGGACCTGCACCGCTTCTTTGTTGAACCTCTCGATATATGCGCGGAGAGGTTCGTCTTTACCCTGGATTATGGCTCCCAGAGAGGCCTCAGTTTTGGGGTGGCGGCGAGATGCTGTAAAATGCCACGAGAACATCCTGCCCAACTATTTCCACGAGGTGATGGACTCCTCATGCAGTTGTTTATACCATGTCATTGCTCCCTTCCGAAGGGTGGTCGGGAACAGTCTGCATTTAATGGCGCCCCGTACGCCGCGGTAGTCTAGCAGCGCATCTATGTTCTCGATGTACTCGTCGGGGTCGGTGGTCCCGTCGTATGTGTCAAGCGACGGGGGTTTCTCCAATCCTTTTGGGAGATAGGTAGCCAAGATCTCCTGGGACAACGGGTCGCGAGGCTCATCGTTGTCACTAGAACTGGTGTATGATGGGGACCGGACGGGATGCTCGCGTCGGCGGTTCCTTCGCGGGGAATGTGAGCGGTTTCTTCGAGGAGAAGGTGAATGGTTCCTTCGAGGAGAAGGTGAACGGTTCCTTCGCGAGGAAGGTGAGCGGGCCCGTCCTTTGGACTTGATCGGGGGAGACAGCTCGTTCCTCCGAGTCCTCTTGTGGTCACGAACGTACTGGTCACGCGGGGAGATCTGGTCGCGCTTTCGGGCTACGCGAGGATCATGCTCTTGGCGCAGTCTTCGGTCGATTTCTCTCCGTGGCTGCGGGCTTCTTGATCGTCGCTGGTTCCTCCGCGTAGGAGGGGATCTTGGACGGCGAGACTCTTCCAGTTCCCCGATCCCCTCGTTCTGCTGCAGGATCATGGTGTTAGTTTTATTGAGTGCCTCCAGGAGGGCTGCCACGGCCGGGTCGGCGTTGGGCGGAACAGGAACGGACTGGAGGTCAAGAGAAGGTTGATTATTGTTGCGATCAGCAGGGGTAGGGGAAGGAGAAGCGGTGGCTCCATCCCTGAGAAAACGGGCATCTCGGAGGAGAGATGACTGGTCGTCAACGTCAGATTTGTTGACGGGGAGGATGGTGGTTTGGAGAGCATCCTTGGAGCGATCTTGGGAGGCCATGATCGTGATGAGGTTTGAGAATTGTTTTGATCTTTGATTACTGAGGAAAGAAAGATGGGAAGAACAAGTTTCCCACAGACGGCGCCACTGATCGTGAAGGTTGGATCAGATCCTGTAGAATCAGGTCGCCAAGTGCGTCAGGGATGCTGGTCGTATGGAGAGGAGGGGGCGTACCTGCAAGGCACTCCGACGCTCAAGTGAGAAAGGGTCAGAGAAAAGGAGCAAGTACAAAGTATGAATTCTTAGGGTGAATATTGGATACATGGCCCTCTCAAGCGAGAGGGTTTATATAGAGCCCCCAGTGCGTGGCCAACGGTCCTATTTTCGGGACGAAATAACCGTTTTCCCCAAAGAATAGGTAACTGCCCAAACTAGCCGTTATGCCGGGCAGGGTGCCCGAAACTAGCCGTTATGCCGGGCATAAACGCAGTTCCGGGCACCTGTCCTTTGTCGTTCAGGCAGCGAGGAAGCCGTGCATAACGGGGATCAACGCCGGGGAGGAACGTTGCATTCCTTTCCCGGTTAGAGGGGCAGAAAGGTCACTTTTGCCCCTCTGTGAATTAGACTTAGGCAATTTGAGCCGCTCTGGAGCAGAGGCGGATTGGGCCATTTCTAGCCATTGGTCCAGTCCAGAACAGTGTTGAAAAAAGTTTGGTTTGTTGTGTGTTTTTTATGGACGATGCTGGGTAGCATGCGCTTTTTGAAAACATAAAAGCTCGAGGGCAAAAAGGTTTGGATTTGTGAGTTGTTTTATTAGGATTTGAAAAAAAAAGGTTAGAGATACATATCACACTAAAGTCTATGACAATATGAGCGAGTATTTCGTACAAATGATCCTAGTGTCTCACGTGCGAAATACCCTAAGAAGAGGTAAGAAAAACTTCTGCTCATCCTTTCCCATGTACTTAAGGATCATGACATGGAATACATATCGTATTAGTTATGTATTTTGTATTTTTGAAGAGAAATTTTTTGTTTTAAATGAAAGAAAACTATCCTAACATTATGGTCCTAAAGTTAGGCTGAAGGGGAATTCCTATCCTAGAAGTTGTCATACCAGAGATTGATCCTAAGGTCTAATTCAACATTGAGTGATCAAAGCTTGATCACCTAATGGAATACCTTAAGGGGAACATATGAACCGAAATCATCACAGGCACGCATCAAGCTAAGTTAATAGTCATCAAAACTTGCAAGAGATTGACAATAATTAGTCAAAATTAACCTCAAATTTAATTTAAGTTTTAATTAAGATTGGTTAGAATCTTATTTAATCAATTGGAATTTTGAGAATTTCAAGTAATCAATTGGAAACTTAATTAATTAAAATTAAGCCTTAATTAATATCTAAAATAAAAATCTAACAATTAAATCAAACGTTCATATTAATCTTATGTAAAAAAAAAATGTCAACTAAATTATAAAAAAAGGTGTAATGCTGAATTAAGGGTGTGTAGATTGAGATGCATTTGGGCCTTTGTTTGAAAGCCCAAAGACTTTTCTAACATCCAAGGAGGGTGCAAAATGGAATGTTGAGGTGTAAAAATATAAAAAATAAAAAAGCTAATTGGGCTGACGTCCTAAGTGGGCTGCCCTCGTGACTCTTCTGCTCTCTTTCTCGCATCGCAATCCTCGCCGGCTCTCTTTCTCTTACGCGATACTACTAGCTCCCCACCATTCTTGTTGTTCTCAATCTCTTGCACGAGGCTCTCTCTCAGCTTTTGCTATCCTGTTTGTGTGTGTTTTGGAAAGAATTCAAACTTGTCTTAAACATGTTTGATCTTATGTGATTTCCATGATGAAATTTGCTATCCTGTTTGATTGGGTTTGGAAAATGACGTTGCCTCCTTCACTAATTTCTCTGCCCTTTCCTTCCCAGTGATAATGGGAATTCATCATCCAGGTGAAGGCCTCGTGCAATAGCGTTAACTCTGATCTGGTACTTCCCTATCTCCGTAGCTGGAGCCATAAAATTTATCCTAACAATTTTTTGTACTCGCTCTCAGCTAACTCATGATGATCTTGCACCTTTCCTTCATAAGAGTAACAGTTAACAAAAGCATCCAATTTGCCCAAAATCTTACAAGCCTTATCAACAGCATGATGAAAAACCGATTCATCATCATTCTCAAAATCCAATTCAACCACTTGCACAGAAACAGAACCAGTAACCGAATCCGTTATTTTTTGTGCAATACTCCGTAAATTGGTTGCGTTTCCCATCAAAACCAATCTGCATCCTTGTTTGTCTAAATGGAAAGCAATGTCGTGGGAAATATCATCGGCGTAAGAGGTAAGCAATACTCTCTTACTTGTATTCACCATTTTTGTTTCAGTTTCTTTCAACACTGGTTGAATACTTAAACATTCAACATTCAATTCGCCGTGGAACACGTTCGTTTATATATAATGTATATTCATGAAAAGCGTTCTTGTTTGGATACAATAAAATTATTATTTTTTATTTGGTAAAGTTTGGGTACAACAAGGACAGTTCACACAGTTTAATGGTGGGTTGGATTTGAATGGTGTAAGGTTGACTATGTTTTCAGAAATGATGAATGTTAGAAAATTTGGTTTCTCATGAAAGAGGGGAGGGTATGGTTATGTTATGTTACTGTAAATAAGAAACGTGACAAATGTTTGTTTACTAATGTGAGAATGGGTAGAAAATATGTACAAAGTGGTGAGACAATCAAGTGGTTCTAGTGTTCACGCCATTTGCAGGATGGAAAAATGAAGGGAAAGAAGAAATCTCGTACTAACGACCCATGTTTTCTCATTAGGTCTACACTGAGAACATGAACAGTTCCATCATTGTTTAGAGTGTAGGTGGCTCTTTGAATGTTCAAAAAATCTTTTTTCTTGTTCTAACAATGAGCAAATGGTTTTGGCTTTGTAGGAATGAGATCATGAAGAATGAAGCATGGCATGGAGCAATGGAGTTTAAGCTTTAGACTTTGTGGATTTAGGAGTATTGTAGGATTTATGTAATGACTTGCATCTTGATCATACCCGACACTATGCCAAACAAGACATTAGACAATGTTTTTTTAGGGTTAGACAGCGCTTAAAAGCGCTGCCTAAGGTAGCGCTGTCGTAGGTAAAGACAGCGCTTTTGATTTATGAAAAAGCGCTCTCTAAATATACATTAGACAACGCTTTTTCCGTAAAAAGCGCGCTCTAAAGTGGGTCTTTAGACAGCGCTTTTTCAAAAGCGCTGTCTAATGTATACGTATAAAATTTTAATGAATTTTTCTATATACCTTTAGAGAGCGCTTTTTCAAGAAAAAGCGCTGTCTAAAGGCCCCTTTAGACAGCGTTTTTTAAAGCGCTGTCTTATGTATGCCTATAATTTTAGTTATCAATTTTTATATATCTTTAGAGGGCGCTTTTTAGGAAAATCGCTTTCTTTTGTGAACTATAGACAGCGCTTTTCCTAGAAAGCGCTGTCTTTTCTCTACGTATAATTTTGATGATTTTTTTTTTAAATCCCATTTTAACCATTTTTTTATGCAGAAACCTGTATAATTCAAGCCATATCAATAAACCTGTATATTTCACATTTCCATTAACATTTTCTAGTATGGTTCATTAACCATTTCCACTAATCACATAAATCACATAAACCACATAAACCATTTCCATTATAATTCAAGTTATTTACATTAACTATTCACAAAACTATACAATTACAATCCAAAAACACATAAAGGGCATAAACCATTCACAAAACTATACAATCTCATAAAATAAACCATTCACAAAACTATACATTCACATAATCCCATAATCATATACATTATATAAGATTTTTTTTCAATAAGGTATTCGCACAATTCCTCCTTAATTTCTTGCAATTTATCCTTCGTGTAATGAGAACACGCGTATTCATCAAAGTACTACATAACAAAACAAAATATGCATGATTTAGTTAAAAATAATAAATTATATGACATATCCGATAAATATTAAAATAAATCCTAAGTTATAAATCCATGCATACCGTAAGAGGAATCTCTAATCGATCCATTTGAAGGATTTCTCTCATAAACCTCAAAACGAAATACCTGCAGTCTATGTCATTACGCTGACGAGGGCACTACACATAGACAAACAAATAAGAATTAATATATAGTTGTTTTGTGTTATCAAGTAGCATCACTAATAAGCAACATTGTGAAAATTAATATACCTCCACTTTGACCCATGTAACGTTGGTTGCTTTAGCCCGTGCTACTCGAGATTCTCTTTGTGCTCGGTATACGAGTATTGTTCTATAAAAGAAAAACGTAAATTTAGAACAATCTCACAGAAATAATTAAATATACAAATACACACGAATATTTCGAACAATCTCACTTACGTATCAACCACATCCTTCATATCCTGATATGTTGACCAATCAGTATCCAATGAATTCAGATAATAGACCACTTCTCTTGTAGGATTAATGGCAACCAACAACCAGTGTCCACTGTAAAATATAACAAAAGTTTAGATGGATAATTTCTACGGAAAAGATACAAATTAAAGATTAGAATGAAATTAGAATGAAAATCTTACCCGTTTCCAGTATTATACGGTAAAAGAAACAAATTTTCTGTCTTGCTGGCCATAAATCTCTCAGTTAAGTGGTCTCTTACTGAAAGTGCATTCATACCAATTGTCGGTGCATTGACAAGGGTGCAAGAAAAGAAACGGAATCTGTTTGACAATTCCGTCCACCGCATCAATTTTTCATACAAGCACCTTAAATAAAAACATAATAAACATTAGACTATTTTCATTGAAATGTGTAAATAAATTGTTCAACTAAATAAATAATAGATTGATCGGAGTACCAGATGTATGAATGCATAACACCGATGCCTAATTCAATATGCTTGAAAATCTGCTCCATGTCCTCTCTTCCGATTATCTCGGAATGAGGAAAACCAAAAACACCTTCGTCCATGTCTATTTGATGAATAGCACCATCCATCAAATCTGACATTGCCATAAGTGTTTCTAGACACGACTGAAAGCGATGAGGAGCTTTTTTTGCCTGCACGGTCCTAGTAGGAGCTTTTTTCTTGCTGGCATGTTGTGAACCTTGAGCAGCAACCTAACAATCATATAAGTTAGGTAAAGTAGAAAATCATGAAACTTTTGAATTCGGATAATAGAATAACACTTAAAATGTACCTCTCTTTGTGATGCAACAGACTCGTTTTGCCGCAAAACTCCTTTATTCTTAGCTGCGGGTTTTGTAGGAGTCTAACATTACCATGTAAAAAAAATGTAAGTAATGGTTCAGAATGATTTTCATAATCGTTCAGATTTGACATTTGAATACTAAGAGATTCATAATGGTTTTCAACATACCTCATCATCGATGGAAATGAGGTCTAACGGCCATGCAACAAACGAACCTATTGCATCTCGCAGCAATGTAACCTCTGAAACCGAGTCAGGTATGGGTAGTACCGCATCCGTATCTAAAGCGATATCAACCGACACTTTCAGATCTCCATGAGGGAGCGGTTGATGGTGAAGTAACTCTCCCACATGGTTATGCACTTTTCCCTTGCCAACCATGCAATAAGTCGGTAACGACAAATAAAGCTGGCAAGATGAAATGCCCTGAAGCAATAATAAATATGTAACTGTTAATGTGTATAAAGGTCAATTAAAATAAATGTGTTAATTTAATTAAAATAAATATGTGCTAATTACCTCGGGAATTTTATTTTGACAATTGATACTAGCTTTGTCACTAGTATCTTTCAAACCGGAACCACGCTTTTCCGCCTCATATCTCTCTTTATCCTTTTGCAATTCACGGACTTGCGCCTTTAGTTCTTCCAAATCCTTTTGCAATTCTCGGTTGCTGGGATTTTTTTTTCTTTGGATACAAGAAAGATGGAGTCACACCAAATCCTTTACCTCTCACCCGGCCGGAATACTCAGGAACATTTAGTACTCGACTAAGAATGCTCCTGCAATCCTCCTCGCCTGTGGTTAAGGATTTAGATAGAGTCTCCTGAAATTCATTGACAAATCGAAAATTATTAGTGGGGATTACAAATTAATTATATTTTAATAAAATTTCGATTAACTTAAAGACATAATGTTATACTTACACATTCGTCATAAACATGGTGGACATCTTCCCTAACAACTCCATCCTTACCCACACGAGCTTCCTTCCATAAAACATGTCCCGGAAGTGATGATTCTTCACTTTTCGTCTCTTCTAACTACACATTTAGTTAAATAATAAATTCATCAAGTATAACACAATAATATAATTAATAAAATCATAGCATTAATATATACATACCAATTTTTGCTGTATCCGTGCATATCCTAAACGCCCTTTTCTGTATGGATACGCGGGTTTTGATGCTCTTTGGCGATTAATGGCACTCAAATTCTGGATAAACAAGTTTAAGTCATATCAGAACAAACTAATGCAACAAGTATATAATACAATTAATAGACATGACAAGATAACATTACATTGAATTCTTCGGTTTTCCGTTTGGCTACAAACGTGCTCCATTCTTCGGGTTCAATCACGTTCGCATACAACTGTGGAAGTTCTGCTTCAACAAAAATTTTATCCGCATCCCTAAGATATTTGTTTGATAATAAGGCTCGGAACCCTCTGAGTCTCTTTCCGGCCAACTGAAGACAATATTTTTGCCGGCTTTCATCAATATTAAAGGACCTCTACAAAAAAACATACACATATAAACATAAAGTATGTTAGTATAAGTAAATTAAAGACTTATCTTATCTTATAAACATATAAACATAAAGTGTGTTAGTATAAGTAAATTAAAGTACCTGTATCTCAGTCCATATCTTATCTTTACCAGCTTTCAACTTTGGACTCCTCCAATTATCACTGGTAATTGAAATATGCTGACAGACAAGTGAACCAATGTATGAAGACAACATTGCACCGTTAGGCTCAATTAGTTGGTTCTCATCACTCCAATGTACATCAAACTTGATCCCTTTATCTCTAGCACGGATGATTGACTTCATAATAGTTATTCCACGTTTTATTTCACTTTCTACATTTGAAGGTTCATTCTGAGCTTCATTTTCATCATGTGTCTCGTGTGTGTCGTCCTGGTTACTAGCCATTTGACCTGGAAGAAAGAAAAAAACAAAAATTAAATGACAGAAAAACTAAATTCATATAAAAGAGCAACAATCTCAAGTTAAAGAAACTACATTCAGCTTACACATGCATATTTCTATAAATCCATATTCCATAAAAGAAAACCAAAACATCATATATCACAAAAACAATAGCCAATACAAATCACAATTATAAGATCAAACAAAAGGAACATAAGTTACAAGTCACCAAATTAGAAGCCAAGAAGATTAATGCAAATTAAAAACGAGACTACCAAAAAAATACATCCTAAACAATTCTATTCTAAGCAAAAAATCAAAAATTCAAAAGAAAATAATGTAAACTAATTAATCTAAATAATGATTAACAATCCTTAAAAACAAAGGTTAAATTTTAAATAAAATAATGTTAGAAATAAAGAAATTTCAAATATTTAAGAAATAAAAACATTGGTTAATAACCTATCATAATCTAAATAATCAAACTAATTAACATAACTTAATCCTAAAAAATAATGTCTTGTACTATTATTAATCCATTAATAATCAAAACAAGTTCTGAGTATAATACTATGTAACAACAAAAGAGATTTCAAGAAACATACTGTGTAATATCATGTAATAACACAAATAAAACTTCTCATGAACACCAAATCGTAAACAGCAACAGAGGTTACTAACATAAAACCCCAAATAGTAAACAGCAACAGAAATGGAACAGAACGAGTATAATACATTGTCGTCGTTCAGAGGTTACTAACATAAATAGTAAACAACAACAGAGGTTACTAACATAAAACACCAAATAGTAAACATTGTCGTCGTTCTGAGTATAATACACATGAACAAAACTTCTCATAAAACACCAAATAGTAAACAGCAACAGAAATCGAACATAAATATAATGTACAACAGCAACAGAACGACGACAACAACGACGGCAAGAATAATGTATGAAGCAAGAACAACAACAACAACGTACCTCTTCTTTTCGTTTCCGTCTTCTCCTTCACGAATGCAAGAATGAACGATGGCAACGGCGGTGGCAACGGTTCAGAACGACGGCTACGATGACGGCAAAGCTTCAGAACGACGGCAATGAAAGCAGTTTCAGCATGCAAGAACGATTGAACGCAAGGGTTTCAGCAGCAAGAACGGTCGAGAGCATAAAATGAAAAGATGGTTCTGAAAATGATATGAAATGTGTTTTATATTTTAATTCATAAATGACCTTAGAGGGCGCTTTTCAAAAAGCGCTTTCTTAAGTGCTACCTATGAGAGCGCTTTCCTTAGAAAGCGCTTTCTAAAGTTAGGAGAATTTAAGACCTATAGCAGCGCTTTCTGAAAGCGCATTCTAAGGTTAACCTATGAGAGCGCTTTTTTAAAGCGCTTTCTAAGGTACAACCTATAGCAGCGCTTTTGAAAAAGCGCTTTCTAAGGTAAAACCTATAGCAGCGCTTTTGAAAAAGCGCTTTCTAAGGTGGATTCTATTTAGGGCATTTAACAGCGCTTTTAAAAAGCGCTTTCTAAAGACTGTCTTTTACAGCGCTTTTTTTTAGCGAAATTTTTTAAAGACCTATAGCAGCGCTTTGTCTAAAAAGCGCAGTCTTTGGGGCGATGTGAAAAGCCAATTTTGGCGTAGTGTGATCAGAAATAGATCGGTGGCCAGCAACACGTCGTGAGCTCCGTTATATTCTGGTGGTGGTGAGACGGTGGGGGGTGTATTTGCAAGGTACTCTGATGCCAAAGTAAGAGACGGAGTAGAAAGTGCAAGTACATAAAGGTGTAGTAAGAGTGAAAAATCAGAATACCTGACCCTCTAGTCATAGAGGGTATTTATAGTGTGCCCCCAGCGCTGGGCCAACGGTCATCTACACTAGGTTGGATTGCCATGCCCAATGCAAATAACTGTCAGGGCTTATACCCTTTTGAGGTGGGCAGTGTGGTCGACTTCTTCTTGTGATTTTACGATCATGTCGTCCATGTAGACCTCGAGCATATTGTCGATCTCCCCCCGAAAGTCTTTGTTCATTATCCGTTGGTAGGTCGCGCCAACGTTTTTCAGACCGAAGGGCATTATATTGTAGTAGTAGTTACCTGACTCGGTCTTGAAAGTCGTGTGTTACTTGTAAGCCTTCACCATAGGGATTTGATTGTATCCCGAGTACGCGTCCATGAACGACAACAATTTAAAACCTGCAGAATTGTCGACCAGTTTGTCGATGTTAGGCAGTGGATAAGCCTCTTTCGGGCATGTCCGATTAAGATCGGTATAATCAACACACATTCTCCATTTTCCATTATTCTTTTTAACAAGTACAACATTGGATAGCCAAGTTGTGTACCGGGCTTCTGAAATAAAGTTTGCCTCTAAGAGGTCTTTTACAGCTTTTTCAGCAGCCTCCGCTTTCTCGGGAGACTGCCTACGCCTATGTTGCACTACAACCCTAGCGGCCGATCCTATTGTGAGCTGGTGGCAGGCCACATCTGGGTCAAGATCGGGCATATCTGCAACGCTCCACGCAAACAGGTCAGCATTCTCCCTGAGGCAGGCTTTCAACTACTTCCTTACCAGGTCGGGGAGCTCTGTGTCAATCTTCACCTTCCTAAATGGATTGTCCCCGAGAGTAATGAGCTCGAAGTCTACATTCAGGATGGGGTGCATGGGGTGGAGAGGTTGCTCGTTGCCTGCAGCTGGAAGGGTGTGGTCTGCTGCCTCGTCCTACTCCTACTTGTTACGGAAGCGGCTGTCGAGGTCGACCGCTTTGACGCGCGTGGGGGACTTATGTTCCTCATCCAGGGCTGGCTTCTCTGCAGTCTTGGACTTGATGTTGATCGAGTTTAAACCCTTAGTTGCAGCCTCGAAGCATCTCCTGACAACCTCAATATCCCCGTGGAGAGTGACGACAGGGCTCCTGGTCGTGTAATACTTCATCTTCAGATGGACTGTAGATGGTACCGCCGTGAGTTCGGCTAGAGTCGGCCTCCCCAGGATGCACTGGTACAGAGAAGGGCACTCCACCACCAAGAAGCTGACCTTAACTTTCCGGGCAGTGTCGTCATTCCCGAAAGTGACCATCAACTCGACGTAGCTTCACGGTCTAGTGGGGGTGCCGTTGAAACCCTGCAGGTCTGAGCCCACATGTGGGGTCAGATGTGTTTCGTTGAGCTGGAGGGTAGCGAAGAGGTGGGCATACATGATGTCTACCGAGCTCCCTTGGTCGACCAAGATGCGGCGGACATCAAAGTTCGCCATCTGGGCCCTGATCAAGAGAGGGGTGTTAGAGTTTGGGCACCGCCCATCAATTCTTCGAGGTAGAAGGTGATGGGGTTCGACCTTCCTTGGACCTTTTCAAAAGTGGCGTTCTGCGTCGAGCTCGTCTCTATCAACTCATCGAACTTCTGCTTGATTGACCCCACCGAGACCTTATTGAACCCTCCGCCGGATATGACCATGGCGGCGGAGAAACTTTCCCACGGGTTGCGAGCGGCATTAGGGATGCCGGGCTCGCTGGGGAAGTAGAAGTCCTCTGGTCTGGTGAAACATAGGGCAACTTGTAGTCCATTCTCGCTGGGGGATGGGGTCGCCTCCTCGATCCTTTTCGTCTCCCGGGTCTCTTGTCGAGGGGCATCGTTCCTCTTCGTGTACTGCTTGAGGTACCCCTCTTTAATAAAGATTTCTATCGCATTCTTGAGGTGGATGCAGTCCTCTGTGACATATCTGTGGCTCCTGTGGAACCTGCAGTACTTGGACTTGTCAACGTTTGGTTTATGGGGTGTCGGCTTCGGGAAGCGGACACCTCATTTCTGGAATTGCAAGTTGATGAACTCGGCCAGGATGCGCTCGCGGGGAGCGATGAGTAGCGTGTACTCAACGAACCGGCCTGCGAGTTCCCTCGGTTCTCGAGAGTCTCGGGGTCGGTCTTCCCTTTTTCTTTCCTCGCCTCATCGGGGGGCGGTGGAGTCCTTATGCTTAGAGCCTCTAGGGCCCTCTTGATTTCGTGAATCGCGGGCACAATGGGCGGCTTCTATCTCCTCATATTAGATGTATGTTTGGACCTTGAGGAGGAGCGCTTCCAAGGTGTCTGGCCTTTCAATGTCGACAGTCTTGGCGAACTCGACGCAGGGTCGGAGTCCTTGCTCAATCAAGAATATTTTCATGTCGTCCAAGGTGGATACCTGGAAGGCTTCTCGGTTGAATCTCTCGATGTAATTCCGGAGAGATTTGTCTTTTAACTGGATGATGGCTTCCAGGGATGCTTCCGTTTTCGGGTGGCGTCGGGAAGCGGTGAAATGCCTAGAGAACTGTCTCTTCAGTTCCTTCCAGGTAATGATGGATTCAGGTGTGAGGCTCTTGTACCACGCCATGGCACCCTTTCGGATGGTAGTGGGGAAGAGCCTGCACTTGATGGCTCCCCGGACATTCCGGTAATCGAGCATCGCGTCAAAACTTTTGATGTGGTCGTCCAGGTCGGTCGTACCATCATATGTCACCAAGGGCGGGGGTTTTCCATCCCGACAGGCAAGGGGGTCTCCATGATGTTCCTGAACAGTATGGTGCGTTGATCGTCCTCGTCACTCCTGACGGGTGACAGAGACTGATCGCCTCGGCGCCGTTCTTGCTTCGTCGGGGAGGACTCATTGGTCTGCTCTTTGGCTTTTCGCTTTACCCGTCGGCCTTATTCCTCTTCTGAGCAAGGGAACGTCGTTCTTTCCGAGGAGGTGACCGGTCGCGCATCTGGGTGGCCACGGGTTATGGTTGTTCCAGACGCGAACGACGCCCTGACATATGGGGAGAGGGGCTCCGAGAGTCGTCGTGTCGTGTCCTCCGTGAGAAAGGAGGGGGACTGTGAGGAACGGGGCGACGATGTCTTCGCGGGGGAGAGCGTGATTGTCGTTCCCTCTCGAGCACTCTTATCCGCTCATTCTGTTGGAAGATCATCAGACTTGTCTGATTGATCGCTACGAACAGAGCCACCATGGTCGGATCAACATTAGGTGGCGCAGGGATCGGCTGGTAGACAGTCGGGCTATTGAGGTGTCGGGCGGCGTTGAAGGCCGCGTCATCAGAGGAGGGAGAGGCAGTGTGCATGTCCCTGGGGTCGCCTTTTTCGACGTTAACGACCACATTGGGATCGTGGTCTTCCTCGTTGGTGAATGCGGCGAAGGCAGAGTCTGGAGCGTTGACGTCATTTTGCGGGCTCGCCATGATCATCGGAGATTAAAAGTTACTTTGGTTCTTAAGTTGCTACGGGAGGATGAACGGGGAAGCAAAGGTTCCCACATACAGCGCCACGAATCGTACCTGATCAAAAATAGATCGGTGGCCAGCAACATGTCGTGAGCTCCGTTATACTCTGATGGTGGTGAGAAGGTGGGGGTGTACCTGCAAGGTACTCTAATGCCAAAGTAAGAGACGAAGTAGAAAGTGCAAGTACAGAAAGGTGTAGTGAGAGTGAAAAATCAGAATATCTGACCCTCTAGTGATATAGGGTATTTATAGTGTGCCCCCAAATCCGAATAACTTCCAGGGATTTGACCCAAATCAGAGGGAGGTTTGCAACTATAATTGGGACTGAATGCAAGCTACCCAGCGGGCTATGATTTCCATTCACGATTCTATGTAGTTTTTGCAGTTACAACACCGCGAACCCACTGTTGATCATTCTATCATGTCTAGGGAGTAGTTCCTAACACATGCTCGTTGGCCTGAGGCCAGGCAATTTTCTCAAGAGGAGGCGTGTAGTGTAGCTAATGCTAAAGACGCTGAGAAGGATGAGGATAAAGATGATGAGGGTGACGGTGATGCTGAGGAGACGGAGTCCGATTCTGATGCGGATTAGTCTGATGATTGTTGTTTTTTAGCATGATCTTAAGCTTACTTCCTTGTGTGCTACAAAGTGAAATTTTCTATTAAGCCTTTGATCATTGCTTTATTTTGATAATATTGTATTTTAGTTGGTGTTGTACATTATCCTTGTAGTTGGATTATTTTGATGTACTATGTACCACTTTTACACCATGATAGTTTGTTTTTATGAGTTGAAGTTTTCAGTTAATGAATGTTCAATTTTAGCTTATTTTATGGTTGCTATTTGTTTTGATTTCTTTTATGCTTCTTCCTTGATGTTGAGTGATTGAACTTCTAGATTGGTAGCTCTTTTGAAAAAAAAAAGTATCCAATGAAGTTTCTTCCAAGATTAGACGGTGATGATAAGATTTTTAATGCGATGAATGCATGCAAGGTACATGGTTACCGCTTTCTATAATTGTAGAATGATTAAGAATTTTGTGCTTTGTACAAATTTGTACTCTTGTTTCATTTTCCAACTTATTTAAATGCTTGAGTCACTTAGGTCCAAAAGCCAAAAATTGTGAGAAACCTCCATTGTTTACTAAATACTTGGATAACTGATAATTTTGTTTAATTCGTTTGATTCATGCTTAATCTTTTGATTATTGTGATTTTGTGGGAGCATTAGAAAGGATCAAGGTATTTGTTTATATTGAGCACAACCATATCCAAAAGTAACTTACCCGTGAGTAGTGAGAATTCGTTAAACCCCCTTTGAGCCTAATAGATTAGATCTCAATTTTAGTGATGAACTTGGTGTTTATACATAATTTGAAAGTTTAGTTCATCGTTGAATTTTGTGGGATTATAAAAAAAATTCTTGAAACCTTTGAACTTGGTTCTAAATTGATTTCCTTGCCATAAAAGCAAGGAGCATTCACTTGAGGTTTGATGGTATTCAAGTTGGGGAGAATGAAAGAAAAGGGGTAGGTTGCTAAAAAAATTAGAAAAATTTCAAACAAGCAAATAAAAGAAAAAAAATTGTGAATATGAATGTGAAAAGGAAAAGAAAAAGAAGACTTGTTTTAATTGAATTATTCCATGTTCTTATGAGATTCTGCAATGAAAATTATTTTACCTTTGGATGCCTTGATATGTGTGCTATTATGTAGGAAATAGGTTGGATTATCAAAGAACAAGACATAATTGAATGGACAAAGAAGTCAAAGAAATGAGGAAGAATCCTGCATGTTTGTTGTGCGAAGCAGTAGTAAGGCCAAGGCGAGCTCGCAGTGCGAACTGGAAATCCAAGATGGCAGTAGCTAAACCCCTTGCTGATGGCAGTGCGACGTCTGAGCGAGCAGGTTCGTAGTGCGAAGTCAAGGAAACCTCATAGGTGGTTTAACTGTTCAGAGGCACTGCCATATTCGGGAGATTTTCGAGTTTGATCCTTTAAGTATTAATAGAAACTTGCATTTGTTTACCAAATTTCACAGTAAATATGGAGGAACCAGGATAAATCTGTTGTGTTCTTTATATATTTATTTACTTTTGTTGATATCTGCTGCACCTGTTATCAAGTTCTGAACTTCTATTAATTTGGAATCTGAACTCTGTTCAGAAGTAGTAACGAATTTGGAGAACACAATTCCCCTCATTCTTGTGTTTTTTCTTCACTTTCATTTTTAATAAGAAAATTTAATCTAGTGATTTATTCAATCCCCCCCTCCTCTTCTAGATTGTTGCCCTCGTCTAACACACGCGTCTTCATAGAAAAACTACTGAAAATCAAATAAATCTGGTGATAATTGGGTTGATAACTGTTCTGAATGCCTTAATTGCCCTTGCTGGGAAATGAGACATCTCCTCATCACATAGTTTTGTGACTGAAAATATCTTAAGACCTTAACACTTACTAAATGTCGACTTCAACGTCTTGTCGAAGAGTTGCTATTTGACTTTCTAGATTCTAGACATGTTTGGAAGAAAGAGTGATCATAATCTTGTGGATTTGTTCCTGAGACTCATACAAACCATTCTTGACCTTGACTCCACTTACAGCTTAGTCAAACCACTAGGTCGACACAATCAATGTGTCAAAGCTATTTGTTTACGCTTTGACACTTAGTATTTTTAACATTGCCATTACTATGGATAAAGACTCACCCAAACAAATGAGAGAGACACCACATATTCACACAAAATCTTAAGGTGAAAGGTATATGGATCTTCTTATTTATAAAGTGTCAAACCTCAACTTTTCTAAGCAATGTGAGACTTAGAACTCATATTTGTTTCTCAAAACAACTCACATTTGTTTTTCAACAAATACATAGCTATGATATTGTACTTTTTAGAAATACATTAAGACATGATATATATATATATATATATATATATATATATATATATATATATATATATATATAGAGAGAGAGAGAGAGAGAGAACTTATCCTATAAGAATATCAATTTTATATGAGAACATGAGAATAAATTTGAATCATTAAATTTTAAAATAAATGGTGAAGATTATGTGTCAGTTTTTTTTCTCTCCTCCATCATTTATTTTAATAATGGGGTGAGAGAAAAACAAAAATCATAAATAATCTCCATCATTTATTTTAAAATCTAATGATTAAGATTCATTCTCATGTTCTCACATAAAAATCATATTCTCATGTGATACGTTCTATATATATATATATATATATATATATATATATATATATATATATATATATGGATTAAATACACAACCCCCCCCCCCCTTCTGCAATGTTAGCGATTTCTCACTTTAGCCCCTGTAAAAAAAAATTTTAAACACCCCCTCATTTTATTTAGATTCCCTCAGAAAACTCCCCAGAGGCCAAGTGGCATTGAAGATTCCGTTTTGACCATCAAAATTTGTCCATGTTGGCATTTTGGATTTTTTTTCTTTGTTGACTGGGTGTATAATTTTGAAACACCCCCTTGTAATAATTAGGGTTCATGAGACGAAGAACACCAAGAGGATTCATCTGCGAAGGCGATTCTACTGCGACGGGGATTCATCTGCGAAGAATACGAAGATGAAGACGGTTGTCCACGAATACATTTCCATAATCGAAGGTCGTAATGAGTCAGGTATGTTTATTTGTAAACTTCTTCACGGTTAAATGTTAGGATTAGGGTTTTTTTGTATTTGAATGTTAATTGTGAAATTTGGATGGAATTTTTAGGGTTTTTGATAAGTGGTAATGAATATTTCACAGGAATTCAAACCTTTTGATGTTACTTTTCACCATGGGGTGAATTTATTAGGGTTAATCCGGATGAAATTATTTACAGAGGGGGGGGGTTGATTCGACTGTAACTGGGTTACATGTTGCAAACTGGACAATGGATAGTATTGTCAAGCTGTTGAGTAGGTGGGGGTATAAGGAAGGTTCATTTAGGTTATGGACAAAAGTCTTAGACATTCAAGAGGGATTTATTTTAATTAAAAGAGATGAAGATGCATACGACTTTGCTACATACTTCAGTGCAATGGAAATTAATGGTGATGGAATTTAATTTCAAGTGAGGTATGGAATTTAATTCACTTGCTGACTTTAGGGATGCTATTCGTGAGTCGTCAGTGCTCAATGGGAGGGAAATATCTTTTGTGAAAAATGAGAGCTATGGGGTAAGGGTTGAGTGTAAGGCTAAATGTGGGTTTTTAGTCTTATGCTCTAAGGTGGGCCACAAACACACTTTTGCTATAAAAACACTCAAAGACACCCACACATGTGCTAGGGTTTTGAACAACAAATCTGCAACATCAAAGTGGGTGGCTAAGCATGTGGTAAAGAGGATGCAAACATGTGACACGGTTAGGAGAAGAGATATCATGCAAGATATAAGGCAAAGTTTTTCTGTGGGTATTAGTGTTGCAAGAGCATGGAGGGCTAAGTTGATTGCAAAGAGGATAATAGAAGGTGATGCTGATAATCAGTATGGATCCATTTGGAGGTATGCAGCTAAGTTAAGAAGGGTAAATCCAAGCAACACAGTCAAGATTAATGTTGAAAGACCTAATCCATCCATACAGGACCAGAATGCACTTAAAAGAAAGGTACTCCTTGTGTCTTACTCCTACTTTACAATGACTTGTTTGATTCATAATTCAATAACTTTTCAATGACTTGTATATTATCCTTGATTGTGTAGAGAAAGGTTAAAAGGGACCAAACTGCTGGTGATAATGCACAAGCTGATAATGTACAAGCTGATAATGCCCAAGGTGATAATGCACAAGGTGATACTGCACAAGCTGATAATGCACAAGCTGATAATTCCCAAGGTGATACTGCACAAGCTGATAATGCAAGAATTGCTATTGATATGAGTTAAACTGCAGCCCCAACTGCTGCTGTTTCTGATACTGCCCCAACTGTTGCAGTTTCTATGAATCAGAACCAACCACCAACTGTTATGAGTCAAACTGGATCTTGTGTTGTTGATTCAATTAAAAAGAAGAAAGGAAAGACACCAGTCATTACAAGGAGAAGGCAAAGTGAAAGGATCAAACTGTCTTGGTTCAAAAAACCAATTGTAGGAGAAGGATCTAGTGAACAACCAATCACACTACCAGACAAAGAGGCCAAATCAAGTTCAAAAGACTCTTACCTTGGATTGCAAACTAGGTCTATGAAGACATGGAAGTCCAAGAAAAAGAGAGACTGAATGTTATGTCTTGTATTCCCAATTTTAATTTTGTGTCATTTTGTTGCTATGCCAATGAAGTACTAAGTAGTATGTGTCATTTTGTACTATGTGTCATTTTATACAATGTATCAATGATGTATCATACATATGCACCTAGTGTGCTTTCTTTATGTATCAAATAACTTACATTTGAAGAATTTCCAACTGTGCACCAAGAATTGCAGAATTTAATGTAACTGTTTTGTGTAACATTTGAAGTATCAGTGACTGAATATTTATGTAACAGACAACTTACATTGATAACAAACAATTCAACATACATCAAACTTTAACATTGATACATAACAAATTCTTTCATTGATAAGAACAATTCAACTTACATTGATACATAACAAATGCTTTCATTGATAACAACAATTCAACTTACATCAAACTTTAACATTAAATCCCAAACAACCTAAACAACTAATTCCAAACAACTTAAACAACTAATTCCAACCAACCTAAACAACTGATTCCAAACAGAGTTTATTACATCAACTTAAACACTACTGCAAACATTAACCATGACAGACCAAGTACAATCGACATCCATAAATTTTTCCTCTTTTCCATTCGAATCTTTCTTTTCAATTTTTCTGTCTTGATAATGCTTCCTTCTGCACCATACTTCTTCAAAACTCTGCCTTCAATTTCCTGAGCAATCTCCTTTGTAAATTCTCTCAAATTAACCCTTTGTGACTTCAAGCTCATTAACAAAATCGTCCCACACAAACAAACCGCAACCATTCTGCAAATTAAATCAAATCAATGATTAACAAATAGTCAGGAATTAACATATGGATTTAACAAGATGAAACTAAACTCACCAAAGAATTTCGACATTTTCATAATTTTCTACTTGGATTTACAATGGTGTTTGATACAAACATCTTCATCGTATCGTTGCAACCACATCTTGGCAAACCTTTCCAAAATTTCCCCCAGACGTTGACCTGCTACCACCCATGTACAAGATGATGGCGGATGAAGAAGAGAGAAATGGGGGAGAGAAACCCTAACAATTGCAAGGGGGTATTTGTAAACACATAATTTACACAGTCACTGGCCCACGTGGAAAAAATTTAAATTTTCAGTGAATCTTCAATGCCACTTGGCCTCTGGGGGGTTTTCTGAGAGAATCTAACTAAGATGTGGGGGTTTTTAAAAAAAAACTTTACCAGAGGCTAAAATGAAAACTCGCTAACATTGCAAGGGGGGTTGTGTATATGTGTGTGTGTGTGTGTGTGTGTGGAAAATGCTAACACACACCCAAAATTGGTGGACCCCACACAAAAATACACTACATCTATTTTCTTTCTATTTTTTTTTTCTTCATCTTTTTAATGTGGGTCTCACTCAAAATTGGTGAGCCCACACAAAAATACACTAAGATGTGTGTTGTTAATGGACACCTAAATGGGTGTGCATTAGCATACCCCTATATATATATATATATACACACTTTTGTATTTATTCTGTAAAAAAACAAGTATTGTTATAAACTCAAGGGAACAAAGTTACAGTAGTACGTATGAGATTTGCGAATATAATAGATACGATTGAGGCAGGGCCAGGCGTCAAGAGTGTCCTTGTACAACCTCAACATTTATCTATAACCCACTCAATCACTCATGCATTTGAATTTCCTTACAATTTAGTACTGCCTCACTGGATTCGTTGCTTTCCAAAGACACATGCATGTGTGGCTCTTTTTGGGAGCCATTACATTCAACATAAAAAGAATGGATCGTTGCTATTATTTATAAGAATCAACACAGCTTTTACCTATATAATCCACGGGATAATAGCAATACACAATGGTACTAGTTTTAATCAGTAATTCCATTGTCACATTCCATTGCTGGGTATTAAACTAAACTAGTACTGGTAATGAACTTGACATGTAAAAAACCACTGGTTTGAATTAGAACCCGCTCGCAAGAACTGCCAAAATTCCTCTGCTAATGCTGCATAAAAGATCAAATCCACAACATTGCTCTTGGTCATTTTCTAAAAAGGAATTTTTTACTATCTTGTCATGTTTTTGTAGGAAAAATATCAAAATTCCACTCATTTCCAAATAAATCTAAAATACCATCGTTTCAAAAAATATATGTTTTTGATATAAAGCAACCGCCAATTGTTTTGCGGATGCTTATAAAATATTATTTGTTGGGAGACTTTATTATTATGGAGCATTGATATATAGTGTAAGACTAGACACTTTTATGAGAGATACACTACATATTTATCCAAAATTTTAAGGTGGCAAAAGAGTGGGTTCTCCCACTTATAAATACTCAAATCACCACATTTATATTCAATGTGAGACTATTTCTCCACTTACTCACACTTGCTGTATTATTTCAACACTCCCCCTCAAGTGTGAGTCCACAATGTTTCCAACATTATTTTCTTAATTTCTTTATAAGTGTTTTTTTTAAATCTTTTATACAAACCATGAAATCTAAATAATATTATTATTTTTCATATAATACTTTTCCTTTTACCTATAATACCCCTAATTATTAATTTATTACATTTATTTTATTTTCTCTTTCTGTAATAATAATTTATGGGTAATTTTAATAAAAGTGCATTTAATACTCTTATATTTTGCAAATGCCAATTAAAAAAAACAAAAAATTATTCAAAAACTAACATTTAAAAAGGGACGGAGGGAATAGAAGTCATCCATAACTTTCATAATAGTGTCTAAATATTTAGAGGGACCAACAATTGATTGGGTGACAATGTGTGAAATATTTTTTCTTAATTATACTTGAATTTAATTTTAAACATTATAAATATAATATTAATTATTTTAATTAATTTTAATTGATTATAACTGTTTCTAATTAATTATCTGTTTAAATAATAAAAATAAAAATAAATTTTATAATTAAAATTATATTTAATTAATAAATAAAATAACAATAATAATAAAATTAAAATTATATTTAATTAATAAATAAAATAACAATGATAATAAAATTAAAATTACACCTAAACTCCTATCTAGGCTTGATTTTGACCCGGTCGATAAAAGTGATGGTGGGTTTCACATGCAAGATCTTGTCCAATTCGCGTAGACCTTCTATGATTTTCATTAACATTTGTTGGTTGTGTAGAAGGTCCGCATCAATTGTATGATCCATTAATTCATCGACCATGTCATCAGTTAATAAGTTCATCGTCGTCACACTGCCATAACTTAACCTCGTTCCTTCGTTATTTCAGCTTGGCTGGGTAGTAGGTGGCATTGAGCTATTCATGAAGGGGACATATGATTGATGGTCTTGGGATGAATTCTGGGTGAAGGTTTGTGACTGGTAAAAGAGATTTGTGGTTGGGGTGTTTGGTAGTTGTGTTCTTGTGGGGTAGGTTGTGTGAATGAGTATTGGTTATAGTGGGTGCTAGTGGTGTTTATGGTTGGGTGTATGGTGTTCAGGGGGTAAAAATTGGGTTTTATTATTGGGTGTTATATGGGGTTGGGTTAAATGATGGGTATTGTTGATGGTAGTGTTGGCTTGGGGTATAAGGTTATTGTGTTGGGTTGAAAGATTGTTGGGTGTTACATGTAGGTTGTTAGGTGTAAGTGATGGTTAATGGTCTCGTGTGTTGGAAGTTTGAAGACGAGGGTTGGTTACGAGGGCCAAATAGTAATCTATTTTGTGATAGATACAAATTTGACACAGATCTATACCAATCCATGTATTACCTACTCGGTTTACATTTATTTGACATGATATCTCCTTGTAAGACAATGTTGCGACAATTTTTCCATTGATGTTGCTCTTGTCTATAATGGTCGTTTTAATTCAAAAATTTCCATTGGTCTGACGTCTGACTTGTGTGGTACTCCTCCATGTTCCTAGGTGGAACCAGAGTTTTTTTGTTGAATACTAATTTGGAGTTTAACCCTATCTGAATGATACATTTCAACAATAGTGAAACATATTAAAAGCGTTGTTGTGTTGAGGTGATGGACTTATTGGCAGTGTACACAGCCAGAAGTGAGGCCGGTTGTAAATGATCATATTTGCATGTTGTTGTTGAGTCTATGCATCATGGTGTACAGAATACGGTTCGGTGGTGAGCCCTGGTTCAGAAGTGGGGAACGTGAGCGAGTAGTTGATTTCACTGATAGGATCGGTGAAACATTACTAATTCAGTAGTAAGGATCGATAACGATTATGGTGGGCTCTGGTTCAGAAGTGGGGACCAGGAGCAAGTAACTGATTTCAATAATGGATTCAGTGAAGCGTTATTGATTCAATAATGGGGATCAGTGATGATTATGGTGAGCTCTGGTTCAGAAGTGGGGACCGGGAGCTATTAATTGATTTCAGTAATGAGATCAGTGAAACGTTATTGATTCAGTAGTGGGGATCAATGACTGTTATGGTGGGCTCTGGTTTAAAAGAGGGGACCGGGAGCAAGTATGGATGAAAATCAGTAACAAACCTCTGATGTTCAAATTGGTACCACATACATTCCGTCGAGATTGTTGGTCACGTTGCATACATAGAAGTATTGTAAATTATTTCGTTGTTGTGAATATGTGATGTGTTTGTTGATTTGTGTGAATATGCTACCCTTGCTATGTTTTGCACCATTAATATATTTGAGTGTATTCTCATCCCTATTTATTTGTTGTGGTGTCTGTGCTCCTCTGAAGTACAAAAAATCAGGGTATAGAAGTAGCTGCTTGAGCAAGAGGACGGCGTTGTGGCCTTTTTAGTTATTTATCGTTCGGGTCTTTAGTGGAGTCACTCTGATATGTAGCATTGAGGACTAGCTGTCTATATTTTGTTGTTACATATCTTATTCGCTTTGAAGTTGTTGAACCACATGGTTGTTCATTTGTCGTTGTGATATATGTCAAATTTTATTGTTTCCGCTACTTAATTCACAAGATTATGTTTTGTTGGGTTTTATGTTTGATGAAACATGCGTGACACTTTAAGTGTTTAGTTAATATTAAATTATTTTACTAAATGTTGAGTCGGTTTTTTGGGTGTTACATTGCTCGATGTGCATCCGTTGCACCTTCGACAAGAGGATTCACCACCTTGATGACTTCAAAAACATCTTGATATCCAAGCAACACATTTATTTTTTGCACCGTTTTTCGTAATTCTTTGCATTAATGATAGGTAGGTTTGTAGAGATTTTTTCATTGGAGACAAAATTCTTATTGCACACTAGGTGTTTGTGGATCAGAACCAGGCTCTTGATGCCAAATGTCAGAATTTGGAATCACCCGGTTGGTGAAAATGGATAAATTTGAATGTGAAGAGGGAAAGAGAGTGAGAGAGAGAGAGATAGAGAGTGAATTCTGATTAGAGAAAGAGAATAATTGAGGGTGATAATATGAATTTTTATTAATAATTGATGAGGATACCTTTTTGGAATTTTATACACAAAACAGTTGCATTGAAATACAAGTAGCATAAGCTAAAAATTGAAAGGCTTAATTCATCTTTTAGTCCCTTAAGTTGATTTATTGTTTCTATTTAGTCCTTCAATTCAAAAACGTTACAATATAGTCATTCAAGACACCTCCGTTAGCCTTATAAATCCTTTATGTTAAATTTGTTTTGGAAAAATGTTAAAAGACGCCTATGTGGCATAGTCAAATACTGATGTGGCATATTGTTATGGTTTTTCCAATTATTAATATACTTATTTTAATGTCTAAAATGAAATATGAGTTTCTTTTTTAGAAACAAAAATTCCTAAACTTTTTAGCTTCACTTCTCTCTCAGTTTCGAACCCGAACTTCATAGTTCCACTCTCATTGTCTAAAAAACCCTAGTTGCTGTGAAGAAGAAGTGCTCGGAGCAACGAAGATGGCAATTGTTAGAAATACACATAAGACGATACTTATCAGCGTAACCATTGTTCATTTGCAGTCTAAAGTACATGTATGAGCTTACTATTTTAAAAAGCAAGCGTTTAACATTTTCTTCTACTTCGAAATCTCATTTCTGCATTATTTTGTGTGATTAGGTCATTAGTAATATGTTTGAGTGTGTCATCCATCATGGGGTGTGTTTGTTGAGTTTAAAAGATTAGGTTACAAGGGGTTAGATGGGGTTTGGCAAGTTGACCCTGATTTCTGGAGTTATTTTGAGGTTCTGGGTGGGTTAAATGATTTAGGGTACCCAAAAGTGGATAGTCTGTGGTATTATGATGCAATGGATGATGATGATCTAGTGTTGTTGAAAGATGACACGGGAATAAATAGGATGAAAATGATAACATTGATCAATGGGAATGTGCATCTATATGTCATGCATCCAATTTATGGAGAAGAGAAAATACAACCTCTAGAAAATAATGTAGGACCCAATGGTGTAGAAGAAAAAAATTTGGAAGATGACACCTTGGATAATTTGAATAATGGTGTAAAATGAACTTTTAATGATTTGGGGACTTTTGAAGATTTGAATAATCTAGGTGACAAGTTTGATGAAGGAGGGACCACTAGTGTAGAAGATTCAGCTGCAGTTGACCAAGAAGGTTCATTTGAGAATGTTAATGTGGATGGGACCACTGAGGGCATTAACAAAAAAAACATGTCAGGTTGTTAATTTGGAGGGGGGCACTGTGTTTGAGGATGCAATAGTGAATATTACTTTAGAGAGGACCATTAATCATATTGTATGTGACCAAGAAGTTGATATATTGGATGGCACACCTTATCTGGTACGTGTTCAAACTGATTCAGTAGGTAAAGGACTTATTTGTAACCAAGATGAATATGAGGGACTAGAATGTAACCAAGAAGATAAGGGGCTGAAATGTAACCAAAAAGATGGTGGTGGTAGTGAATATGACAGTGTTTTGAATGTGAACTTTAAGGATTCTGATGAGGATGCAATAGGAATTGGTGAAGAAATTGATATTGATAAAGAGGGTGGGAAAGGAAAAGGGAAGGGGAATGGCAAAACAAAAGGTAGAAGAAAGGGGAATGGCAAAGGAAAAGGTAAAGGGAAGGGGAAAGCCAAGGTTGGGAGACCAAGGAAACAAAGGGAGGTGGAAGAAGCAGTTGAGGGTAGTGGTGTATTTGATAATGTGAACGAATGTGACATTCCAAGGGAAAGCTTTAAAGGTTTGAGTGACATTGAGGAATATGATAGTGATGAGTTACCCCAAGAGTATGATAGTGAAGATGAAGAGATTTTAAGAGATGATTTTTTAAATTTCAAGCTTCTAAAAAGAATGGATGATTACAAGTGGAAATTATGGACTTATTTTTCTACTAAGGAAGACTTTAAAGAGGCAGTTAGAACATATGTTATTCATTCAGGTAGAAACCTGAAATTTAAGAAAAATGATAATAAGAGAATGAGTCATATGTAAGAAAGGTTGTCCATGGGAGTCATAATGTGCAAAATTACAAGATCATAACACTTGGCAGTTGAGAAAATTATGGACAAGCACACATGCATTAGGGATTATAAGGTTAGGTTCCTTAATTCCAAATGGTTAGGCAAAAAGATTCAAAGTAATGTAAGAGAGAAGCCTAATTTAAAGTTGACTGATATAATGGAGAAAACAAAACAAAAGTGGAATGTAGGGATCAATAAGACACTTGCTTACAGAGCAAAGTCACTTGCTGTTGACATAGTTGATGGTTCATTTTGGGAGAAATATACAAGAATCCATGATTATGGTTATGAGCTGTTAAAGGCGAACCCTGGTTCAACCTTGAAAATTACAAGTCAACCAAGTCAAGGTGGAGAGGAAAGTAGTGAGAATCCTGAGAGGTCTTTGATTCCAAGTTTCCAAAGGATTTATATATGACTCAAAACTTACAAGGATAGTTTATTTAAGTGCAGACCTATCATAGGATTGGATGAATTCTTTTTAAAAGGCTATTATGGTGGACAAATACTTGCAGCCATTGGGAGGGATCCTAATGACCAAATGTCTCCAATAACATTTGTTGTAGTTGGGGGAGAAACCAAAGATTCATGGAGTTGGTTTTTGGAGCTATTGACAACTGATTTGGGAGGTTTCAGATTATGCAAAACATATACCTTTATAAGTGATCAACAAAAGGTGTGTATTGATATTTGACTTGTTTGTTTTTGTTATTGCTTACACATTAAATAGTTTTATACTAATATATTCATGACTATAATGCATGGGTTGTTGTCTGCACTTGTTGAGTTACTACCAGAAGTTGATCAAAGGTTTTGTGTTAGGTAAACATTATTGTTTGACATGTGTTATTATTGTTATGTCATATTTGATATGTGTTATTATTGTTAGTTACTGATGTGGATGTTTGACATGTGATATTCTTGTTAGGCATTTGTATAGCAATTTCAGGAAGAAGTTTCATGGTGTTAAATTAAAGGAGCTGATGTGGAAGGTTGCTACTGCTACTCATTCAAATGCTTGGAAAAAAAATTATGCGTGAAATGAAAAGTGTTAATGAAGGGGCATTCAAGCACCTTTGAAAGATTTCACCAAAGTTTTGGAGCAAATCAAGGTTTAGAACTGGTCCAAGGTGTGATACTTTGGTGAACAACATGTCAGAGACCTTCAGCTCGGTATTTATAACTGGTTGACCCAAGAAGAAAAGGAACAAGGAGGCCGGGGAACAAGTGAGAAATGAGATACAACTCAAAAGGGAAAAATTTGGTATCAAATGACGTAAGTGCCATAAGGATGGTCACAACAAGGCCACTTGCAAGCTGCCTATAACTCTTGTGACTTCAACTAAGGCATCTTCAACCGCTGTTACTTCAACTCAGGCATCCCAACTACTACCTCAAGCCAACCAACCCCAGCTGCTACCTCAAGCCAACCAACCCCAACTGCTACCTCAAGTCAACCATCCCCAATTGCTACCTCAAGTCAACCACCACTTCCTACTGCTTCGAGTCAGCCAACAACAACTGTATTTTCATCTCAGTCAACACCAGATGGAGGTTCAACTCACCAACCACCCAAAATGAAAATGAGACTTCAAAAGGGCCTAAAACAAGTTCTGAGCCAACCCTAATAGTTATGTTGATCTTTGACGTGTACTAGTTGTGCCATTTTTTTCCTATTTTGTAGTTTATGACTTATGGCTTATAATGTCACTTTTGTTGGTTTTCTGCTGCTGTAACATATGGCATACAATGCAGATTTTGTAGTTTATGACTTATGGCTTACAGTGCCACTTTTGTTATGACCTATAATAACCTTTGTTATCACTTAAAATGCAACTTCTGTTATGGTTATGGTTTATTATTGGAATGATAAGGAATGTTATGCTTATGTTACACCAAATTAAAATGCAACTTCCAAATTAAAAGTGCATTTGTTCTGATATATTATGGGAAACAAAAGTAATCTTTCTCCAAATTAAAAGTCCATCTGTTTGATATATTCATGGGAAACAAATACATTTCACTGATAAATGTTGACACTTACATAATAATGTTGACAGACACATTCATGACAGATACATTTCAACCTACTTGTTGACAGATACATTTCACTGATAAATGTTGACAGATACATCTCATTACACAGACAAAAACCCAACCTAAAAATACATTGTTACAAATACAACATTAAACACTAAGTTCAATATTCCAACCACAATGGACATTTTAAACCATCCTCTAGTGTGAATGATCTCATTCTTCAATTTGTAAATTTTCTTCTTTTGCGTCTGGATCTTCAAATCCCTTTCATCAATAATGTCGTCATCTAACCATTTGAAGAAATTACAACCCTTATTCACATGATTTCTGTAATTTCTACAACCCCAAAACTTTTTCCAAAAATTAACACTATTAATATCACCCACAGTACGACGCATACATTCATCTTGTTAAAACACTCTCCTCTTGTTTATACGAATAATCGACCCAACTATTTCAATGAACGCATTGCTTGACAACTTAGACATTGGAGAATATTAAAACCCTAGAAATAGAGACAAGATGAAATGAAGGAAAGTCGATGAAACCTTTTCTGCAATCCTAGACAACAAAAACAAAGAGGTTTAGAAAGCAAGAAAACACACCAACACAGTGAATATGTGATACGCACAGACACTTTTCTGGAAAATATGAAGACTAATACAATTGAACCCTTAAATAATGGTTTATTTATCCTTTTGCTAAATCATTACATAATTGGCACGTCACGTTGGCAATTATTAACGTTTTCACATCTGAACTAATGGAAGGGATCAATGATAAGTGCAAATTGTACCTATTTTTGTATATAAGTTTTGTTGCACTTATCGATACTTTTTGTTGATATCGTTTGAATAAACCCCGATTTGTTTGTAAATGCGTTTACTTTACGTTTTCGTGTGTATATTGCGTTTTCTTGTAAATATCATTGAGTTTAATTGATTTTATCTCATTCTTGCAGGTATCCAATCAAGGATGTCTGGCCATATTCATAAAGAGTATTGAATAAGCTTTACAGCGCTTCGAACCGGGCGAAAAACAGAGTTACGGTTCAAAAGTTACGAATAAAACAGTGCAGAATTTTTGCTGTTGCTGTCAGCTGCGCCTCTGCTGCGTCGGGCGGTACATTTTGCTGCGTCGGGCAGTGTGTTTGAGCGCCGGGCGGTGTTGCGGTGAAGGAAATAAGTGAGTTGAATTGAGACTTACAGGAGCTTTCCATTTTTGGGGACTTTCGCCGGGCGGTACTAGATATTTGTTGCTAGGCGATTTATGTACACAGCTGATGTGAGAGGAAAAGTGGGTGCCGACGGGCGGTGCTTTCTAGCGTCGGGCGGTGGGTCTGAAACTGAATTTTGTATTTAGTTCATTTTACTTCATTTTTTGGAGGTTATGTTGTTTGGGGGTGATTTCTTCTCTCCCAACTTCATCAACCTCATTCTTTGATAGATTAGCTTAGAAAACAACATGGAAGCATGCATACGGATGAACCGGGGTGGATTGATCGTCGATCGGCGTTGACAAACCGCGAGATGTTTGGTTCATTTCTCTTTCTCTTTGTGTTTTTCTTCTATGTTGGGTTGTGTATATGTATTTATTCTGAACTCATGTATATTTGTCGCTCATGGCGTTATATGATATCTGCTTTACAAATCTTTATTGGTGATTGTCTCTGATTTTTGCTTTATGCGCGGGGTTTGAGTTGCGTTAGAGATAATCCTCGCAAACTTCGATTAGGGATGATTATCTGTTAGTTTCTGGACTCTAGAGATAGATTTAAGAGCTAACAATCTTTAAGAGGCGTCGGAACTTAATGTCTTCCGTGTTTCGAGGCGTCGTGCGCGAGAGTGTCGACGAGAGTAATACGGTTGCTCTCTCAACTTTGCGTTAGACATAACCTTTGTTGTGAGCGATGCAGGGTGATATTGAGGAGTATTGTAGGTGGAGTATAACTGGTCGGCAAGTTTAAGTTTGTGATGAGTGATTTATATGCATGACCGGACAAGTTTTTCTCTCTGAGGAATGAGTTCTTTTTGTTTTAATGTTTACTTTTCTGTTTTCTTGTTTTAAACCATTCTAATCCAAACTCATTAACGCAAGAGATTGTCGAACGACATTCTTTCCCTCGAACCGATCTCTGTGGACACGACATAAATCCCGGACGGAATTCTTTCCGAAAATAAATATTTTTGCTTGCTTGCCCTATTCTGTAACCAACAATCAATTATGCTAATAGAAGTAATATTATCATACCAAATGGTAATGATTTTTTATTGAGACTAAATCGAAACTCAAAATTAACTTACGGGACTTAAGAAGTAATTATGCCAAATTTAAAAGAGGATTTCTTAATACACCACCCAAGTTTCTTAGGCACCATGTGAAATTTTATTTTTGCCCCCAGATTTCGGATTTGCACATCCGGACGCACCAATTTTTTTAAAAACGCTGATATGTTCCGGATGTGCACATCCGGAAGAATTCCTGATTTGCAAATCCGGAAAAAATCAAAAAAAATCCATAAAATCATTTACTTCTAAATATAATTAAAATTAATATCATTTTTTCAATATAATTAAATTCAATATAATTAAAATCTATATTAATTAAAATTAATATGATATTTAATATGATTAATTTTTTTCAATATAATCAATATGATTAATATGGTATTTAGTTTTAACTGATTTTTTTATATTGAACAAATTAATTTAATTATATTGGATTTAAAATTATATGGTATTTACTTCTAAAATTGGATTTAATTATATTGGTATTTAAAATTATATGGTATTTACTTCTAAATTATATGGTATTTACTTCTAAATTATAATTAAAATTATATGGTATTTACTTCTAAAATTAATTTAATTATATTGAATTTAATTATATTGAAAAAATCATATTACTTTTAATCATATTTATTTTAATTATATTAGATTTAATTAAATTGGATTTAATTATATTGAAAAAATCATATTAAGTTTAATTATGTTGGATTTTAATTATATTGGATTTAATTATATTTAGAAGTAAATGATTTTATGGAATTCTTTTGATTTTTTCCGGATTTGCAGATTAGGAATTCTTCCGGATGTGCACATCCGGAAAAAACTGAAAAATTTTAGAGAAATGGTGCGTCCGGATGTGCACATCCGGAATAAACTGAAAAATTTTAGAGAAAGGGTGCGTCCGGATGTGCACATCCGGAAAGTGGAGGCAAAAACGGAAATTCAGGTGGTGCCTAAGAAACAAGGGTGGTGTAATAAAAAACATCCATTTAAAATAACTACATATAATCGATTATTCAAAGTCTATAACCTATTACAATTAAAATAAAAACAATTTCATAACAATAATAACCAATTATTGCAAATGCGCAACCGGTTACACTCTTAAGAGTTTCCTTTATTAGTTTTTTCTATTAGTTTTTCAGACAGCTATAATTGATTATACTTTCGTGATAATTTGAATTTTCAATTTTCTCGTTTAACAGGCTCCAGAGTGTCCATCTACAACCAATATTTAAAACAACCCATGCATTTAAATTGCCTTGCAAAGACAAATGCATGTGTGGCACGTTTTGGTAGCCATTAGATTCAACTAGAGAACCATATAAAAAATGGATTGTGATGTGATGCTATCATTTGTCAGAAGTGACACAGTACTAACCGGACAATAGCAATACACAATAGAACTCCATTGTTGGGTGCTACACTAATGCACAGAGAATTTGAATTAAAGTAGAGTGGTTAAAAGGCTTAATCTTTCAATTTCATTTTACTACTATGCATATCTTTCTTGGGACAATGTAGTAGTTGAGAATTGACATGTAAATAACCACTGGATTGAATTCGATCTCGCTCGCAAGAACTGCCAAAATTCCTCTAATGCTGCATAAAATATCAAATCCACAACATTGCTCTTGGTCATTTTCTATAAAGATGTACATAATATCACATCAGCATTAACCACAAACAAAAATAGAAGTCTGTTCTAAGACAGAACCTGTTCTTGAAAGATAATAGGGCCCAGGGAGGACAAGGTCTGCTTAACAACATCATAACTCATTGACTCAATTTCTATACCTGTCCCCAACACATGTATCTTCAAACACTGACATGAAAATTCTCTAAGTTTTGAACATTCAAATGCATTTAAAAACTATAGTCTATAACAATAGACACTTGGGTTGGGCCTGCTGAAATATATGGACTGGGTCAGGTTGGATAAGTCCATCCACATCCTGCTTACATTTTTTCTGCCAACTGTCCACATTTTCTTTTGCCCAACACACAAAAAAAAGACAGAAAAATATCAATATTCAACTTTCAGGTTCTTAATAGTAATTTTGTTGGGATTTATAGTTGATTCTAATTAGAGTTAGGATTTATAGTTTTAGAGTCTAATTATATCATCTACACTCAAATGTATTGTTTATCTCACTTTTGTATGAATATATTGAAATATAAATCAATTTGGCATTAACTCACTTTTAATCATAAAAAAATTTACAAAAATAATTTATTCACCTATGAAAAGAGGGCATCATGGGTACAAAATAAGCTCCCAAAAATAAACAAATACTGCTGCTCAAAATAATTAAATATAACTAGGTTTACAAACTTGTAAGATAATGATGATAGCCTATACTTCTATTTAGTTTTATTTTCTTTCAATATTTTCATTGATATTTATGAAAGGGCAAAAGTTAATAATTTGTATTTAAGTTTGATTCCACTTAGATTCTCCTTTTGGTCCAATAACAACACCTTCCAATAAAAACACCTGCCCCTTAACTAAAAAGATATGAAAAACCAAACAAATGTCACAATTTTGAAGCCACCTACCAAACCCACTCAAAAGGCAGGTAAAAATCTTTTAACAAATTTACGTAACAGAAATTGACAGAAATTGTTTCTTTTTAGTATGGAAATATATTTCCTGAATACAAGAGTTAGTAAAAATACAACTACCTAACACCAACTTCATATATTTGTGGCATGGTTTTGCCTTGATTAGGACTACTTTATAGGGTAAAATATAAACTCCTCAAGCTTCTAATTTTGCCTCAAATTTAAAAACAAAATTAACCCTTTTCTTAAGCCCACTTTGTAAATCAAAGAGCATCATGCATGGATAACATGGAGGGAAGCTAGCTTATAGTACTATATAGTAAAAGCTTCAAACTCCCATTCAGAATAAAATAATCCAACCCTTGCAAGGATATGATTGATTCAGACAACACTTCCATGATCTGAGGCATCATCATAGTAATAAGGGGTTAATTTTCCATCTTTCTTGGTCGGTTTCATTTGGTTCTCTATTCCTACTTCTTGCAACATCTTAACTACTCTTCTCATCGAAGGCCGGTTGATTGGAAGAGGACTAGTGCACATTAGGCCAATATTGAAAACCTTGCAAATTTCTTCTTTGAAACATGAATCAAGCCTCGAGTCAATTACATGGTCCACGCCTTTCTGATCCAATGTAGTGCAAACCCATTTAACCAAATCTTTCTCCCCGAATTCAGGATCCACCGGCCGTCTTCCGGTAACCAATTCGAGTATAACAACACCAAAACTATAAATGTCACTCTTCTCGTTCACTCTAAGCGTGTATGCATATTCTGCACATAAAATGGATCATGTTAATTTGTCTCCAAAGAAACACAAATACTAAACATTAGGAAACTTTTAATAGGCAACAATGTGAACCATATGAAACTAAATGCCATTTACTACAAGTCAAGCACATCAAAAAATGTGTATCAGAATCTTAAAAAGTACTTTATTACATATGACATAATTAGAAAGAATGAAATGAAATAAGATAACAAGAAATTTCTGCTAACCTGGTGCAATATAGCCGCAAGAACCAGCTATGATGGACATGGATTTAATTCCTTTCCCTGTGGTTTCGACAACCTTAGCTAATCCGAAATCAGCCACCCTTGCACCAAAGTCACCATCCAACAAGATATTGTTAGATTTAACATCTCTATGAACAATTGCTGGAACACAGTCATGATGGAGATAAGAGAGTCCATCCGCAGCATCCACAGCTATCTTATATCTTGTTGGCCATTCCAACAACCCTCCTTTACTGCTATGAAGCAAATCACCGAGACTACCGTTTTGCATATACTCATAAACCAAAAGCTGGCAATCCCTATTGGTACAGCAACACCATAACTTGACAATGTTCTTGTGTCTGATTTTTCCCAAAGTTTCAACCTCTGCATCAAAAGCATTGTCTTGAACTCTACCCTTCTCGACATCACCGCTCTCAACTTCCTTTTTGCCCCCTCCCCATATCTTCTTCACAGCAACAGCTTCCCCACTGTTAAGTACAACCTTGTAAACCTTTCCTGAAGAGCCACTTCCAATGACATTATCTTCGTCGAGACAATTCAAAATCTCGTCTTCGCCAAAACCCAGCTTATGGAACGACATTAAAGTCCATTTTGATTTATCAATGGCCCTTTTTGCTTCCTTGAAATTCTTGTACCTAAAATAGAACCAGACAACACCAACTAGGAACACCAAAACGGCGAGAAGAAAAATTGCTCGAAGCAACCAAACATAACCCAAATTCTTCACCTCATTCCTACTATCACACAAACCTTTCAAATCTCCACACAAACCAGGGTTACCCAAGAAACTAGACTTGTACATTTCCTTAGCCAATTGAGGAGGAAGTTCACCCGAAAGACGATTATAGGAAAAATTCAGCTGATTGAGCTTTAGATTCTGCAACCCATGAGGGATTTTTCCCGAAAACTGATTACGCGAAAGATCAAGAAAATTAAGAACCGATAAGCTACCAATCTCCTCAGGAATCTTCCCACCAATTCCATTGTTGGCCAAATTCAAATCATTGAGCTTTTTCCAAGAATGAATCCCCTTTGGTAGTTCCCCAGAGAGCCTGTTGTTCTGAAAATCAAGAATCCCAAGTTGCCCAAGATTGACCAAACTATCTGGAAGTGAGCCACAGAACATGTTATCAGCGGCGGAAAACTCGACGAGATTTTCCAACCACCCAACCTCGTCGGGAACAGTACCAGAGAAGTTGTTTTTCGACAAAATCAACAACGAAAGATTCCCTGCTCCGGCAATGGTCTTCGAAATGGAACCGGAAAACGAGTTATGAGCAAGTTCGAGAAGATACACATGAGGAAGACCCCAGATCCCCGCCGGAACCTCGCCGGAAAACCTGTTATAACCCAAACGTACACGCGACAAGCTCTGACACGTCCCCAAACTCGCCGGAACCTCACCGGTGAACAAATTATATATCATAAGAAGTTCCTCCAACTCACCAAGATCACACAAACTCGCCGGAATACTTCCCCAAAACTGGTTACTCGAAACGTCAAGCCACCTTAGAGGAGAACGCTTCCCGAGATTCTCAGGCAACTTCCCGGTAAGCCGGTTCCCAAACAACCTCAACTCATAAAGATTCGGCGAGTCAGCTATACTCGCCGGCAACTCACCCTCAAAACGATTCTCATAGAGATTCAAACTCTCCAACGGCAACGAACACAGCTCCTCCGGAATCCTCCCCGTCAAATGATTCATGGACGCATCAAGGAGCCTCAACGAAGTAAGCTTACCCATTCCCCTGGGCAACTCACCGGATAACGAGTTATTATACAACTCAATCTGTCTCAAACTCGTTAACTCAGTGAGCGAACTCGGGATAGAACCGTAAAGATCATTCAACGCAAGGTCCAAGTCCTTAAGTTTCTTAAGCTTCCCAAGAGTTTCAGGAATCACACCAACAAGGTTGCATTGTGTTAACCAAAGAACCTCGAGGTTCGTTAGGTTTCCAAGCTCCGACGGTATCCGACCCGGGAAAAACGGGTTGTAAGAGAGGTTAAGCATTTTCAAAGTAGTGATGTTTCCAAGAGATGGGGGTATGGTACCTTCTAGAAGATTCAAAACGAGTGAGAGGACTTCGAGTTTCTGAAATGTTCCGAAGGATTGTGGTATGTTACCGGAGAAGTTGTTTCCGGTGAGGTCGAGGTACCGGAGGTTAGGGAGAGTGGAGATAGACTCCGGGAGGGAACCGGTGAGGAGATTCTGGGAGAGGTCGAGGTGGAGGAGGTTTTTACAAAGGGAGATTTGGAGAGGGAAGGTTTGGTTAATGGAGTTGTTGAAGAGGTTGATGGAGGAGAGGTTGGGGAGACGGCAGAGAATCGACGCCGTGAATGGGCCTTGGATGTTGGTGTCGGAGAGGTCGAGTTCTGTTACGGTGGTGTTGGTGGAGTCGCAGCGGACACCGTACCAGTTGCAGGGTGTGGTGTCTGTTGGGTTCCATGAAGAGAGAGACGAGTCGGGATCGTCTAAGGTGAGCTTGAATTGGTACAGGTACAACCCATCTTGGTTCAAACATGATACGTTTGTTGCAAGAGATAGCATAGATAGAACAATGTAAATTGTTATCAATGGGATTTGTTGTTGTTTTGGTTTTTGTTTTTCTGCCATTGTGAATGGTTGTGTCCAGTTTGCAATGTTTCAGAGGGTTCTCAGTTTATTTATCTCAGCAAGAGAGAGAAAGAGTGTAGTTTGCTACGCATGGTACTAGTGGTACTGATTACTACTGAGATGGTTTTTAGGAACAAAGAAACAAAACAAGTAGTGCTGAGTTGGCAGTGGTGGGAACTTGGAATATGTTTGCACTTTCACCAATATATGAAAATAAATATTAATATGAGAATTTCAATTTCATGCTTTATGACATGTCTATTCTTTTTTTCTTTCGTTTTAAATGTACTGTAGAAGATAGGGTCATTATCTTCTGGATAATAACTTTCGTAAAGACTAGTTATTGTTTAAAAATAGAGATGAGAATAGATATTATCAATATACTCATCTTTCAAATAAATAAAAAAATTGTATTTAAGAGGATACGCTAATGATAATGATGCATGCACTCAAACTGACTTCAGGTGTCAGACTTAGTGGTGATCTATTACGTATGTATGCATTGTGTTTTTTTAATTAAATTTATAATTAATTAAAATAAAACAATTGTAAAAAATATTAATATTATTAAATTTAAATAGAATTACAAGGCGGGAAACTATTAAAACAAATTTTAACGACGTGTTTGACCATAACACTCACCGATTCCATAATTCGGCAATACCATTCATCGTTGAGGTTGCACACAATTTCCCAAATGTGATTGTTGTCTCTCAGGATTCATTTGAGGTGCTTAGTGCCTCCCTGAATTCACCTAAGATGTTTGGGGCATGGTCTCTTAAACATTAGTGTCATCAATGAAATCTAACATCTCTTACCAATTACATGCACTGTCGTACTCGAGTTCGGTGTCCATGTTGTCGTAGTTGGGTCGTGTTCGTTGGGTTATGGGTGGTTGAACTGGTTGGTTGAATTGAGCATTCATTCATATTGGAAATAAAGCAATGGTTGTTGCGGTGTTTGATAGGCATGCGTTGGTTGGGTTAGAGGTGGTTGGGCCGGTTGGTTGAATTGGGACATTGATTCATTTTGGAAACAAAGCAATGGTTGTTATGGTGTTTGATAGGCGTGTGTTGGTGGGATGCTTTGGTGGTGTGATGTTTGGGTGCATATTGGTTGAGTGTTATACTAGGATTTGGTTGTATCATATGTCTCATTGGTGTTATGGTAAGATGTGGTGGCGGTATATGATTGTTGGTGGTATGGGTCATGCTCTTAGTTTTGTGTTTGGGCGTGTGGCATGAATTGGCAGCAGGTTTAGGTGTGTGCGGGTTGGTAAATGTTTAATAGCGGCATGTTCACATGCTCACAAAGACCCTTCCAACCTACTATTCATCGTTTACAAAGTAATAAATGTATGCAATGTGTACAACAATAACTTCCCGGTGGTAGCAAAGAAGGATTATTGGCCTACGTATCAATGGGACATAGTTTGCCACAACAAAAGTATGCGAAGAAAGAAAAAGGATCGCCTTGATAGCGCACGTATTCGAACCGAAATGGATATGGCGAACAAAATGGTAAGATTATATAGTACATGTCGTTAGCCCGGTCACAATCGTAAAAATTGTCCCAATGTTAGAGCAAGCTTCACAACATAATTATTGTATCCACTTTTGATATGTAATTCATTTTTTATAACAATTTAATTCCATATTGAACACAACGTTCATTTCACATTAAATACAAAAGGAACACAAGCACACATAACAAAATCGTTGTTGTGGTAGCGTCAACCCAAACGCATTGATAACTGCATATCTCAAAAAATCTGAAACAAATCAGAAATCAAAGTTAAGCATACCATCACCAACCACGAAAACAGAACCGGAATCGATGAACTATTCAAATCCAGACAGACAACAACATCTCTTCACTCGAGCAAGTTTTAACAACCTCCGAAAATCCAATACCCAAGCTCATGTGACCTGATTCCGACGACGTGAGAAAGGAAACTACATGGTGGCGAACGATGGCACGGAAGAAGGACCTCATTGCACTAATATACAAGAAAGCTACATGCTAAAACTGAAGATTTAAATTTTGGAGAGAAAAAATGGTGGATCTTATAATATAATACTCCTTAGTTGTTTTTATGTTAATATATTTAATATTAACATTTTAGTTTTAAATATAAATAATAATTAGTAAGACGTATGCTTAAGAAAATAAGTATACATAATAATTTCTTTATACTATATTTATAGATTAATTTTCTTTCATGACTTATAGTTAAGGGATTGATGAAGTAGATACATAATACAATTACGAAAGGCAACTTCTTAATACATAACCTATGTTTCTTAGACATCACGTGAAATTTCTTTTTTGCCTCTTAATTCCGGATATGCAAATCTGGACGCACCATTTTTTTTTAAAAACGTTGATTTGTTCCGGATGTGCATATCAGGAAAAATCTCTGATCTGCAGATCCGGAAAAATAACAGAACTTTATTTTTTTTTTAAATCAGTTTTGTTGATTAGTCGCATATGTTAATATATCGTCACATTAATGAATATTGAATAAGAGGATTATTTCATTATTACTACTATAATGAAATTCTCAATATATCGGCGAACGGGTGCGTCTCACGGTGACTAGCAGAAGGGAATACTTCAAATGTTGATCATAATTTGCCTGATTTTAAGGGTAAATCATATGGTAAGTTTTTTGTCTAGTCTAAATCAAATCATAAGGTTTTGTTGCATTATGTAGAATAAATCATATGTGTAACTTTGTGTTTCTCTATAGCTGCAGTAAGCTTTGTGTTTCTCCATAACTTATGTGTAACTTTTTGTAAGGTCGTGGCATCAATGGACTGATTTTGGGTCACATGATACAGAGGAATTGTTTCTGCTCAGGTTCATTGCGAGGAGACATAACTGATTTTCTTTTAATTTTCAGGGAGTGGCGTGTGGCTTTCTATAAATCAACTGGGTTTAAGCCTAAAAAGATTATATTTTACAGGTTCGAGTTAGTTTTTTCTAAATCATCTTGTATGCAGTTCCTCCTGCTTATTATGCACACTTGCTAGCTTTCCGCGCTCGATACTACATAAGTGAAATTGAAAATTCTGATTCTGATTCTGCAAGTGGTAATAGGAGTACCACCAACTTTGTGTCGACTCTGCTGCCATTTATCTTGGATAATGTCAAAGAAGTAATGTTTTACTGTTGATCTTGATTTTTTCTACAATCTTCGAGGATAGATATGGGAGTTCGGATATTCACAATGCCCTTTTTTGAATATATAACTTATGGTTACAGGTCATGTTTGCCACCATAGGTGGACGACCGTTATTTTGTTTAATATGGGTTAGAACTACTAGACAACTAAATTCCAGACACTTTTCTGGATGTGCACATCCGGACACGATCACGCTCAATACGTACATGATTTACACACCCGGAATCCACGTAACTTGTCATTCCCGATATGCACATCTGGAACAAATCAACATTTTTTTAAAAAATAATGCGTCCGGATGTGCACATCCGAAAAATGAGGGCAAAAACGAAAATTCACATAGTGCCTAAGAAACATGGGTGGTGTAATAAAAAACTTCCTTACGAAATTACATGGCTTTTTTTTCTTTTAAATTTTATTAAGTTTACCTTCACTTTTTTTGTTTTTTTTAAATTCTCTTCACAAACAAACAAAATATGAGTGAAATGTGTTACTAACTAAGTAACAACTAACAACTATTACAAGGGTGGTTTTGAACCGGTAAGAAAATGATAAATCATTGATGTTTGTGTTAGTTACAACATACATATTATGATGATATACCTTAGGTCAAACTTTCTTCCTTTTGTTTTACATTTTAATAAGCTATATAGGCATCAACTTTTCGTGTGAAAAGTTGTTACTCCATCTGTTTGTGGCATTTAACTATTTAAACTATTACATTTTTTTCAAAAAAAGAAAAAAAATAGCAAATATAAGGGTAGCATAAGACATTAGAAATATTCTACAGAAGAATTAACACACTATATTACATAAATAAATAAATAACACCGAGCCAACAATACCCTTGAACCTAAGGGTCTTCGCAGTTCGATTTGTATCAGTTTTGAAGTAAAATATTATTTAATTTAAAGATAAATTTATTTACGATTTAGTTCAGTTTTGAATAATTGATTAAAAAAATTCAATCTGATTCGATTCGATTTAATGCGATTTAATTTAAATCGGTTTTTTGAATATCTAAATTACAAATTATAGCTTTTATCATACTAAATTATAATCCTACAACTTATTCCATCAAAATTTCCTGCCAAAAATTAATAATAATTAATATTATTTTTTTATTATTATATCATTAATTAATTAAATAATTAAATAAATAAATAAAAATATTCACCTAAATACTCCATCAACTTCGTTACCTAATTATAACTTCTATTAAAAACTTTATTAATTTATTAATTAATTATTTAACTAAAAAAATCACTCGTATAACTGACTCTATCAAAATTTCCCACCAATAATTAAAAATAATTGTTATGGATTCTTAAAAACTACTTGCTTATTACGTTTTGGTTTATGTATTAAGTAAAAACTATTTTTTTTTCTTAAATATCATATTTAAATTGAAATATCAAATTTAAATTGTTATGGATTCTTAAGTAAATGTATTATATTAATAAAATTAATATTATAACTTATTAAAATACTTTTATTAAATGTAATTAGTACAATACTCTCTTTATTTTTTATTATTAGACTTAAAATATATATTATTGTACAATATCAATGAATTATAATATTATTTGTTTTATTATACCTTTAAAATATTTATTTTTATTTTTATTTTAATTCTCTTAATTTATTTTTTGTAATACTATTAACTAATAAAAAATCTGTAAAATAATTTTTAATTTATTTTTCATATGTAAATTAACAATATTTTTTAATATATATAAAAGTGGCAAAAATGTTTATAATAAAAAAAATTTAGTAGTGAAATGAAGTAAAAGTCAATAAATAAACTTTTGTTACGTTCCAATCCGAAATATTTCAGTTATTGGTGAAATTTTAACTACTAAAATATTAAAAAAAACAATAAATAAATAAACAAATATAATATTATAAAATAATAATAATAAATATGACATTCATATTCTAAAGTAATAAATATTTATAGAAAAAGAGCAAAAATATAAATTCACCCTCTCATCACTATTACTTGAGTTCGCACTCGACAGTTTATAATAGTGAATGTGAGTTTATATCATTGAAGATTAATTAATTAATTAATTAATATTTTATAAATCAAATAAAGTAATTAGGAAAAAACACGTTAGATTGTTTTATATATAATTAAGATTAGCTATAAATTGCATGCAAACATATAATAATTTGTTTCGTTATTCTTTTTTAGTGGCAAAATCAATCCTATTAAACACTACATTCATTGTTTTAGGTAATACAACATTGTTATGCACAAGTCTTTATATTTTATGTAAAAGAGTCATTGTTTCCGGTGTTAGAAAACTAAAGGTATCAAAGACAAATGGTATGAAAGCATATTGATTGTCGAAACACGTTTTATCATGCTTTGCCACTTTATTTAAAGCGACTTTTAGATCTGTTTGTCCCACAGTAAAACCTGCAGTCTTCAATCCTACCAATGGGAAAACTCTGGTCAAGTCGACACATGCATGTTTTCCTCCTACCCACCCATACACCAGAGCATCGGCTGGTCTAAGAATTTATCTCCCTTCCTGCGATTCAGTCAAGAAATTAACAGACGCCTCTTTCTTCACAAATATTCCTGCACGCCTAATTATATCAAATAGGACATCCCTAACAAAGTCATGTCGAAATTTGAATCATGGAAGCTCCTTACAATGAATAATGTGTTTCCCAAATGTATCTAAGCATGCATTGTGGCAAACAGGACAAACTTCATCAAAAGGAAATAAGAGAATCGTAAGCTGTTATTTACGGATCAGACAATACTCTATCGGAGACATATGTTGGCTTAGACCATCAATAAGGATAGCAAGGAAAAAATCTCAAGCATGTGCTACTTGCAAACAACCAAAGATTGCTTTTTGTCTTGTGGTCATGTCAAACTTTACATCCATGTTCTGAACACTTTTACTAAAAAAAGCACTCGCAAAAACATGTTGTGCTTTAGGAAAAACGATGTCCTTTCTATTTAAACCGCTAAGGTCAAAATCTAAAATCACAACACTAAAACTATCCAAAGCTCTGTCGAAATTAATGTTCATATCATATATTTTATTGTTTCTCAATATATCATCATGTAACACCTAAAATTGGGTCCTAGAAACCATAAATACACATTAGGTAGCCTCTAGGGCTGAGTACAAACCAAAACCTCCAATTTTAATATACAAAAAAGTCACCCTCCAACGAAGGTCCCAAAGATTACTAAAAGAATCATTTATATTTTGAGTTCAATAAAACAGCACACATAAATGCATGTGCTACGCTAATTTCCTAAAGCATTTAAAAAACAAAGGAACAAGTTCTTTTAATGGCTCTCCATTGATTGACACAATTCCAAACTCCAAGTTTTAATGATGGTGAGAGTTAATGAAAGGCGTTCAAATTAAGGTCTTGTGTTTCCTTCATTTTGGTCTTGTGTTTCTTTCATCTCTTCAAGAAAAAAGAAGGCCGCATTGAATTAAGGATGTTACATTAAAAACTAAAACAAATTATATTTGGAACAAAATTCATCCATGTTTTGTAAATTACATTTTTGCACTTAAAAATGGTGTTTAAAAAAAAAGAGCAGATGCAGATAATAGGGTAGATAGACACACTAATTGATCTAGTCTATAATAATTTTCTAAAACAGAATTAATAATTTAATATTAATTATGTCTCATGTGTGTTGAGTGAGTTTATTGCCTCCTACCAAACATCTACTCCATGTGTCAACTTGAAAAGTTCTATATAGTGACTTGGTTGGTAGGTTTTATTATGTTTGGTAATGCATTAACAAAACTAAACCTACATGAATTAAAGTGCAGGTGCTAAAAATTATGTTATGGAATCTAAAAATTTACCATCTCAATGTTTATTTATTTTTATTACTAGTACTATTCATTATTACCAAAAAAAACACGAATTATTCCTTTGACTAAGTTGGTTCTTGTTTTAAATGTTAAGGTCGAAGCGAACCCCACATGACTCAATGACGCTCAAAAAATTAAATGGATTCACGAGAAAATTCACTTGTTCAATGTTACATTTATGTTTGAATATTCAATTACCTCTGCAATCTCTGCAATCTCTGCACTTGAATTTTAAGTTTTTAACCATAAACAATGATTCATGATAGTAGAAATAGGTGGAACCCATATGTAATTGTACCAACTAGATTGGTTTACATTGAAAACAGAACATTGTTGGTGACAATATGACACAGGAATTACTATCACAGACTGCAAATATTATGAGACATATTGCTTCCTCAATGTGGCATTTGGTATCAACGGTAAAGACCCTAGCTAGATTCCTTAAATCTTGTTTTTTATTTTATTTTATGAAGTGTGCATTTAATTTGGATTTAAGTAAGACGAAATTAAGTAATATGGTAGATTCACATTTATTCTTGATTTAATTTTAAGGGTGTGATTTTCACTACTCACTACCAAGTTTTCCATGTGGGTTGTTGCTACGAAACTAGGGTGATAAATTGCACTTCCTTTAAGGGTCCCACTATGGTAGTAATATAACTACAAAATATTAGACATTCAGGACATCTTGATGTTAGATCACTAACATAAAAACCGATCAGATGATAAATAAATAGATACATGTTTTCTTGAATTGAAAATATTTATTAATTATTATTTTTATTAGGGGTGTAAGTGGATAAAAAAAATTAAATCAACTAAAAATCTAAATCAAACTAAACCGAAATAAAATTGATTCTCTCTGGTTTGGTTTTAAAACCAAATCGAACCAATGAAAATTGATTTGGTTTGGTTCGATTCTCGATTTTAATTTTTAGAAACTCTTAAACCGATGAGCCGAATCAATGATTATAATTACACTCTAAATATATCATTTCACCCATCATTAAATCCAAATTTTGTATCAGTCAATCATTCTCCGCCTTTATTTATACTTCCTCCTTTCAGCAAAACGCACATTTAGAACCAAACTCCAAAACATAGAAAGTAGAAACTATAAGTCAAACTTGCTTTCACTGAACCGTTGCTCTCGCTGCCCGCCACAAGTGTTCCTGTCTTTACCGTCATTCTAATATGTTACCGTCGTCTTCTTCGTGTTTAAGTTCTCTTAGTTAATTTTTTTTTATCTTTTTTGTTTCTTCTTCTTCAACAAAATTCCTTCTAATCTTGCTATAAAATAGTTTTGATGCGTTTTTGAGGTGTGAAACAAGTTAATTGATGTGTGTTTTGTTGTGTTCTATTTGTTAAGCATTCAAATCCCTTCCCAATCTTCTGATGTCAAGTGTAAACTTTTATGATAATGAACTTATTTCTTGATACAATAGAAATCATATCACTATTTTGTATGGATCCAGAGAAACTTGTAATTTGTTTGAAAAATAGAGTATGAAATAAATTACATGAAATGTATTATTTTAAAAAATATTAGCATAAAATACGCCAAAAAATACAATAGTGAAGAATACACTGATGAATATAATATTAAAAAAATATTGTAAATTGATCAACCGAACCAAATCAAACTAAACCAAACCAGTTAGTTTGGTTCAGATTCATTTTGAAAAATGTTTAAAATCGAACTAAACAAAACCGATGAAGATATCATCGGTTTAGACATTTTTTTGACCAAAAATCGGTCCAAACCAAATCGATTACACCCTTAATTTTTACAACAAATTAAATATGAATTAAAGAGATTATACGAAAGAATATACTAAAAGATGGTTTTGTTGAGTATAGTTATGGAACTTCTCTTGGTTCTTGACTGCTCTTGTTGAGTATGTTCACATTCATGACATTAATTTATCTGTTAAATATTGTTACTCAACTTATCGCCTTATATTGATCAATTGTATATACTCAGCTCCCTCAAAGCATCATCAATGTGATTATCAACAAAATTCTTATCTTCAGTCCCAATACAAAAAATGTCTTCATTTGGTTTGATCACATTAATGGAAGCGACATTGCTAAGAGTGGCCACACTTGGATCCTTCGCAAAAAAGAAGATTTACACGATCCTAATTCAGAGTCTCAACCATGGAATTGGATTAAGAAACTTTGTCTTTTAGAAAAGATGAAGTTCCTCTTTTGGCTTGCTTGTCACAACTTTGTTCCTACTCTCTCTACTTCATCATTGAAACATGGTCCCTTCCGCTAATTGTTCAAAATACGGTCTAGAAAAATAGTCATTCTATCATTGTGCTTGTGATTGTATTAATTCTAGAAACCTTTGGTTGTTTTTTGAGTTTAATAATCCAGTTTTTTTTACTCGAGATGGAATGCTTGGATAAAAAAAATATGAGTCATGGTATCTGTCATAGCCTATTTGCCACATGAGTTTGGTGGTCTTGGAGAAGCCGTAACTCAATATGCATATCTCATGAAACCATTCCAACATATAAACTCTCATTGGCTTCCTACTCCATGGAAAAATCGTTTCACATTTCCTTCACTAAACCTCAAATAGGGCACTCGAACAATCGTTTCATCAAGTGGAGCTTGCTCAACTACACTTGCACCATTATTAATGTAGATGAAAGATGTAATGTTATGATACCTCGTATGCGATTTGGTGGTACCTTTCATACCTTATATGTGACATGACAAAGTGACTTCTCTAGATTCATCTTGAACTCTTCAATTATCCTCCAAGCAGAACTTTGGACCATTCATAAAGGTCTCTCTCTAGCCAAAGGTATGACCATTATTAACTTGACTTGCTAGAAGGATTCTGTTCTGGACTGGGCCGGGGTCTGCCCCTCGATCGAGCAGGCCCAACCCACACGTCCTGGGGTGGCCCAACAAAGGCTTCTTATCACAACCAACGTCGAGCACAGGCCCACTTCAACAGTGTCGGACACATGACACACCTCGGCGGTGTTCGGGCACACGCGGCATAGAGCGTCAGGCAGAGGCGCTAAGCCTCTCCGAGCTCGCCCCTCCTCGACACTCAGGTGCTCCTTCCCGCGAGGAGCCATCTCCTTCTGCACATAAGAGTCCTCCCCGCGAGGACACATCTCTCCCCGACACGCAAGACTCCTCCCCGCGAGGACACGTTCTCATGTAACCGCCCACTCCCGATGGAATCGGTCTGCCCTAATTCCAGAGATCTAGGAACGGTTACCCCAGGGCGAAGACCACGTGCTGGTCTTCACTACGCCACGTAAGCCCTGGCAGTTACTTGGATTGGGCCTGGCAATCCAGCCCAATGCAAGTAACCGTTGGCTCCGCACTGGGGACTCTCTATAAATACCCTCTCACTTGAGAGGGTCAGGTGACACACTCTTTCACTCTCTAACCTTGTATTTGCTTTTACTTGTGACCCTTGCCTTACTTGATCGACGGAGTACCTTGCAGGTACACCCTCCCCCCCGGCCGTCTTCCAACCTCACCGGAGCTGAAGACCACAAGACGTTGTTGGCCATCAAACACTGTCTGATCCAGGTACGATCAGTGGCGCCGTCTGTGGAAACCCTTTGCTTCCCCATTTTTCCTCCGATAAACCAAAGCAATCCTCTCGTTCATCACCATCATGGCCGACAACCCGTCTGCTAACAAAGCTCTGGACATCGTCCTCGCGCAACTCGAGAACGGGAACCACCGCGAAGACGCTGCTGCCCTCCACGTCGAAGAAGGCGATGTGAGAGACGGGCAGACCGCCTCCCCAGACTCCCAAGACGCGGCTTACGGCGCTGCCCAGCAGGACGCCCAACAAGCCGTCTTTCAGCCAGTTGCTCCTCCGCCCAATGCAGATTCGAGCATCGTGGCCTTGTTTGCCTTGATCAATTAGACCAATCAGCTGATAGCACACCAAAATACCAGAATTGAAGCACTAGAGAAAGGGCGGACACGACGATCTTCCCCGCGAAGACATCGTCGTCCACCCTCGCCCCGCCGCTCTTCTTCCCCGCGAAGGACTCTATCCGAAGAATCTCGAACCCCCTCGTCGGTGCGCGAGGACCGTCGGCCATGCCTTGAACGCCCCCAGCCGGCGGTCTCCCAGAAGCGCCATCGTTCCCCGCATCGGAAGTAACCCAGGCCCTCCGCAACTACCAAGAAGTCCAAAACCACCGAGGAGAGACCGAGGAACCGTTCGAGGAATTCCCCTCCATGACATCACCGATCCCCTTCGATATCCCCGGTCGGAAGCGACGACGACGACCAGAGGACCCCTCTGTCGTGGGAGATCATGAACGCCCCAATTCCTGCGGGCATGGAGAAACCCCCGTCACTGGGGACCTACGACGGTCTGACCGACCCCGACGATCACGTTGAAAGTTTCGAAGCCATGCTCGACTTCAAAAACGTCAGGGGAGCCATTAAGTGCAGGCTTTTCCCCACCACCTTGCGGAAGGGCGCCATGACATGGTACAAGGGTCTGGAACTCGGGCCGATCACATCCTGGAAGCAACTAAGACAACGCTTCACCAAACACTTTACTGCGTCTCGTCGACACCCGAAGACAGAGGCTGCCCTAGAGAGCATCTTCCAGGGGAAGAACGAATCTCTCCGGAACTACATTGAGAGATTCAACAGAGAGGCTGTCGAGGTTCATACGACCGACGACATGAAGAAGTATCTGATCATCCATGGACTACGTTTTGGATCTGATTTTGCCAAGTCCGTGGGCCTCCACAGACCCCTCCGTCTCGAGGACCTCCTCCAACGAGCTCAGTTGTATATCGAGCTCGAGGAGTCGGAGGCAGCACAAATCTCCCTTGAGTCGAGACGCAAAGAAGGCCCCCGCGGCCACAAAGATGAAGACTCTCCTCCCCGACGAGGATGAGAAAGAAAGAAAGAAAATCGCCCCCGTGATCCTCGGGAACCGCACGGACCAGCTGACCGGTTCATTGAATACACCCCGCTCAATGCTCCCCGCGCGCGAATCCTCTCCGAGTGCCAGAACTCGGAATTTCTGAAAGGAGGCGTCCGTTTTCCGAAGCCGACTACTCCCAAATCAAACACTGACAAGTCAAAGTACTGCAGGTTCCACCGGAGCCACGGGCATGTCACAGAAGACTGCATCCATCTCAAAGATGCAATTGAAATCCTCATCAAGGAGGGGCACTTGAAGAAATACGCCCATAAGAATGATACTCCTCGTCCTAGCTCCCGGGAAGCCCAGAACGTCGAGGAGACGACACCTCATTCCGACGAGAGTCGGCTTCAGGTCGCCCTCAGTGTCACTCGACCCGAAGATTTCTTTGTCCCCGTAATCATTGAAGGCCAAGAAGTAATTCACAACATGTGGGCAACCTTCCCCACGAGGACCCTGTCGCTGCCCGTAGCACCTGGGAAGGATTCCCCAAGGCAATGGTCATCTCCGGGGGTGGTTACGAGAAGTTGTCCGTCGGGTCAATCAAGAGGAAATTTGATGAACTGGAATCCGCAACGTCGGCGAAGACAACCACTCTCGAGAAGGTGCGAGGGAACTCAAGCCCTATCACCTTCTATCTCGAGGAGCTCCCCGGAGGAGCGCTCAACGCCACTATCCCCCTCCTGGTCAGGGCCCAGATGGCAAATTTTGACGTTCGAAGGATCCTTGTCGACCAGGGCAGCTCGGTCGACATCATGTACGCTCACCTTTTCGGGACTCTCCAACTCGACGAGAGACATCTGACCCCATACGTTGGCTCAGACTTGCAGGGATTCAACGGAACCACCACCCGACCATGGGGCTACGTTGAGTTGATGGTCACATTCGGGACCGAAGACACAGCCCGACAGGTGAAGACCCGCTTCCTGGTGGTCGAATGTCCATCCCTTTACAACTGCATCCTTGGGAGGACCACCCTGGCCGAGCTTACGGCGGTATCATCAACGGTCCACCTCAAAATGAAGTACTACACGGCCAGGGGACGAGTAGTGACGATGCACGGGGACATAGACGCGGCCAGAAGATGCTTCGACGCCGCCATCAAAGACATGAGTTCCATTGGCACCAAACCCAAGACCGCGGCCAAGCCACCCCCAGACGCCGAACAGGTACCTCTCCCGCGTGTCAACGTGGTCGAACTCGACAGCAGGTTCCCGGGCGAACCCGATGAAGACGGAGCAGAAGACCTCGACGTCCAGGCGAAAAACAACGGGTGACCTCTCCACCCAACGCGCCCCATCCCAGACGGAGACTTTTAACTCGTGGTCCTCGGGGACGATCCAGACCGTAACGTGAAGATTGGCACCGGGATCCCCGACCTGGCGAAGGAGCAGCTGAAGGCATGTCTAAGGGAGAACGCTGATCTCTTCGCATGGAGCGCCTTCGAGATGCCTGACCTCGACCCCGAGGTGGCTTGCCATCAGCTCGCAGTAGATTCGGCCACTAGGGCCATAGCTCAACGTAGGCGTAAGCAGTCTCCCGAAAAAGCGGAGGCTGCTGAAAAAGCTGTAAAAGACCTCCTAGAGGCAAATTTTATTTCGGAGGCCAGGTACACAACCTGGCTGTCCAACGTTGTACTCGTAAAAAAGAATAATGGAAAATGGAGGATGTGTGTTGATTATACTGATCTTAACCGGGCTTGCCCGAAAGACTGATATCCTTTGCCTAACATCGACCAGCTGGTCGACAATTCTGCAGGTTACAAACTATTATCCTTCATGGACGCATACTCGGGATACAACCAAATTCCCATGGACAAGGTCGACAAACAGCACACGGCTTTCATGACTGAGTTGGGAAATTACTACTACAACGTAATGCCTTTCGGTCCGAAGAACGCCGGTGCGACCTACCAACGGATGATGAACAAGGTTTTCCGGGCTGAAATCGGCGAAATGCTCGAGGTCTACATGGACGACATGATCGTCAAATCGGCGGAAGAAGTCGACCATGCCGCACACCTCAAGAAAGTGTTCGACACAGCGAGGAGGTGCCACATGAGGTTCAATCCCGACAAATGTACCTTCGGCGTTCGGGCAGGTAAGTTCCTCGGTTACTACCTCACAAAGCGAGGAATCGAAGCAAACCCCGACAAGTGCAGATCTTTTTCTGAGATCCCTACTCCGGACTCAAAGAAGTCAATACAATCATTGAACGGGATGCTCACCGCCCCCTCCCGCTTCGTCGCCAAGTCGGCGCAGTACGCACTCCCATTTTTCAAACTTCTCCGACAAAAAGCAGAGTTTGAATGGAGCGACGAGTGCGAGCAGGCGCTCTTCCACCTAAAACAAGTCTTATCACAACCCTCGGTCCTCTCACGGCCTAAGAGCGGGGAGATGCTTTTCTTATATCTCGCAATCACGAGTGAAGCAGTCAGCGCCGTCCTCATTCGAGAAACCCCGGACGGACAGAAACCAATTTACTTCACGAGCAAAGCCCTCAAAGGCCCCGAGCTCAGGTATCAGCAGATAGAGAAAGTCGCTCTGACCCTCGTCACCGCGGCCAGGAGGCTATGCCACTACTTTCTCGCCCACACTGTCGTCGTAAGGACCGAACAGCCCATAAGGCAACTCCTTGGACGACCGGATATGGCGGGGAGGATGCTCAGGTGGTCGCTCGAACTCGCCGAGTTTGACATCCAATACGAGGGAAGAAAAGCCCTGAAGGCTCAGGTACTGGCCGACTTTGTGGCAGAGATGACCGTCCCGGAACCTTCGACCAACGGATCCCAAAAATGGATGATCTATGTCGATGAAGCATCCATCCCGAAGGGAAGCGGGGCGGGCATCATCCTCGAAAACAAGGAAGGCATCCTGATTGAGGTATCCCTCGAACTATCCTTCCCGACATCAAACAAACAAGCGGAGTACGAGGCTTTCCTCGCCGGACTTCGGCTGGCCGAGGACCTCGGCGCCAAGGAGGTCAAAATCTTCACCGACTCCCAGCTCGTGGCCTCGCAAGTCCGAGGAGAGTACCAAGCCAAGAACGACAATCTCATCGAATAGTTGACCTTGGTGAAAGAAAAGATGAAAAAGTTCACCTCCGTGGAAGTAACTCACATCCCCCGCGAGCACAATGCCCGAGCAGATGTTTTGTCCAAATTGGCAAGCACAAAGAAGAAAGGCGGGAACAAATCCGTCATACAAGAAGTGTTTTCCCGGCCGAGCATCGTCAAACCCGCTCCAGTGGCGGACGTAAACGCCATCGGTGACAGCAATTACTGGATGACCCCTGTGTACGAATACCTCACGATGGGCAAGCTGCCAGAAGATCCCAAGGAAGCCAGAATGGTCAAGCGGCGGGCATGCTCATACACGATAGTCGAGGACAAGCTATACCGGCGAGGGTTCTCTATCCCCCTTCTCAGGTGCGTCGAGGAGACCAAGGCCCCTGGCATCCTCCAGGAAATCCACGAAGGAATCAATGCACAGCACCTCGGCGGGCGATCGTTAGCCTGTAAGGCGCTTCGAGCAGGGTACTACTGGCCCACCATGCAACAGGACGCCAAGGAACACGTCAAGAAGTGCGATAGATGCCAACGGAATGGGGACATGCACCTTGCTCCTCCTAACGAGCTCAAAACATTGTCCTCCCCGTGGCCGATTGCGTGGTGGGGGATGGATATCCTCGGACCTTTCGTCCAGGGGTCGTATCAAAACAAATACCTCATCGTCGGGGTGGACTACTTCACGAAGTGGATTGAGGCGGAAGCATTGGCCAAAATCACGGCCTTCAACATACTGCGTTTTTATAAAAGGAACGTCCTCTCCCGATTCGGAGTGCCTCAAGCTATTGTCACCGACAACAGAACACAATTCACCGACAAGAACTTCCAAGACTTCATCTCCAAGCTAGGCACGAAGCAGCACTTCACGTCGGTCGAGCACCCTGAAATGAACGGACAGGCTGAGGTGGCGAACAGAGTAATCCTACGAGGATTAAAACGCCGATTAGGGGACGCCAAGCAACGGTGAGTCGAGGAGCTACACAGCATCCTTTGGGCCTACCGAACGACCCCACATTCCACGACCGGGGATACCCCTTTTCGTCTGACCTACGGAACGGAAGCGGTGATCCCCATGGAAATCAGGGAACCCTCGAGGAGGACGGAAACCCCCCTCGATGGGGACGCGAACAACGAAGCCCTAAGGGAAGAACTTGATTTCTTCGAGGAGACACGTTCGGGCGCTTCTCTCTGAGAAGCTTCACTAAAACAGAAAATAACACTGCGTTATAATGACAAAGTTATCAAACGTGATTTTCAGGTAGGCACCCTCGTCCTACGAAGGAACCAGAAAGACTCGCGAGAGGGCAAACTCGCCACGAACTGGGAGGGCCCGTACCGCGTCCGCGCGAAAACAGGGACAAGAGCCTATTTCCTCGAAAATCTGCACGGGGAAGAACTTGCTCGACCATGGAACGCTGAGAAGCTCAAACAATACTACAGTTAAGCACTGCCCGTGACTCACGAACACCGCGATTACGGGGACGCACTAAGGTACGAGCGCGACACCCCTATACAGAACACGATGATCGAAGGCCGCGTTGTGTGTGCGCGAGGACTTTTGATCCGACGGGGATACCTCGATCGAGCTCTGTCGTCGTTGTACCAATTCGGCAGAACACCCAGCTCGCGATGGGAAGTTCACGCCACGAAGCTGAGACCTCGACCGAGCTCTTAGCCTCGTTGAAGGTCGAAATACGTCTCCGACCACCCGACCAGCTCTCCACGCGGTCAGGGACTATCAAGGTCGAGCAAATCCCAAAGTCTTTATTACTTAGACAAAAACAATGTACAAAAGTCTTTATTACTTAGACAAAAAACGAAGTGTAGAAATCTCTATTACTTGAGCAGAAACAAACAAAGTATAACAAATGATATAACATCACACACAGTATAAACCATACAAACAACACACGAGCAGATAAGCAAAAATGCATTGAAGCGGGCAGAAGCCCATTGTACAGATATTACAAACAAGTATCAAAAGCCCCTGGCACGCAGGCCGGGCATACGTATTGAAAAATAAATAAAACGGCTCGCAGGCCGAACAAAACAAAGAAGAAAAGCCTACTTGGCGACGGTCCCTTCAGGATCCTCACGTTCATGAACCTCGTCCACCCGCATCGGCTGCACGATTTGACCGCCGACCACCTCGGAGTCTGGGTCAATCCCTTCGGTTGTGAGGTCGGGGTTGAGAACCCGAAGCTGCTGTATGGTGTTCCTGAAACCTATGCCAGCTGATACGAGGTTTTCCTCCTCGGATTCCCGGAGCTTCGTTATCAGCGCTGCCCGCGAGGTCAGCAACCTGTCTTCCTCGGTTTCCTCATCAGCTGGGCGGACAACCTCCTCCAACTCTGCATTCCTCGCCAAGAGACGATCCCTCTCCTCTTCAATCCCGACGAGACGTCTCCGCTCTTCCTCAGCATTCTTCAACTTTTCCTCCAACTTCCCTTGAAGCTCAACCTGGGCCTGGTTCTGGCTTTTGCAGTCGGCCAGCTCCTTGCCCACCTTCTCCATTTCAACTGAGATGGACTGGAAACTCTCGTGCAACCTGTTCAGTTCGCCTTCCGGGCATGCCTCGTCGTTCAGAACCAGGGCAACCGCACAAACCCGCATCACAGCAGACACATCCTCCACCAGCGCCCTTCTCCGAGAGACCTTGTCGACGCCCAAGATGGCCTGAGCTTCGGGGGCACCCACGCATAGGGAATTATTCCCCATGAAATAGTTCTACCTCGAGTGACAAGGCGGGAGCACAAATTTTACGGCAGGGGGACTCTCGTTCTCGGTAAGATTGATGGCCACTGTGTTCGCAATCCGCTGCCTCTTCGGGGAGGCCTGGGGGCTGGGAGAGTCACTATCCTGGTGAGAGCCAGAAGAACCCCCGGTTGTCTGAGTGGGAACAGATTCCTGCGCTCGGATCTGATCTACACAACTTTTGCCTCCCTTCTTTGTAGCGCGGTTAGCCTTCAACTTTTTGAGGCGCTCCTCAGCAGACGACATCTTACCTGCACAGAAAACAAAGAGGTCAGTAATTCGAAAAGAAGGACGAAGGGAAAGGCAGGTCGGGGATGCCACCCCACCTAACAGCTCGAGAGCCTCCTCGTCAGAAAACGTCTCGAGGAGAGCCCTAGTGTTGATCAATCGACGCTTCGTTAAGACCTCCTCATCGTCGCCCAGAAGGAAGTCCCCGTTCGGTGTCACGAACTTGGCTTTGTTAAACCCACTGACGAACTTGACTATGGCCTCGTGAGCCAAGCGATCCCCTTCACAGAGTTTACCAGGGCTGACGATATAGTTGTTCGTTCCCCTCTTGAAGTGTTCTTCAGTCCAGAACAACGGAAACCTGGGCACAAGGGCCTCCTCTCGCCGCCCATCCACTTCTTCGATGACCCGACGGTACACTGTATTTACAGCCTCATGTGTGACCGGTCTCACGAGGAAGTACCGATACTTGAAGTCTCGTACGGAGTCCAGATAAGTGTGAAACAAGCTGCTCACCTGCTTGAAGGACACCCAGCCATGCTTGCCGTCGACAGCCTGCCGTTGAAGATGGAAAATGCAAAAAAATAGGGGCACCGTCGCCCCAATCTTTAGGTATTTGCACACGAGCTCGAAAGCCCTGATGAAAGCAAGAGAGTTGGGGTGGACCTATTAGGCGGTGCTCGACGGTACAAAATATGCCGGCCTCGTTCAGGTCGACAAACTCGGAGATCATGTTCACTACCTCTTCGCAGGCCCACTCGTCGGGAAGCCTCTCCCCGACGCTGGTTGTCTCCGCCATAGGTGAATCGGGCCCATCGTAAATATCCAAAGATCCATCGGCTACGGGCAATACGTCCATTTACCTGAAAAGCAGAAGGAAATAGTGAATTCGATGACCCATATCAAATCCACCCCTTCCACCGCTGATCAAGTGAAAGGGCGAGGAGGGAACGTCGGGGAACGCGAACCTGCGACCATCCTCAGGTCCGCGGGGAGCGAAATTGGGCGGGGCCCCGGGGTATTCGACCCATATCCCCAAGATAAACGTCGGTTCCCCGGGGATTCCGTCCTTAATCCCCGGAATGTTCAACAAAAGAACTGAGGAACGTTCATCTTATGACCCTGAGATATTCTTCGTGTCCTCGGGGATTTCATCATCTCTCCCCACGAGATTCAACAACTAAACTATGAAATTCCGCCGTTTTCGCCGGATATTTCGTGATTTCCATGAGAACTTCATCAGTTCACCATGAAACCACCTTAAAAAGACAAATGAAAGGAGAAAAAAGAAAGAAACTTACTTGAAATAACTTCCGGTAGGGTTCCGGCACGGCAGTTGGCGGCGGCGTACGGCGACAAAATAAGAGAAGGAAGAAGGAGTGAATCTGAGCAAAGGGGGAGCCAAAAGTGCAAATGGGACGAGATGACCCTTTTTATAGGGCTCTCACAAGTTTCGAGGGCTCCTAGGCAATCGATTACGCTACCTTAGCGTAGCCGCCCTAGACAATGATGAGCTGCGACACGTGGCGCACACTCTCCGAAACGTGTCGTTTCATTCCCCAACACGCGTCTTTCCATTCACCTCGTTTCAGACTTCTTGTGCCCCCGCGATGTCGCCCATCTGCGGCCAGTCTAGCACGAGCAAGTCGACTCATTTTTGTCCGGTTACCAACCGTTCCTCGTCTAGAGTCCCTTTCCCGGCTGGACCCGTCCTCGACATAGCACTGACCCTAAAGTCATTCCCTGACACCTCAGAGCAATGACTTGGGGGGCTCCTGTTCTGGAGTGGGTCGGGGTCTGCCCCTCAATCGAGCAGGCCTAACCCACACGTCCTGGGGTGGTCCAACAAAGGCCTCTTATCACAATCAACGTCGAGCACAGGCCCACTTCAACAGTGTTGGGCACATGCCACACCTCGGCGGTGTTCGGGCACACGCGACATAGAGCGTCGGGCAGAGGCGCTAAGCCTCTCCGAGCTCGCCCCTCCTCGACACTCAGGTACTCTTTCCCTTGATGAGCCATCTCCTTCTGCACCTAAGAGTCCTCCCCGCGAGGACACGTCTCTCCCCGACACGTAAGACTCCTCCCCGCGAGGACACGTTCTCATGTAACCGCCCACTCCCGATGGAATCGGTCTGCCCTAATTTCGGAGATCTAGGAACGGTTACCCAGGGCGAAGACCACATGCTGGTCTTCACTACGCCACGTAAGCCCTGGCAGTTACTTTGATTGGGCCTAGCAATCCAGCCCAATGCAAGTAACCGTTGGCCCCGCGCTGGGGGCTCTCTATAAATACCCTCTCACTTGAGAGGGTCAGGTGACACACTCTTTCACTCTCTAACCTTGTATTTGCTTTTACTTGTGACCCTTGCCTTACTTGAGCATCGGAGTACCTTGCAGGTACACCCCCCCCGGCCGTCTTCCAACCTCACCGGAGCTGAAGACCACAAGACGTTGCTGGCCATCAAACACTATCTGATCCAGGTACGGTCAGATTCTTCGCCCACTATCAACCTCATTGAGTCTCCCTTGAATAAGAATTACAAACAAGTTATGTTGATCCAAAGTAGTATGGATATTTTACTTGAAAACACTATGTTTTAAGTAATTCACATCCTTCTTGAAAGAAATCAAAGTGTTAATTTAATGGCAAATCTCGGTGCATCTGCTAATGCTAATCTCTTTATTCACAACTCCCCTCCTCCAGGATTGAGTAGAATTCTTACAACAGAGATGATAAGAACTTTATTTTTAATATTATATTTTTTTCTCCTTTTCTTCTTCTTTAGTTTTGCTTTGTAACTAGAAATAACTCAAAAAGGAACAAGCAAAAATCAGATTGAGGTTAATGATACTATCAAAATTAGGAGTGGAAAAATAGGTTTAGCCTATCGGGTATGTCCGTTTTACCCACACTTTTTAATGGGGTGATTCAAGGTTATAGGTCACACCTCTTATGCGTCCGCCCCACCCCATTTTTTGCAAGCTTTTTGCGGAAGCGGGCTTTAGTTTAAATTTTTTCATTTTTAGGCTTAAAGGTGTAGTGCCTACATGCCCTCCCCGCTCTGTTCTCACTTTGTTTTTTCCGAAGAGGGCCAAGGTTTAGGCTCGCACCCTCAACTATGCTCGCCCCGGTCCAACCTATTTTTTGCGAGCTTTTGGGGAGCAAGCCTAAATGAGGCAAGCATTGCCTATTTTCCGCCCCTAATCAGATTAGTAAAATATATCATTATGTGATTATCTTATATATTTGATGAAATAATTATTTTTTATAATATTTTGAGATTTGTTTTCTTGATAATCCTTTTTGAATGGTGACTTGTGACAACAAAGACCGAGAGACGACTGTTGTTCACATGAACAAGGTTGACAGCTGCAATGCTAATGCTCTACTAGGATTTATACAATAGTGATATTCCTACAAATAACTTGGAAGATACAAATGTCAATAGGAGAAAGTATATCTTCAAATTAACTCGATGTGATTCACATTAAGGTTTTGTTTGGATTGAATAAGAAAGTTAAAGGAAAGAAGGTTAAAAGAAAGAAAATGAATAGAAAGTGAATGGAAACTAGAACAATATTATAATTGCTTGATATGAATGAAAGTGAGGATAAAGTGAAACAAAATAAAGTTCTATATTTATAAAATATCGTAAATATCCTTAATTAAAATGAATTTATCATTATTACATGTATAATTACACGACATTTTTAATGTTATTAGTGTTTACACATCTAAGGTTGGGACATCAAAACACCTTAACATAAATTTTTTGGTTGATTTAAAAGACTTATTTTAGTATATATCTCAAGGAGAGAAGAATTTTCTAGGAAGGTATCTAAATGAACATGTAAAGAGCATAGAAAGAGGTTTTTACAGTTGTGTATGAGGTATGATATGGCATAGGTAAATGCAGAGGATAAATCTATCTTGGAGTTTTCATAGGCTTTTGATCTTACTATAGTTAATACCTAATCTAGGAAATGAGATGAAAATCGTATCACATATAAGAGTGGGGTGCCATGTTCTCAGATAGATTTATTTCTTAACAGGAAGTTATATAGGAAAGTTTACTTGGACTGTAAAGTTATACCATAAGAGAGCTTGACTATCCAATATAGAGTATTGGTTATGAATGTGAGATTCAAGAGGAGAGAAAAGATAAAAATTCATATGGGAGTCCCATAGATCAAGTGGTGGAATTTGAATGGTGAAAAACAAGAAATTAAAACACTATGAAAAACACATTTTACCTAGGTTAGAAATGAGGCTTAATATTGGCTTCTTATGTGAGATAACAAAGGGTGTCATAAAAAAGTGTGTCACTTTTCCCCTCGTTTTTTCGTACACTTAGGGGAAATCCTTAATGCTCATGGATTTGATCCCCAACGATAACATTTTTTATATTTTCAGAACTGGATAACGTGTTCCACTTTCCCCTTTGTTATATGGATCATCAAGGTAATAGACTTAGTCTTACTATCTCAGTTTATTAACATAATCAACAATAACCACATTAAATCTTCAAACAATTGATCTTAACAACAACATACACTACTATAAATAATACATTTCATGACAAAGCTTTCACCTCGACCAATTAAAAATCGAGGTCAAATGCCTTAGAGCATGGCCTTTTAATTTTCTTTTTAAAATTAAAGCTAATCCTTTAGTTTTTTGGTTAAACCAACATGAAATGAAGCTTAGGGTTTGAGTTTCGATTCTCAGCTCCTACAATTTTGTGTTTTATTTAGACCCAAAATGACGCCCTTATTTTATTTTATTTTTTAATTACAATATAAATCATATTATTCCCTCTGTTTTTAGCACAACCGAAAGGAAATGAAGCTCAAGGTTTGAGCTTCGATTCCTAACTCCTGCAGTTTCATGTTTATTTAAAACCTAAATAGCGCTCTTAATTTATTTAATTTTTTAATTACAATATAAATTTTCTTTTCCATCGATGTTTGGTACGAACCGAGATATAAACTCTAAAAAATATTTTATTCCAATATCAAAATGTTAAGTCTCATTCACTTTTGCATTTCTCGTAAACTTTTTGTTCCCTAACGAAAGAACGAAACACCATTCTCCATCTTCTTCATCTAACAAACCAAACATCATTCTTCATCTCTTCTAAGTCAAATGAATTAAGCAAATGAGGAAGGAAGTTCGAATAAGAAAACTCGAACCTCAAACCAACACATTTTTTTGACTCTCTCATCACGTTTCAGATATGTAAAATTTTCTCTATTACTGTTTTAATAATTTTGTTGTTGTTGTTGTTGTTGTTGAGACTTAGGGTATAATGGTGGGTTGTTTTTGTATTATTTGTAGTGGTTGTGTTGAGATTGAACGTTTAGTGTTATTGTTGTTTTATTAAGATGCAATGTTCATTGTTGTTGGTTGTGTACGTTTTTTTATTTTGCTTTCAGAAGGTATGTGATTATGGATCATAGTTGGAAGAAAACCTATAGATTAAGTAAATAGTATGAGAATGAAGTGATTCAGTTTCTTGAATTCGCGGAGAAAAAAAAACTCTTCCCGACGACAATGTGATTTTTTTTATTATCCTTGTAAAATATGCCAAAATATGCAAAAACATCCAAAGAAATATATATTCAATCATTTAGATTGTGATGAAATTATTCAAAATTATAGGTAATGGGTAGCTCATGAAGAAGTGACAAAAAAACATGTGTCACATAGAGTTGAAGTTGATGAAGATATGAATAATAACCTATTAAATATGATAAGTGATATTCGAGTAGATTCTTTTTAAAAAGCCCATGCGTATGATACTTACAAAATGACATGGAAGAGGCGTTATTTCTTGGATGCAAAAATTTTACAAGATTGTCAACTGTATTAAGACTATTTAATTTAAGGCAAAAAGTGGGTAGAAGGATGAAAGTTTCACTGAATTGCTTGAATTGCTTGAATTGTTGAAAGAAATGCTTCCATAAGGTAACACGTTGTCGACTCGTAGTTATGAGGCCAAGAAGATATTGTGTCCAACGGGTTTGTACTATGTCAAAATACATGCAAGTCATAATGATTGCATATTAAATAGGAAAGATTATGAAAACTTGAATGTGCGCCCGAGGTGTGGGGAGTCGTTATGACACGCATGTATTTTGACATGGTCCAAAACCATTGGACACAATATTATGGGACTCATAACTACGGTTCGACAACGTGTTCCCTTTTAGAAGCATTTCTTGCAACAATTCAACCAATTCAGTTAAACTTCTATCCGCCCACCCATTTTTTGCCGTAAGATTAAGTAGTCTTAACACAATTGACAACTTATAAAAAATTTTCATCCCAGAAATAATGACTCTTCCATGTCACTATCTAAAGTATCATACACATGAGCTTTCTTAAAAGAATCTACTTCAATATCATTGATAATATCTTTTAGGTTATCATTCATATTTTCATCAACATCATCTCTTTGTGACGCAAGTCTTTTTTTGTCACTTCACCATGTCATACTCATTTCATATAACTTTGAATAATTCTATCACAACCTAAATTATTGAAATTTTCTTTCTTTGAATTTTTTTTTTTGCGTATTTCAGCATTTTTTACAAGGACAATAAAAAATCTCATTATTACCAGGAAGGTTTATTTATGCAAATTCAAGAAATTGAATTACTACATTCCCATACTTTTTAGTTAATCTATTGAATTTCATCAAACTACGATCTATAATCATGTGCCTTCTGAAAACAAAATAAAATCGTACACAACTAACAACAATGATCATTCCATCTCAACAAAACAACAATAACACTAAACTTTCAATCTCAACACAACAACTATAAATATTACAAAAAAAAAACAACAACAACGTTATACTCTGAGTCTAAAAAACAACGACAACAACAACAACAACACTATTATTGGTACAATCATGGAGAAAGTTTTATGTACCAGAAATGTGATGAGGGAGTCAAAGAAATGTGTTGGTTTGAGTTTTGAGTTACCTTATTCTAGCTTAATTCCTCTTTTGTTTACTTTGTTCGACTTCAAATACGAAATTTAGTTTAAGGTTTAGTAGAAAAGATGAAGAATGGTGTTTCATTCATTTGGTAGAGAAGATGAAGAATGGTGTTTTATTCGTTCCCTAGGGCGTAAAAAGCTTATGAGAAATGCAAAAGTGAATGAGAGTTAACATTCTGATGTTGGAATAAAATATTGAGGTTGAAGTTGAGTTCTATTTTAATTAATTAAATAATGAACAACATTTTCTCTCGGATGTTTAAATAACCGAGGAAATAGATGATTTATATTGTAATTAAAAATTAAATTAAATAAGGGGGTCATTTTGGTTCTAAATAAAACACAAAATTGTAGGAGTTGTGAATTGAAGCTCAAACCTTGAGTAACATTTTATGTCAGTTGAACAAAAAACTAGGGGATAGATAATTTATATTTTAATAAAAATAACAAATAAAATAAGGGCGTCATTTTAGTTCTAAATAAAGCACAAAATTAAACCAAGTACTTGGGCTCGAGTGGTAAACAAGCTTCTGCTAAGGGACGAGGGTTCGGGAAATACCGAGTTCGATTCCTGGTAGGAACAATACTTGGCCAGTGTCAGTACCTCTCGGCACGAGCTCTGGATTACTAGGGCCCCTTTCCCCTAGGAACTAGAGTGCGCAAAGCAAAAAATAAAAAAATAAAAAAATAAAACACAAAATTTAAAAAGTTGGAAATCGAAGCTCAAACCCTAGGAGATATTACATGTCAGTTAAATAAAAAAACCAATGGAATAGATTTAATTTAAAAAAATTATTTTAAAAAAGGCCGCTCTCGGAGGGATTTGACCTCGATTTTTAATTGGCTGAGGTGAAAGATTTGACATGAAATGTATTATTTGTAGCAGTGAAATTTTCAACATAAGATCTTGGAGGGTGGGTTCATACAACTTAAAGAAAGGGAAAATGACACGTGGAACAATATGAAGAGATTTAAAAAGTAGCTAAAGAAACGTTTGAAGAATCAAGAAAGTTTTGACCTAGGGGTAAAAAGTTGTGGTGGTGGAATGAAAGTGTTCATAGTAAAGTTAGAGTGAAATATGAATATTTTAAAGAATGATCAAAGTGTAAAAATGTTGAAACTTGGAAAAAGTATAAGAAAATTAGGAAAGAGAACATGAAGGCGGCAAGTGAATCAAAAATCGAAGCTTTTGACATATTACATCAATATTTAAGAATCAAGGAGGGAAAAATCTATATATAGGCTTTCTAAGGAAAGATATAGAAAGACAAAAAATTTTGAATCAAGTGACGTGTGCTAAAGATGAAGAAGACAAAGTGTTGGTTTATAAATATGATATAAATTATAAGTGGAAGACATATTCTTACAATTTATTTAACTAAAGATATAATATCTCAACGGACTCTAACAGACTCAACAATAGAGAAGAAGATCAAAACTTTAATTTCTACTGTTAGATTAAAAAAATGAAATAAAAGAAGTGTTGAAAAGGATAAGTAACAGTAAGGAGGACGACATAGATAACATGCATATTAAAATGTGGAAAATTCTTAGAGATAAAGGCATTGAGTTGCTCACCAAAATCATTAACAAAATTATGAGGTCAAAGCAATTGTCAGATGAGTGGAGTGTTGGGAGAGTCTGAAAGAGTCGAGAGCACCAATAGGACTAATGCTCTAGGACCACAAGAGAGGGAGACACCACATCACAACCCAAAACCTTAAGGTGTTAGGTAAATGGGTCCCTTCTCTTATAAATTCAACATTCCACCCATTCATAGGAAATATGGAACTTCAACTACTCACACTTGCACACAATATTCTCCCCCACATCCTATAACAGGATCCAACACCGGATCCAGCTTCCGCTCCCCACAAAATCGAACCACGACTCTGATATCACTGTCACTACTAGAAAAACAGTTATTAGCGTTGGCTATTTGCAGACGCTAAAGATGAAAAAATAGACACTGATATGTGTTTAGCGTCAGTTTACCGTTGGTGGCGGGCCTTGGATAAAAGCTTCGAAGCTACTGGGTAGCGTCAACTAGAAATACGCGGAGGCTTAATAGACTCGGTTAAATAAAGGCTAAGAGGACACTAAATGTACCGACGCTACATTGTTTCAAAAACATGAAAAGTCAAAAATTATGGTAGCGTTGCCCTAGCCGACTCTAAAGTCAACATTTTCTAGTAGCGCCGGCTGAGCCGACTCGGTAGTCAACCAAGGAAAATCAATGGAACTAAATAGCGTTGGTTGTGCCGACTCTATAGTCAATCGAGGAAAGTCAATGAAACCTTTTAGCACACGTCGAGCCGACTCTAAAGTTAAAGTCAATCATGAAAAGTCAACAGTAACGTGACTTCAACTTCAAAGAAAATTAACCCTACTCAAACAATCTTATTCAATCCACTCCCTCAACCGAACAATATTATATTTTTGGTAAAATATTTGGAAACAATCTCAAATTCATTATATTATACATTATGGTCATAGACTCAATAACAAAAATTAAGGATGACCTCACTGAATAGAAGAAATAATGCCATAATACCATAATAGTGTTATGAATAGGCAAACTGGCAGACAAGCACCACCTTGTTTAACAAATACTGCTATTTGGCCTACATTACCCTAAAGCCAAAATGCACTTTCTACTAATAAATCCTAAGGCAAAGTAACCTTCACATTAATACACACACACACACACACACACACACTTGTTGGGGACTTAGTTTTGAATGGATCCATTTTTCAAATATATAGTTCTTAAAACTGCAACAACAAATACTTTCGCATGAAGCCAAACTCAATCGCAGATTCTCGAAAAACTCTAAAATGTCTTAGGTTGGAGTACCCACACCACTTTTGGCAGATCATTTCCATATACATAATTCTGTAAAAACAAGTTACATCAGTATTAATGGCTCTACATAATCTTGTGATAATGAAAAGAAGACTTAGTTTAGATGATGTTTTATGCTACAGTACTTAAATCAAGTAAGCATAAGCCTATCCATCCTGCAAAAAGAAAGCATTAAAGATAAAATAGAACCGTGGCAGCTACAACATAAAGATTGAAAAACCAATTTCAATTTCATGTTACTCGAGAAAATACTAAAAAAAACATCATAAACAAAACATACAGGTTAGCTAAGGTTCTTGAAAACCTACATTCATAAAAACCAACTTTAAAAATTCGATAAACTTGCAAAGGAGACTTTAAACATATTTGAAAATAGCAATCATTCGTTCTTGGTTTCAGACGCAAAGAAGACTTTAAACATATTTGGAAACAACAATCCACTTGCAAAGAAAAGTTACTTCCCACATCCACAAAGCCGAGAGTTCTTGAAAACTCAAAACCTATCACTATCTCATACATACAAATCAAAACTCCATGGAAATGAAAATGGTTCTTCGAAATAGAGGTTTTACCTTTGATGAATTAGAAACCCTTGAACTCCATGGAAAGAGCTTGAAACAAAAATAGATTCTTCAATTTATTCACGAATTAGAGTTCGGGGATTCACGGTTTAGAGAAAAGGTGATTCACGGTTTAGGAAAAAAGGAGAGAGATTATGGGGAAAGAGATTAGGGCTCTGTATTGTTGTGAAATGAAAGGGAGGGAAAGTGAAATACAACGAGGGAAAAGGAAAAAATGAAATGAGGGAAAATAAAAATTAACAAAACTATGTTTAAATATAAATACTTATTAACCAAATATTTCAACTAAATGGTTGTGTTGTAGTGGTTAGTGTTACAATGTAACGTACTGGGCTACCAAGAGTCACAAGTTTGATCCTCCATTCGCCCAACATATCTTTTAATTTTACAATAAGCTGTTATGCAATTTTTTCCAAAATAGCAAATTCCCTAGAGTCAGGCAAGCATACTCTATATAATAAATAAAATATTGAAAAATATATAAACTCTAACTAAATAAAAAAACATATGTTATTAAATAGAGTCGGCCAAGCAGACTCTAGAAGATAAATAAAATATTTAAAAATATTATATATAGACTCTAACTAAATAAATAAATAATGAAAAAGTGTACGTTTTTTTAATAGAGTCGGTCAGGCCGACTCTAAATAATTGATTTAAATAAAAAATAGAATTAAAGAAGTATGTGACTTAATAGAATTAGTCACACTGACTCTAAATAATAATTAAAAAATAATGCTACTAACTAAAGTCGGCCAGTCCGACTCTAAATAAATCAATTAAATAATATTTAAAATAATAGCACATTTAGAGTCGCTATGGCCGACACTAAATAAAAATAACAGTTAGTTAGAAAAATATACCAAAATAGAGCCCGTTAACGTAGGTTTAACCGACACTAATAGCGTCCATGTCTGTGGCTGACTCTAAACTAGGAGGCTAAAATGGCATATTCTAGTAGTGTGTTGGGGAGTCCGGGAGAGTCGGGAGCGCCAATGAGACTAATGCTCTAAGACCACAAGAGAGGGAGATGCCACATCTCAACCCAAAACCTTAAGGTGTTAGGTAAATAAGTCATCTCTAACTCTTATAAATCCAACATTCCACTCATTCATAGGCAATCTGTAACTTTAACCACTCACACTTGCACACAACATGGAGAAGAAACACTTTAGTTATAATATATAAGAACAAAAAAAGGGTTAAGATTTCCTATATTCGAGCTATCCAAGATATGTATGAAGGGGTATTGACTAGTGTTGTAATACCCCATAAATTAATTTGCTCAGGATAATATTAATTGTGATTAACTGAGTTCCGGTGTACTCTGCGAAATTATCTGCAGAGATAATTGGAGTAACTGTTGAACTCAGAGCATATCCAATTACTATTATCTGACTCTGAGGTTTTAATTAATTGGAGCTGTAGAGACTTTTTAGACATTTAGTAGTATTACTAACTAATAAGTATTTCCTATATCATTTTATTTTCCCTCATTTCCAAACATAGTAACATTTGTGAGAGAGAAACTAGAGAGAGGTTGGAGCAAAAAGGGAGAAGAAGAACAAGGAAACCCTAAGAGCTCAAGATCAAGAATCATCCTCTACTCTTCATCAATTTATCTCATCTTCTTCATCATCATCCTATAATCTAGGTGGGTTCTAGATAGAGACTTTAGTTGTAGAATTTCTTGAGTTCTAGAGCTAGGTTGGAAATTGTGAGGAAATGAGTAATTTTGTTAAATCAAAGAATCTAACGGTTGAAATGCGAGATAAACTATATAGTATGATCAATATATGTGTGGAATCATCTGCTGATAATTGTTATAATGTTTAATTGTGTTTTGAATGAGTTTAAGATGGAAAGGTATCAATTAAAACAAGTTTTTTTGATTCTGCACCCAGAGTAACCGGTTACCTTATATTGAGTAACCGGTTACCCTTTGAAAATTGGTGTTCTGCGCAAGAAATGGATGTAGTAACCGGTTACTCTATCTAAGGTAACCGGTTACCCAAAAGTGTCTCTAACTCTCATTTTGGCTCTGTTTCAGAGTAACCGGTTACCCTATATTGAATAACCGGTTACCCTATTGAAGTTTTTGTCTATTTTGAAAAATGATTGAGTAACCGGTTACCCTATATTGAGTAACCGGTTACCACTGTTGTGTTTTGAAAAATATTGTTAGAAAATTAATATCTTTTGAACCGCGCTTCTGATCGAGGTGTTCTTGGTATCGATGGAAAGCTATAGAAAAGTACTACATAATGAGAGTGAAAAATATCAGTTTCGTTGCCTGATTAAATAATCGGAGGAAAATCCCAAATGTGTATGAAGTGTGATCGATATATTATATGTACTTGTTGTATAATTGTGTTATATCTTGCTTAATCTATTGTTGTTGAACATAATTGAGAGAATGACATGCTTAAATGAATTAGGAAGAGTGAGAAAACTTACCCCAAACCTAATGATATGATTCTAGGTTGTGAATAGGATTTGTGATAGAAAACCTAGATGGCGATGCTCGGGCACTCAATGTAGAGAGGTGCATCCATGACGAGTGTTGGTCTAGGAGAGAGTGAACACTAGTATGGAACATGTGTGAACCATTATGATTATGAGAAAAGGCAAAAGAGGCCTTAAGGCAAATGTGGCCTTGTGATTGTCGAATACAATCACGTTGTGTATGTGATCACGTAATCCTAACTGTTTCCCTCGAGATGTAGTTTCATGAGTCTCGAGCTCCTCTGAAACGTATGCATAATTACTTGGCAGGTTTGATTCCCGCGTGAAAGTACGAATGGAACCTATATGGTAAAGAGACTTGCGATGGTTAACAGGCCATGAGAAGTGACGACTCACAGCTAACAGGTCGATGATCCCGAATCCATTTCGTATGCCAAGTAACTACATGGATCCATGACTTGGGTCGACTTCTAGACGTAGAAGCGGACGGGAAAAGGGGATGCCTTGGTAAGGTTATCGATTAGTGATATTTTGAGTTGGTGAACTCATGAACATGTTTCCATATAGTGTGAGATTATATACTCAAGGTCACTTCCCTTCCCTTTTGACTTGGGTTAGGATTGTTAGAACCTTGTAAAGCCAAGAGAATATATAAGATATGGAACTCACTGAGATTTAATATCTCACCCCATGTTGTTGATTATATTACAGGTACAACAGGTTCCGCGAAGGGTAAGGATAAGGCAGTTTGATTATCCCTACTTTCCTTGGCTTTTTGGGATGGCAAGACTTCCGTTGTGAAAATTATTTTAAGATCATTGTTTTGATCTAGTTCTTAGTGTCTTGGAACATCTTGTATACATTATGTCATAGTTTTTTTGTATGTAGTATTTTGGACATGTAATGTATATAATGTGTTAACTAGGAACGTATGGTATTTCAGTACCAAACACTTGGATTCATGTATGACATTTATGCTTCGATGTATGATATTATATGTGGGTGTTATAGTTGGTATTAGAGCAGGTCGTATCCTCGACCTAGCCATGAAATAGTATAAGTATTTCTTTCCGCTTCATATGCGTGGTGTCACCATTGGTCTTAAGTGTTATATTTATGGTATTGAGCCTGATCAACTTAATCCTATCTGTATGACATTTAGGAACATGGCTGACGGACGCATAAGCAATCGTGGTAGACCCAGAACCACTCCTGCAGGGACGAATCCGCCAGGCAGCGAGGAGTATGTCCCATGGCCTCAGTTTTTACAATAGATGCAGCAACAGCAGAACCAATTCATGCAGCAGATGGTGCAACAAATGAATGGGGGTCTTCATTCTCCAGTGGTTGTTCCAGATGCTGTAGGTGGGAGTTTTCGGGATTTTATCCGCATGAATCCTCCAGAATTTCATGGCGGGTTAGATCCTGTTAAAGCTCATGAATGGATAGCAGGCATGGAGAGAATTTTCTTGATATCCATTATAGTGAGGAGAACAAGGTAGTATTCGCTTAGCATTTGATGAAGGGTCCTGCCATGAGGTGGTGGGAGAGTGCCTTAGCCCTAATGACTATTCAAGAGGCACCTAAGGTATGGGAGCAATTTAAGATTAATTTTATGGAGAACTATTTCCCTAGTTCCTTGAGGACCCAGAAGGAATTTGATTTTCAGCAGTTGAGACAGGGTAATTTGACTGTAGCTGCTTATGCTGAGAGATTTGAGATTATGGCTGCTTATTCTAGGCAGGCCATGTATGCTCCTGATGAGAGGTGGAAAGTTGACCAGTTTCTTTTTGGTTTAAAGGCTGAGATTTCCCATAGTGTGTCTCAGAGAGAGTTCACTACTTACGCTGAATTACTAAGACAATGTTATGTGGCAGAGAATAGTTTAAATAAAGTTCAAGCAGAGGGGGATATGAGTAGGTCGAATTAGAGTGATCGCGGAAGATCAAATCAACAATTTAGGCCTAGGCAACAAGCTTTTAAAGGGAAGCAAGTTCAGAGTTCTAGGACAAGTGCACCCCCTGTGTGTCGTACTTGTGGTAAGAATCATCATGGAAGATGTGGTTTTGAAGGAGTGAGGTGTTATCAGTGTCATAAAGTGGGCCATATGGTGAGGGATTGTCCTCAGAGTAGGAATCAGACGCAAGGAAGGAGTACCGGTCGAGTTTATACCTTGGATGCGAGGAAAGCAAAGGGTGATAACTCTTTAATTGCTGGTACATGTTTCGTTAATGGACATCCTTGTTTTGTATTATTTGATTGTGGAGCAACACACTCTTTTGTGTCGATGCAATGTGTGAAGCGACTTGGGTTGCAAGTTATTCTGTTGTCTCCACCCATGATGGTTACTACTGCCATGGATGAGATGGTTGAAACACCTTTAATGTGAGAAAATTGTGTTTTATCTGTGGATGGAAGAGTTTTTCAGTTTGATCTTATTTGTTTGCCGCTTAAGAAAGTAGATGTTGTTTTGGGAATGGATTGGCTTTCTGCTAATTCGGTATTTATTGGTTGTGAAGAGAAGCTAATCATCATTCCATCCGTTGAAACTACTCCAAAAGATGTGTTAACTACTATTTTAGAAGGTACGGTTGGGATGATAAATTTCTTGTTTGAGAAGGAAAAATATGTTCTTTTGGTTCTCACTAAGGAGGAGAGTAGCAACCTTCAAGTTTTGAGTATTCCAGTAGTTTGTGAGTTTTCTGAAGTTTTCCCTGAGGATATCACTTCTCTTCCTCCGGAGAGGGAAGTGAAATTCTCTATTGACCTGATACCAGGAACATCTCCTATATCCGTTTCTCCGTATCGGATGGCACCACTTGAATTAAGAGAATGAAGGATCAATTGGAAGAGTTAATGGCTAAGCACTTTGTTCGACCCAGTGTTTCGCCCTGGGGAGCTCCAGTATTATTGGTAAAGATGAAGGATGGTGGGATGCGGTTATGTATTGATTACCGACAGTTGAATAAAGTCACCATCAAGAACAAGTACCCATTACCAAGGATAGACGACCTGTTAGATCAATTGAAAGGAGACAGCGTGTTCTCAAAGATTGATTTACGATCGGGTTATCACCAGATCCGTGTGAAGAGTTCGGATGTATCAAAGACCGTGTTTAGAACCCGTTATGGTCATTATAAATTCTTAGTAATGACTTTCGGTGTGACGAATGCTCCAGCAGTTTTTATGGATTATATGAATCGCATATTTCAAGCTTATTTGGACCAATTTGTAGTGATCTTCATCGATGACATTCTTATTTATTCTCGTACTTCTCAAGAGCACGGTGAGCATTTAAGAATCATTTTATCGATCCTACAAGAGAGACAAATTTTTGCTAAGCTAAGCAAGTGTGAGTTTTGGATGTCGGAGGTTAGTTTTCTTGGTCATGTCATATCTCAAGGAGGTGTGGTAGTAGATCCATCAAAAGTTGAAGCGGTGATTAATTGGGAGAGACCAAAGAATGTTTCCGAAGTTAGAAGTTTCTTGGGACTAGTAGGTTATTACAGAAGGTTTATCAAAGGATTTTCTCAATTGGCTTTACCAATGACTAAACTGACTCGAAAGGACTGTCCTTATGAGTGAGATTCGGCTTGTGAACGAAGTTTTATGAGTTTGAAGGAAAGATTGACGACTGCTCCTGTTTTGATTATTCCTGATCCTAGCAAGTCGTATGAGGTATTTTATGACGCATCAAAGATGGGATTAGGAGGTGTTTTAATGCAAGATAGTCACGTGGTGGCTTATGCTTCCCGACAGTTAAAAGTTCATGAAAAGAATTATCCAACACATGATTTGGAATTGGAGGCAGTTGTTTTTACGTTGAAAGTGTGGCGTCATTATTTATATGGGGTACATTTTGAGATGTTCAGCGACCACAAGAGTTTAAAGTATCTATTCTATCAGAAAGAGTTGAACATACGTCAGAGGAGATTGATGGATTATTTGAAGGATTGTGATTTGGAACTAAAGTACCATCCGAGTAAAGCGAATAAAGTAGCGGACGCATTAAGCCGGAAAGTGTTGCATAATGCCAAGTTGATGATATTAGAGTATACCTTATTGGAAAAGTTTCGAGATCTTAATCTCCAATTCTTTTGGACTCCTAATGGTGTGATTATGGGAAATTTGAATGTTAGTTCTACTCTTAGGGAGGAAATTCAACAAGGACAAGTGTTGGATAAGAAGTTACAAGGATTGTTAGTTCAATCGGGTTTCGTGCAAGCTAACGATGGAGTTATTCTGTTTAACCAAAGGATTTGTGTTCCGAATGTTGCAGTGTTAAAAAGAAGAATTTTGGAGGAATCGCATAAGGGTGCTTTTACTATACATCCTGGTTCTTCGAAGATGTATCAAGATTTAAAGAGGGGCTATTGGTGGTCCGCTATGAAAAGAGATATTGTGGTGTATGTATCGGAGTGTGCAGTATGCCAACAAGTGAAGATTGAACACCAAAGACCGGGTGGCTTATTACAACCGTTAGAAATTCCGGTATGGAAGTGGGATAGTATTTCTATGGATTTTGCAGTTGGATTACCCCGTGCACAAGGTAGTTATGATTCTATTTGGGTAATTGTGGATCGGTTGACGAAATCTGCGCATTTCTTAGCCGTAAAGACTACTTACAAGGCAAGTCATCTTGCAAGGTTGTTTATTTCGGAAATTGTGAGACTACATGGTATTTCTTCTAGTTTTGTTTCGGATAGAGATCCAAAGTTTACTTCAAGATTTTGGAGAGCTTTTCAACAAGCTATGGGAACAAAGTTGTGTTTGAGTACGTCGAATCATCCGCAAACGGATGGCCAGACGGAACGTACAATACATACGATGGAAGATATGTTAAGGGCTTGTGTACTTGAAAGTGGAGGAAATTGGATGGAACTTTTACCGTTGATTGAGTTTTCATACAACAATAGCTATCATGCAAGTATTGGTATGGATCCTTACGAGGAATTATATGGAAGGAAATGTAGGACGCCATTGTGTTGGGCGGAAGTTGGCGAAGGTAGAATTTTGGGACCCGAGATTATTCAAGAGACTACGGAAAAGATTAGGATGATCCGTGATAAAGTTAAACAAGCACTAGATCGTCAGAAGAGTTATGCGGATAACCGTAGGAGACCCTTAGAGTTTGATGAAGGTGGTCACATATTTTTGAAAGTTACTCCGAGATTAAGACTGAAAGGACCATTTAAGTCGCGAAAGTTAAGTCTGAGATACGTGGGACCGTATCAAGTTCTAGAAAGGATTGGAGAAGTAACTTACAGATTAGCCTTACCGCCTTCTCTGTCAGAAATGCATGATGTTTTTCATGTGTCTCAACTTCGAAAGTTTGTTCCAGATCCTCTTCAGCCAATTCTACCAGATACAGTTGAGATAGAAACAGATTTGACGTTTGAACCTCAACCAAGCCTATCACAGGAAGAGAAACTAAGGTACTATGGAATAAAGAGATTCCTCTTGTGAAAGTTCAGTGGGATGAGACGCATCCGGGCGATGCAACTTAGGAACTAGAATCAGAGATGCGAGATGCTTACCCTCATCTATTCAGGTAAATTTTTTAAATTCGTGGGAAAATTTCTATAAGGGGGAAGGATGTAATACCCCGTAAATTAATTTGCTCAGGATAATATTAATTGTGATTAACTGAGTTCCGGTGTACTCTGCGAAATTATCTGCAGAGATAATTGGAGTAACTGTTGAACTCAGAGCAGATCCAACTACTATTATTGACTCTGAGGTTTTAATTAATTGGAGCTGTAGAGACATTTTGGACATTTAGTAGTATTACTAACTAATGAGTATTTCCTATATCATTTAATTTTCCCTCATTTCCAAACATAGTAACATTTGAGAGAGAGAAACTAGAGAGAGGTTGGAGCAAAAAGGGAGAAGAAGAACAAGGAAACCCTAAGAGCTCAAGATCAAGAATCATCCTCTACTCTTCATAAATTTATCTCATCTTCTTCATCATCATCCTCTAATCCAGGTGGGTTCTAGATAGAGACTTTAGTTGTAGAATTTCTTGAGTTCTAGAGCTAGGTTGGATATTGTGAGGAAATGAGTAATTTTGTAAAATCAAAGAATCTAACGGTTGAAATGCGAGATAAACTGTGTAGTATGATCAATATATGTGTGGAATCAATATATGTGTTGAAACAAAAATAGATTCTTCAATTGATTCATGAATTAGAGTTCGGGGATTCACGGTTTAGAGAAAAGGTGATTCACGGTTTAGGAAAAAAGGAGAGAAATTATGGGGAAAGAGATTAGGGCTCTGTATTGTTGTGAAAAGAAAGGGAGGGAAAGTGAAATACAACGAGGGAAAAGGAAAAAATGAAATGAGGGAAAATAAAAATGAACAAAACTATGTTTAAATATAAATACTTATTAACCAAATATTTCAACGAAATGGTTGTGTTGTAGTGGTTAGTGTTACAATGTAACGTACTGGGCTACCAAGAGTCACAAGTTTGGTCCTCCATTCGCCCAACATATCTTTTAATTTTACAATAAGCTGTTATGTAATTTTTTTCCAAAATAGCAAATTCCCTAGAGTAAGGCAAGCATACTCTATATAATAAATAAAATATTGAAAAATATATAAACTCTAACTAAATAAAAAAAGCATATGTTATTAAATAGAGTCGGTCAAGCATACTCTAAAAGATAAATAAAATATTTAAAAATATTATATATAGCCTCTAACTAAATAAATAAATAAATAAACAAAAAAGTGTATGTTTTTTTAATAGAGTCGGTCAGGCCGACTCTAAATAATTGATTTAAATAAAAAATAGAATTAAAGAAGTATGTGACTTAATAGAATTAGTCACACAGACTCTAAATAATAATTAAAAAATAATGCTACTAACTAAAGTCGGTCAGTCCGACTCTAAATAAATCAATTAAACAATATTTAAAATAATAGCACATTTAGAGTCGCTATGGCCGACGCTAAATAAAAATAATAGTTAGTTAGAAAAATGTACCAAAATAGAGCCCGTAAACGTAGGTTTAACCGACAATAATAGCGTCCATGTCGGTGGCTGACTCTAAACTAGGAGGCTAAAATGACATATTCTAGTAGTGTGTTAGGTAGTCCGGGAGAGTCGGGAGCACCAATGAGACTAATGCTCTAAGACCACAAGAGAGGGAGATGCCATATCTCAACCTAAAACCTTAAGGTGTTAGGTAAATAGGTCATCTCTAACTCTTATAAATCTAACATTCCACTCATTCATAGGCAATCTGTAACTTTAACCACTCACACTTGCACACAACATGGAGAAGAAACACTTTAGTTATAATATATAAGAACAAAAGAAGGGTTAAGATTTCCTATATTCGAGCCATCCAAGATATGTATGAAGGGGTATTGACTAGTGTTGTAATACCCCGCAAATTAATTTGCTCAGGATAATATTAGTTGTGATTAACTGAATTCCGGTGTACTCTGCGAAATTATCTGCAGAGATAATTGGAGTAACTGTTGAATTCATAGCAGATCCAATTACTATTATCTGACTCCAAGGTTTTAATTAATTGGAGCTGTAGAGACTTTTTGGACATTTAGTAGTATTACTAACTAATGAGTATTTCCTATATCATTTCATTTTCCCTCATTTCCAAACATAGTAACATTTGAGAGAGAGAAACTAGAGAGAGGTTGGAGCAAAAAGGGAGAAGAAGAACAAGGAAACCCTAAGAGCTCAAGATCAAGAATCATCCTCTACTCTTCATCAATTTATCTCATCTTCTTCATCATCATCCTCTAATTCAGGTGGGTTCTAGATAGAGACTTTAGTTGTAGAATTTTTTGAGTTCTAGAGCTAGGTTGGATATTGTGAGGAAATGAGTAATTTTGTTAAATCAAAGAATCTAACGGTTGAAATGCGAGATAAACTGTGTAGTATGATCAATATATGTGTGGAATCATCTGTTGATAATTGTTATAGTGTTTGGTTATGTTTTGAATGAGTTTGAGATGGAAATGTATCAATTAAAACAAGTTATTTTGATTCTGCACCTAGAGTAATCGGTTACCCTATATTGAGTAACCGGTTACCCTTTGAAAATTGGTGTTCTGCGCAGGAAATGGATGTAGTAACCGGTTACTCTATCTAAGGTAACCGGTTACCCAAAAGTGTCTCTAACTCTCATTTTGGCTCTGTTTCAGAGTAACCGGTTACCCTATATTGAATAACCAGTTACCCTATTGAAGTTTTTGTCTATTTTGAAAAATGATTGAGTAACCGGTTACCCTATATTGAGTAACCGGTTACCACTGTTGTGTTTTGAAAAATATTGTTAGAAAATTAATATCTTTTGAACCGCGCTTCCGATCGAGGTGTTCTTGGTACCGATGAAAAGCTATGGAAAAGTACTACATAATGAGAGTGAAAAATATCGGTTTCGTTGCCCGATTAAATAATCGAAGGAAAAACTCAAATGTGTATGAAGTGTGATCGATCTATTATATGCACTTGTGGTATAATTGTGTTATATCTTGCCTAATCTATTGTTGTTGAACATAATTGAGAGAATGACATGCTTAAATGAACTAGGAAGAGTGAGAAAACTTACCCCAAACCTAAAGATATGATTCTAGGTTGTGAATAGGATTTGTGATAGAAAACCTAGATGGCGATGCTCAGGCACTCGATGTAGAGAGGTGCATCCGTGACGAGTGTTGGTCTAGGAGAGAGTGAACACTAGTATGGAACATGTGTGAACCATTGTGATTATGAGAAAAGGCAAAAGAGGCCTTAAGGCGAATGTGGCCTTGTGATTGTCGAATACAATCACGTTGTGTATGTGATCACGTAATCGTAACTGTTTCCCCCGAAATGTAGTTTCATGAGTCTCGAGCTCCTCTGAAACGTATGCATAATTACTTGGCAGGTTTGATTCTCGCGTGTGAGTACGAATGGAACCTATATGGTAAAGAGACTTGCGATGGTTAACAGGCCATGAGAAGTGACGGTTTACGGCTAACAGGCCGATGATCCCGAATCCATTTCGTATGCCAAGTAACTACAAGGATCCATGACTCGGGTCAACTTCTAGACGTAGAAGCGGACAGAAAAAGGGGATGCCTTGGTAAGGTTATCGATTAGTGATATTTTGAGTTGGTGAACTCATGAACATGTTTCCATATAGTGTGAGATTATATACTCAAGGTCACTTCCCTTCCCTTTTGACTTGGGTTAGGATTGTTAGAACCTTGTAAAGCCGAGAGAATCTATAAGATAGGGAACTCACTGAGATTTAATATCTCACCCCATGTTGTTGATTATATTACAGGTACAACAGGTTTCGCGAAAGGTAAGGATAAGGCAGTTTGATTATCCCTACTTTCCTTGGCTTTTTGAGATGGCCAGACTTCCGTTGTGAAGATTATTTTGAGATCATTGTTTTAATCTAGTTCTCAGTGTCTTGGAACATCTTGTATACATTATGCCATAGTTTTTTTGTATGTAGTATTTTGGGCATGTAATGTATATAATGTGTTAACTAGGAACGTATGGTATTTCAGTACCAAACACTTGGATTCATGTATGATATTTATGCTTCGATGTATGATATTATATGTGGGTGTTACAAGTGTGCGGGCACAAGGAGGAGAAACAGACGATTCTCCATTACAATAGGATTGCACCAAGGTTCAATTCTAACCCTCTTTCTTTTTACTTTAATTTTGGATGTACTTAAGAAACACATCTAAGAGCTAACACCGAGATGTGTGTTTTTTGCATATGATATATTCCTATATAGAGAGAGTTGGAGGAGGATTTAAATGAGAAGTTGGAGACAAATCTTAGAAATGCATGGCTTTTGCCTGAGCAGAAGTTGAAGACCATATCGTTCCACAAACCACACATCTTAAGTATCTTAGGTTCGTAATACAAAACGATGGATAAATAGAAGAGAGTGTAAACCATCAAATTCAAGTCGAACGACTGAAATAGATGAGGACTTCAAAGATTTTATGTGACACAGAAATACCTCTTAAATTGAAGGGAAAATTTTATTGAACACTTCTAAGACATGTGATGTTGTAGGGACAAAATATTAGATGGTTAAGAATTAACATGAGAATAAAATAAATGTAAACATAAATTAGAATCTTGCATTGAATCTCTAGTAAAATTAAACGAGATAAGAATTTAAAGCATTTGAATTAGACACCCTAAAATTTTATTTTGGTACATTTGTGAAATTAACCTAATTAATTAAAGCAAGTAATAAGTAATTTAATGAATTAACTAGTATTTTATTTTAACTAAGAGATTCAATTCTTTTTTTTTTAAATATAGGGCTATTCTTATATTTTAAAAATGATCAACATTTATTTGTCTTCTATTTCTCTTATATATTTTTCTTTATACTAAACATTACATCAAATCTCCTCTATTTTTTTATCTCTTTTATCACACTCTTTCTTTCTCACGTCTTTCTCCTTAATATTTTCGTTTCACAACCAAATACTACACCATAATAAGAGATGAATAGTTAGGGACAATTGGTTTTGAGGCTGAACAAACTTTATTACTAGAATTTAGACATGTTGAGTCAATTGTTGTGGAGTTATGTTAATAAATGTATTACTCTAATCACACGTTTTGGTGAACATGAATGATTAGGTGAATACTGTTTCGACAATACTAAATCATAGCATGTCACCCGCGGGAAAACATTAGATCACCTTATACTCCTACTTGGCCTGCTAACCTCCATTATTCATGCTATACCTAGCTGCAGGCGATCCATAAAATAGGTTTGAATATGCTCTCAAATAGTATACTATTAGACATGTGTATTTGTCAAGATAATGTGTGCCTAACATGCACAGTGAAAATTGTCCTTATATGATTGCGTATTCTACAATCCATGATACTTATTGTCTCCCCCTGGTCCCTGCTCCTGTGTGCTGCGTGTGAAACCTCCAGCTTTCTTTCTTATTTGGTTTGCTATTATAGAAGCATGCTTATCATTTTTAATACCGGTTTCGACAATACTCAAGTAAATTATTTTACACTTTACTAAAGAAACATAAAAAGCAATTTGTTTGCAATCACACCTTGTTTTTTAGTGGTCTTGCTATAACTTAGTACTACATGTCTCTAAATATAAGATTCTATAAAAAAAATTACGTTAGCGAAAAAAAATTGGTGGAAGTAATAAATTTGTTGATTATTTATCTTTAGGAGAAGAATCTTTTAATGTTTGAATAGAGGTATTTAGTATGACTTGTATAAAAAAGATATAATTTTATGAGGGGTCTGGATAAAAAAATTATTTAAACACTTTAAAATTTAAAGAGAATTTAAAAAAAAAAATCAAGAGAGTCTAGTATTTAAAAACGGAAGTTAAAATCTAAAGGCAATTATTAAAAAATTTAAAAATAAAAATTTGTATTGAAAAATATAATTTATTAACCTTTAAAAAGTAAACTATATAATTTTTTTTTGAAAATATTTATGTATTGCATTCCTTAATACATGCATTTAGAATACATCTTACTATTTTCTTTTCTTTAAAGTTTAGCTTAATTAAACTTGGAAAGTTAAAGGTTGTGTAACATTCAATTAATCTGAACTAAACTTTGTAGGGATGGTTTTTCATTTCATCATTATTTATTTATTTTTGACAATACTATATCAAAATTTATGGAACGAAACAAGTTCTCTTTCGCTTATTTCTCCTAGTTGTTTATCTTTGATTCGTTAGGGATGCATAAGCATGTCGCCCTTGTAGATCTCTCTCTCTCTCTCTCCCCCGCGCACACACACACACACACACAAACATATGAGATGCCTATTTTTGAATAAGGCAATATTTCATTCTTTAGCTGATGGCAAACATTTGTATGGTGGTCATACACCTTGTGATATTTACAGCAACATTTGTTGACTCCATTTCCCATAAACTCCCATCTAGGAGCTTAGGGTCAGAGAATGACTTTCATGTGATAAACCTCTAGAAGGAGGTTAAAAGTTCCGCATGCCTCCTAGAAAGAGGTTAAAAGTTTCCATATATGTTCTCATCTTGTATTCAAAGACGTGTAATTTTCCACATGCATGCTAGAATGAGGTTAAAAGTTCCCATGTCTTTGATTAGTAAGAGATAGTTGCTCTTGCGTTAATTAGAGGAGTTTGATATGATGATTTTTGTTTCCTTCACATCTTTGCATCTTTTTTCAGTATTGCTCTCTGTGCCATTTACATAGCCCTTTAGCATCACCATTATATCCAACATTGAGTTTGTAGTTTTTTTGGTAAGGGACTCTTAAAATGTCTAACTTGTAGCCTATTATAGAAGGCTCACACGAACATATATTCGATGAGGTTTACCACCTTAATCGTATATTTGTTGAAACATTCTAATTAGTCATGTGATGGATTGAAGTGTCCCTGACACATGTTGAAGAGACTTGTGGGGGATATCTATTTACTAGACGAGAACTGATGGATTAATTTCCTAAATATGTCTTGATTTGAATGAGTTGGTCGAGTCTATGAACGTTATATGTATGTTGGAGGTAGTGACGTGTGCTCTTAAGGACCATTATCCCCTTTCAAACGTCACCAGAGAGGGCGACTTGGAATTTTTTAGGAGTAACATGTCCCATATTTTAGCAGAGAGAGGTTAAGGATCTTCAACCTATATCCCCTCATGGTGTACATTATCTTGTTGATGTTATTGTCGGATTTTTTAGATGTTTACTTGCATGTTTAGGTTTTAGCGCCACAATTCTCCATAACAGTCTGCATCTTTGCTAATGCTTTCTGATTTCCAGAACTAGGTGTAACTCGCACATGTCCATTATTGTGAAACAACAACCAGGCGAAAAAATCTCTTGAAAAGTGCAGCTCAAGAATGTTTTATATGACCCCTCATTGAGCGCCAAATGTACTTGCTAGGAGTACAATAGTAGTGACCCTGCCTACGATGTGTTAGCAAGAGTTCTTTAGTAAGTGATTTTTGAAGAATTTGATCATATGACCTTGGAATTTATTATCCTCGCATCCTAGTAAAATGCGAGGAACCCCTTGGGCTTTCTCCTAGGAAATTGTCAGTTTGACCATGCTCCACCAGGGATTGTGGGAGGTGATCGCTTTTCAAGGAAGTCTCATGAAGCCGCCAACTTACCCATGTGTCGAGAATGTGACTTGGATAGTTGTGCCTCATTTAAGGCCCTTGTGTGTTCCAACTGAATGCAATATGTTGGGTAGGGATCATTGATAACATGGGCTTAAGTTAAAATATTTATGAAGATCCATTTTTCAGTTATTATTGTCTCTTACTGGATAAGTTATTAAATTATAGGAAAATCTTCAATAAGTATCTCTTGTTGGACATGTATCCTTTAATGTATTGGTATATTTGTAAAGGACCCAAAAGAGGCGGCGTAAAAGTTCCACTAAGGGGAGGAGACATAACATGTCTCCAACTCCCACCTCCTAGCCTCCCATTTATTGGAGCAGCCACCCATTTCTTGGTTATGCCTCCCATTCTCCGAATGACTTGGTCGATTTGTAGATACTTTGGAAGTGATGTATCTAGTCCACAATGGTGCAAAAAGGGATTCAATAGGGGAGGAGACCATATTTTCCTAAATAATAGGGAGTTAACTTCCCCCTCCCCTTTTCCACGCTCCTAAAAGCGGTAACTACTTCTTGGGAGCCTGAGATCCTAACCCAGAGACTTTTATAAATAAGTCAATCTTAAGGTTGAGGAAAAATCCAATCTACTACACAAAAGATACCGTATACAAAGCTTCTCACCTCCCTGCGTGAGCTAGCTTTACATCACAAAAAATACCTAAAACCTTTAACAACCCTTAATCACAAGGGGTTGTCACGTATTGTACTTTTCACGAGTATAATTGGAGCCCACCGTGGGGCTCCAATAAAAGGGCAATGGGCCACTATTAGTACACTCATTTAGATTGTTATCCTCATGTCCAATTCCTCCATCCATCATGGTGAACAAGAAGGTAGCAATCTAGCCAACAATGAGTCTGACAGCTAGGAAAATGCCATGGCAGAGATGCAAGTTTCCATAGACGACTTACGTTGCTAGAATTAAACCTTGTAGGATAATGTGCTCCACATCAAACAACGCCAGCAGAAAATTGACCCTCCAAAAGAGACTGAAATCATAGACCCCTAGCCTCTCTCAAATGAGATATGGAGGGTGATGATGCTAAAGAGTTTTGAACCGCCCTCGTTGTCTAAGTTTGATGGGCGTAGTGGCCTCATATGAACATGTCATCTCTATGAACATGTAGATGGCGATTATTGAAGCTTTTGACTTCTTTAAGTGCAACCTTCTCTCTACCATATTTAGAGACCCAAACTTGAGGTGATACATGGGCTTACCACGACCCTCGATCACTAGTTACCAGGACTTTGTAAGAAAACTGGTCCATCAGTTTGCAATAAGCAAACACATAAAAATGGATGCCACTAGCCTTTTTAACATTTACCAAGGCCCCTCTGAATCTCTAAGGGAATATCTCGCCCGCTTCATTGAGGCGGCAATCAATGCCTTTCACCCAACCAGTATATGTTCGTAAGAGCATTTTAGAATAGGCTGAGGGCAGATTATTTTAATGAATCTCTTGCTAGGAGACCTGCAACTTCCTTGACTGGGGTAGTGACACATGTGGAATGCTATATAAAAGTTGAAGAAAGAAATGTTGAAAAGAATCCCAGAGACGTCAAAAAGTGTACCACCAGTAGTAAACTTGACAACTCGCATCAGTCATGGAAAAATCATTACACCTTGCCTATCAGATATTGTGTACAATTCAAGCAAGGCAAAAAATAATTAAAAAAGCTTCATGGCCTTGAACGCTCGCCCGGGAGCAGATTTGGCAAGAAGTCCTTAATATGCATAATATTAAACAACCTCAGGTGCACAAGTCAGATGACACAGGGATAGATCATAGCAGATGGTGCAAGTTCCACAAGGATAAGGAACGTGATACCTAAGATTTCTACCAACTCAAGAAAGAGATAAAGCGCCTCATCCAAGAAGGTCATCTAAAGAAATATGTTAGGGTCGATTCCTAAATAATATGAGGATCTAGCTCTCGAGGACGAGACGCCTCTATGAGTCCCGAGTCTAAAAAAGGGTAATGAAGCAAACAAAGGTGGCGGCACCACACCCTTAATACCATGACATAAGGATTCACCATGACCGACAAACCAGTTGCGTCCTTTGAATGTACGCTCCCTAAATCCTGACCATTGAAGGCTCACCCATTAAATCCTAGTTGGGCAAGATGGGAGCCCTAAAATTTGAGATCGCTTATCTAATAAAGATTTTATAGGCATCCACTCACATGTTAACCACCCCATGGTCATAACTATATGGTGTGACAATTGGGAGATTAAGAGAGTGATGATCGATCAAGGAATCTCTACAAACATCATTTATTGGAATGCTTTTAAGAGGTTTCGCCTGGATACAAACTACCTCAAAGCCTTTCAATGATCATTGGTAGGATTCTCATGCGAGAAATTGCTGGTGAAAGGTTATATTACATTGAATATCACATTTGGAGATGAAGATAGCGACAGGAAGATCAAGGCAAGATACCCGGTTATAGATGCACCCTCCTCTTAGAAAATGATCATAGAGGGGTTTGCTTTCAACCATCTTGGAGCTTCCATATCTACACTATATCTATGCATGAAAACCCCACTCCTAAATAGGAGAGTTGGGCTCGTCCAAGAAGATCAAGATATCTTTAAAAAAGTGTTATATTGAGAGTCTGAAGTTAAAGAACACTCAGGTCGTGGAAGTGAATGTTGTAGGTGTGAAGCTAGGTGATAAGACACGAGAGGTTGCGCCCAAGTAAAATTCTGGCACTATAACACAAGTTAATAATGATGTTCTCACATCAGAACATAATGTCAAGACAAATGTTACAACATCTTCTGTCTAACAAAACAAATAAACCAAACTAAAAATAAATTGCAGAAATATAAATAACACAGTCAATTGGAAGCCTAGTTCAGTGTAACATCACATACATTTGGGGGCATCCAAGCCGGGAAGGAAATTCACTATGATAGCATTAGTTCAAAGCTAAACTCCCCCGTTTACAACTTCTCGCCTAATCACTACCATGTGCAACTTCTACCTAGAAACCCTCTAGATATGAGATCCCCCTCTCACTTCCTAATTAGTCATGATCCCAGTGACAATACCTCAAGAAACCAAAAAGAAGAAGAACACTCTTCCAACTATAATACTTGGTTTTGCTTAAAAGCTTCAACCAAGAACAATACACTCTTGCTTAAAAGCTTTAGAGTGGAAAATTAATAATACACAATCAGTCTAGCTTAATGTATCAAAAGATACAAGGGTGACATACAAAGTTATACTAAAGAGACTCTCAAAACCTAAGATTCTAAAACCTCCCCTTATTTTTACAAAAGTGAAATTCGTGTCTTCATTAGGTTTAGGTTGCTCATTAAATACTCCTCAGCAGTCCATGGGCTTCGAAATCTTTACCCAGAAATTGCTTGATCCACACGCTGAGGGCTGCATTAATTATGCAGAAAGAATATCCTTAAATCTTGGAACAAATCATCAAGTTTCCTAAATTGTCTCAACATCCAATTTTAGAAACTTATGCACAGTTGGAGATCAAATTAAATGTTCCAGATTAAATCTTCTTGACCTACAAAAATCAGTGAGATATATCCAAACAAAATCTTATAAAATCAAATCAAATCAGTCAAGAATAAAGCCACGACCTATACTAATGTTCTGGTACAACATGTCACAATATTTGCCAGAACATCTGTCTTCATTATTGACAGACCAACAAGTTAGAATATTTTACACAACATCTTGCTGTGAACCATGTTTTAGCAAAATTGCTGCCAATCCTAAAACCATGGATCTAACAATCTCCCCCTTTGACAAATTTTGGCTAAAACAACCTTTGCTCAATAATTCTGGAGAAAAGAAATAACACCACCAAAAAAAAATCACAGGCTACATGTAAACTTTGCACATCCTGCAAATAGAAAGTTATCAGAGATAAAATGCAGCTACAGATCATCAAAGATTACAACTTCTTCAAATTCCAGAAATCTCCAGAGATTAGATTTCAAGACATGTGGTCTGACATCATGCCAACATAGCTCCAACACATCAACCTTAGCCAGGTTCATTACTCCACCTATCACACATAAACAATACTCCCCCTCAAGGGAAAAATGGGAAAAACCCAAAGCACGAGAAATCCAACCCTCAACTATATTGAGTCACGCATCCCTCTCAAGGGGAAAACCCTAATCACCTGACATTAAAATATGAACTATCCAAGTTCATACATTAGAAACACATACAACAGAAGGCACACATATTACTCAGAAGAAGAAGAAGATTTTTTTTTAATGAGGGGGAAATGATGGGAAAAAAGGGATTTGAATAAAATAGAATACCAATAATCTATCCAAAGTTAGGAAACTTAGCCCATGTGAGGTGGTATGTATTTTCTTTTCATCTAGAGTTGTCATGTAAGATATTTTTATTTGTTCTATATGAAGATGTCCATCAAGATTTGGAAGAGAATTATGAAACTTCATAGGATATTTATTGGGGGAGGGGGTAAAGAACTTTAAAATAATCCATTGGTTTAATGGCATGTTGTATTTATTCCTAAGTGTAACTGAGGGTTGGGGGTTCGATACATTTGCTTGATAAAGTTGTCTCTTCTTGCCAAATAATAGTGGAAATTGATCTCATGTGGCATAGGTTTGTGGCGAGACATCCTTAGCGCAAGATATGGTTCTCCGTGGGTCAACTCGTATGATGGGAATAAGTATATAGGGTTTATGTTGGTTTCTTCTTAGTGAAATCGTATGTCTCTCACCGTTGCTATCAGGGATGTAAATTTTGACTAGTTTGCTGAATGTTTATCAAGAAAGGTGGGAAACGATCCTCACGTTTTCTTTTGGGAAGATCCCTTGGTGGGTTTATCCCTCTCAGAGTCAGGTTTTTGAGACTCTTCCATATCTTTATTCACGCAAGGATTCTCTTTTCTCGAGAAAGTAAACAACTCTGATAAAACTTCTTGTTACTCATGCATTTTTTAGTTGGTGGAGCTTGTCTTTGCATAAACTGATAATGCCTTGAGTATTTTTCATACCAAGCTTATGGAGGTTTAGTTTGGGTGGGGGATATGTGTGTATATTATCTTTCAAGTGGTGTTTGCTTATGCTCTCTTGGCTTGCTTTGGGAGCCATGATCTTGTTGTTGTTTGTCGGAGTTTGTTCAATTATTTTTTAAGTTGTACCTTCGATTTTTGTATTGCTTTGGTGGATTTTATTTTGATTCATTAATGAATTTTGAAAACTTAAAAAATTTATTGTCCATACTCAATAACTGGGTAATTTAACGAATGGAATTGATCAAATTCTTCACGTAAATCAAATTAAAAAATTACTTTTTTATTCATAAAAATCAGGAGTAAATGTTTCACCTTTTCAGTTTCACAAGACAAAATGACTAATCACTCTATAGTTAAGTATCACATTGTTTGGTTTAATCGAGGGAATGGGAGGGGAGAGATTTTTATTAAAGGGAGAGGAGTGATGTAGGAAGGCTTTTTAAGCCATCCGAGACTGTTTCGGGCCCAAAAACACCATTTTAATATTTTCACAATTTTCTGTTTTATTTATTTTTTGGATTAAATGCCCATTAGGGTTTCTTATTTTCAATTTTATTTCTATTTTGAGCTAAAAGCCCATCAGAGTTTCTTTTTCTGTATTTAAACACTTTTAGGTGTGGCCGCAAAGGTTATCTTTGATCATAATAAAATTAAGTATTTTCTTTATCTGGTGGATTCCATAACTTATCTTACAGGTTTTGTGCTTGCAGTCCTGTGTTTTCATACTAGGTTTAGCGTTTGCCATTCCTTTGTGATTCTGACTGCATCAGGTGGAATTAGAGCAGGTTTTCTTCTTTTTTTTTTTGTAGCTTGATCAGCCATGGGAGATCAACCATTGACCAAAGCAGGCCTTGAAGGTTACAGTATCTTTTACCACGACCTTAACTACTTTGACCGAACAAATGATGAATTTAACAACTCAGGTGAACAACACCAACAACAATGGGAACCAACAAAGAGACAGGAGAAGGGAACTAATTAGGGTTCTGTGGGGTGGAAACAATCGTATTGTCATTGCTTAAAAAATCGAGTTCTGAAGAAGAAGAATCCGATGAGGAAGAGATAGTTGATCATGGGAATCAACATAGCCATGATTATCGAGTGAACGCTGGTATTTTAATATTCTACAAAATGATGGGAATTGAGGATTTTCTAGATATGAAGATCTATGTTGACAGATTCTTCAACATCACAGGCGTCTCTGAGAACAAGTAAGATAAGATTGTGGCGATCAGGCTGAAGAGTACTATCTGGTGGGATAAACTTGTTGTTACGAGACAAAGGCAAAGAAAAAGGCCCATCAAATCTTGGCGAAGAATGAAACAATTGATGCTAGAGCGGTTTTACTAGAGGATTATGAGCAGATTCTTTATAAGATGTATATTGAGTGTGTTTAGGGAAAGATAACTGTAATATAATACACAATTGAGTTCCTGCATTTCTTTAAGCGTAATGAATTAGGATAATTAGAGATCCAGAAGGTAGCTATATATATCAGTGGCTTAATGGGATCTTTGTAGGAGAAGATGGGTTTACAGACTGTATGGACCGTGGATGAGGCATCCAGTCTAACGCTGAAGGCATAATTGATGGAGAAATCCCCTCAAAATTTCTCATCATTTTGGTATTTTCCTCAAAATAACTTTGAATTAGTACGCGACAAGGAAAAGATTGCACTAACCAAGGATTACAACATTTAGAATAAGGAGACTAGTAGCCATTGCAGTGTGCAGCAGGGTAAAGTACCAGTCTAGAGGCAGAATAATCCACATGATAAACCCATTGGAGACACATTTTATCATTGTAATGGACACTACAACAAAAAGGACTTATAACATCTCACCTTAGACAGCGCTTTATTACAAAAGCGCTGCTATAGGTCAAAAACACGGAATCTATTAATTTAATAAAGGAAAAGCGCAAAAAAATATAAGACCTTAGACAGCGCTTTAGTGAAAAGCGCTGTCTAAGGCCTTTTAAATTTTTAAAAAAATTTAATGGAAAATATTAGACAGCGCTTTCCTTAAAAGCGCTGTCTAAGGCCTTTTAAATTTAAAAAAAATATAAGACCTTAGACAGCGCTTTTAAGGAAAGCGCTGTCTAAGGTCTTAAATATTTAAAAAAATAAAAACAAAAGCGCTGTCTAAGGCCAATCTTAGAAAGCGCTTTTAAAGCGCTGTCTAAGGGCCACCTTAGAAAGCGCTTTGTTGAAAAGCGCTGTCTAAGGTCTAATAAAATTAAAATATATGAATATACTCAGTTTTCATTTTCAGTTTTGCGCTCTTTCTTCTCCCTCCCCTGTTGCGAACGGATACTTGCGAACCTGAGCTAAACCCTTGCCGTCGTCCACCGCGCCGTCGTCCACCGTTCCTCCCTCATTTCGCGACTCCGACGACCTTTACTCCACCGTGACCGTCTGTTCCTCTCTCATTTCACGTTTTCGTCACTCAGTTTGGAAGTTTAAGAGTTTCAGATTATTACACATTTTATAAGGTATGCTGATAATGTTGCTGTTGATAATGTTGTTGTTGATGTTGATAATAATGTTGTTGTTGATGTATTACACATTTTACACATTTCAGAGTATTACACATTTTACACGTTTCAGAGTTTCAGTTTGGAAGTTTCAGAGTTTCAGAGTTTCAGTTGATAATGTTGCTGATAATGTTGATAATGTTGTTGTTGATGTTGATAATAATGTTGTTGTTGATGTTGATAATAATGTTGTTTATGTTGTTGCTAATGTTGGACTGTTGCTAATGTTGATAATGTTGCTAATGTTGTTAATGTTGTTGCTAATGTTGGACTGTTGTTGGATATAAGAATAAAATATGTGCTAACTTCATTTTTGGTGATATAGGAATAGAATCAATATAATGTGTTAGTTTAGTTTGTTCTTGTTAACATTTTTCTACATTGTTAACTATTGCTATATAATGTGTTTGTTTAGTTTAGTTTAGGTTAGTGTTAGTGTTAGTGTTAGGTTAGTGTTAGTGTTAGTGTTAGTGTTAGTTTAGAACATCTATTATAGTTTGTTCTTGTTAACATTTTTCTACATTGTTAACTATTGCTATATAATGTGTTTGTTTAGTTTAGTTTAGTTTAGGTTAGTGTTAGTGTTAGTGTTAGGTTAGTGTTAGTGTTAGTGTTAGTGTTAGTGTTAATGTTAATAATGTAAATTCTTGAGGTTGTTGTTCTAAAGAACCGAAATTCAAAGCAATTTTGTTAATGAAGTTAATTGCTTTGAATTTCTTAGTTTGGACTTGTTATGCTAATGTTAAATTCTTTCTAACTGTTAGGATTAATAAGTAGGAAAACCATGGATAAAAAATGGATGGATGCCGATCGATTGTCCAAAGAGTACGAGAATGGGGTATTGGATTTCGTTAAGTTTGTTGTTCAACACGCTGACGCTGAAGAGCTCAATCGAATAAAATGTCCTTGCTTGGGTTGTTGTTATGTTGGTAGGGTTGACGCAGATGGGTTGAAATCGCATTTACTGATGAATGGAATTGATCGAAGTTATAAGTGTTGGATACATCATGGTGAGAAAATTAACGAGAATGTTGAACCGACGAGGAAAAGTAATACAACCTATGCTTCAGATGACAAAGACACGGAAACATACGATTGTGATCGAGTCGAAGAGATTGCAGAAGCAGTTGTAGAAGATCTTCATGATTGTCCCGAAATGTTTGAGAGGTTGGTAAGCGATGCAGAGAAACCGCTCTATCAAGGTTGCACTAAATTCACAAGACTGTCTGCGGTATTGAAGTTGTACAACTTAAAGGCGGGCAATGGATGGTCGGATAAAAGTTTCACAGAGTTGTTGGCCCTTTTGAGAGAAATGCTACCGGAAGATAATGTTCTTCCCAATCGAACCTATGAGGCCAAAAAAATGTTGTGCTCTATTGGCATGAGCTATGATAAAATACATGCTTGTCCAAACGATTGCGTTTTGTTTCGAAAGGAATATGCATCGTTAACTGAGTGCCCTAAATGCGGTTTGTCTCGATATAAGAAAAAATTGTCTCCAGCCAAGGTCTTATGGTATTTTCCTATAATACCGAGATTTAGGCGCATGTTTCGTAGTGAAACCGATGCAAGACACCTGACTTGGCATGCAGATGAAAGAATTATTGATGGAAAGTTGCGACATCCGGCTGATTCACCACAGTGGTCGAAAATTGATAATGATTATCCTGACTTTGGGGAAGAAGCAAGAAACCTTCGTCTGGCATTATCTACTGATGGAATGAACCCGCATGGTCTTCAAAGTATCTCACATACCACATGGCCTGTGATTCTTATGATTTATAACCTACCTCCGTCGCTATGCATGAAGCGTAAGTACATGATGTTATCTATGTTAATCTCTGGGCCTAAACAACCAGGGAATGACATAGACGTATACTTGACACCTTTGATCGAAGATTTAAAGATATTGTGGGAGAACGGTGTGGAGGTTTATGATGGATATAGGAAAGAAAGTTTCAATTTGAGGGCGATGTTGTTTGGCACAATTAATGATTTTCCAGCTTACGGGAATCTATCAGGGTACAGCATAAAAGGTGAAAAAGCGTGTCCTATTTGTGAAGATAAAACAGTTTCGAAGCGATTGGACTTTGGTCATAAGAATGTCTTTCTCGGTCATCGTAGATTCTTAAATGCCAAACATCACTACCGTGGGTGGAGTCAAGAATTCAATGGAGACACCGAAGAAGGTAGAGCTCCACCTATGTTGTCAGGTGACCAAGTTTTTAAAAAGGTGAAAGATATGCGTACTGAGTTTGGCAAACCTTTTGCACATAAGGTTGTCAAAGGTGGGTGGAAAAAGAGGTCGATATTTTTTGAATTGCCATATTGGAAGTCTTTGTACGTGAGACATTTTCTCGATGTTATGCATATTGAGAAAAATGTATTTGAAAGTGTTATTGGTACGTTACTCAATATAAAAGGAAAGACTAAGGATGGCCTTAAAGCAAGAAAAGACTTGGAAGCGATGGGGATTAGAACTGAATTAGCACCCGTGAAGAAAGGAAGACGGACATATCTACCACCTGCTGCTTTTACTCTGTCTAGAAAGGAGAAGAAAATATTGTGTAAGTTTCTGAGTGAAGTTAAAGTTCCAGAAGGATACTCTTCAGATGTCAGAAGACTTGTGTCTATGAAAGATCTCACGTTGAAGAGTTTAAAGACACACGACTGCCATGTTATAATGGAACACTTTCTACCAATAGGTATACGTTCTATTTTGCCAGTGAAAGTAAGAAGCGCCATAACTAATTTGTGTTTTTTCTTTAGGTCAATTTGTAGTAAGGTAATCGATCCCGATATCTTACCAACACTACAAAAACAGATAGTTATTACCTTGTGTGAGCTTGAAATGTATTTTCCTCCCTCTTTTTTTGACATAATGGTACATCTTGTTGTTCATCTTGTGAAAGAGACACAGATGTGTGGACCAGCTTATATGAGATGGATGTACCCTGCTGAACGTTATATGAAAATATTAAAAGGGTACGTGAAAAGCCGAAGTCGACCAGAGGGGTGTATTGTTGAACGATACATTGTTGAAGAAGCGGTTGAGTTTTGTACTGAATATTTGTCCAATGTTCAATCGATTGGACTCCCCAAAGCTCATATTTTCGAAAAAAAGGATGGTAAAAAATTAATTGGAAATAAAATTGTGACAGTATCAAGGGATGAACGGGATCAAGTGCATTTGTATGTTCTGCACAATGATAATGAGGTTGAGCCATATGTTGAGATGCACAAGGATGTACTCCGAAGGTTAAATCAGAACAGAAATGAAAATTGGATAGTACGAGAGCACAATCAAAGTTTCATACAATGGTTAAAGGATCATATTTATTTGAAGCGCTCTTCAGATCCTGCTTCAGTAACAGAAAGGTTGAGATGTTTGGCATATGGTCCAACTTTGCATGTGTATTCTCATAGCGCATACGCAATTAATGGATACACATTTTATACCAAAGAACAAGACGATAAAAGTACTATGCAAAATAGTGGTGTCACCGTCCTAGCTGAAGCAATGCACATATCAAGTATGAAGGACTTAAACCCCAAATATGCAAATCTGTCATATTTTGGAGTTATTGAGCACATTTGGGTGTTTGATTACGAGAAGTTTCAGATTCCAATCTTTGGTTGCAAGTGGGTAAATAGTAGTGGCATACGAATGGATAAGTCTGGATTTTTGCAAGTGGATCTTAATAGGGTGGGGTACAAAGATGAGCCTTTTATTCTAGCATCGCAAGCTAGACAAGTGTTCTATGTCACTGACCCGACGAGTATGAAATGGTCTATAGTGCTTCTATCTAACAAAGTGGTTGATGATAGCGGTGTAGATCAATGTGATAGCGGTGTAGATCAATGTGATATTGATGTTGAGAATGGGTTGAATAGAAATGATCAAGATGAGGATCTTATAGCGGATGGGTCATATATCAGAAATGACCATAACGAGGGAATTTGGATCCATTCATCCGTCCGCATTGATAAGAAACAAGTAATTCATATTCCAACCAAGAAAAGAAAGAGATGTTAGTGAAAGAGGTAAAATTTGTTATATACTTGATTTCTTTATTATATTTGTTATATATTATGTCATATTTGTTATATTTGATATCCTTGATTTTTTTATTACATTTGTTATATATTATGTTTGATATCCTTGACTTCTTTATTATATTTGTTATATATTATGTCATATTTTTTATATTTGATATCCTTTATTTCTTTATTATATTTGTTATATATTATATTTGATATCCTTGATTTATTTATTACAGGTTAGATGGCTACTAACAATGATGACCCACATGCTGATGATCACGCACATGATGATGATCATCCACATGATGATGGTCCATGCGTATATACGCAACGTCTTTATGGACAACCAAGAAACGGAAAAGTTGTACTTTTTACCGTTTAATACTGGGTTAGATTTTCATTCTAAATTCATCTATTATATTTTTTTTTGTATTTTGACTTCGTGTAGAAAGTTTCTATCTAACACTTGTTTAATCTTACAGTGGACATTGGTTGTTGGTTGCAATCAATCCTATCCGCGGAGTAGTGTATTATCTGGATTCCTTAGGAAATGATTGGACCACATACCCGGATATGAAGGACTGTATTGACACGTAAGTGAAATTGTTCTAAATAGAAATGTGTATATTTATTTATTTATGTGAATTGTTCTAAATATTCATTTATATTTTATTAGCACTATACAAGCATTCCTAGAACATCGGGGAATCGACCACACCATTACATGGAATTATGTGAAGGTATATTAATTATCACATGTTTTATTATATTAGTGATGCTTACTTGATAAAACTTAGAATTTATCCATATTTTATTTTCATTTGTAGTGTCCTCGGCAACGCAATCAAATAGATTGCGGCTATTTCATGTTGAGATTTATGAGAGACACTATTTCGTTGGATCGAATGGAGATTCCACCCGATGTATGTATTTCTAACTTATGAGTTATTTTAACACATATCTCTCATATTGTCTAATGAAATAGTTAAAACTAAATCAAACTATATGTTATATTATTATGTAGTATTTTGAAGAATTCAGGAGTGCTACTTACACAAAGGCTCTATTGGATGAAATCAAAGAGGAGTGGTGTCAATACATTATGGAGCTCGGAATTTTACAAACTTAAGGTATAATATTATACTCTTACTTTAATTGATGAGAATTTTAATATGTGTAACTTTGGTTGGAGTAATGCTTTGGTTGGATGCAATTTTGGTGTATATACTTTGAATTGCAATTTTGGTGTATATACTTTGAATTACAAACTTTGAATTACAATTTTGGATGCAATTTTGGTGTATATACTTTGAATTACAATTTTGGTGTATATACTTTGAATTACAAACTTTGAATTACAATTTTGGTGTATATACTTTGAATTACAATTTTTGGTGTATATACTTTGAATTTTAATACTTTGAATTACAATCTTTGTGTTTTCAGGACCTATAATGTAGATTGAAGCAATGTTTTGGTTGGATGCAATTTTGGTGTATATACAATTTTGGTGTATAAGTAATATGTGCATTGTAGAAAAAATGCTTTGGTTGGAAGCAATAACTTTGGTTGGAAGCAATGCTTTGGTTGGATGCAATTTTGGTGAATAAGTAAAATGTGCATTTGTAGAAAAATGTAATGATTTGTAATTATAAATAGGTGTATATACAATTTTGGTTTGTAATTTTAAATATATATATTGGTATGAAATGCCAATTTTGGATATATAATTTTGGTGTAGAAAGGCCAATGGTTTGAATTGCCAATTCTGAAAAAAATTGCTGGTTGAAAATTACAGGTCAAATTCTGGTTGAAAAAACCTGGTAAAATTGTGGTTAAAAAAAAATTATATAAAATTTTTCGTACACCTTAGACAGCGCTTTTGGTGAAAGCGCTGTCTAAGGTCCACTTTAGACAGCGCTTATGGTGAAAGCGCTGTCTAAGGTGTACTAAAAAAGTCAAAAATGGAAGGTCTTAGACAGCGCTTATGGTGAAAGCGCTGTCTAAGGTGTACTAAAAAAGTCAAAAAAGGAAGGTCTTAGACAGCGCTTTTGGAGAAAGCGCTGTCTAAGGTGTACCAAAAAAGTCAAAAAAAGGTAGGGCTTAGACAGCGCTTTTGACGAAAGCGCTGTCTAAAGTAATCCATATAATGTGAAAAAGCGCTGTCTAAAGGTACCATAGACAGCGCTTTTCATTAAATACACGCCCCTTTAGACAACGCTTTTGGTAATACCAAAAGCGCTGTCTAAACCTATAGCGTCGCTGGTTTATACAGCGCTTTAAAGCGCTGTCTAAAGGCTAAAAAAGCGCTGTCTAAAACCGTTTTTGCGCTAGTGGGAAGAGGTCACATATCAAATGTTTGTCCAATGAGAATAGTCGCAGCTGTTGCGGAAGAAAGAGAATAGGGAGTGGAAAGAGAAAGACATGCAGTTGAGAATGATGGATATGATGGGGTTGAGTTTGTAGAGGAAGAATCTAACGAGAGGGTAAATTTTGTGTTGCATAGAATTTTACTAGCATTCAAAGATGAAGGCCAGTACAAGAATTTGTTTGAAACACGTTGTTCTATCAAGAACAATATGGGTAATCTAATTGTGGATAGTGGCAGCATGGAGAATCTCGTGTCACAAAAATTGGTAGATTATTTAAAGTTGTCCATAGAACCCCATGAGAAGCCATACACCTTCGGCTGGGTAAGCAAGGGCTCCCAAGTTCGAGTAACACTAGCATGCAGAGTTCATGTCTCTATCAGAAATCATTACATATAAGAGATATTTTTTTATGATCTTGATATGTATGTTTGTCATATTTTACTTGACAGCTTGATAATGATACTATTTATTGAGGACGGGATAACGTGATGATGTTTACATGAGGCACACATAAATTTGCTATGGCTCATGTTTTCACTTTGATAAGAATCCAGGAGGAAAGAAATCTAGTCTCTTGGTGATGATGCATAGTGAGAAGGAGTTTCATGAAGCTGTTAAAGAAACTAATTTTTTTTGTCTAGTGGTGATTAAAGGGTTGATGAGTGTTATAAATGAGGAAACAACAATTCCAAAAGAAGTGTTAGGGATTCTAGAGAATTTCAAGGAGTTGACCAAAGATAAACTACCAAGCGATTTGTCGTCTATGCGACATAAACATAAGAAAGTTAAATCTTTACATGTAGGATATGATGTGATGGTGTTTCTGTGTAAGGAGAGGTTTCTAGTTGGTACTTACAGCAAGATGCAACCACACAAGTATGACCCGTTCAAAGTGACCCGAAAGATCAATGATAATGCTTATGTGGTAGCTCTCTAAAATTTCATGAATATATCCAATACTTTCAATGTTGCTGACATTCAGGAATATCAAGCAGGTGAAACTCTTCATCAAGAAGATAACTCAGGGTCAAGTTCTTCAGAGATGAAGGAGACTGATGTTGGAAGGCTTTTTAAGCCATCAGAGTTTGTTTCAGGCCAAAAAACAACATTTAAATATTTTTCGTAATTTTCTATTTTATTTCTGTTTGGATTAAGAGCTCACTGGGGTTTCTTTTTCTGTATTTAAACACTTTTAGGTGTGGTTGTCAAGGTTATCTTTGATCATAATAAAATTCAGTATTTTCTTTATCTGGTGGATTCTAGAGCTTATCTTAAAATTTTTGCGCTTGCAATCATGTGTTTTCATTCTAAGTTTAACGCTTACTATTCCTTCGTGATTTTGATTGCGTCATGGAGGGGAGAAGAGGGGCGGGGAGGTAAATGATTTCATTATATATATGTTTGCTTCAAAATATGAAAAGGAATGGGCGGAGAGAGATTTAACTTACAAACATGTTTGGTTCGAAAGAGGAGAGGAAGTATTTTAAAACAAAATTACTTTTTATCCTAGTAATTTTATCATAAGAACCATGATATTTAGTGTTCTGGACTGGATCAGTACCTTCTCCAGAGTCGGGCAGGCCCAACCCAATGTCACATTGGGGAGGCCCAACAAGGCCCAATCCTCCTCCCTGTCGGGCACGGTCAGCACTCACCCTAGTCGAACAGGCCACTACCTGGTACAAGGATAGACCACGCGTCTCCCCCATGGACTCCACGTGCCCCCCCACGCGGGGACACGTCATCAGGCAACTGCCCACTTCCTGATGAACTGGTCAGCCCACCTTCCGAAGATCGTGGGGCAGTTTCTCCAAGGCGAAGACCACGTGCTGCTCTACCCTACGCCACGTAAGCCCTGACAGTTATTTGCATTGGGCATAACAATCCAACCCAGTGTAGACGGCCGTTGGCCCAACGCTGGGGGCACACTATAAATACCTTATTTCACTAGAGGGTCAGATATTCTGAATCTTTACTCTCACTACTACCTTTCTGTACTTGCACTCTTTACTCCGTCTCTTACTTTGGCATCGGAGTACCTTGCAGGTACACCCCCAACCTTATCACTGCCACCGGAGTGTAACGGATCTTACGACATGTTGTTAGCCACCGATCTATTTCTGATCAGGTAGGATTAGTGGTGCCGTCTGTGGGAACCCTTTGCTTCCCCGTTCTTTCTCCCATAGAAACTCAAGAACCAAAGCAACCTTCAATCTCTAACGATCATGGCCAGTCCGCGAAACGACGTCAACGCTCCAGATTGTGACTTCACCCCATTCACCAACGGGGACGACCACGACCCCAATGTGATCGTCCAAGTCGAAGAAGGCTACCCCAGGGACGGGCACACCGCCTCTCCCTTCTCTGAAGACGCGACCTTCAACGCCGCCCAACACTCTGATAGCTCTGCTATCTACCAGCTGATCCCTGCATCGCCGAATGCTGATCCGACCATGGTGGCTCTGTTCGTAGCACTCAATTTGACAAATCTAATGATCTTTCGACAGAATGGGCGGATACGAGCGCTCGAGAGGGAACGACAACCGCGCTCTCCCACACGGAGACACCGTCGTCCTATTCCGCGCAGTCCCTCTCCTCCCCCACGGAGGACACGACACGACGACTCTCGTAGCCCTTCTCCCTGAAGACCTGTCGCCGCCCGCGCCTGGAGCGACCTCAGCCTGTGCTTACCCAGAAGCGCGACTGCTCCCTTCCCTAGAAGGAACGACGTTCCCCCGCTCAGAAAAAGAGCAGAGCTGACAGGTACGTCAAAAAGCCAAAGAGCCGGCTGAGGAGTCCTCCAAGGCGAAGAAGGAGTGGCCGAAGTGACATATCACCATCGCAATCGCCTGTTAGGAACGACGAGGATGACCAACTCACACCGCTGTGCAGGGAGATCATGGACACTCCCTTGCCTGTCGGGATGGAAAAGCATGCACCCTTGGTGACATATGACGGTACGACCGACCTGGACGACCACATCGAAAGCTTTGATGCGATGCTCGATTACTGGAACGTCCGAGGAGCCATCAGGTGCAGGCTCTTCCCCACTACCCTCCGGAAGGGTGCCATGGCGTGGTACAAGAGCCTCACACTTGAGTCTATCACCGCCTGGAAGGAACTGAAGAGATAGTTCTCCAGGCATTTCACCACTTCCCGACGCCACCCGAAGACAGAAACATCCCTGGAAGCCATCATCCAGGGAAAAGACGAATCTCTCCGGAACTACATCGAGAGATTCAACCGAGAATCCGTCCAGGTATCCACCTCGGACGACATGGAGAAGTTCCTGATCAGGCTAGGACTCCGGCCTCGCACCGAGTTTGCCAAGGCTGTCGAAATTGAGAGGTCCGACTCCTTGGAAGCACTTCTCCATGCGGCTCAAGCATACATCTAGTATGAGGAGATAGAGGTCGCCCACTGTGCACGGGATTCGCATAACCAAGAGGGCCCCAGAAGCTTCAAGCAGGAAGACTCCACCGCCCCCCGTCGAGGCGGGGAGAGAAGAAGAGATGACCAGCCCCGAGACTCTCGAGAGCCGAGGGGACCCGCAGGCCGGTTCACAGAGTACACGCCACTCATCGCTCCCCGTGAGAGAATCCTGGCCGAGTGCATCAACTCATAATTCTAGAAATGAGGTGTCCGTCTCCCAAAGCCGACACCCCAAAACCAAACGTTGACAAGCCCAAGTACTGCAGGTTCCATCGGAGCCACGGGCATGTCACGGAGAACTGCATCCACCTCAAGGATGTGATAGAGATCTTGATTAAAGAGGGGCATCTCAAGCAGCACACGAAGAGGAATGATGCCCCCGACAAGAGACACGGGAGACAAAAAGGGTCGAGGAGGCGACCCCATCCCCCGACGAGAATGGACTACAAGTCGCCCTGTGTGTCACCAGACCACAAGACTTCTACTTTCCCAGCGAGCCCGACATCCCGGTGACCGCTCGCAGCCCGTGGGAAAGTTTCCCCGCCGCCATGGTTATATCTGGCGTAGGGTTCAACAAGGTCTCGGTGGGGTCGATCAAGCGGAAGTTCGACGAGTTGATAGAGACGAGCTCGATGCAGACCTCCACTTTTGAGAAGGTCCAGGAAAGGTCGAACCTCATTACCTTCTACCTCGAAGAATTTCTGGGTGGCGCCCCCAATTCCAACATCCCCTCCTGATCAGGGCCCAGATGACGAACATTGATGTCTGCCGCATCTTGGTCGACCAAGGGAGTTCGGTGGACATCATGTATGCCCACCTCTTCGAGACCCTCCAGCTCAATGAAACACATCAGACCCCTTACGTGGGCTCAGACCTCCAGGGTTTCAATGGCACCACCACCAGACCGTGGGGCTATGTCGAGCCGATGGTAACTTTCGGGAACGACGACATTGTCCGGCAAATTAATGTATGTTTCCTGGTGGTGGAATGCCCATCTCTGTACCAGTGTATCTTGGGAAGACTGACTCTAGCCGAACTCACAGCAGTATAATCTATAGTTCATTTGAAGATGAAGTACTACACGACCAGAGGCCGGGTCGTCACCTTCCACGGGGATATTGAAGCTGCTAGGAGATGCTTCGAGGCTGTAACCAAAGGTCTGAACTCGATTAATGTCAAGTCTAAGACCGCAGCGAAGCCAGCCCCAGACGTAAAGTAGAAGCCACTCCCGCGCGTCAACGCGGTTGACCTCGATAGTCGTTTTCCCAGCCAGCAGGAGCACGACGAGGTAGTGGATCACACTACTCGAGCTGAAGGCATCTGGCAGCCTGTTCACCCAATGTACCTCGTTCCAGATGGAGACTTCGAGCTCATTACCCTCGGAGACAACCCGTACAGGAACGTGAAGATTGGCATGGACCTCCCCGACCTGGCGAAGAAGCAGTTGAAGGTTTGCCTATGGGAGAATGCCGACTTATTCATGTGGAGCGCTGCAGAGATGCTAGCCCTCGACCCAGATTTGGCCTACCATTAACTCACAATAGATCCAACCGCTAGGGTTGTAGTGCAACGTAGGCATAGGAAGTCTTTCGAGAAAGCAGAAGCTGCTGAAAAAGCTGTAAAAGACCTCTTAGAAGCGAATTTTATTTCGGAAGCTCGGTACACAACCTGACTATCCAACGTTGTACTTGTCAAAAAAATAGTGGAAATTGGGCAAAATGGCATGGGTGGGGGTTGAACCCACGCGCCTCCAACCAAACACACTTGAAAAACACACGTTGCTACCACTGGGGTGGTGATACATGGAGAATGTGCGTTGATTACACCGATCTTAACCGGGCATGCCCGAAAGATGCTTATCCACTGCCTAACATCGATAAACCGATCGACAATTCTGCAGGTTTCAAATTAGTGACGTTTATGGACGCATACTCGGGGTACAATTAAATCCCCACGGTAAAGGCCGACAAACAGTACACGACCTTCATGACCGAGTCGGGCAACTACTACTACAACGTAATGCCCTTCAGTCTGAAGAACACTGGCGTGACCTACTAGCGGATGATGAACAAAGTCTTTCGTGGCAAGATCAGCGACATGCTCGAGGTCTACATGGATGAAATGATCATGAAATCGTGAGATAAAGTCGACCATACTGCCCACCTCAAGAAGGTCTTCGACACGACGAGGAAATGCAAGATGAGGTTTAACCCGGAGAAATGCACCTTCGTTGTCTGAGCAGGAAAGTTCCTCGGCTTCTACCTCACGGAACGAGGGATCGAGGCAAACCTTGACATGTGCAGGGCATTCTCCGCCTTCACGACGCTGAACTCAAAGAAATCGATACAATTGATAAACTGGATGCTAACCTCGATGTCCAGCTTCGTGGCCAAATTGGCGCAATACGCACTTCTATTTTTCAAACTCCTACGCAAGGAAGCCACGTTCGAGTGGACTGAGGAGTGCAAACAGGCACTCCACCACCTCAAACAAGTCCTCTCGCAACCCCCGATCCTCTCACGACCAGGAGACAGGGAAACATTGTACCAGCACCTCGCTGTCACGAGCGAGGCGCTCGCGGCGACTCTAATCTGGGAAACCCCCGATGGGCAGAAGACGATTTACTTCACCGGTAGAACCCTTCAAGGCCCTGAGCTTAGATACCAGCAGATAGAAAAGCTCACTCTGGCTCTCGTTACCACGTCCATGAGACTGCGACACTACTTCTTGGCCCACACAATCGTGGTGAGGACGGACCAACCCGTGAGACAGCTCATCGGCCGACCTAATATGGCGGGCAGAATGCTCAAATGGTCGCTCGAACTCCCCGAGTTTGACGTCCAATACGAGGGTAGGAAGGCCCTAAAGCCTCAAGAATTAGCCTACTTTGCCGCGGAGATGACCATCCCAGAACCTTCGATCGACAGATCCCAAAAATGGACGATCTACGTCGACGGGGCGTCCAGCTCGACGGGAAGCGGAGTGGGTATCATCCTAGAAAATGAAGAAGGCATCCTGATCATGGTCTCCCTCATGGTGTCCTTCCCAACACCAAAAAACCAGGTCGAATACGAGGCTTTCCTCACCAGGCTGCGACAAATATTCACCGACTTCCAACTCGTGGCCTCCCATGTGCGAGGAGAGTAACTAGCCAAGAACGACAACCTCACTACTACAAAACGCATAAACAACGACGCCATGGTCACAACGGTTCATCCCTACACCGTTGTGACATATCTAAACTAAGGCGCGGTTGTATTTTATTTGTTTTTTGAATAAAAATTATTTGTATATAACAACAGTTGACAATCCAACCATGGTGATACCATCAAGCTTTCATGTGTTCGAACCTCAGCGACATCATATATATTATTCCTTTTATGTTAAGGCGCGCCTTTTCTTTTTTATTTACTTTTAAATAAAAAAATTAAAATTTATGACTACGGTTGTTTATTTACACTGTTGTGATATATATTGTGTGTTTTTAAAATTTTTAATTCTAAATATAACTCTGGCGCTTTAATATGAAATTTAATTATGAAAGTAATATATCATAACGGTTTATAATGTTGACCGCCGCAGTAGCTTTTCAATATTCTCCAAGCTAGCTAGTTTCATTGTCTCTTTAGTGTCCTTTTTTCCATTGAAAATAGAAACTAGACGAAACGATACACAATTTCAATCCTAAACCCTAACGTTTAATACTGTGAAACAATACACGATTTCAACCAAAGCTTGCATCATCAGTATCCATTCTTCACCGTGTTGTTGTCATTTTTGTCATCATCGTCACGATCGTTACGAAAGGAAGATTATGCACCAACCAACACCGTCGTCATCATCGTCACCGTCGAGAAGGAAGATAACAACAACACCGTCGTTGTCGTAAGGAAGGAAGACAACAACAACACCAACACCAACATCGTTTACTTAGTCATCACGTTTAAGGTGCGTAAAATATTTTCCCCATGCATCTACAGTAAACTCATTTGCCATTGTTGTTCATGTTGTTGTTGTTTATGTTCTTGTTGTTTAGGTTGTTGTTGTTTATGTTCTTGTTGTTCATGTTCTTGTTGTTCATGTTGTTGTTGTTGTTGTTTATGTTCTTGTTGTTCATGTTGTTGTTGTTGTTTTTTAACATAGATGTTGACCTTGTTGAGTTCTACATCAGGAAGTAGCGAAGATGCTCAAACGATTGAGTGTTCTGCAAATACAACTCAAACGATTGATACTCAATCGAAAATATCACAAAGAGGTGTCACAATGATGCCCCAATTCACATCAGTCCGTAACTCATCAGGTGTAAAAATTCTGATCGAGTTTGATTTGCACTACAGATTAGTGGATTGTCCATATTACTCTGCTTTTAAGAGTTATGTTGCGTTCCTTGCACGTAGCAAAGTGAGTATCATGATAGATGATTGGAGAGAAGTGGATGTTAATGTCAAAGACAACGTATGGGCAGACGTTAAGGTATTACATACTATAATTTTCATATATTTGATATCACTACCTATAGTTTCTAATTCATACTTATATATTGATTTAATGTAGTTGAATTTTGAGTTTACCGATGACTCAAAATTGAAAAAAAAAAGTGGATAACTTATGTCGGTGTTCTTTGGAGGGGATTTAAGTCATGGCTGACTACATTACGAAGCCTAAGAGCGGTCTTCAACGTCCATGGATTTGGTATAGTTTTTTTATCGAAGAATGTGTGGCACAGGTTTGCGAAGAAACGCCGTTCAGAGGAATTCTAGGTTAGTACTAGTCTTATGTAACCTATAATGTTATGCTAATGAGTTATAGATACTAATCATACACATTTTTCACTATGTTAATAACAGGCTAAAAGCAAAGTAGGAATTCAAAACAAGGCGAAAAACATGTACCCCCATAGATTGTCTCGTGGGGGTTACAGGAAACTTGAGAAGAGAATCATGCAGGAAAAACAACAAGAAGGAGGAGATGATGACATCCCATCTCCACCGTCAAGACATGAGAAATGGAAGAGGGCTCGATTAAGACCTAATGGAGAGTACACCTCTGAGGCTTCAAGAGTAGTTGCTGAGAAAATTGTAAGTATATGTTTTTTTTTTCTTATGTTATTTAAATGTGTTTGCTTATGTAATTTGCTCATGTTGTGTAGGATAATTTGGTTGTGGCGGCCCATGAAGGCACATTTGTTCCGGAAGCACGACATGACATATTAGTGGAAGCTATCGGAACAGCTGACCATGGAGGTCGTGTCCGTGGTGTTGGAGAAGGTGTCGGCTTGAGGTCATACTTTGGATCTCAAAGAAGAAGCACCGAAACCACTGAATTTCATGCTCAACAACAAAAGATTGAGAATGTTGAGAAGCAATTGGAAGAACAAAAGATGATGTTTGAAGAGGAGAGAGAAAAAAGGGAGAAAGACGTGGAAAAGTTACAAGAGTTATATTCGGTATGTGCTTTACTTGAGATGTTAGTGTTTTATCGGAAATGTATGATATATATTGTGCTTATTTTTATTTTATGTTCTAATTTAATGTTATGATGTAGAGATTAAGTGAAAACCTCGAACAACGAACAAATGAAGATCAACGTTACGTTGATGGTGATGATCAAACTCCAAGTAGAAGTGTTGTAATCCGCGTTTCTACAAAAGGAAGTAATTGTACAACCCCTCCCCCTTTAGATAACCGCAATGGGATATTGGACCCTAGTCCAAATGAAATAACCAATTTATACTTTTCCGTTGCAACAACAAACCTTGCATAACCTCTCCCGCTAGAACATTGCCCGAAATTGGATGTAATGTATTACACTCCTGAAGATGTAAGGGATTTTCTCGCAGGATTTAAGACGCTTGACATAGCGATTTTGCAAGTTTGGTGCACATAAGTATATAGTTGAATATACATGTCATTATAGAACATTATAATTTTTTGTATTTTCTCCCTTAATTTATTCATTTTCTTTGACCATTTAGGTACATTCACCGTGTTTGTATAGAGTTAAATAAATCAAGTACTTATGGAATCTTGGAGCCAAGTTATATTGGTTGGGCGTATAATGAAAAAAATATCATAGAAAGGTACTTGAAAGAACGACTAAATGAGGGAGAAAAAGAATGTTACCTTGAACCATTCCTCTGTAGGTAAGTATTGTTGTAATTTATTTATATATTCTATATTTAGTTTTGTTTTAGTAAAAACTAATAATATATATATATATATATATATATATATATATATATATATATATATATATATATATATATATATATATATATATTCTCGTGTTCATTCAGTGGTCATTGGCAATTGATCATAATATCATTTACGACAAATACGGTGACATTACTGTGTTCCTTGCACGACCCACTCCACAAACCAATGAATGATATTATTCTAATGTAAGTGTCTATGTTTATTATCATTTTCTTTGACATTAATTGTAATTAGTTTATCATGTAATATGTTTAATTCAATTTTCAATGTACAGTCTTGTGGAGCAAGTTAATATAATGAGGAATGTTAGAAAAAAGCCCACATGGATTGCTCCTACAGTAAGTGGTCCGATTACCTGTTTCTTTCATTTACATTCATGTGTGGTTATATTCATGTAATTTGTAGACGAGGAAACAACCTGGGAGTTAGGAGTGTGGGTATTATGTCCTGAAACACATGTTAAACATTGTCCTTGGCGGCATTGTTGATTCATGGAATAAGGTATATATGTCATAAAATATTTACATATATTAATATATAAGTTGACTATCGAATTATTATCATGCATGATATTCAATTTTTTCCTCTTTCTTATGTAGATGTTTAACGACCAAACCTCATTCCCCGTTGAGGACTTTCTAGATCTTCGTAAACGTTGGGCGTATATCCACAATGCGCTTAAGGATTCTCCTGCTATTTGATATATCAGTAACATTCCTCAGCATATTTTTTGATGCACATATTTTTGGCTTTTGATGCACATAATGTGAACAATAATTTTGGCTTTTGATGCACATATTGTGTTTGATGTACGGGATATTGTGTTTGATGTGTTGGAAATAATATAACAAGTGTGAATAGTATGGATAATAGTCCCACATTGGATATGAATGTGGTGACTTGAGCATTTATAAGTGGGAGAACCCATACACCTATCACCTTAAGGTTTTAGGTGGACAAGTGGTGTGTCTCTCACAAATGTGCTTAGTCCTACACTATGTATCAATGTTTCCTAGTGTGAAATTCCTCTAACATGGTATCCATTGCCCTAGTTCGTAAAGGGACCGACTTACTTGTATCGAAATGCCCAGGAAGTGGTGTCCCGTTGAAATCGAAACGCCCAAGGAAGGTGCCTTGAAAAATGTGTCAACGGCGGTACAAGTATAAAAAAGGGGGAACATTGTGGACTCACACTTGTGGGGAGTGTTGGAAATAATATAAAAGGTGTGAATAGTATGGATAATAATCCCACATTGGATAAAAATATGGTGACTTAAGCATTTATAAATGGGAGAACCCATACACCTATCACCTTAAGGTTTTAGGAGGACAAGTGGCGTGTCTCTCACTAATGTGCCTAGTCCTACACCATGTATCAATGTTTCCTAGTGTGAAACTCCTCTAACATGATGCACATAATGAAATCAATAATATTGGCTTTTGTTGCACATATTGTATTTGATTTAAACAATGTTAGCTGTTAGCTTTTAATGTAAATTCTCTGATTCATTTATAAGGATAAAATATAGGAAGAATTGTGTTTGATGCACATATTGTGTTTGATGTAAACAGAAGCTGTTTTGACAGGATAAAATATAGAAAGAATTTGATAAGCAGAGAATTTTTATATTTAAAATAGGTTGTTTTGACAGCGGTTATAAAACCTAACCGTAGTTGTATGTCAAACGCTGACCAGAATAATATAAATAAAAAATGTTGTTGCTGAGAATCGAACCAGATCACCTTTAGTTATATCACAAAGGTTGTGTAATCTAACCATTGTGAAATGGTGCGCGCTTTCTGGAATACAACAACGGTCCCAGGGTCGTCATTGTACGTACCACATATTCAACAACACTCTACATAACAACGCCTTCGCCCGCGTCATTATATGTCATTTCCAACCGTTGTTAAATGAGTTTTTCGTAGTAGTGCCTCATCGAATACTAGGCCTTGGTGAAAGAAATGATGAAAAAATTCACCTTGGCGGAAGTAAGTCACGTCCCGCGCGAACACAATGCTCGGGCAGATGTCTTATCGAAACTAGCAAGCACGAAGAAGAAGGGCGGGAACAAATCCGTCATCTAAGAGGTGCTTCTGCGTCCGAGCATCGAGAAATCCATCTCCACCACCGACGTGCATGCCATTGGAGACAACCGCTACTGGATGACCCCGGTATACGAAAATCTCAGCACGAGAAAACTACCCGACGACTCCAAGGATGCCGGCGTAGTCAGGCGGCGCGCCTGTTTATATACTATCGTTGAGGACAAGTTATACCGTCGGGGCTTCTCGATCCTCTTCATCAGGTGCGTCGAGGAGTCTAAGGTCCCCGACATACTTCAGGAGATCCACGAAGGAATCAATACACAACACCTCGGTGGACGGTCTTTAGCCTGGAAAGCACTGCGAGCAGGCTACTACTGGCCCACCATGCAGCAAGACGCCAAAGAGCACGTCAAGAAATATGACAGATGCCAGCGACACGGGGACATGCACCTGGCCCCACCCAATGAGCTCAAAACGTTTTCCTCCCCATGGTCGTTTTCCTGGTGGGGGATGGACATCCTCGGACCCTTCACCATAGGGTCATACCAAAAAAAATATTTGATTGTCGGCGTCAACTACTTCACCAAGTGGATAGAGGCCGAAGCTTTGGCCAAAATCACGACCCAGAACATACTCCGTTTCTACAAGAGGAATATACTTACCTGGTTCGGCGTACCCCAAGCGATCGTCACCGACAACGGGACACAGTTCACCGACAAGAACTTCCAGGACTTTGTTACCAAGCTGGGCACAAAATAACACTTTACGTCAGTTGAGCACCCACAAACAAACGGGCAAGTCGAAGCCGCGAACAGGGTGATCCTGCGAGGCCTGAAAAGAAGATTGGGCGACGCCAAGAAAAGGTGGGTCGAGGAGTTACACAACGTGCTCTGGGCCTACAGAACAACCCTGCACTGAAAACCACCGGGAAACTCCATTGCGACTGACATACGAAACCGAGGCGGTAATTCTGGTAGAAATAAGGAAACCCTCAAGAAGGACCGAGTCTCCCCTCGACGAGGAGATGAATGACGAGGCCCTAAGAGAGGAGCTCGACCTGGTCGAAGAGATACAGTCGGGGGCATTCCTCCGTGAAGCCTCCCTCAAACAGAAGATAACCTTGTGCCATGACAACAAGGTTATCAAACACGAATTTCAGGTCGGCACCCTAGTCCTGCGAAGGAACGAAAAAGATTCGCGCGAAAGCAAACTCGCCGCAAACTGGGAGGGCCCCTATCACGTCCGTGCGAAAACGGGGAGTGGGGCCTACTACCTCAAAAATTTGCACGGGGAGGAACTTGCTCGATCATGGAATGCTGAAAAGCTTAAACAACACTACAATAAAACACTGTTCGCGACCTATTCACGTCGCGACTACAGGAGCACGCTAAGGTACAAACGCGACTTCTTAACTCTAGACAAGAAGACAAGGACCCACTCTTTGTGTGTGCACGAGGACCTTTGATCCGACGGGGATACCTCTATCGAGCTCCACCGTCACTGTACCTACCAGGCAGAACACCTAGATCGCGATGGGAAGTTCACGCCTCAGAGCTAAGGCCTCGATCGAGGGCTTAGTTTTGTCAAAGGTTGGAATACTACTCCGACCACTCGACCAGTTCCCTACACCGTCGAGGATCAACGACGTCGAGAAAACCCCAAATACTTAACGAAAAATATACAAATATCAAATATAAAACACACATTCAAGCAACACACACGAAATATGAAAGGCAATGCATTAAAACGGGCAAAAGCCCATTGTTCAAACAGTGCAAAAAGTGTTACAAACCCCTGGCATGCAGGCCAGGCAAAAATCACAGTTTACAAAATCACGGCATGCAGGCCGAACTAGACAATATCCAAAAGTGGCACGCAGGTCGACTAAACAGACTCTAATATCTACCTCCTCCTCAAGCCGGGCATCCTTCTCCCCATCACCTCCACCAGTTTCATCGTCGTTCTCCCCGGGAACGATCACCCGATCGTAGACCACTTGGTGTAACAGGCTGATTCTCTCAAGGGCGAGCTCGGCCCCCGAATTCTCGGCCTTGACCTGAACCACAAGACTGTTGAAACCCACCTCAAGAACCTCCAAACAGTCTTGCTCGAGCTCCCAAATCCTAGCGATCAGAGCACCACGGGATGCGAGACATTTCTCCTCCTCTGTCTCATCCTCGGCAGGCCTACCAGCAGCTTCTATCTCAGCAACCTTCTTCTGAAGATGATCCTGATCTTCTTGGGTTTTCTTCAGCTCTGTGTTCGTCTCATTCAGCTCATAGAGGACGCGCGCATAATTTTCGAACCTCGTTTGAGCCTCTAGCAGGTCACTCTCGGCTTTGTTATTCTCCGCCTCAAGGACATCATACTCATCTCGCAGTTTTTTCAGTTTGGAAGTCGGGCTGGTCTCGTCATTTAGGACCGGGGCCGTCTCAAAGATCCTCATCATGGCGGCCATGTCCTCGGTCAGAACCTTCCTTCTGGACGCCCTCTCGACCCCTAGGATCGCCTTGGCCTCAGCCTTGGCGATAATAGGGGAGTTGACTCCGGAGAAGAAATCCAGTTGGAGGTGGCAAGGGGGCAGCATAAACCTCTCTGTGGGCACACCCTCCTCGAGATCCACGAGAATGGGCTCCTCCTGGTGCGACCTCTTGGCAGGGATCCTTTGTGGAGGAGGAGATTGACTATTTTGAGGGGAGGCAAAGCCGCTTCCTCTTTCGACGGGCTTCGCCATCTGTTGGACTTCTTGGAATCTGCCTTACTCTTCTTCGCGCCACTAGTGGCCGCCAGCTTCATAATGCGCTCGTGCACGTTCGACATTCAGCCTGCGACAAGGAACAAGAAATAAATCAGTACAAAGGAGAACCAAAAAGGGGACAAACGCCCGAGTAAATCAAAGAACCACTACCTAAAAACCTCAAGGCCTCGTCCTTGGATTCACACTCGAGGAGGGCTTTGGTGTTAATGAAACGGGGCTCAGTGCAAACTTGCCCCCGAGCGTCGAGGATAAAACTCCTGTCTTTGTTTACACATTTGGCGCGAGTAAAGCCGGATATAAACTAGACCAAATTTTTGTATGACTCTCGGTCATCGACGCCCAGGTCCCCGAGTTTCACGATGTAGCTCTCCGTGCTACTCTTGAAGTGCGCCTTCTCCCACTCCAGGGGATATTTAGACACCAGTTTCTCCTCGCCCATCTCGTCGACCACTAGATCATATAAAGAGTCGACGACTGTGTGCGGGACGGGCTTGACAAGATAAAACATGTCCTTGAAGGAGCAGACAGAATCTAAATACGCCTTGAACAACTTCCTAGGCTATTTTAAGGAAACCCAACTATGTCGGCCATCGACAGATGACCGTTGTAAGTGGTAAGTACGGAAAAATAAGGGAAGGGTGGCCCTGGTGCGTAGATGTTCGCACACGAGTTCAAACGCTCGCACAAACGCGATCGCGTTGGGATGAAGCTGGGAGGGCGCCAGACGCAGCAAGTGGAACACCCCCCTCTGGAAGTCGTTGAAAGGGAGGCGGAGACCCGCTTCCCGGAACACAAACTCGTACATTGGGAACCTCATCCCCTGGAACCTCGAGCATATGTGATGATGCTCTTTAGGCTTGTAGACCATACATTTCGCCGGAGAGGTTCAGTGTCATCGACGATAAAACGCGACTCGAGCCTGAGAGGTTCTTCCCTGGGCTGTTGGACGGGCTCGTCGAGGTCGAGCTCGTCATCTATGTGAATAACACCCGCGAGCCTCACGACCATTTTACCTGAAAAGTAGAGGAAAACGGTGAATTTGACTTCCAAAATCAAATCCACCCTTCCACCGCAAATCAAGTGAAAGGGCGTGGAGAGGGGCGAGGAGCCCAGACAAATTCTCCCCGACAATAAGTTACGAGCCTCTCCTTAACGAAGAGACTCGCCCACGGGAAAAACCCCGGGGGACATAATGCAGCGGGCCTCCTCGACGAAGAGGCTCCCTTCACGGGAAGACCCGATAGACACGGGGAACCCTTTGACAAGGACCCCTTTCGCGATTCTCGTATGCTGACGGGGAGCCAAGGTCCCCGAGACCTCCATCCCAGCTCCCCGTGATCTTCATCACGTCCCCGACACCTTCATCACAGATCCTCTCTAAATTCATCAGGAGATTCATGAAATTCCCGAAGTCCTCATGAACTTCCCGGTGAATACGCCAGAAACCTTATGAACACGACCGAAAAATTCGTAGCTCCGCCGGGAACTTCATGAAAGTCACCAGAACACTCACACGTCCCTCCTAAAACCTACGCTCTCCCTAAAAAATAGACAACAAATTCAAATTACTAGAGATGAAATGCAAGGACTTACTTGAAGGATGTTAGTTCGGCTAGCGAGGAGAAGCTGACAACGGCGGCGGCGGCGGTAACGACGAGCACAGACTGGAGAGCTTGGAGAGCTTGGAGGATATTGATCAGTTGAAGGAAAACGTGAAAATGAAAGGGGACTTCCCCCTATTTATAATCCTAGCACGGGAAGCGAGGCGACCCTAGGAACTCAAGTGCCCCATACGCAAAGCCGCCCTAGGCATTAATGACGCATAACACGTGACACCCGGAGACACCACTTGCATTCTCTCAGTTTCCCCTTCGTGCCCGCGGGACGGGCACATCCGTACCTTTCGTTTTTCCCACATCATCGACCAAGGCCCCAAAACGGAGACGTGCCCGGACTTGCGGACGTCCTCGCGGCTCCTGCCCCATCGAGTATCACCTGCCTTTGGCCGCCTGCATCCTCCACCAACTCGGTGTTTCGGGCACGCTGACGCTCTACTGGACGGGTCCCCGACGAATGGATTGACCCTTAAGTCATTACTCCGCCACTTCGGAGCAACGACTTGGGGGGCTCCTGTTCTGGTCTGGGCCAGTACCTGCCCCACAGTCGGGCAGGCTCAACCCAATGTCACATTGGGGAGGCCCAACAAGGCTCAATCCTCCTCCTTGTCGGGCACGGTCAGCACTCACCGTAGTCGAACAAGCCACTACCTGGTACGGAGAGAGACCACGCGTCTCCCCCACGGGCTCCACGTTTCCCCCACGCGGGGACACGTCATCAGGCAACTACCCACTTCTCGAAGAACTGGTCAGCCCACCTTTCGAAGATCGCGGGGTAGTTGCTCAAGGGCGAAGACCACATGCTGGTCTTCCCTACGCCACGTAATCCCTGGCAGTTATTTGCATTGGGCCTAGCAATCCAATCCAGTGCAGACGACCGCTGGCCCAGCGTTGGAGGCACACTATAAATACCCTCTTTCACTAGAGGGTCAGGTATTCTGAATCTTTACTCTCACTACTACCTTTTTGTACTTGCACTATTTACTCCGTCTCTTACTTTGGCATCGGACTACCTTGCAGGTTCACCCCCCACCATCTCATCGCCACCGGAGTGTAACAGAGCTTACGACGTGTTGCTGGCCACCGATCTATTTCTAGGCGGAGAGAGATTTAACTTACAAACATGTTTGGTTCGAAAGAGGAGAGGAAGTATGTTAAATCAAAATTACTTTTTATCCTAGTAATTTTATCATAAAAACCATGATATTTACCATTTATAATTCGAATACAAATTTATTAATGAAATATAATGATATTTACCATTCACAATTCAAACACAAATCATTAACGAAATTTAAATATTCAATCACAAAATATTATAAAATATTTTATAAAAACATAACAACAATAATATACAATTTTAAAAGATAATTGAATACAATAAAATCTAAATAATTTTATTATAAAAAGCATTAAGATATTTAAATAGTTATATCACAATTTAAAAAACAATAATAAAAAGAAAAAATAAATAAAACACATGAAAAAGGTATAGTCATTATCATAAAAATAATAAAGATTATTTGAAAGATAAAAATAAAAATGATATAGATTTGGAAGAAAAAAAATGAAAACAACCATAATTGTAACATATGAGATTGACTTAAACGATGAGCAAATATGTAACTGCAAACAAAAGTTCAATAATAAAAAAGAAGAAATTTGATAAAAAAAAACCAAAATCTTTAATATTTTGTTTGAGAATAAATTATAATTTTTATAAAAATAAACTTGTTGGAATTAACCCAAAACCTATGGGAATTCCGACCCTATCTTGATAAACAAGAATGGTTCTTAGCGCAACAATACCAAACAAAAGAAGAAAATAGAGAAAGAAAGGAAATTAAGATTCTAAGAAAATTTAGAGAAAAATGTTGTTACCCAGAAACTGTAGGATTTTTCTCTTTCTATTCACTTGCAACTGTAAACCGTGAATTACAATATGTTGTGATTATTTACAAAAATAATTGTTACTTCCTATTTATAGATTTTGGTTTACTTGTTCTCCAAGCCAAAACGCAAAATTATAAAAGCTCAAAATACCTATTTTGAAACTATATCAAGTTAAATCTAAATCACATCTAAATCAAATCTGTGTGAAACAACTGTTTCGACACACTCTTACTTCGACACTTTCACACTTCAATACAAGAAATTATAATTTAACAATACTAAGGTTAATTTCAAAAATATAATAAATTATCCATTAACATCTCTCAGTTCTTCCAAAATAAACTCCGATTGAAGAGAAAGAAAACTCACTTTAAAAAAAATTTTGATCCACTTTTATTCTTTTTTTAAATATTCTCTTTCCTGTCCTTTAAAAACTCTCACCTAAACCAAAGTAACCTTAAACATTTATAAATAGAGTTCGACTAAAAAGAAAACTTTTTAGGTGAATTCTTATCTAACCATTTTAAAAAGTTGGATAGAATTATTTATAGAATAAATTAGACTAAATTGCATTAGAAATTTATAAAATTTAAATTATTAAATAAATAATTAAATATAATAATATGATATTATATTACTGAATTGGTTAAAAACACACTACTTAACTTTTTGTGATGGGTAATGAAGTTATCTCCAACTTTTTAACACAGATTAAAAAAAGTTATATAGGGAGAGAGGGGTCCTCCAACTAATTTGAACTTGTTGATCTATAGATTAAAGAATTAGAGGTCCATTTTCATTATCTAATAAAAATGTAAATATATCGTCAATTATTAATAATTTGTGGTTAAAAAAATTATAAATTTAAATAAAATAATATTATAATTTTATAAAAAAATAAATTAATTTTTACTAGAAGTAAATTGGAGGTAAAACAATTTATATTTTGATATATTTATGTAAAAGAGACAATAACATCACTTATTGTTCTTTTATCTCTCTCATATATATATATATATATATATATATATATATATATATAAAAGTTGAATGTCTCGATTTCAAATCTAGACTCTAATGTCTCTAAAATGATTTAACAAGAGTTTTATTATAACAATAAATTATATTCATTTAGGTTAGAAAACAATAAATTTTAGTTTAAAAATTAGGTTTAAAATAAAAAATTAAAAAGCTTATCTTTAAATAAAAACGATTCTAAAATTATAATTAATTTTACTTTAAGAGATTTAACACGTCAAAATCAATTATAGAATTTTAGAATTGTTTTTAACATTTTTAAAATGGAAATTAAATATATATATATATATAAAAGAAATGCTAACATATATCAAAAATTGATAGATCTCACACAAAAATACACTATATCTATTTTCTTTCTATTTTTTTTCATATGTTTATTGTGGGTCCCACTCAAAATTGATGGATCCCACACAAAAATACACTAAGATTTATGTTGTTAATGTACATTTACATGTCTGTGTATTAGCATGACTCTATATATATATATATATATATATATATATATATATATATATATATATATATATATATATATATATTATAGGAATGTTGAGTCGTGAACAAATATATATTTTTTATAAACAAAAATATATTAAAGAGTTACAAATGAGTACTCTAATCGATTACATTTTACAAAGTCTTTGCTTCACATATTACAACGGATTCCATTGATGTTAATAAACTATTGATTTATAATTCAATCCTTATTAGTGTGACTTGATGCAATTAACTGGACAGTGTGCTGGTGGTTGACCATAAATGATATAAAATGAAAATTAGATAGTGGATATCTGAGTCATGAGGTGTATTCATGATAATTTTCCAGAAGATAAATAATTCAGGAAAGTAAGATTGCATTGTACAAGAAGATAAAAAATTATTTAGAAGCTGTATCCATTTCTTTTCAGAGGATAAAGATTCTGCAAAAAAGAGACATAAATAAACAAAGATACAGAAATTAAACATTGCTTTATAAACTTTGTCAGATTTATGTACGATGGTTATACTCTATAAAGGTTTTTCCCAATTTATGCAGTTCTTACTTTGTGGTCCTCACTAAATAATTCACAATCTAAATCACCTTCTTCAATCATAACCTCAAATCTCCTTCAAATTTAAGTTAAGATAAAAAAAGACTTTTCAGTTTTCACATTGTTTTTCATTATCAGATACAAAAAGATAGTGGTCCAGTAAGCACATTTTCACATTCTCATAAATTGTATACGTCTTCCTTATACGATATATACAACAATATATATAAGAACATAACAATGAATTTGAACTATTAAATTTTAAAATAAATGGTGGAGATTGTGTGTCAGTTTTTTTCGTTTCTCCTCTATCATTTATTTTAATAATGGAGGAGAGAGAAAAACAAAAACCACACATAATCTCCAACATTTATTTTAAAATCTAATGATTCAGATTCATTCTCATGTTCTCACATAAAAATAATATTTTCATAAGATATATCATATATATATATATATATATATATATATATATATATATATATATATATATATATATATATATATATATATATATATGGTACTGTTAGTTTCTTGGATTGACTAGAATTTTGGTAAAAAAAGGTTGTTCAATGTTGAAGTCAAGGTGGTGATGGTGCAACATTGAGTCTTAACACTGGGTTGTGTTAAGTAGTGAAGTTGTTCAATGTTTGATGTCACATGGGTGATGTCACAACATTGAGTCTTAACACTGGGCTGTGTTAAGTGAGTAGTTGGATGTCTGATGTCACATGCGATGTTGTGACATCAGGTCTGCAGAATTAATAACATCAGGTTTAGTGATGTTGTTAGGGTTTGCGTTTTAGCTGGAATTGTGGAGAGCAAGTTGTCTCATTGGATGCGAATATCTTGGGTTAGATATTCTTCGCTGCATAGGAGATCTGGTGCAGATTTATAGGAGATTTAAAAGTTTGAAGATTTGAAAAGATTTTAGGAGAAAATCTGTTTTGAAGATTCAGTTTTAAACAACAAATCAGATCAGATATTGTAGGAAGTCCAAGCCCAATTCAGGTGGCTATATAAAGCGCATAAGACCAAAGGAAAAAGTACAGATTGAAGATCAAGAGCATAGGCTGAGTGTCTTGGATATTAGTACGAATTGTGAGCGAACCGTTCTAGTGTGAATTGGTGATCTGTCCTCTCTAAAGCTGTGAAGCAAAGAGAGTTGTGTAACTTGATCAAAGCTGTGAAGCAGAATCAAGGTTTCTCAAAGAGGTTGTTCTTTGAGAGGCTTTAGGGATTGAGTAGTGTTCTCATATCTAAGTGGTTTCTTAGGTAGAAAGTCACTAGTAGGAATTAAGATTAGGAGATTGTCAACTGGGTTGTTGAGTCTGTAATTTAATTCTACAAGTAGTGAAATTCATCCCTGGCTTGGTAGCCCCCAGACGTAGGTAGTTAGACCGAACTGGGTGAACAATTTCATTGTGTTGATTGCTGTTATTACATTGTCTATTGCAGAGTGTGTTGTTGTGACATCGCACTTAACATCACACGACTGGTACCAAAATTTCAATTGGTATCAAAGCAGGCATCCTGTCTGTCTCTGGGTGAGATCTAGGGAAGTTACTTTCTGGTGTAAAGATGGACAAAGAGGTTGAAGGATTTGTCAACAGACCCCCTATTTTGGATGGCTCGAATTATGATTATTGGAAGCCAATGATGATCACATTTTTGAAATCCTTGGACAGCAGGGCTTGGAAGGCTATAATTAAAGAATGGAAAGCACCTGTTGTGTTTGAAAAAGATTATGCTGGGAAAGATAAAGAGGGCACCTCAAAGCCGAAGCCTGAAGAAGAATGGACCAAGGAAGAAGATGAGCTTGCCCTTGGTAATTCCAAAGCTCTAAATGCAATTTTCAATGGAGTGGATAAGAATATATTCAGGTTGATCAATACCTGTGAAGTTGCTAAGGAAGCTTGGGATATTTTGAAGGCTACACATGAAGGAACATCTAGAGTTAAGATGTCAAGACTTCAGCTTCTAACATCGAAGTTTGAAAGTCTAAAGATGAAGGAAGATGAAACTATCCATGACTTCCATATGAGTGTGCTTGAGCTGGCCAATGCATCCAGTGCTCTTGGTGAAAAGATGTCAGATGAAAAGCTTGTAAGGAAGATCCTTAGGTCCCTTCCTAAGAGGTACAAGATGAAGGTGAATGCAATTGAAGAAGCTCAAGACATCAGCAAGATGAGGGTTGATGAGCTCATTGGATCTCTTCAAACTTTTGAACTTGGTTTGAATGAGGAAGAACCAGAAAAGAAGCCTAAGAGTACAACCTTGGTTTCAAATGATCAAGAAGAGAAAGTGAATAGTTTTGAATCCCAGGAGGATCTGTCTCAGGCCATTATTATGTTGGGAAGGCAGTTCAACAAGGTGTTCAAAAGAATGAACAAGAACTTCAAGCCTAATGACAAGAACATCGCTTCTGACATCAGCAAGTCTAAGGAGAAGGATGAGGAGAAGACTGCTCAAGACAAGGGCATTCAGTGCTTTGAGTGTGAAGGTTATGGACATGTCAAGAAAGAATGTCCCACATTCTTGAAGAAACAGAAGAAGGGAATGTCAGTTTCTTGGTCTGACTCTGATAGTGAAAGTGAAGGTGAGTCAGCAAAGCATGTTAGAGCTTTGACAGGAACTGTTGTTTCTAATGATGATTCTAGTGATGGGGAAATAACTTTTGAGGAGTTAGCTTCTATTTATCAAGAGCTTTGTCTGAAGAGTGCTGAAATCTGTCAAGAAAACAAGAGTCAAAAGAAACAAATTGCTCAGCTTGAGACTGCTAAAGGCTGATTTGGAAAATGAAGTCTCACTGGTCAAAGCCCATCTTGATCATATGACTAAATCTGTTAGGATGCTGAACAGTGGTACAGACACTCTTGATAAGATTCTGAAGTCAGAGAAAGCTGCTGGTGATAAGTCAGGTATAGGATTTGTAGCTGAGAAAAAGGTTTCTGCTGAAGCAAGCAATTCAGGAACAAAGAAGGAGGTGTCCCAACCAATGTCTCAACATCAAACAAAGAGACAGGATCCTACACCTGAGAAGGGTGCTCATTCACAGCCTCAGAATGTTGAGAAGAAGAATGATCCTCATCAGTGGAAGATGCAGCCCCAAGGAGCTAGTTAGTATATGCCTCCCCAATATCACAAGAGCATGCAAGCTGGCAAGTTCAAACAGAACATGTCTCAAAAGATGTCTCAACATCAGGGAAACTGGTATGAATATGGATATGAATACAACAATGCTGTGCCTCATTACTATGGAAGAAGGAAGCCTCATCACCATAGGAGACAACCTAGGAGACAGCATCCTCAGTACAGGAGAAGACAACCGCACCATAGAAGACAGGGCAACTATGGTAGAAGGAGACATCATTATGGGTGGCAGCACCAACAGTATCATCATCAAAGTGGCAGAAGGTTTAACCACTTCAGAGATAACAGAGTCAGATGCTTCTATTGTGGCAAGTTTGGACATATGCATTCCTCTTGCTTCAAGCTTCATGGTTATCCAAACTCTGCTCCTCAACCCAGACAGAAGGAAGTCAGGCCCAAGGTGGTGAAACAATGGGCCCTAAAGCTCAGGTCACATGTCTATTGGCTCATACCTCAGATGGACATTTTGCCATGGATGCATGGTACTTTGACAGTGGTTGTTCAAAGCACATGACTGGATCCAAGGAGCATTTGGTGGAGTTAAATCCTTGCCATGCAAATAAGGTTGTGTTTGGCAATGGAGAAAAAGGAGTAGTAGAAGGAGTTGGAAGAGTGAAGAATCATGATGGTCTTACTCTTGATAGTGTTATCCTTGTCTAAGGTTTGAATGCTAATTTGATTAGCATAAGTCAGCTATGTGATGAAGGGTACAAAGTCAGCTATTCCAAGGATGAGTGTCTGGTGACAAATGAGAAGGATGAAGTGGTCATGAAAGGAGTCAGATCCAGAGATAATTGTTATCTATGGATACCTATAGACGTCAGCTCAACTGTTGATGTTAAGACTGATGTTTTAACATTAAACTGTGACATCAAGTGTGAAGAGATGCTAAAAGGTCAATTAGAGTTAGTGAGTTCTGATGTGAATCCTTTTAAATTTTTAAAAGGAAAGTTTTTATGGAGGGAGAAAATCAATGATTGGTCATTAAGAGGTACTCAAAATCAAGCGCCTTACCATATTGATTCTATATCAAGATTCATCAAAGTCTTCTCTTCTCAACTGTTCATCTCCCTTAATCTCAACAGAATAAAAAAAATCTTCTCTAAACCTAGTCTGTTACAAAGGAACGATGTCTTCCCCATCCAAGAACTCTGATTCTCCAAGACCTGCTCATGAACGAACTAGGGCTTCATCAGAAAAAGAATATGTTGACAAATAACACATTCCTATGGCACTCCCAGATTCAGGTAAGTCTAAACCTTCAACCAAGTTGAATAAAACTGAAACTAGGTCATCATCCTCTCAAGCTGTTGAGGAGAAGTATGATGTGGACATGCATTTGGAGAAGATTGCCACCAAAATTCTTGAGAAGGGAATACGTGTGAAAGGGATTTCTGTCCCTTTAAGGAAAATGCCTGCTGAACAGGTGGGCTCTCAAAGTGAGGACACCAATAGACTGGCATTGTCTATGATTCAAGATGCCGAAGGTGGTAGTAAAGAAGAAGATCTTAAAGATACTGATGTCATCCCTGATGTCAGAACATCTTCCCCTAGGGTTGAAAGTCACGGTTATAAAGGGAAGGATCAGGTTGAAGTTATAGATGTTGAGGACTCATCTGATAGTGATATCATTGGTAATGCGATAGCAAGAAGGAGGGAGGATAGGAAAGGGAAAGGTGTGGAGTCATATCCTAATGAAAATATGGTCAAGGATAAGAAAAGGACTTCAGTTGCAGGCTCTCCCAAGTCATGGAGCAAAATTGGCATTTCTGGCAAAAAGAGGAGAATCAGGGAAGAATCAGATTCAGAGTTTGATGTTCATGACATCAACCCTGTGAGGAACAGAACTGCTGATCAAGTTCCTGATGACATCTCATTTCACTATGCCAGTAGCGCATCCATGTGGAGTTGTGTGAGCCAGAGGAGGATAGCTCTGGAAAGGGAGGTAGGTACAGATGATTTAGAGTCTACTGAAATTATAGATCTAATTAAGTTTGCTGGTCTCATGAGGACTGTATCAGGATTGACTAGTTGCTATGATAGACTAGTCAGAGAATTTATAGTGAATATCCCTGAGTCTATTAATGACAACAAAAGTCTAACTTTCAGAAGAGTTACTGTTAGGGGTAAGTGTGTCTGGTTCTCTCCAAAGGTGATTAATGCCTACTTAGGAAGAAGTGAGGAAGATTATGGAGAATTAGAAGTTTCTAATAATGTTATCTGCAAAGAAATCACAGCTGGTCAGGTAGAAGTTTGGCCCTCAAATGGAAAGTTGGCAGCAAGTTTATTAAGTGTGAAATATGTTATTCTTCATAGAATAGGGGTTGTTAATTGGGTTCCTACAAACCACAAGACCTCTGTTTCTGCTGGTTTGGGCAAATTAGTTTATGCCATTGGAACAAAGAGACTGATTGACTATGGCTCTTACATTTATAATCAGACTATCAAGCATGCTGCAACGAGAGCTATGAAATTGCCTATTGCATTTCCATCCCTCATTTATGGGATAATTCTGTCTCAGTATCCTGGGATTTTTCACCAGTACGATATTGTTTGTAGAAGTTGTTTGAAGGAAAACATGTTGCTGATCATGTTAAGACATCTGCCTCAACATCTGCTTATCATAATCATGTCAAGACTGATATGATTTCAGAACTGGAGGAAGCCTGTAAAGAATTAGATGAAGTTATCAGAGTAAGCAATGAAAGAAATGAGAAGTTTAAAAGATTACTTATGACTCTGAAGATGACAAAAAAAGAAAGTGAGGAAGAAGTTGCTGATACGAAAGCTGAGTCTGATAATGACAACTCAAAAGAAGATGAAGAAGATGATGATAATCTCAGCTCAGATGATTAAAGCTTTTACTGTTTTTCTTAGTTAGTAGTTTTAGTTTTGTTTCTGTTGTTTTTGATTCTGCACTGTTGTGCTTGGTTTGTAATTTGAATATTGAACTGTATATGCACCCTTTATATTTTTGTTCTATGATTTGTTATGCTAACTGTGAGGCTAACAATGAGAGCTAGGGTAGTACTAACTGTTGTTAGTAAGGCTTCTGGTTGAAGGTTGTCAAATTGTGGCTAAAAAGGGGGAGAAATAGCCAAGAGAGCCAAGAGTATTCCAAGAGTATCAAGGAGTACAAATTTGAATATGCTGCTAAAAGTGATTGAAGTGAAGATTTGAAAGTGCAGATATTGAGGGGGAGTATTTGCTGAACAGCTGGTATGCTGGTTCATGATTGAGTGGGAGCACCATTTTGGTTGTTGCCAAGTTGCTGTTGAAGATGGTGCTGCAGCAGAGTTTTGTGAAGTCTTTATGTATTGAAGATGCTGCTGCTTGAAGAATAAAAAATACTCAAGCTTATTCCGCTACTGAATTCTCTGAAGGGCAGAGATTGTTTTAGCCAAAATTAGCCAAAGGGGGAGATTGTTAGTTTCTTGGATTGGCTAGAATTTTGGTAAAACAAAGGTTGTTCAATGTTGACGTCAAGGTGGTGATGGTGCAACATTGAGTCTTAACACTGGACTGTGTTAAGTAGTGAAGCTGTTCAATGTTTGATGTCACATGGGTGATGTCACAACATTGAGTCTTAACACTGGGCTGTGTTAAGTGAGTAGTTGGATGTCTGATGTCACATGCGATGTTGTGACATCAGGTCTGCAGAATTAATAACATCAGGTTTAGTGATGTTGTTAGGGTTTGCGTTTTAGCTGGAATTGTGGAGAGCAAGTTGTCTCATTGGATGCGAATATCTTGGGTTAGATATTCTTCGCTGCATAGGAGATCTGGTGCAGATTTGTAGGAGATTTAAAAGGTTGAAGATTTGAAAAGATTTTAGGAGAAAATCTGTTTTGAAGATTCAGTTTTAAACAACAAATCAGATCAGATATTGTAGGAAGTCCAAGCCCAATTCAGGTGGCTATATAAAGCGCATAAGACCAAAGGAAAAAGTACAGATTGAAGATCAAGAGCATAGGCTGAGTGTCTTGGATATTAGTACGAATTGTGAGCGGGCCGTTCTAGTGTGAATTGGTGATCTGTCCTCTCTAAAGCTGTGAAGCAAAGAGAGCTGTGTAACTTGATCAAAGCTGTGAAGCAAAATCAAGGTTTTTCAAAGAGGTTGTTCTTTGAGAGGTTTTAGGGATTGAGTAGTGTTCTCATATCTAAGTGGTTTCTTAGGTAGAAAGTCACTAGTAGGAATTAAGATTAGGAGATTGTCAACTGAGTTGTTGAGTCTGTAATTTAATTCTACAAGTAGTGAAATTCATCCCTGGCTTGGTAGCCCCCAGATGTAGGTAGTTAGATCGAACTGGGTGAACAATTTCATTGTGTTGATTGCTGTTATTACATTGTTCATTGCAGAGTGTGTTGTTGTGACATCGCACTTAACATCACACGACTGGTACTAGAATTTCAGGTACATATCCTATGAGAATATCATTTTTATATGAGAACATGAGAATGAATCTGAATCATTAGATTTTAAAATAAATGGTAGAGATTATGTGTGGTTTTTATTTTTCTCTCTCCTCCATTATTAAAATAAATGATGCAGGAGAGAGAAAAAAATCGACATATAATCTCTACCATTTATTTTAAAATTTAATGATTCAGATTCATTCTCATGTTTTTACATAAAAATGACATTCTTATATGATACGATCTATATATATATATATATATATATATATATATATATATATATATATATATATATATATATATAATCTAGTATTTTGTTATATGGTTTAGGGTGTGAGTGTGTTACTATGTTATTCATTATGTGATTAATGATGTGAAGAGAAAATTGTTATTCATAACATATTTTTGCATTAAAATAGAAAAAAGGTGCAGAATGAGAGTAAAGGCAAAGGTGGATGAAGCCACTTTTGTCGTGTTACACTTCCAAGTCTACCTAGTTTTCCTCATGCTACAATCTCCCACTTTTTCCATAGTGCCACAGAACTTTCTGTGTTTAAAACTGTGCAAAAGTTGCACCCACTTTGGGGAAATTTTATTTTTTCAACTTTAGCTGTTGCTTTTTCAACTTTTGGTACCACCTCTCTAGTTTCCTAATGTTCTGAATCATTCACTAGTGGAACAAGATTTGGGGAAGATCCCAGTACACATTAGGGTTAGCTGTATAATGTAATGTATTTATTCTAAGCATGACCATTCATCCAATTGTTTACAAGATAAAATCATGATTCATATGGGAACACATGCATATTCTACAAACTCTCTTTGGGGCCTAAAATGAAATGCGGTACCAAAAAGATTAAATTCACACCAACTTTTTATTATTTCATGATTGTTTCACATATCAAGCACTAACAATTAGGGTTCTTTTGACAAGTGTCTAATTAAGATTTAAACAACACGTTTTAAATAAATTTGCTACGCGTTTTATGCTTTTGAAGTCACATGAATTTAGTTTAAGGAGTATATAATTAGTGACTCAATTGGACAGCTAATTTTGTGGATAAATTATCATATTAAGAATTTTATCATTTTTGACAATCATTATGAAATCAAGTCATGCCAAGATGTTGATGCTACTTTGATGTAAAATCTTCAAGCAAGAGATGGGTGAGGGTCATGAATCATTGCAAGTGCCTAACTAGTGTCAAATTCTATGGTCAAGAAAATTTTATTGGATTCATTATCACATATTGGTAATAATGAAAATAAAATCTTACTCAATGCCGTAAATGGAAAGCATTGGCAGAAGATATGAATCATTTTATCAGATTTGTGTAGTCTTAATAGAATTGAAACTATGGTGAAAATTTAATTGATAGATTATTGCTAACTTAAGCTTCAAGTCACTAAGATGCTTGAAGCATTTGACACTTTGAAAGTCATATAGTCTATGCTAGATCCAAATTATCATTCAATACTGCACACAATCCAAAATCGACTTATCATAAATATGAATGATATTAACTTTATCATAGGCAAAACATGATCAGAAAAGGATAGGATGTGTTGAGGCCTACAATTTTTTAGTATTTATTTTTCATCCATCATCTAAGCTAGTGGTATCAAATGGATTCTTTTGTCCACAAATGAAATACTCTGATTGCAGACAATCCAAAATGTATTATCCATTTAAATATATAAATCCATTGATCGCCTCAAATTATATTATAAAATACATTGGACTTTTTTGTTTGAAGCAATAAAATGTACTAAAAGTTATTTTCATATTGTCACAGAATTTTTATTCAACTTATTAGATAAAAACTAATGACAATAACAAAATATTATTAAACAATTTAATCAAATTTCAATGAATTTTTTATTTTATTTTTGGATGTTATTTTATTTACGAAGTCAAAATACACATGACTTAAGTGTCCATACTATAACTAAAAATCTTTATTTTTAACTACTAAACACTTAGTCTCATTCATTATTTTCAATCTTAGAAACCTTAAACACAAGGTCCTCATTAGTCTTATGCTCCATTACACAACTGAGCGTATAAAAAAATAACGGAATACCTTCACATAATTGGCTAAGACTTAGCAAGATATGTTTAAGCCCTTTGACTAACCACACATTTTTAATGGTAATTGTGGAGGGATTTCCTACAATTCCTTCACCAAGAATTTTACATTTCGTATTGTTTCCGTACGTGATGTGACCACTTCCTTCTCATCGAACTTGATGACCATGGAAACATCTCCCGTCATGTGTCTTGAATATCCACTATCTAGAAACCATAATCTTTTTGCAAAGGTAAGACTTTCCTGCGAAAAATCAAATAGGTAATTAGGTCCCTAACTAGTCGGTCCCTTAGGGTTAGTTGAGTTACATTTAGGAAACCATGTCATTTTACCATTAGAACTTGAATGTTCCTAACATGACAAAGATGCCTAATGTGACCCTTATCTCCACAATAATGGCAAATAGCTTTAGATGAAATGCTTCTTCTATTTCTTTTAGTGACATGAGGGTTTTTTCTTAAAAACATTCCCTCTTTCACTCAAAGAACTAGAACAAGTATAAGATAGTGAAGTAGCATGTGTTGATTGTCCCTTAAGTGTTTAAATTTCAAGTTTTAAAATTGAACACTCAACACATTCAACAACTTTCATATTTTCAACTAAAGTATCTGAAACATTATAACGCTCATCAATGAGAAATGTATGTGGTTCCTTAAGAGATTCTAAAGCATGATTAAGATTATTTATCTCCTCTTCAAGTTTTGAAATCATTTCTTTTTGGAGAGAAATTTTCTTAAACGCTTTTATGGAATCAACATACATGTCATTGAATGCATTAGACAATTCACTATAGGTATACTCATTTTCAGAATCAGAACTATATATCTTTGAAGTTCCACTTTTCTTACGTGCCATCAAGCAAAAGTTGACACACTCATCATCTGAACTCGAGCAAGAATCGGAGGAGGAGAACTCAATCTCTTATTCCCACACGATGTAGGCTCTACAACCTTTGAAAGATTTTCCCTTCGTCTTGTAGAAAACCTTGTCTTTACTTTTAAGATGTTTGGTGAGATTTTGACAGGTTGTTCTATATTGTCCCAATTTACCACATTCGTTACTAATACGTGATATCATCATCTTCTTTCTTGTGATATTTATTGAGTGGAGGAGTATTTCTAAAATTTACTAGACTTTTGTCGATATGCTTGAGCTTGTTTCGCTTAAGATATCTATTATAGCGTCTGGCGAATAAACCTATTTCTTCCTTTTTGGAAACTTCTTCGCTATAGTTGTCACTTTCTTCGTTTGACTTCTTCCCTTTAGAAGATGAAGCCTTCAAAGAAAGATTTCGTTTATCTTCTTTACCTTTCTTTTTCTTTTTCGACTTTACTTCTCTATTGGCGAGTCGTTTAAGATCATTCTCATGCTCGATTAACTTTGCAAACAATTTTGTAATGTCCAAAGTACTACGATCATTTACTTCTTTTATAGCAATGAATTTTGATTGCCACTCCCTGCACATGGATCTCAATATTTTGTTAGTACAATCTTTTTTGGAAAAGGTTTTACCCAAGTCTTGGAATTTGTTGATTAAATTGAGGAATATAGTTTGCATGGAATCCACAGATTCTTCGAGTTCCATACGAAATAGTTCAAACTCCTCTTTAAACATATTGATTTTAGAATCCTTGACGTCCCCCGTTCCCTCATAAAGAGTTTGGAGAGCATCCCACATACGTTTAACACTCGTATGATGTGAATCCGAATAAAACACTTTGACACTAAGTGCATAAATAAGTATGTTCCTCGCTTTCAAATCATATGAAGCCTTTTTGGTTTTTTCATCATCCCAATCTTTTAGATGTTTAAAAACGTTGTTAGCACATTTGGGAATATATAGTCCCTCACTGAAGGCACACCATAAATTTTTGTCAGCTGATAACAAGTGTACACACATAATTGATTTCCAATAAGTATGATTTTCGCCTTTGAAAATAGGTGCTCTATCATACACTCCTGTAGGATCGACATCTTCACAAACTTTTGGATGTAGATTAGACACAATCAAAAGACCAGCTCTTGATGTCAATTGTTGGGTGTGAATATGGAAGTAGAAAATGGTTTAGAGGGGGGTAAACATACCCAATTTAAAATGAATAGCTATTTTCAAAATCATAGTGTTTTTAAAAATAATTTGCGAGTGGAAGGTTTGATGCGAAAATGAAAATTATATTGTTTGAATTTTGATCAAGTTAACACCAATCGTTTCACAAATATCAAAGATGAATATGATGAAACACTTGGTATGAATTGATTCAATTGTGTAATGCACATGACGTCTTTACACAATGATTCAATAAATGGAGTTCTAATGTCAATTTGTTTCATAGAAACTTAATCATCAATATAGCTTAAGAAGTTATCCAATTCCAATCAAACCTAATGCTTACGTAATAAATCGCTATCAATGAACAAACGATAACTACAATGGAATTAAAATATCTAAGCATGCAAATACTACTGAATTAAATGCAAAAGAGAGAGAGAGGGGTATATATATATATATATATATATATATATATATATATATATATATATATATAGAGAGAGAGAGAGAGAGAGAGATTTATAGTGTTTCACCGTCCGTCCTCGCTTTGCCTATGTGCACTCTTCAATAGTTTCCCATTGGAACCTGCATAGTTCCTTGTTATTTGACAAATATTTCCAAGAGCTTATACAATCGCCAATCCATAATACAGCTGAGAAAATAAATCTCCTATTTAGATCTTGACTTGTATTAATACACAACCAAACTCTTAAACGTAATCTTTACTCGAATTATGTTTCTTGAATTTTCCAATATCACCAATTCTGCTCCAAGACTTCGTGTGTAGCTATCAACCCCTTGATCTTGCTGATTCCTTGAACGGTGTATTGTATGAAAATTTGAGAAGAACTTCACCTTATTCATAGCCTCCAACATAATCACTACTAAGGTAATTATGAAGAGAATAACCTACTTTTTTTCAATGGAATTTATCACCACCATTGACAATCACCTAAATCTTGCTAACAACCTAAAAAACTCAACAAGATCTCTAAGAACAATTAGTTTCTAGGACGCACCTCCTTCAATCAATTAATAATCTCTGGTTATCAAGATCTGAGCCAAATTGAAGTTGAAGATGCAAGAATTTCGTTGCAAGACTTTGAACACTCAAAATAGAGGAAATTAAATTTTCACTAAAATCACACTGAAAATCATGATTAGAATGATCGATGTTATATGAGAAATTATGATAGAAAAGGTTTTATACGTGCTTGAGATTAAGCATAGAAAATGGTTGAAAAAGTCAGTTGGATTCGAATCAAGAGCAATTTATGATTTGAATCAAGTGAGCAAGTGAAGTGGAATAAAATGAAAATAGAATTTTGAAAATATGTTAATTAATTCGAATCATAGAAAAGAGTGATTCGAATCATGAGCCACGTGATTCGAACTGGAAAAATGTTGAAAAGTGTGTGATTTGAATCATGTTCAAAATTTGATTCAGATCAAATCAAACAGAAGTGGACATCAGGAAAATTATTTGAATCAAGTGTAAAAAATGATTTGAATCAAATGACCCAGTTTTTCCTCTATCTAATTTGATCAAAATCATAAAATGTGTGTAAACTCAATAATTCAAATCAAACACATAAAATATGAAATTGTCATGGTTTTAAAAGCACTTTGAGATTTTACTTTGAATCAAACTCATATAAAAAACATAAAATGTTTTCATTCCACTTACCAATGCAATTGATAAAAAACATCATGGTCTAGATCAAATCTAACCAAAGCTTTATTCAAACTAAAAATGAAACTTTTCAAATTTGATTCTGAGAAGTGAAATCATGAAGGAGACTAACAAATTGAAAGTAAATAAAAGATGTAAGGAATAAGACAAACAACATAATAACTGGATATAGGTGCTCCCCCTGAATGAATTAAGGACATGAAACTATAGATTGGTCATCGAGGATGAAGTTATCAAAACTCTCACCTTGCTACTCAAACATAAGGTGCTTGAGGGCAACTGTTATAGGCCGACCATATTCTTTTTGGATCGACCACCTTAAGATAGCCCATATTGGGCCAGAGTCCCTTGACCAGCTACATGTTTATGCTTCCATAATCTTCTCCATATCACAAGAGCATCTTATACCTTGATACAAAAGATTTACACCTCACACGCATCCAAGGGTCCTTTGCATTTCACGTCTGAAAGATAGCGAGGTCGTTGCTTCTCTCTCCTATTTCCGCGGCGGAAAAAATTTAAGATTAATCTATTGATTAACTTAACTCAGAAAAGCAAGAGTCGTCACCGAACTTTATTGTTTCCAAAGAGAATGGGAAAAGATCGAACAAAACCCACAAAAAGCTAAAAAAAAGCTAAAAAGAGAAATCTGGATACGAGGGTTGGTTATGCAAGGGGAAGGTATTAGCACCTCTCACATCCGTTGTAATCAACGGGAACCACTTACTTGCCTGTTGCTAAAAAAGGTTATTATTATTTGTTGATTGATTTAAGTGAAAAGGTATTTGGCATCTTTGAGTGGAAAACTTCACTTGCTACCCACAAGTATGAGGAAATGAGCATTTGCATCATCTTGATATGGAGAACCTTTACTTTGATTTTATCAACAAGTACATCTCAACAATCAAGTGAAAAATGTCATTCATTTCTTAGCATCTTGTAGAAGTATAGTGGTTTACATCACTGCAAGAATCAAGCCAGTAACTAATCTTTATGAAAATATGCTCTTAAAAGAAAAAGGTGCACAAAGGCACAAAAAGAGTTTGATGACGTTATTGTTTTTTAGAATTTTGAAACATGTTTTAATATGCTTAGATGTCTTTATATTTATTGAGAAAAAGATTTTCTGGATCACTTCACAAAGTCAAGGTTTATTAAGAAAGAGGTGAAGTTTGAAAAAAAAAACAAAAAGGTTTTGAAATAGAGAGAGGATTTTCAAATTTTAAGAATGGGAGGAGATGAAGAGACTATCCTAAAGCATAAAATAAATGGTCTCATTGTCAGGTATCCCAAGAGAAAGCCTTTGTGTGTGCAAGTGAACTAACCAGGACAAAGCAAGTATTTGGCAAGAGTCAAAACCAACATTCCATTCCCTTTGGATTTAAGCCAACAGATGAGCAACTGATAAGATGAACGCAAGAGGATCTAGACAAATAAGGTCATAGAGAAACAGATAAGGCATCCAAGCTTGTTTCAAGGCCACATGTATCAGTTGAACTCAAGGTCTCACGCTAGGCTTAATATCAGATGAACTTCCAAGTTTCAGATAAGCAAACTCTAAGCATGGGAAACCCTAATTCAAAGTCCATAAGTCTAAGAATCCTTAATGCACAGGATAGTAACAATAGTCCAAGTGAGATTAATAGTATTTTTTTAGGGTTTTTCCTTTATCAATATCTTTAAAAGCAAAAGAAAATGCCCAAGTGAACAAAAGAAAAAGAAGCCTAAACATAAACAATATGAAATGTAATGCTCAAAATAAAGATAGAGGAATAAAAGGCAAGAAATAAAAGTGCATAAAGTAAAGCTAGCACAATAATAATGTTAGTATTGATGTTAGAGTTAATGAATCGATTCGGGACAAATTTAGCGCTATGTTAAGCAATCGTAGCACAATCTATTATGAAGATCATACTATGGGAGGCCGGTCAATACCAATTTATGTACCATACATGTTAGAGATATGATAGAAACCATACTCCTAAAACATGTAGCACAAGTAAAAACCAAGGAAGGATCAAGCACTAAGGCAATGAGATTGGCCCATTACATCAATCATTCTTCATTATAACTTAGGGAAAACTTATGCATCAATCCAAAGTACCTAAAATGATCCATGATCAATTGGAAAGTAGATTTGAAATGATGAAATTTCATCAAGTACCAATCCAAACTTCATGAACAAGATGGACTCTTAATCATCCATTTAATCAAGAGAAAAGGAAAAAGAAAAAGAATGAGATGGAGAGAAATGAAACCAAATTGAACCATGACTAGAGATTCATCTATCATCAATTTCAATCACCTCTCTTGGTGCATCAAAGGGAAAAACCTATCATCAACTCAAAGTACTAAAAATGATCCAAATGATCATTTAATAATAAGTTTGAATTGATGAAGATTAATACAACCTAAGTACCACCCAAAGTCCATTGATATTGAGGAAGATTTTGATCAATCAAGCCTTAATCCATGTCAACAGAAGTCAAACAATATTTAAAATGCAATAATAAACAATTAAAATGCATGAAAAATAATTTTTAAAAGGATTTTAAATGAAAAATAAAAGGAAAATCCTTAAAGTGCTTTAAAACACTAAATAAATGGCTAAGAAAATTATGGAAAGTTAGAAACAAATCAAATAACATATAATAAAATTCCGAGAATTTTAAAATGCATGAAAGTATTTTTAAACCAATTAAAATGCATGAAATATGAGAAAATTAAATAAAAATAGCAAACCACAAAATAAAATTGTGAAAAAAAGACACATGGTGTAAAATAATAGAAAATAATTTTATGAATTTTTTGGATGAAAATCTGATTTAAAATGAATTTTATAAAAGAAAATCATATAAAAGGAAATAATAGAAAAGGAAAAATAAAGCAAGGCACGTTGGATATGGCCTCATTAATCCAGGTGGCACATCTAGTGGCTCAGATTTTGTGGTACATGATAAACCTTAAGTGAAATAACGCGCTGAATTGAATTTGAATCAGCCAATCAAAATATAAGTATGTCACCACGTGGACTGAGGCCAATACTGTTACATCTCCGACCATCTTCTCTAGTTGCTCCTCACCGGAGTTTTGGCAAATGGTAAAATTAGAGAATGAGACCACCACCATTGTGACAGTTACCTCATCACGAATCCAACCATAGGCTCAAAGTTCATTCATATAAACTGAGCATGGAGAATTTCAGAGAAAGCAAAAACAAAAACTCAAATTAAACTCAGTATACGATGAATCAAAGCAAAGTAGGATATGGAAAAGCATTAGAGAACCATAAGCTACACGATAGGAATTTGTTTGAGTGAAAATGAAGCCTCTAACTACCTTGTCATAATATGATCAGAAGTGAAGAAAGTTGGACTTGGTCAGGACGATTCAGAGGGTCTCAAGGCTTGATTCTTATTGCTATAGCTTCAGAGGACACCGAAGATTCTAATGGAAACAAGAAATAGAGTTGAAATAGCTTAGAAATTAAACATGGTCTCTAAAAATTTATGAAGAAATTATGAGTTTGAGCAGAAGTTTAAGGGTCTTTCTAAGCTTGAAATTGTGAGGAATAGCTTGCTCTATTTATAGGTGAAGTGAGAGGATGAAATACATGTGAGAATTGAGTGCCAATCGTGTGAATCATGAGGAAGCAAAGTGTGACCAAAACTTGAGTGGAAAGCATTCAAAACACAATGCATTCTTCTTGATTTCAGATTTTTTTGCATCTTTGTATATCAGTTAACATCATCAAGCCATAAACACGTACAAATATTGGCTCAATTTGGAGAATTGAGTGAGTTTCCAAAACTGGTCATAACCAAAATTCAGTTCCAAGTAGCCAAGTTCAAACCCTTGTGAAATTCTGTATAATTTACCATTGCTCCTCATTCTTTTTACTAAATGATCACATCATAACTTAGGGTACAATGCAAAAATAAAGGTTTAATTTGGGTAAATGAGAAAAAATGTATGTCCTTGTAAAGTTGGCACCATGACCTATGATTAGAGGTCAAAATATTTCTATGTCCAAAATAACCTATAATGTCTTTAAACGTTTCATGGCTTTCCAAGCATAATTGGCCTTTGATCCTTGAAACAAACTTGTAGAGGGAATCAAATGCGATAATTGGCAAAAAGAACCACCCACAAAAGTTGAAAATTGAGAGAGGTGTGATCTTTGGAAGTTAGGCAATTAACATTTGAATTTTGGTCAAATTTCACTAAGTCTACAAAGTGGCCTATAATGTTTCCAAACTTTTTATGATCTTCCAAGAATAATTGGCTCTTGACTTGTAAAGAGAAGTCGTAAGGGATGTCAAGAGGAGTCATTTTCCCAAAGAAGCATTCAAAAATGTTGAAAAATGAGTGAGTTGTGATGTTTTGAACTTGGACTTGAAATGTTGACTTTTTAGGTCAAAGCACTATGAATGATCTTGAAACCTTTGAACTTTTCTTGCATTCAAGGCACTTTGATGAACATATGAACTCAAGATGATGTAGTCTTGAATTTAATTTGATTAAACTTGCAATGGCTTGAGGATACTTGTTGATGAAGGCATGGAAATAAACACATGAACCTTTGAAGTTTCTTGAGAAACAAGCTATCAAACTTTGAAATATCTTTGATCAAATGAAGTTGAATGTTGTTTGAGATCCTATTATTTGAGATTAGAGGTCATGCTTTGATGAATAGACTTTGAAAATAAATGGTTGACCACACTTTGACTTGAGGAACTCAAACCCTAGCTGATGAGACAATCACTTCATGCTCTTGATTTCAAACCCTACCTTGCAAAAGAAACAAAAGGGACAAGGCATATTTTTTTTTGTATTTTGACTAATGGTTAGTGAACATAATCAAATAAAAGAAAAAAGAAACAAAAGAGTTCTTGGTGACCTCCTACACAAGGGCAAAACCCTAGAGATAAGAGCTAAGAGGATCTGAAATTCTGGTATCAGACGTGTGATGTTAAGGTGTGATGTCACAACAACACACTCTGCACAATGGACAGTAATAACAGTAAAATAACACCAAGAATTATTGACCCAGTTCGGTTACAACCAACCTACTCTGGGGGCTACCAAGCCAGGGATGGAATTCACTACTTGTAGATATAATTTACAGACTCAACAACCCGTTGACAATCTCCTAAACTTATACTCTACTAATGACTTCCTACCTAAGAAACCACTTAGGTATGAGAACACCACTCAATCCCTTACAAACACTCAAAGAACCCACTTTGAGTACCCTTGATCTTACTTCACAGCTTCGATCAATCAATCACTCTCTATTGCTTCACAGCTTCTAGAGAGGACAGAAACTTAACACCTATTCAAACCCTAGAATAGTGTAAATACAACTCGTACAAAATACTCAAGACACTCAGCCTATGCTCTTGATCTTCTCTCTGTATTTCTGTACCTTTTTCCTTTGGTCTTGTACGCTTTATATAGCTCCTTGAATTGGTCTTGGACTTGCTACAATATCTCCCAGATTTGTTATTTAAAACTGAATATTTAAAACAGATTTTCTCCTAAAATCTTTTTAAATCTTCAACCTTTTAAATCTCCTACAAATCTGCAACAGATCTCCTATGCAGTAGCAAATATCTATCCCAAGATATTCGCATCCAATGAGACAGCTTGCTCTCCACAATTCCAGCTAATACGCAACCCTAACAACATCACAACCTGCTGTTGTTAATTCTGCAGATCTGATGTTACAACATCACCTGTGTGACATCAGACATCCAGCTTCAGCAATTACTTAACACAACCCAGTGTTAAGACTTCAATGTTACAACATCAGCACCTTGACATCAACATTGAATATACTTTGTTTTACCAAAATTCCAGCCAATCCAGGAACTAACAATCTCCCCCTTTGGCTAATTTTGGCTAAAACAATCTATGCATCTTCAGAGACTTCAGCAGCGGTATAATCTTCAGAAAGTTTGAAACTCTTCTTCAGCAGCAGTTTGACAATTTACATAGTCTTCATCACTTGATCTGCTGCAACACCATCTTCATTCTTGACAACAGCTAATTGGTGGTCCCCCTAAAAAATATGAACCAGCATCACAGCTGTTCAGTAGCTCACAATGTGCAGCGCTTTTCTCCCTTTTGATGTCTGCTTGGCTGCACTCTTCAATTGCCATGATATCTTCACTAGTTCAGTCAAAACTCCCCCTTAATGCATTACCACTTTTCAACTAAACACCTTTTAGCAGCATCAATATATCTCCCCCTTAATATCTGCATCACTTTAGCAGCATATGACAATAATACTCTTGACTATCTTGGCTATTTTCTCCCCCTTTTTAGCCACAATTAGGCAAACTTCAGTTAGAAGCCCTATTAACTAAAGTCAGTACCCTAGCTCTCATTGTTAGCCTTTCAGTTAGTAAGCAGGCAAAACAAATCATAGAAGGAAACTAAAAACATAATCAGTGCATAAAACAACACAATATTCAAATTACACAACCAAGCACATTAAGTGCTAAAACAAAGACAGAAAATAAAGCTAACCCTACTAAAACAGAAGGCAAACATTAAAAGCTTGAATCTTCTGAGCTGAGATCATCATTATCGTCTTCAACATCCTTCCTTGTGTTGACAGCTTCACCTTCCTTTGTTGCCAATCTCAGAGACATGACAAGTCTTTCAAATTTTTGTTTCCTTTCAGTACTAACTCTTATGACTTCATCTAACTCCTTGCAAGCCTCTTCTAGTTCTGTAATCAACCCAGTCTTGGCTGGTGACTGTTGTGATGTTGAAGCAGATGTCTTGACACTGTAAGGAACATGTTTCAACTTGTAATGGAGTGACAAGGCAGGCTTCCTTTTGCAAGCAACATCTGAATGTTGTAGAATTCCAGGATGTTGAGACAAGACAATCCCACAAATGAGAGAGGGAAAAGTAATGGGCATCTTTACAACATTTGTAGCAGCATGCTTAATAGTATGATCATAGATGTAGGAGCCATAGTCAATTCTTTGCTTTGTCCCAACTGCATAAATTATCTTCCCCAATTCAACAGAAATTGTGGTCTTGTGACTAGTAGGAACCCAGTTCGCAATACCTATTCTGTGCTGAAAGGCATATTTGACACTCAACAAACTGGCTAACAACTTTCCTTCTACGTGCCAAACATCTACCTGACCAGCAGTGATTTCTTTGCATATAACATTGTTGGAGGCTTCTAATTCCCCATAATCTTCCTCATTTCTTCCTAAGTAGGCATTGATCATCTCAGGAGAGAACCAGACACACTTACCCCTGATGGTAACTCTTCTGAAGGTTCGGCTCTTGTTGTCATTTATCGATTCGGGTATATTAACTATGAATTCTCTGACCAGTCTATCATAGCAATTAGTCAACCCTGACACAGTCCTTATGAGACCAGCAAGTTTAATTAGGTCTATAATTTTAGTAGACTCTAAGTCTTTTGCTACTACCTCTCGTTCCAGAGCTATCTTTCGTAGGCTCACACAACTCCCCAAGGATGCACTTCTGGCACTGTGAGATGAGATGTTATCAGGCACTTGATTTGTAGCAGGGTTGATGTCTTGAGCATCACTCTCAGAATCTGACTCTTCCCTGATTCTCCTCTTCTTGCCAGACCTGGCACCTTTGCTCCATGACTTGGGAGAGTCTGTAAATGAAGTCCTTTTCTTATCCTTCCCTCTTCCAATTCTATCATCATCAGATGAGTCCTCAATCTCTATAACCTCAACCTGTTCCTTCCCTTTACCCCTGTGACTTTCATTCCTAGGGGACGATGTTCTAACATCCAAGCTGACATCAGTGTTATCAGGATCTTCACCTTCAGCTTCTTGACTCAGGGCCTGTCTATGAAAATTTATGTCCTCACCTTGAGAGTCGACTTGTTCAGCAGGCATTTGCCTTAAAGGGACAGAAATCCCTTTCATCCGTATCCCTTTCTCAAGGATTTTGGTGGCAAGCTGTTCCAAGTGCTTGTCTACATCAAGCTTCTCCTCAACAGCTTGAGAGGATGATGACATAGCTTCAGGTTTATTCACCATGGTCGAGGGTTTAGGGTTACCTGACTCGGGAAGAGCACTAGAAATGAGTTCTTCGGAAGAAATCCTGGTTCGTACCTGCTCAGAGTTCTTGGAAGGGACAGACATCGTTCCTTTGTGACAGAATAGGTTTGGAGAAGAACTTTCTACTCTGTTGAGATTTAGGGAGATGAAACGTTGCAATGAGAATGCTTTGGTAAGTCTTGATGTAGTATCAATATAGTAAGGCGCCTGATTTTGAATACTCTTTAAAGACCAATTACTAATTTTCTCCCTCCATACAGACTTTCCTTTTAAACAATTCACATTAGGACTCATTAACTCTGAGTGACCTTTCAGCATCCTGATGTCATAGTCTGATGTTATAACATCAACTTGAACATCGTTAGTTGAATTTCCTTCAAGAGAAATCCACTGATAGCAGTTGTCTTTGGTTCTGGCACCCTTCATAACAATCTGATTTTGCTCATCAGAAACCACACACTCATGCTTAGTGTAGTTTACCTTGTAACCTTCATCACACAACTGGCTTATGCTGATCAAATTTGCACTTAAGCCACTGACAAACAGAACATTGTCAAGTTCAGGTCCTTTCACTTTCCCAATTCCTGCAATAACTCATTTCTCTCCATTGCCAAATATAACTTCAAGAGGGGGGCAAGTTCTAAATTCAGCAAACATGGATCTACATCCAGACATGTGTTTGGAACACCCACTGTCAAAATACCATGTTCCTTCTTCAAACTCTTTGTCAGCCAAGTGAGCCAATAAGCACTTCACCTTCTCCTTAGGTACCCATTGTTTAACAACTTTGGGCCTGTGCTCTCTCCATCTGTTTTGAGGTTGAGGGTATCCATGCAGCTTGTAGCAAGAGTACTGCATATGTCCAAACCTTCCACAATAATAGCATCTCACCCTTTTATCTCTGAATCTTCTGCCATGATGAGATTGCTTAGGCTGCCAGCCATAATGTGGTCTCCTCCTACCATAACTGCCCTGCCATCTATTATGCTGGTATCTTCTCCCATAAGAAGGCTAAGAATGCTGTTTCCTGGATTGTCTCCCATGATGGTGTGGCTTTCTTCTTCCATAGATATGAGGAACAACATTGGTGTATCCATATCCATAACCATACCAGTTGTCCTGATGTTGAGACACCTGATGAGACATGTGTTGTTTGAACTGAGCAGCTTGCATGCTCTCGTGGTATTGTGGGGGCATATACTGACTAGCTCCCTGTGGCTGCTTTCTCTTCTAATAGGGACCAATCTTCTTCTCAATCTTCTTAGGTTGTGAAACATCAGCTTTCTTAGGGGTAGAATCCTGCTTCTTTGGCTGATGTTGAGATGAAAGTTATGACACTTCCTTCTTTGAACCTGAAGTGCTTCCTTCTGAAGTTCCCTTGTTCTCAGCCACATAACCTATCCCAGCTTTGTCTCCAGCAGCTTTTTCTGACTGAAGAATCTTGTCAAGTGTGTCTGTACCACAGCTCAGCATCCTAACAGACTTGGTCATTTGATCAAGGTGAGCTTTAACTAGCACCACTTCATTTTCCAGATCTGTCTTTTCATTCTCTAGCTGAGCAATCTGTTGCTTGTGGTACTTGTTTTCTTGACAAATCTCAGCACTTTTTAAACACAACTCTCGATAGGTAGATGCTAACTCCTCATAAGTTACTTCTCCATCACTAGAATCATCATCAGAAACCACAGCTCCTGTTAAAGCTCTCACATGCTTTGCTGACTCGCCTTCACTTTCACTATCAGAGTCAGACCAGGAAACTATCATGCCCTTCTTCTGCTTTTTCAAGAAGGTGGGACATTCTTTCTTGACATGTCCATACCCTTCACACTCAAAGCACTGAACTCCTTTATCTTGGGTAGTTTTCTCTTCATCCTTCTTGCTGGTGTCAGAAGTCATGTTCTTGACATTAGGCCTGGAGTTATTATTCATTCTCTTGAATACTTTGGTGAACTGTCTTCCCAACATAACTATGGCCTGAGATAGATCCTCCTGCGATTCAGAACTCTTTCCTTTTTCTTTTGCATCATTTGACACCAAGGCTATACTTTTTGGCTTCTTTTCTGGTTCTTCCTCGTTCAACCCGAGCTCAAAAGTTTGAAGAGATCCAATGAGCTCATCTACTCTCATTTTGCTGATGTCTTGTGATTTTTCAATGGCAGTAACCTTCATCTTATACTTCTTAGGTAGGGACATAAGGATCTTCCTCACAAGCTTTTCATCTGACATCTTCTCTCCAAGAGCACTAGATGCATTGGCCAGCTCAAGAACACTCATGTGGAAATCATGAATAGTCTAATCTTCCTTCATCTTCAGGCTTTCAAATTTTGATGTTAAAATCTGAAGTCTTGACATCTTGACTCTAGATGTTCCTTCATGAGTAGCCTACAAGATATCCCACGCTTGCTTAGCAACTTCACAAGTATTGATTAACCTGAAGATATTCTTATCCACTCCATTGAAGATGGCATTTAGAGCTTTGGAATTTCCAAGTGCAAGCTCGTCTTCCTCCTTGGTCCACTCTTCTTCAGGCTTTGGCTTAGAGGTGCCTTCTTTATCTTTACCAGCATCATCCTTCTCACATACAACAGGTGTTTTCCACTCTTTAATAACAGCCTTCCAAGCCCTACTGTCCAAGGATTTTAAGAAGGTGGTCATCCTTGGCTTCCAATAGTCATAATTGGATCCATCCAAAATAGGGGGTCTGTTGACGAATCCTCCAACTTCTTTGTCCATCTTTACACCAGAAAGTAACTTCCCTAGATCTCACCCAGAGACAGACAGAATGCCTGCTCTGATACCAATTGAAATTCTGGTATCAGACGTGTGATGTTAAGGTGTGATGTCACAACAACACACTCTGCACAATGGACAGCAATAACAGTAAAATAACACCAAGAATTGTTGACCCAGTTCGGTTACAACCAACCTACTCTGGGGGCTACCAAGCCAGGGATGGAATTCATTACTTGTAGATATAATTTACAGACTCAACAACCCGTTGACAATCTCCTAAACTTATACTCTACTAATGACTTCCTACCTAAGAAACCACTTAGGTATGAGAACACCACTCAATCCCTTACAAACACTCAAAGAACCCACTTTGAGTACCCTTGATCTTACTTCACAGCTTCGATCAATCAACCACTCTCTATTGCTTCACAGCTTCTAGAGAGGACAGAAACTTAACACCTATTCAAACCCTAGAATAGTGTAAATACAACTCGTACAAAATACTCAAGACACTCAGCCTATGCTCTTGATCTTCTCTCTGTATTTCTGTACCTTTTTCCTTTGGTCTTGTGCGCTTTATATAGCTCCTTGAATTGGTCTTGGACTTGCTACAATATCTCCCAGATTTGTTATTTAAAACTGAATATTTAAAACAGATTTTCTCCTAAAATCTTTTTAAATCTTCAACCTTTTAAATCTCCTACAAATCTGCAACAGATCTCCTATGCAGTAGCAAATATCTATCCCAAGATATTCGCATCCAATGAGACAGCTTGCTCTCCACAATTCCAGCTAATACGCAACCCTAACAACATCACAACCTGCTGTTGTTAATTCTGCAGATCTGATGTTACAACATCACTTGTGTGACATCAGACATCCAGCTTCAGCAATTACTTAACACAACCCAGTGTTAAGACTTCAATGTTACAACATCAGCACCTTGACATCAACATTGAATATACTTTGTTTTACCAAAATTCCAGCCAATCCAGGAACTAACAGGATCCATGTTTGTGATTGCAATGAAATGCATATGAATATGATAGGTGGAATCTTAGGGGTAAAAATTAGGGTATGCCACCTATATATATGGAATGGCGCCAAATCAGCTAACAAGTTTAAAATGGAATTTGAATACTCTATGCTCTTTCATATACTAACTGTAACGTCGAAGTGCTAACTTTACAGGTACACCCGATCTATGTCGCATTGGAAGCTCTACTCGGCCTAAACTTCCGCCTATATCTTTACTTCTGGTTCTAGAACATAACACTTTTCCAACACAAAAAATATACCACTTTTTATTTGCAAATACTTTTAGAAATTACATTCACTTTCTTTATAAATTAAGTCACCACACACTTGATAATCAATTATAATACTTGAAATTTTTTGAATATATGAAGTTGTTCATGAATTAATTTCAATAGATAATTGATCTTCTCTTTCAACGTATAATTCAACAATATATGAGCCTTCATTCCTCAGAAATTTGAACGAAACTTTTTCAATGATATAAAAGTGTGTGCACAAAGTTTCATTGTTTTATGATGTATAAACACTTTGAAAATTATTTTAATTGCATGTGAATTTTTTATGAAAGAGATAATTTGAAAACTAAGGTATTTTGTCTTAAATACATCCTGAAAAACCTCTATCAATTGATGCAAAAGTTTGAGACATTTCTATGAAGGTTTGCTATAGTTTAGAATGACAACGATTCATGAAAAGACATAATTCGATAATTTGTACAAAATTTCTTAAATCACTTAAACGGATACCTGATTAAAAAAGTGCATAACAATTTTCAAATTTCAAATAACAAAGAAAATGAGCTAATTACGACGGATTTTAAAGTGTGATTACGACATTATTAATTTGCCATAATTTACAAAAAACTGAATAAATTAGAATTTAAATAATGGTTCAAAAATACATAAACTACGGTGGTTCCAATTGCCACAATTCACGAAAAACATAATAAAATAAAATTTAATTGGAAGAATGGATGTGCAATCGATTTCATAAATAGTATAATTGATTGAACTCAAGTAAAACTTGATTTTTTTTTTCTTTTTAAAAGACTTGACATAAAATGTCTTGATGCATGAATATTTAGGAAAACTTTAGTAAAGAAGAGATGAAGATTTTTGAGCACCTAAAGCTTTATATAGAATGAATTGACATTGAATACCTTTCTTCCTGATCAAATTATCTTTTACTTCAACATCTAATCACTTTTGTAATCTTGAAATTTGCTTGAGCTTGACTTCAACCTTTTTCTACTTTGATAAGCTTTTATCTTCATCAAAACTAAACCAAGATAGATAATGAATATCTTCTTCACACGAATAACCTATTTTACCTCGGTTTGGAAAGGGTTATTACCTTTGTTTTTATGGGCAACGTAACAAAGGGTGTCGTGGTAAGTCACCACTTTCTCCCCTTCGATGTACATACAGCCAAGGGGAAAGGTGGAACATGTAGTAGGTTTGATCTTTAACATATGTTAATTATGTTGCATACCTATTGCTTTTCAAGTTCAACAGTGTTTGCATGCAATATATTCTCAATGGCTTTTTAATGCATTTATTTCTGATATAAAATAAAAAAAAGGTTAGATAAGTAACTTAATGACTATATTCAAAAAATAGGTTACCAATTTCTTTTCACTTTGCAATATTCAAACAAATGACTATATTCAAAACAAAATTTTCAAGATCTTATTTTGTGAAACAAAAATATTGCTTGCAATATATTATCAATATTATTAGGAATAAATTTCACGATTTGTCAGACGAGGAAAGCAATAAATTATAGAGTGTTTTAGTTAACTTACAATATAACAATGGTCTTGCAAGAGGTGGAAAGACGACGACAACAACAACAACAACAGAAACAACAGCAGCAACAACAGCAGCACCACCAACACCACCAACACCACCAACACCACCACCAACACCACCACCAACACCACTACCACCAACAACACCAACAACACCAACAACACCACCACCACCACCAACAATAACAGCAGCAACAGCAGCAACAACAACAGCAACAACAGTAACAGTAGCAACAACAGCAACAAAAGCAACAATAACACCACTATGTAAGATAAATTACAAGAGTAGAAAAATGTTTTGTTTAAGGTTGGTTTTAGAAGAACAACAACACAAAACCTTGAAAGATTTCTTAGCTAATTAAGAAAATTGGAAAAAACTTATATCTTGCAATCTATGCCAATAATGTTTACTAGTTTGGAGTGGTTGTAGATAAGTTAGGTTTAGCGTACAACTTAATGAATGAATGCTTTTATAGTTAAATTTGAGTATCTAATCCCTCGTTTATTAATGAAATCGAAGGAATAAATCATTTTCTCAACTTGACTTAAAACGATTATGATTCGAGTCAAGAGAATTTTTGGCTCGAGTCATGTATCCAGCGGAAAAATCCATTTTCTCATCATGCTCATGATTAGAGTCAAGCATTTCTCTGACTCGAGTTACGCTTCCCAAACCTAAATTCTAGACATAGAAATGTTCATAACTTGAGTCAAGATTTTGTCTATTTTGAATCATACCTGCACGAGTTTCTTGATTCAAGTCGCAAAATATATGACTTGAATCATTTTGCGTTAACCTTTGGTCAAATGTCTAATTTATGCATGTGAAATCCATTTTAATAAAAAAAAGGTCAATTATAAGAGATGTGCAATGACCTAACGATGAGGATACTCAATTACTAAAAAAAGAATTAAATTGAAAAACATCAAAACCCTAAAATAGCAGGGATACCTTACAAGTTTCAATTTCACTTCTTTCATTGATGAAATTCTTGATATTTGTAGAAGATCTTGGTCATGTCAATGTAAAATTGTTAGCATTGATGTTATTATGAACATAACTAATGTGATTTGATTTTGTAGAAATAAAAAGAGGTTTGATAACAAGTATATCTCTTGGAAATCAGCCACTTGTATTGTAATTTCCAATGCCTCCCTTTATGGAAATCATTCTACAATTCTAGAGGGACCTCGTTTTCATACATGCACACATTTGTGTTGCTCAAAGTCTTTTTGGTTTTAATCCATGCTCATAATTCTCTCCAAATTAAACAGGTTTTATGACATCCTTATATTAAATATTAGATTAAATGCAATATAGATAATGCCACTACAACAAAAAATGCCTTTTACCTCGGTTGAAAAAGAGGTTTTACCTCAGTTTCACATGTGAGGTAACGATGGGCGTCATTAAAAGTGCTCATTTTACCTCTCAATTTTAAAAAAGCCGACGAGTATGTGTAAAGGTCATGGGTTCGATCCCCAGGGAGATCTTTTTGGAATTCTGAAATGGCAAAAACACATGTCTAATTAGTTTTGACATTGCACCTACGGATATACCACATTTTCACCTCGGTTTTCTCATAAAACCGATGGGTAAAATAATTTTGAGTTTATTAACTCTAATGTGGATTGCTTATTTCATGAAACCCTATACTCAACTTATAAATTCTTAAAATTGGTTTGGAAAATAATTATATGAACAATTGTGTTATATTTGAAGAACAACTTACATTGATTAGTGATTTTGAAGCACCTTGTAACTCATCATTCATCTCACACTCTTTTATGGTTAAAATTTCTTCAAAGTTTCAAGTTCTTTATTCAACACTTCCTTTTCTAATAATTCATTCTTGAAAGTATAAAATTTGATGCTTTGAAAAATGAACAAATATGGAAGAAAGTTGAACAAAAACTAGAAGTATTCGAGAGATTTTAACGATAAAAAAGCATGGGATAAATGATGAGTTGCATAATACTAGAAAATCATTAATCAGTGTAAGATAAGTTTCAGATACAACATGATTTTTCATATGATTATTTCCAAAATCAATTTAATAGGTTATATCTTCAAAGAGGGGTTAGTGAAACAACCAATCGACATTAGATATAATTAACTCAACTCAGCGGAACAAGATGAGAGCGATACAAAGAATCACAAGAAACACAATCTCAATCTCAATATAAATCTCAAACTCAAACACAATAACAACAACTAAAATACAACATATAGATTTAATAAATTCAACTCAAAAACAACAACAACATAAAATCAACAAAGTCAAGAACAACAATGTCAATAAACAACCTCTAGGGTTTAGGGTCTCAACAACAAAAAATACAACATCGAAAAAACAACATCAATAAACCTATAACATAAATTTGTTTAATTAGCAACAACAACAACAAGATAAAGCCTCCAGAGTTTAGGGTCTTAACATTGATTCTCATTAACAAGAACAAAAACATCAACAACAACAACATCAATAAACCTATAACATAAATGTGTTTAAACAGTAAAAACAACAAGAGAAAACCTCTAGGGTTTCGGATCTCAATAACAACAATAACAACAATATGATGACAATATGACAACAATATGAGTTGTGATGTTTGATGTACCAGATCTCTGAAGAACAAGTAAAAGAAAATGATTTAGATATCTGAAGAAGAAACAAGAGCACTAAACACGTAACATCTTTGTATTCAAGATGCTATTTATTTATGGATCTCTTTGATTAGGGGTCTTTTGTAAAGGGCTCTTCGTTAGGATTCTATTTGTGTTGTTTAGATAAGTGAAACTGAATGCTACAAGCTAAAGCCATATATATATATATATATATATATTCACCTCGGTTGGAAAGAAAACCGAGGTGAAAAGTGGCGTATTATTAGATTAAAAATAAAATATTAAAGAAGGCACCACTTTTAATGAGATAAAAACATAATATAAAGCTGTTATAATTTGAAGCATGTGCACTAAATAAATCTACCATTCAGTTTTCAAAATAACTGATGAAATATATTGTATTTTTTTTATAAAAAATTAGTGTGTGTTCAGGAATTTTACCTTGGATTTTTTAAATGTGAGGTGAAATTGTTGGCATAAAAAGTAGATTTTCTAGTAGTGTACAACCAGGCCGACTGTTTTGGGTAGTATTTTAAGAGATAACATTGTTGTTGTTGTTGTGGGTTTTTTTCCCTCAAAATCTAAACATGCCTATTGTTTTTCCATGCAGAGCTTTATGTGACTATATGTACACTTGATACAACTTTTAAAAAAATGTTGGATCTCTTTTTGGTTGAAAACATATTTCCAATTGGTTACTCTTACTCTCAAGAATCACATACATATTCATCATTCAGAGGTTAAGAAACATGTGAATGTGAGTGAATAGTGTTGAGATGATTAAGAATATGAGTTATGTTATGCCCTATATTTCTAGAGAATACAATCATTATACAGATAACTCACTTGATCTCTAAAATAATGACTTTATTTGATGGGATTCTATTCCTTCTAGTTTTAGAGGTACTTAACAAAAATAAGTTTTTTTTTTTCTGATTATCGTTTTTGTTATTACTTATATTTTTTTAAGGATTTGATATTTTGATTATTCTACACTATTTTTTTTCTTCATAGGAATTTTTTCAATTGAATTGAATTTTTTTCGATAAAATTTTTAACAAGACAAAGTGTTAAATATGTAATTTTTTGTGTTGAATTCGAAATTAGTATGTTTGTATTCGAAGGGTGTCGAAATGTGCTTGTGTCTAACAAAGTTTGTATTTGCTATATTTGACAGACACTCAAATATACCCCGTCGAAGCATGTAGTTGTCGAAGGAGTCGACAGAGTCGAAATAGATTGACTTGCCTTCGAACGGTGTCGAAAGGTGTTTGTGTCTAACGAAGTTTGTATTTGCTATATTTAACAGAAACTCAAATATACCCCGTCGAAGCATGTAGTTGTCGAAGGAGTCGACAGAGTCAAAATAGATGAACTTGGATTAGTTTAAGTTGAGTTAGTTATTTTGTGATTACTTGGAGTGCAAGTAATCTTATTTATAAATAGAGAGGAGCTCTATGTCATTTGTAATTAAGTGAGAATAAGCAAGAATTATGTAGATTATAAAATCACAGTTGTGATTAACACACATTATCAAACACTTAGAGTGCAACTTGCACACATATATAAATTCTTCTTCCTCCTCCAAAATTTCTCTTTTCTCAGTTTCAATTATATTGTTTTCTTCTTTCATTTCTCTGTGTAGTGTAGCATCACCTTGCAACCAAGGAGTGATTGTTTCACCTAAGTAAAGGGTGAAGAACAAAAGGTGCGATCAATCAGAAAGATTGATTCTTATTTGTCAAGATTGATTCGGTTAAACTTCAAGATTAAAGTTTATCCAACAACTGGTATCTATAGCATTGTCTATGTGATCTTCGAACGCACATAATTACGTTGAATCATCATGGGCATTTTTCGAAGAATTACCTAATCTTGAATGGTAAGAATTATTAGAATTGGTGTAAGAAGATGAAGGTTGTTTTATGTTATCAAGATCTTTAGGATTTTGTGAAGAATGGACTAACACCAATTTGAGAGAATGGTACAAATGAACAAAAGTTTGCACACGAAGATTTGAAGAAGAAGGATTATAAGGCTCTCTTAATAATCCATCAATGTGTTGATCTAAACAACTTTGAGAAAGTTGGTGATGTAGATTCAATAAAGGAATCATGGGACATCCTGGAGAAATCATTTGGAGTTGTTGTGAAAGTGAAGGAGTTGAGGTTACAAGCTCACAAAAGAATGTATGAATTGCTTCAGATGGAAGATAATGAAAATGTGACTGATTTCTTTACCAAAGTAATGAAACTGATGAATCAAATCAAAACATGTGGAGAAGTGTTGACATCAAAATCCGTAGTGTCAAAGATTTTGAGGTCATTGGCTCCAAAGTTCGATCATGTGGTAGTAGCCCTAGAAGAATCGAAGGATTTGGCAAGCATGGAAAAATAAGAGCTTCAAGGGACTCTTGAATATCCCAAATAAAGAATGGCTGAAAGAACTACAAGCAAGTCGAAGACTGATGTGGCTTTGCAAGCTCAGTCGACTAAGAAAGAAAAAGGGAGATGAAATGGTAACAATGGCAGAGGTAGTTACAACAATTCAACTAGTAGAGGAAACCATTATTAAGGTAGTTCAACAAATCAAAGACAATCTTCTAACCAAGGAAAACACATAGGTGGTGGTGCAGGTCGAGGAAGAGGTGATGGAAGAAAACCTAATAAAAGTCATAGTCAGTGATACAATTGTCAAAAGTATGACCATTATGAATGTCAATGTCGAGGAGGCAAGAAATATCATGAAAGTGATGCAACGCTTGCAGAAGACGAAGTGATGCTAATGGTCACAACAAAAGAAGAAGAAAGATTCATAGCTCAATGGTATCTCGACTCAGGTTGTTTGTCGCACATGAATGGAAGAAAAGATTGGTTTATCAACATTAATCCCTCGTCAAAGAACAAGGTAAAATTTTCAAACGACAATACCCTATCTGCTGAAGGTATTGGTGATGTTCTGATCAGGAGAAAGGATGGTAAACGACTAGTAATTTCCAATGTGTTGTACATACCTGGCATGAAGAGTAATCTGCTAAGTATATGTTAACTAATCGAAAGGAATTACAAATTATTGATCGAAGATAAAATGATAAGAGTGATCGACTCGAGTAACAGGTTAATCTTGAAGGCTAATATGTCTCAAAATAAAACCTTCATGATTGAACTTGATGTGTTGGAACACAAGTGCCTGGCGGCTGCAGCTAACACATATGCATGGTTAAGGAATTACAGACTTGGTCACTTAAATTTCAATGACATTAGTAATATGAAAAGGAAGAACATGGTTTCAGGCCTACCAGAAATCCATATTCTAGAAGAAGTATGTGAAGAATGTGTTCAAGCAAAGTAATAGAAGAATAGTTTCAGCAAGGATGCAAGAAGCAATTCGAAAGCCACTCTTGAGATAATCCACTTAGATGTGTGTGGTCCTCTCCAACTAGATTCACTTGGAGGTAACAAGTAATTTGTTATTTTTATTGATGATTATAGTAGAAAGTTATGGACCTACTTAATCAAAAAGAAAAGTGATGTGATCGATGTTTTCACCAAGTTCAAAGTAATGGTCGAAAGACATAGTGGTCACAAGATTAAGGTACTGAGGACATATAGAGGTGGAGAATACGTGTTGAAAGATTTTGACACACTATGTACAAAAGAAGGAATTGTGCATGAGATGGTGCCACCATACACTCCTCAACAAAATGGTACTGCTGAAAGAAAGAACAAAACCATTATGAATATGGTGAGAATTATGCTAAGAGCCAAGCATCTCCTAAATGAGCTATGAGGTGAGGTTGTGTCGATTGCAACATATATACTAAACGGATGTATGACAAAGAGGCTTGAAGGTGTCACACCATAAGAATGCTTGCCTGGTGTCAAACCTAACTTAAAACATTTGAAGGTATTATGATCCATAACACATAGACATGTGCCAGATCAATTGAAAAAAAAGGTGGATGCTAAGTAAAGTCAGATGATTCTAGTGGGATATCATTTAACAGATGGATACAAACTGTTCGACCCAATGAATAAGTCGTGATTAGTAGGGATGTGATTGTAGATGAGCTTAAGGAGTGAGACTGGACTAAGAACATCAAGAAGGATTCAGTAAGAATCCTATATGATGACGCAACTAGTGAAGTTGTTAGAGAAGTTTGAAAAGAAGTTGTCGAAGGTTAAACTAGCACAAGCAGACCTCGGAGAATAAGAAACATGCCTGCAAGACTCCAAGAACGTGTAATCACGTTTGATGATGTGGTCGATGATGAAAGTGAGTTAGTACACTATGCCTTCTATGCAGATACTGAGCCAATCAATGCAATTTAAGCATTGAAAGACTCAAGGAGGATGAAATTTATGGTGGATGAGGTAAAATCCATAGAAGACAAAGATACCTGGTCACTAGTTGAATTGGAAAAGGGGAAAAAGGAAATTGATGAGAAGTGGGTATACAAAGTTAAGCTGAATCCAAAAGGTGAAGTAATTCGACACAAGGAAATACTTGTAGCAAATGGGTTTCTTCAGAAAGAAGGAATCAACTATGGTATATCCAATATAAATAATTGGTAGATATGTTAGATGGATGTGAAATGTGCATTCTTGAATGGCCCTTTAGACGAAGAGGTGTATGTGGAACAACGAGTTGGGTTTGTGAAACAGGACCAAGAAACGAAAGTATATAGGCTGGATAAAGTCTTATATAGATTGAAACAAGCTCCAAGAGCTTGGAACAAGAAAATATACGAATTTCTAAGAGAGAAAGAGTTTGAGAAGTGCACGACAGAGCATGATGTGTATGTCAGGAGAAGCATGAGTGAGCTAATTATACTATGTCTCTATGTCGACGACCTGTTGATAACTGGCAGTTGCAAGCAAGAGATCGAAAATTTCAAACATGACTTAAGTAAAGAGTTTGAAATGTCAGACTTGGGAAATTGCTCATACTTCCTTGGTATCGAATTCTACAAAAGTAGTAGAGGCTTGATGATGCAACAAAGAATATATGCAGGCGAAATACTCAAGAGATTTGAGATGCAAGATTGCAACCCAACTTTCACTCCACCTGAGCCCAGATTATAAGTGATAAAATATTTGAATGAAGATGATTTAGATCCAACGCGATACATAAGATTCATTGGATCGCTTCGATGCCTCTTTCACACAAGGTCAGATTTAGCCTATTGTGTAGGCATGGTTAACAGATTCATGCAGAAGCCAAATGTATCTCATCTTACAACCACCAAGAGGATATTAAGGTATCTCAAAGGAACACTCGACTATGGTATTTTGTTTAACTCAGTCGAAGACAAAAAAGAATGCAAACGTGTGGGCTACACTGACTCTAGTTGGTGTGGTGATGTTGAAGATAGAAAATTGACAGCAGGATATATGTTCATGTTAGGTGGTGCATCAGTCACATGAAGTTCGAGAAAGAAACTGGTGGTACCTTTATCATCATGTGAGGAAGAATATATAACATTTCTTTATGTTCATGCTAAACAACATGGATGATGAATCTAGTTGAAAAAATTACAAGGAAGAAACATTGAGCAATGACCATGAAGATCGACAGCATGTCAGCTATCAACCTTGCATAGAATTCGATAGCACAGGAAAGAAGCAAACACATCGAAATGAGGTTCCATTACCTGAGAGAGTAAGTAGAAAATGGAAAGTTGATCCTAGAGCATTGCAGATCAGAGAATCAAATTGCATATATAATGACGAAAGTTGTACAGATTGAATTGCTCAAGAGATTAAGAACAACGATGAATGTAGAAAGCTTAGACACAATAAATTAGGTTATGTGTTAAATATGTAATTCTTTATGTTGAAGTTGAAATTAGTGTGTTTATATTCGACGGGTGTCGAAAGGTGTTTGTGTCGAATAGCGTGTGTATTTGCTATATTTGGCAAAAAGTCAAATATAACTTGTCGAAGGAATCGACAGAGTCGAAATAAATTGACTTAGCTTAGTTTTAGCTGAGTTAGTTATTTTGGGATTACTTGAGTGCAAGTAATCTCATCTATAAATAGAGAGGAACTCCATGTCATTTGTAACTAAGTGAGAATAAGCAAACATTGTGTAGATTCTAAAATCACATTTGTGATTAACACACATTATCAAACACTTAGAGTGCAGTTTTCACAAATATATACATTCTTCTTCCTCCTCAAGAATTTCTCTTTTCTCAATTTTTATTGTATTGTTTTCTTCTTACAATACAGAAGAATCATCTTCGAACCAAAGAGTGGTTCTTTCATCTAAGTAAAGGATGAAGAACAAGAGACGGTATCAATAAAAAAAATTGATTTTTATTTATCAAAATTGATTCAATTAAACTTTAACATTGGAGTTTTCCCAATAAAATATTATATATCTTTGGCCAAATCTTCTCAATTTATATTCTTTATCCTGTCTTTCTTTAAATATTTTTTGTTAAAGTTGTTTACATCCATCCGTATATAGTTTATCCAAACCATTCAATTTGCCAACCCTAAACTAAGCCAATAGACCTAAAAAATGACAATATAGATACCTAATTAGAGACATAATTTATCATTAGAAGATTAAACAAGAGACAACATCCCAATCCGGAAAATTGATTGATGGATGAATATCCCATTGGCATTTTTTTTTTGTAGTAACTTGCATATTTCAACTACCTATCATATCCATCTAGTCACATGTGCTGGTTAGAATAAAAGAAAAAGAAGAAATTGAGTGGTAGAGGCATGGCATTGGCATGTAAGTCCATAGCACAAAAATACAAAAGCAACTTTGAAATGGGTCATCTAATGCTATAACCAAACATTTAAGCATATCCTTTATTATTATTAAAGTATAAAGGGAAATAAATATACATGCAAAAATGATGTATAGGACGTATTGAAAAGTAGAAACATACAAATGGAGGCCTTCAAGTGTTGGTGGTACTGATTCCTTTTTTATGTCTATAGGATTGAAGTGTAGTTGCTATAGACCTTTCACACAGAAAAGGAGTGGTGCATATGTATGTATTCATATGATTTAAAACATGACACGTGACTTTGGTTATTTTGTCATAACATTTTGGTAGCTAAAATTGCTTCTTCTTTTTAAACTTAAAAAACGAATATATTTTTTCAATTGAAAGATAAAATTAGTTAAAGGGGTATTCATTAAAGAAATATCGTGATAGAGATGTTAAATTGATGGATGTTCTTCAATTTGAGAGTTTAAATTGTTATTTTATAAATTTAAATGATTGAATTGACTATTCATATATCTTCATGGAGTATAATATCTATTGCTAAAAAATAAATGTTAAGAAAAGAATATAAAATCTATTTACTCAAAAATAAATGTTAAGAAAAGATAAAACTTAGGTGAGTTTGTTTTAGGGTTTACAATTATATTCTTTCAAAAGATATTCTAAACATTATTCTTTTTGAGAATATTATTTCAATTTATGTGAATAGTAGTGGAAAGTAATAGTTGGTTAAACTTATTCTTATGAAATGTTATATTTTCATCTTTAAGTCTTGAAATAAAAAAAGAAAAATCATCTGTAAATAAGATGTCTGGCGAGATTGGAAATGTACATCCTGAATGAGAATGTAGCAGATGTTATCTCTTGGTCCTGGGCAGACGATGGCCAGTTTTCGGTCTCTAGCTGTTATGGTGCGTTATCTAGAACTGGAGCAGGTTTTGAGGGACAATAATCGGTTGTGGAGGCCATTCGTTTGGTTTGGAAAATTGGTATTCCTTCAAAAGTCCAATGTTTTCTTTGACGAATGTTGCTGAGAAGATTGCCTACCAAGAAGCAGTTGGAAAAGAGAGGTATGCCTTTTGAGGATGATAATCGTTGCTGCTCTCTTTGCAGAAGTAGTGAAGAGGATGTGGACCACATTTTCTGTAGTTGTTCGGTGGCATTGTCCGTGTGTAATTCCTTAAGCTCTTGGTTTGGTTTCAAGTTTCCTACTGGTGTTAATTGCCACTGTGTTTTTGCTGCTGCTATGTCTTTGTTTAGAAGGAAGTGTGGTAATACATAAGGGGTGTTTGTGTGGAGCGCAGCGGTGTGGCACCTTTGGTTGTGTCAGAATGAAGTTCTGTTTAACAACGGAAGAGTTTCGTTAGAAGCTTTAGTGCAATCGATTAAAGCTACAGTTTGGTTTTGGCTGGGGTAAAGAGCTTATATTATCTCCTTCTTGTAATTAGAATTTTTGGTTATCAAACCCCATTGCTTGTATTTCATGAGGTTCGGTTGTAAGGATTCGAGTACCCCTTGTACTCGTTTTCTAATCTATTGATTTCTTGCCTTTTAAAAAAAAAGGCTAAAATACAGTTTTGGTCCCCCTGTTGATCAAAATTCACGGTTTTGGTCCCCCCATTTTGTTTTTTAACAGTTTTGGTCCCCCACTCCAATTTTGGCCCAAAAAGTGATGAACAGTACCTGGTCCGTACATGAACAGTACATGTCCGTACATGAATAGTGAGGGGTGGGGGACCAAAACTGTTAAAAAACAAAATGGGGGGACCAAAACCGTGAATTTTGACAAACAGGGGGACCAAAACTGTATTTTAGCCTAAAAAAAAAGATGTCTGGCAAACAAATAAATACTTTGAAATAATTTTTTAAAACTTAATTAAACATGAGAATATTAAGTCATAGCCATATTTTTAGAAATGTTTTTGATTTTTTCATAAAGAAATTTGGATTAAACATAACACTAGGAGTACTTAAATCCAAATACAAAAGGTTAACATAAATTAAAATACATTAGAAGAGCCATGCTCGAATCATAAAAACTATAACAATCTCTGAAATTTAAATCTATAATATGTCATTGCCAATCTTTGAAATTAAAAGGAGCCATGCACCAACCATTTAAATCTATAATATGTTTTTTAGACTCTCTCACGCACACAAACAAACAAAACATGGATGCATGATGATGTATGAGTTTTTTTTTTGTTTTTCTAAGAATGCAATATGCTAACTACGAATGTAATAAGCTAAATAATTTATTCATGAAAATGGATGCAATGCAATATCTTATATGTACTTTGCAGGTTATGGGTGATGGAGACTCAAGCAACCTATATGGGATTTCTTATGATGGGAGGGTTATAGATGCCCTCTAATTAGTGAAGCTTACAATGGATGGCTCTAGAGTTTTTAACGAGGTTCCTAGAGTTGCATACCTTATTTGAAAATATTGTCATCTATAACGGACTAGCCATTAAATGACAATACTCTCAAAAAGATTTATTCTAGGTGATGTCTTCATACCAACCAAGCGATATATATATATTTCGAATGCCAACATTATCCAACCTTTAAACTTAATAATGACTATACGACTCTAAACAAGGTTTCAACAGTCACAAACCCTATTTGGTTATATTCCCATCAATAACGGGTTAGCCATTAGATGATAATACTCTTAAAAGAATCTACTCTATGTGAGGTCTTCATGCAAATCAAGCGAGATGTACGTCTCAAAGGCCAACGTTGCGCAACCTCTAACTAAACTTAAGCTTTTTAGACTCGTGTATAAAACCCTACTCAAAAGTGTATGTAAGATTAAGACAAATAAAAAGTTCAAATCAACAAGATATTCATACCTTATAGCAAATAAATACACAAATAAACATTTAATCAACAAAGACAATAATAAAATAAGAAAATAAAAACAAAAATATAATATAATAAAAGATAAACAAGGTTAACAGTCTTTGCAAAACTAACTAACATAGGCTTGAATATCTAAAAAGTCCCCATTGAAGTCTCCAGCTGTTGCGACGCGAAAAATTACTCTAGTGCGAACACGCCCAAAACCAATGAAGTCGTCATTCAAGTTTATTTTTAAAAGAGAGAACATTGATAAAATGCTAGAGAATAAAAAATGGTCTTCAGCTCTTCGCAACCAAATTGAAATTCAGGAGTCGATTATGTGTAGAGAAGGTATTAACACCCTACAACATCCGTTTAAAAAATGGTTAACTCTAGTTAATTGTTCAAAAGAAAGTTATTGACCTTATTATATTCTTTTTCTCATAATTATTAAACACGAAGTATGGCATATTTACAAGAAAGGGGAAAAGGTCATTTTTTAAAATTATTATTGTGCTTGACATGAATCGCTTCTTGCTCCTACGTATCTTCTAGTACGATAGAGAATTCAAAACTACCTAGCTCATAGGTAAAAAATATTGTGTGTTGGTTGATTTCAAAGAAAAAGATTTGATCGCACAAAGGCTGAAAGAAAGTTGTTTGTTGGTTGTAGTTGTTTTTAGGAGGAAATCAATTGTCCGAACAAGCAAGTGGTATGACTTGTGTCTGAATACTTTAGGATAAAAAGGATGTACATCCAATTAATCCTTTTTATTTCGATTCGTTTATGAGATTCAAAAAGATCAAGTTGTACAACTTGCATCTTGAAAGTTCAATGATTAAAATAAATGTACATCTATTTAACCTATTTTCACATTATTTGGTTGTTAATGTGAGACTTAGAACAACCAAATTGCGTTTGGGAAGGAAGAGGAGTGTTCGAACAAGCAAGCCATATGACTTGTGTCTAAACACTCGAGGATAAAAGGGATGTACATCCAATTAATCCTTTTTCATCTCGATTTATTTGTAAATAAAATGTCTTAGAATGAGTCGCGTTGTGATCTTTTAAATGAAAGACAAAAGCATAAGAACAAGCTAGTTGTACGACTTGTGTCTGAACACTTAAGGATATAAAGGATACACCTACAATCAATCCCTTTTTAATCCAATAAAAGGGTAAACTCAAAACGCTCAAGTTATTATTATTAATTTTTGGTTTTTTTTTTATTTGAAAAGAAAACAACATGATTTTTATGAGTTTACTGTTCAAAGATGTTGTTTTGGGTGCTCTAAGCTCTAAATCTTGATGGTTCTTAGTTATTAAAGTGATTTTAGGTTTAAAATACATCTAATATTGAAAATAAACTAAACCCAAATGTGTTTAAAAGAGTGGTATATATAAGTTATCTTACATGCTTTAGGTTTAAAACCAAATAAAGGTTTAGACAACAAATAAAATCTAAATTCTAGTGCTATGATTAGTTTAAAATTAACAACACAAACATTAAAAAAACAGCTACAACACAATCATATTATTACATGAAAAAATTTCTACAAGTAAAAGATGTAAAGATGGAATGATAGTTACCAACCAAGAGCTTTGAAGGTTGAAGCCTTAGGTGCTACTTACAAGACCTTTAATAGCTTCTTTCTTCGACTCTCAACATAAAAGAAACTCTCTTTCTCTCTCAATTTTGTCCGAACTTCTTTACTCTCCAAAAGCCTCATTTTTCTGATAAAATGACATCTATTTATAGTGCAAAACTAGGGTTTTGGAGTGGGGATGAAGACAAATTTTTTTAGGGTTTTGGGATAGTGCTGGAAGATGAAAAAATGTAGACTTGGTGAGGTGATAATGCTTCTAAAATATGCTCCCTAAGTTATCCACAATGAATCATGCAAGACAACAAATGTATCACCAAAATGACAAGGCTAAATTGGGTAAATGGAAAAGTAAAAGAATCTTAACACCAAAAAGGAAGATTCTTTGGTTAAATATGAAAATTAACCTTGTTAAATCCTTTAATTTGTCTTTTTATCACGATTAAAGAGATTTGAATTTTGTCTTATGCTTCATGCAATGCAACAAATATATCACCGAAATTGCAAGGTAAAATGAGGGTAAATGTGAAAGTAAAAAATGATTAGCACAAAAGAGGAAGATTTCTTAGTTAAATATGAAATTTAACCTTGGTAAATCCTCCAATTGATATTTGATCATGATTAAATATTTTATCATTTAGTCTTTTCCTTTGAACTTGAATTTTTTGAATTTTGAGAATCTGCTAGAAAACACTAAAATCCTAAATGCATGATTTTTTGGATTTTTATGATGAAATTATAAACAATGGTAAGGGTGATGATATATGAAGAATAAAAGACTAAATTGAAATATTTTTGTATTTTTGAAGTTAAGTGATGATTTTGAAAAACTATGAAAAATCGAGATATCAATTTTTATTGCTTGAACAAAATTGGGGTACTATAGTTGCTGTCTGACAATTCCACATCTATTGTACAATTTTTATCAAATTCAAGCCTCACTTGAACCTTGATTTTGCTTTAATAGTCAAACAAGTCCACAAGTATGGTTCTTCAACCATCTTTGATTTTGTCTACTTTCGAATGTATCCCTCAAATTCCATGTTTATGAGTTTTGCAATCTTTCAACCACATTAAAAGCATAATACCCAAGACCTGCATAGTTGTCACTTTGAGATGATACATTCTCATTCTTTGAGTCAAATGAAATCAGAGGCCTCTGTAACTGTTCCTCACTACAACTAGTGTCCATATTAGGAACCTCCTCAAATTGAGTATTCTTCGCCATAGATTCTAAAAGTGTCATCCTCAGGTCTTTATTGTTCTTCTCGTGATGGGACTCACTAGAATTAACACATGCGATTGATGAATTTCAATCCTCCTTGCTTTACTCCCAACAACTCATAATCCTTCCTACCTCTTGGTTAGTCATTGAAGACATAATTCACGACTTTACCATCAAGCTCAATTGGCTTTATTTGATCAATATGTAAAGTTTTGACGAACTTAAATACATGGTAGGTTACAACCTTCCTACTCCAAACATTCATAAGTATTTGGAAGTCTATTCCAATAAATGAACACCAGCCAACCAGGTAAGTTGCTTTGACACCAGCCTTACCCTAGAAACCCACTGTCAACTATGCCATGACATGCATTTTATACTTTGTTTTCTATAGAGTTCATTAAAGTACTTTGAAACAATGTTTTCTTAAGCTTTGGAACATACCTCATGTTGTGAAGAAGAGAGTCACGGTCATCGAACATTTCAAGTCTGACTGTATCAATACCATGAACCTTTCAAGCCTTATTTTTCAGTAAGGAAAACTACTCCACCTTGCTCCCAATTCAAAGTCTTAAAGTATTCTTTTCTTAGAAACATGTGATAAGAGCAACCTAGGTGCTTGACCTAACTCTCTTATGTCTCCAAACTCAACACCACTAGATCACCAACATTCTCATAACTATCCTCATTAGAGGTAGCTGCAATCTTACTAGAATCGTCATTATCTCTCTTTACGGGACAACCCCTCATGAAGCGACATTGTTTTCTAACGAGTAAATCATTTTACTCTTGACTTGTCAAAACTATTTGATTTTACTCTTAAGTGTATTAGAGATTTGATTGAGAAAAAAGGTTTGATTTGGACGTGTTAGGGTTTCGTTCGCACGGGGGACGTGTTTGATTTGCTAAGTATTTTGAGGGAAGAATGACGACTATTCGATAAACGAGACGTCAGCCTCGCAACCAATTAATCGGGGCATTACTGAGATGCTAGATCTCAACGACACCTTTTTCATTCTATTAATTATGAAATTGTGTTTGTTGGACAATGGGCTTCTTTGTCCATGTAATTAGGGCGAGTGTTTTAGGAACGAAAGATCGGAATGAACACAACCCAAAGCGTGCGCCTCAAGAGCGTTCATTCAAGGGCCCAAGAAGTGTTAGACCTCAAGAGTCCACTACTTCCATAATTTAATTAAGAAAAGAATTCGGAAATATTAACCTAAATATTTGTGATTTAATTTGATTTTAAGAAAATTATTTTGAGGATTAAACAAAGGATTAGGACCTTAAGAAAATTGTTTTTTTTTAAGAATTAAGAACTTAATTAGATTAAGTATTATAATTTGAGAAATATTGTATTTTAAGGGTTAAGTGTTTTGATTAAAATTGGAAGTTTTTAAGTATTTAGAAATGGAAGATCAAAACGAACACAACCCAAGGCGTGCGCCCCAAGAGCGTTCGTTCAAGGACCCAAGGAGTGCTAGACCCCAAAAGCCCACTACTTCCATAATTAGTTAGGAAAAAGTTTAGAAATATTAATTAGAAAGACCTTAATTAAGAAAATATTTTAAGTATTTTAAAAGGGTTAGAAGTTTTTTAGATTGTGACTTTTAAATTTAATTAAGGTTTTTTTATTAAAAGTTAATATTCTGATTAGGTAAAGATTAAACGTTTTAAGTATTTTTTAATAAACGAAAGACAGAATGAATACAACTCAAAGCGTGCGCCTCAAGAGCATTCATCCAAGGACCTAAGGAGTGCTAGACCTCAAGAATCCACCACTTTCGTAATTAATTAAATTAAGTATTTTAATTTGAGAAAAGGTTGTATTTTTAAGTGTTTTAAAATGATTAAGATGTAAATGGATTATGTTTCTTAATTGGAGAAATTGAATTAATTAAATTAATATTTAATATTTAATAAAACTAATTATAAAATTAATTAGTTAATATTAAATTATAATAAAATTAATTAAAAACAAATAAATAGTGTTTTTGTCTTTTTAATAAATAAGTAATATAAAAACTAAAACAAAATAAATAAATAAATAAAGGAAAATGGGCCAGATTAGCGTCAGAAATTGGGGGTTGTGATTAGTGAAAATACCCCAAGCCCAAGATTGAAAGCCCACACGCTGGTGAGGGGTCTACCGTGGATCTTGGTCAACTCGGTTGACCGTTCAAAACAACCTTGGGTGTTAGATTAACATGGAGTCAAGATCTGACTCTAATCAATGTTCAGGAGTTGTGGGTTCATGGTGAGGTTTAGACACACGCATACACAAGATCAGAGGGAAGTAGTGACACTTGTCACCCCACATTAGCTTACGAACAAACACATCAGTAAAAGGGTGAAGGGTGAAAAGAGTTGAAGACAAGCTCTCATTCTTTCTATACGTCTCTCTCTCCTTATAAAACTTGGCTTTCTCTCTGCAAACTCTCATCGGAACCCTAGTCTTCCGCCGGAGAAGGCGGTGGCGCGCGGTGGCCGTCGTCGTTCCTCCCCGGCCAACCTCCCAAAAACTAACCTAAACCCACTGAACGAAACCCGTAGATTTCAAATCCGGGGTCAAATTTCCATAAAAATAACAGCAAACCCCAAAAAGGGAACCACCATAAACCCTAGATCTATGCAATCAGAAAACAATCCAACAATTGAAAGAGGGATTCGAGGCAACAAAGCAAGGCGAACAAGGATTAAGGTTCAGAAAATATGAATGAGAAGAAGAAACTTACAAAATTGGAACAAGTCCTGGTTCAATCTCCGGCGAAGGTAACTTTCTTGAACTCTCCTCTTTCCTCCATTTCCTTCTTTACGTTCCTCTTCTTCTTCCGATCTTTATGCGTGAACTTGTGTTGTTGTGATATGTGGTTCAGCTCAAATTAGCACAAAGCTTCAATGTGAAGCTCTGAGTAAGTTTTTTTTAGGATTTTTAGAGCTTTAGTGAGGGTTGAGGGTGGGAAATTGGCAGAGCTTCGCTAAGGATTTCTCAGGGTTTTTGTGCGTGTCCCTTCACTAATGATTAGAGTGGTTTTTATAGAGAGTTTTAGGGTTGATTGGTACGTGTGAGGATTGAAGAATTTTCAGAGGAATATCCTCTAATCCGTGTGAGTTTGTTAGGGAGAATGATGAGGTTTAAGCCGTTGTGAGCCGGAAAATTTGTACAACAAAGGATAATGGTGAGGCACAAACTTAAGTGGAGAGGCGTGTAGGTACGGAAGGAAATTGGTTTGAAATTTTTGTCTGTAGTGAGCTAAAATTCCTTCTAGAACGTGGGATTTTTATCTGAGTTTTTACTGCAAGAATTTTCATTGTGCTGATGTGGCTTTGGTTGACTCAATGACTCTGATAACATGTTGCTCTATTTATTATGAATCCTTCTTAATTCTTGTTGTTCACACTCTAATAGGTTAGAGAATTAACAGGATATGCTGTAACCTTCACTATGGCCATGCTACAGCTCGTGGAGTCAATATTGAATACGGGAGTTTTTGTATCTTTCTCTGTGAATTATTATGCTGGACTCTTTCTATTCATCATTGACTTGTTCTCTTTATCTTGGTTTTGATGAAATTGCACTCTCCTTGCAGGCAAAAGATTGGAACTTCAAAAGGTGGCATAACATGGTCCATGGCACGTTGGATTTGGTAGTTTGACACAAAGGTGGAAAAATAAAATGCTACTTGGTGATGAACTTAATGATGCTTGAAGATCTTGTATACCAGGTTTGGTGTAGCATGATGAAACTTAGCATAAAGAACTGCTCTTGGTATGATTTGTGATTTTGAATCCAAAGTGACAGTTTTGAAAGTGATATACTTTCAATCCCTGTTGTAACTTGTGTGTAACATGGCCCTACTAGTTTAAACTTTGGTATCAACACTTCTCCCTGTTTAAATTACTTTTCTTTAAGCCGTGTCGTTCTAACGATTTTATTCGTTTCGATTGAAGGGCCAGCCAAACTGAGATATGGTGGATCATTATCACCGTTAAGTTTCATCAATGTCAACTCTTCATCCATTGCAGTAGCTTGGTAAGTTTCTTGACTATGTTATGCACAACTGTTATTGACATATACTAGGAAGATCCTCAACTTGTAATTTAGTGCCATTTGAAAGTTCACACGTACCAATCAAATTTGTGTGTTCTGTTAGCAAAAAACTCTGCACTTGCACTTTGAATGTTGTTGTTGTTCCATGTGCAAATTCTGGAGCAATGTGTGTTTAACTCTACGCAGGTCATAGCTCGTGGTGATATCTGGATGGATTGCCGGCTTTGTATTGCTGCTGCATTCATCTTTTGCTCATTCTGAATTTGTGAGCTTTGTGAGTCGGTTTTTGCATGGTACACTTATTGCTAATGTACATTGGTGTGAGGCATGGTGTACTTGGAGGTTTGGCATGAAGAAACCTTGGAATGAAGAAGCTTGGAAATGGTAGACTTAGCATGAAGACTAGAACTCGACATGAAGAAGAGATCAATGGCTGCTTTGAAGCTTGGAGTAGAACTATTAGAAGAGCTTGTAAAGGTGAAAAGGCTTCGGCTGCTTGTATTTGGCTCAAAACATGAAGTTTTATTTTTAGGCTTTGTGTATCTTTATAGAGCCATTTGTACCATTCTATTGACAAACTTAGAATTCAAGTGTAAAATATGAAGTTTGAAGCTTAATTGAATTTACAATTCCAAACCTTGTACTGTAATGTGGTATATTTGCTTTGTGAAACGCCTGCCAATATTTGATCGCACAGCCTGTTATTATTATGGCTTTCATGATTTGGCTACTTAGCATAAACTCTAGCTTTTTTCACCTTTGAGACGAATCGAACCATGTCTTTTTATGAAAATGAATTGGTGTCCTTTGATTTCAGACTTGTAGCATGAGTTTGTAGGCCTTGTAATTTTAATTGATGTAGTACCTTGGTCTAAGATTTATCAAGAGCCTTTGTATGTCATTGGAATGTAGTCTTTCAACCTTGTAGCATTTGCAAAGTATTATTTTTTATTCTTAAACTTTTCCTCTTGTAGCTAAAACTTGCAAAGTATTATTTTTGAATCGTAATCTTTTCCTCTTGGAGCTAAAACGTGCATGTCATGAAATAGCTATGAATAAACTTGCTAGGACAACCAATAAGGCAATCTTACCATATTAGCCTATCTTGGACAACTCGTGACCTTGAGTGAGAGCATGGTTTAAAGACTTGAGAACTTCAATCGATACATCTATACCTTTGAAAACACTTGAAAAATTAATCATGACTTTCATTCATAGTATGTTCCTTATGTTAGGAAACCCTTGAGAGTAGGCTTGAAATCTATTTCGGGACATGATTTGAGAGTGATTTAGTCATGATTTGCATAGACTTGCATTATAACTTGCAAAATCATGCCTTAAGCTTGAAATAACATCACCATTTACTCATGATAACAACTTCAAATTATGCCTTGATAGAATTTTCTAACATGACTTGCATGTACTTTGATCACCAATTGACTTTGACCTGAGATCCTTGAAACCTTACTTGCATACGGCCTGAAATCGTCCATTAACCTTGAATACCAATTCAAGCTTGGATTAAAAGCGAACATAACCTGAAGATGAACCATATTTTTCTTGAATCGAGAATGATCATTCCTTATCTTGTTTAACCATACAACCTCGGTGTCACACTTGGAATATGGCTAAAAATCTTTTGATCATGGCTTAAAACTTCAATCAATCTTAAACTTGGTCTTGAGGAAATAGAGTCTAACAATTGTAGTAGAATCATCTTGGGTCATCACCTGAGTCTTAGAAGGTGGTTGGCCAGAAGCCAAGCAATCTTGCAGTAGGTAGGACAAATTTGGGGTATGACACTATGACGCAAAGACTTAGTCATATACAATGATTCATATTTCTTCCGACGTTAAAATCGCATACTTCTCCCTAGAGACTTCCCTTAGAATTTTATTTCCGCGATACAACATAATGACACTTATGGCCTTATCCACTATATCAAACTTCTTTGCTTCTGTTAGGCGTGTAAGCATTGATGCATCACTCTTCAATACTTCAATGCATTTCTCTTAGGTTAAAATTGCTTGCATATTCACTTTCGACAATTCAAAATTGTTATCTTTGCAAAACCTTTCGATCTTACATTTAGAACGCTTGGTACCAACTTGTAAGAAAAATCCCTTTGTTCCATGGTGGATGCCACTTTTTGTGAAGAACTGATAGAATAATAAAAAAAAAACACTTGCAAAAAATTATTTAGAGTTTAAACACGCCATACAATTTGATATGTGAAAAGAACAATGTCAACTAAAACAAAGAAGTCCAATACACACAGAGCTCCGCCGTACCAAGCCATCTGCCGAAGCCGAACCCACTGTGGCACTAGCCATGACGCTAACATGACTCTACGCCACACCATCTTTGTCGACGTCCACGGTGATTTGTGGTTTCCACAATCTCGAAGTTTATTTACTTTCTCATCATCACTTAAGATTATAAGTTATACTTCAACATATTGAATTATATATATATATATATATATATATATATATATATATATATATATATATATATATATATTATTTAAAAGTGTGATTTTTCTTATAATAAGCATCGGAGGAAGGGTGTATTATTTGATTCACAGTGTTTAACATATTGAATTCTACTAAGAGTCATTGTTGCTTTAAAACAAATTGCACAGGTTCATTTCTCAATTCAGTCATATCCATAGGGAAAAAACAGTTAGAAAAATTATTTTCATTAGTGATGAGCATAGGAGGCCTTGCCACCTCTTTAGCACAATTGTAATTCAATTGTAACACTGTAATTCATTTATATGTTACAATCTTGAATATTGTATTATATGGTGCCCACTAAATATAAAATATTACTCCTACATGAATAGTAACTTCCTTTTCTACCTACCTCAAGTTGAGGCAAATGGTCAGAAACAAATCAGTTCCTACTAGAAAAAAGCGAAACCGATTGAACAAAAAGTTCATGTTGTCAATTATTAAGAAGAGAAAAACATGTATCCTTAATGATTACGAATGACTATTGCTCTATCAACATGTTTGTTTGTGCTTTGTAACGTAAAAATCCGGCTAACCTTTTTACGGTCCATGCAACTCATCATTACCTCATCCACGCTCTATCCCCCATGATTCAAACAATTCAAGCTCAAAGATGAAACATCCATTATAAGGTGAATAGTGAAACTTTATTGGAGTGATTCACTTAGATTTGTCAACAAGCTTACAAAGATGTTATCATATTATTTTTACTCATTAATTAGTGCTAGACTAGAAGCAAAGTTACACCAAGGGTCCACTTGGTTTGAGCCTGTAAATTCACAGTCATGAACACGTAATTTTGAAGTAGTAATTAAGGAAAGTAAATGTCACATACCTGCTTTTTATTTTCGACCAAGTTTATGTAATAGTAATAAAATATGTAATTTTTTTCAATTGAATTTGTAACTTCTTCATTTGATTTTGCAACTTTTTGAATAAAATCTAATCAGTTGTAATGTTCTTATTTTTACAAGTGTTGGGAAAATAAAATTAAAAAAAATAAATTTCTACGCACGCGGAAGTCTGCCCACAAAAAATAAAAAGAAGCAAATAATTTCAACAAAAACTCATAAAATTATAATTCAACTTGTAATTTTTATAAGGACAAAATAACTCAACAAACTATTTTTCAACGGAAAAATAGAAAACCCTCGCAACAAACTAGTTTTGAACGGAAAAATAGAAAACACTCTCTAAACACACCACTACCTAAATTCCCAAAACACGCAAAAGACTACATTTTATTGTTCTGTAGAAAACTATAACTAACTCTCTCTATTTATATTAATACTCAAATTCTATTTTTTTCTATTACCCGATGTGGGACTTGGATGAATATATTATTTGACCCAACAAATCTTCCCTTCATTCAAAGTCTCACATATCTTCACTTTGTCTTCAACTTAATCTTCAAAGCGATCATTATAATTATAATGCTTAGACATATTTGTAAAATTATTACTCTTCAGTCTTTTTGTCTTATTCCTCACTTTATCAGAATAATTGTTACTCTTCCTTCCTCTCTTGATCGGAACCTTAGATCTGATACTAGTTGTTGGGAAAATAACAAAAAAAAAAATCTACGCACGCGGAAGCATACACACAAAAAAGAAAAAGAAGCAAATAATTTCAACAAAAACTCATAAGATCATAATTCAACTTGTAATTTTTATAAGGACAAAATTACAAACCCTCTCACACAATTGCAATTTCAAGTAGAAAATTGCAAATCCCACCAATTAGAATTTTTGAACAGAAAAATTGCAAACCATCTCTCAATTACAATTTTTGAAGGAAAAATTGTAAACCCTCACTTCATTGCAATTTTTGGATGGAAAAATTGCAAACCCTCTCTCAATTGCAATTTTTGGACGGTAAAATTGCAAACCCTCTCAAAATCAATGAAACATTACGTCTTGATTGAAGAATGGGTGTCTAAAAATTACATGATTCTTTATAATAAAAAAATTGTTAATAAGGAAAAAGTATATAAAATTCAATGATTTTATTGGCATTCTCTTACCTCAGAAGCAAGTGATGGGTCATCACGAGGGGGAAGCATTCACATTGGGTCAAATATTCACCTAAAGGTCAAAGACTCGCCCAACAAGTGAGAGATGTTGCACCCCAAAATTTGCTCTCCTTACTTTAATACTAACTGGCTTATGTTGCATTGCATTTTGCATTATCATGTGTGCATATCATTGGTTCTTAGCATGGGGTTAAGGTGCCTGAGGCAGTGCTTCAGGGGGTCAAGCAAGAGTCCTGATATTGTCCAAGAGAGCTCAGGTGGATCATCCTCTCCTAACCAGTGCATAGATTAGGGTTTTGAGATTCTTGAGTTTATTGCTTCAATGTTCAACGGAACACACCGCTTGACTACCATGTCTGAAAGACTTTTGACACAAGGAGTCGGTCCCTTACTCGAACCAACTGATGGGTCATCACGAGGGGGAAGCATTCACATTGGGTCAAATATTCACATAAAGGTCAAAAACTCACCCAAACAAGTGAGAGAGACACCACATATTCACTTAAAATCTTAAGGAGATAGGTGTATGGGTCCTCTCACTAATAAAGTGTTCAACCTCCACTTTTTTAAGCAATGTGGGACTTAGAACTCACACTTGTTCCACAACACAACTCACACTTGTTTCTCAACAGTAAGGTCAGAAACTATTCTCCGTTAAAGAGGAGTATCTTTATGATATGTAATGTTGTTATGTTGGCATATAGTTTTTTTTTTAAATTGTTTCAACTAGAAATTGAAGTATTAATAATAATTTTTGTATTGTAATATTTATTTTACTTTTTTTATATGAATTGTTTTATTGTCCCTGGTCGACCAAGGTCCAATAACATAAAGACTCAATTGTCAATTTAAAATTATAAGGTGTTGGAGGTAGAATACACACGCAATCCCTAGATCTGCATTCAATCTACACCACATATTTTTTTTGCTGTTAGATGTCATCCAACGGTTCCCCGCATACCACTCTGAAAACAATATAATCTCTAACTGCTCTTTATATATAAAGAATCCCACGCAAGATCTAAGATATGTTCTAACCGTAATTTACTCTCGCACAATTTTCAAGCAGTAACTGACTTAGACGTTGGAGTTTTAACCTTGTTGGTCAGCCTATTCTCCACTGTTTCAGAAACTTGCTCCATCACACCAAGACTTCGTTACACATTTATTTTTCCACCACAGAATAGTGACGCTGTATGTGTGAGTTAACTTTTGATTGCTTTAAAATCTACGATCAGATCTCTCTAATTCAAAAATATGAACTATCACAAGAAGTTTACTTGAACAAGATGACGACAATAGATCTAATTGATGAAAACACAACATATTTTTTAGCCCCAATATCTTTCCTTTTCTTTATTTTTGATTCATGTGGCTTGAAAATGTGTCATATGCAAGTATACATGTATTTTTAAAAGTAGCAAGTGATAAAAAGTAAGGATATTGTACCCACATAGAGTGAATGTTACCAAAGTTGATTTCATATTAAGTTATCTTTTGATAGTTAAGCATGAGCAAGGATAAAAATAATAGATGGTTATCACAAGTTCAATACTTCCTCTACAGATCAGACCAGTAAGTAATGCAAGATGTGAAATAATATCAAGAGAGTGCGTGTTGAGCTAAGGTCCATTAATGAATATGATGCTACAATGTGTTCATGAAGTGTAGTGTTGTGCCAGGAAAGGTCAGAGTGATCTAAGGGTGTATTTCTACAATATCAAAACATGTATTATTAAGGCAAGAGAAAAAAAATCTCTAAGTCATACTTATAACCCTAAAACACTACAAGAAAATCACATTTTAGCATCAACACTGTTAGTGTTGCAGTAGTGTCTTCATAAGCCGACGCTACGAGACTAAAATCATTTTGCTTTATTTTTTTAATTGGTCATTAATAGTAGCGTCGGTTGTAACCGACGCTAATCAATATTCACTTGTAAGTTTATATTTTTTTAATTATTTTTAATATGGCGCCGGCTTGGGCCGACGCTATTATTGGTGCGAAATAATTTCATTTCCCCCCAACATTTTCATTTGCCTCCTTTTCTACATTGTTTTAAATAATTATTTAGGTCATTAATAGTAGCGTCGACTGTAACCGACGCTAATCAATATTCACTTGTAAGTTTATATTTTTTAAATTATTTTTAATATGGCGTCGGCTTGGGCCGACGCTATTATTGGTGCGAAATAATTTCATTTCCCCCCAACATTTTCATTTGCCTCCTTTTCTACATTGTTTTAAATAATTATTTAGGTCATTAATAGTAGCGTCGGCTGTAACCGACGCTAATCAATATTCACTTGTAAGTTTATATTTTTTAAATTATTTTTAATATGGCGTCGGCTTGGGCCGACGCTATTATTGGTGCGAAATAATTTCATTTCCCCCCAACATTTTCATTTGCCTCCTTTTCTACATTGTTTTAAATAATTATTTAGGTTATTAATAGTAGCGTCGGCTGTAACCGACGCTAATCAATATTCACTTGTAAGTATATATTTTTTTAATTATTTTTAATATGGCGTCGGCTAGGGCCGACACTATTATTGGTGGGAAATAATTTCATTTCCTCCCAACATTTTCATTTGCCTCCTTTTTTATTTATAATTAAAAATTAATTTATAAAATAGAATTTAGAAATTAATAAAATAAAATCAAAACTATATTAAACTCAAATTTATAAAATAAAATCAATATTATAATTAGTAAAATAAAATAAAGTTATAACTAAATTAATAAAATTAAATTAAAATTGAATTTATAAAATAAAACAAAAAATATATATTAATAAAATATAATAAAATAATAAAATAAAAAGAAAAATTGAATTAAATTTTATTTAGTAAAATAAAATTAAATAAAATTAGAATTATACAATAAAATAAAATAAAAGGATATAATTAAAATTAAACTAGGTTTAGACACGCTATTCACGCTTCACCTTAGTCTTCATCGTCTCATTCTCTCAATCTCCATCGTCTCATTCACGCTTCCAAATCGCTTCAGAAATCAAAATCGTCTTCATCCTCTCATTCTCTCAATTCAATTTCCATCGTCTCTCAATCTCCATCGTTGTCTCTTAATCTCTGAATCTCTCAATCTGCATTTCGTCAATTTTGCTTATGAATGACTTGTTGTTGTTATTGTTGTGCAGAGGTAACAATCTCCATTTCGTCAATCTCCATCGTTGTTGCGCAGTGGTATGAACAAATCCCTATATTCGTTGTTTCGATTTGTTGTTTTGATTCGTCGTTTAGATTCGTCGGTTCGATTCATTATTTGAACTCATTGAATTTACATTATTATGTTGTGTATGCTCTTAGTTTAAAATATGTTATTATAAATATAATGGATTGGTTCTACACTTTCTTCAGTATCTCACCCTGTTATTGTAAATATAATGGATTGGTTCTACACTTTCTAATGATTGAATGCCATTTTCTTCTGTTATTGTGATTCTAAGTAATTGCATTCATGTGCACATTAGTTTAGGTATGTGTCCTTACTTATTTTTTCAATACATGTATGCAGATAGGGTATTGATATAATCAACTCAACTTTAACTTAATTGTGATTGGTGGAAGCATCTTGGCAAGAGTTGTTGTTGAGGCATATCATCAAAGTAAGCTTTATATATTAATGTTGGATGGTATATTTACAATTTATGAATGTTGCAGTGTGAATGTATTGTGTGTGCTTGTTATGATTCTAGGGATATGCTGAAATTTTGTTTGGCAATGATATTAGTTTGAAAATCTGTTATCCTATTGTATGCATTCTGAGTTGAAAGTGGCATTTAATCGTGATGCAATTGTGTGATGAAATTAGTTTTGTGCTGTTATGTGAATATAACTAGATTGAAATTCTGTACAGACTGGATTTGGCAATTAGTAGTGTAGGTTGAAATTAGTCTTAACAGAGTTAGTATGAAGTGTTAGTCAGTTGAAATTTGGTAATTAGTAGTGTAGGTTGGACTGTTAAACTGTTAATGGATTATGTTGGAAGTTAGAAGTTAGGGATTGGCCATTTGGTTAGTTTGTAATTTGAAAAACAGTTAGGACTGTTAGCTGTTAGTTGATATCTTGTTAGTAAAAAAATTGACAGTTAGAGGTTTGCAAAACAGTTAGTTATTGGTTAATTATAAGTAGATGTTAGTTTGAATTGGTAGAACTATTGAAGAAATCTGATTTATCGGGACTTTCCTCTTATCCATCATATTAAGTATATCCCCAAGCATTCTAGATATCCAAACATCAACTCACTCCAAATTCTTCGTTTATACATGAAATACCCACCCAATTTGTCACTTTTTCCATACCATCTTGATTACTGAGCAAGTGAAGAAAACATGAGAAATTTCTTCTACTCCAGTAAAACAAAATACACAAACCTGCTCATGTACATTTACGATAATCCCTCTTGCTGTCAAATTTGCTCGTGTAGGCAATCTGACCTGCAGTAACCTCCAACCAAATAACTTGACTTTCAATGGCATATTAGATTTCCACATAATATCCCATGCAACCTTGCATGAGGTATCCAAGTCCTCCAGCCAGCCGACCTGCATAAACTGTTGGTAGCAAGATTTCACAGAAAACAAATTATGCACACCAAAAGGCCAATGGAAAGAATCCTCAGCAGCTGCAAGAGGCGTTATTTCTGTCAACATCTGCACAATACCATGCAGTTCTTCTTACAGGCGATTATTTTCTTCAATATGTTCCAATATGTTGCTGCAAAACATGAAAATGATGTTGAAATATGTTGCTGTCAGCTTAATTTTTGCAGGACATAGCTGTAGTATTTTAGCCATAACGTTTTCTATATGTATCATTAGGAGTTATGCAGAAAACTCATGTATTATCAATATTGGAAAGTTTCATAATTTTCTCACGTGAATTGAATTTTTGGTGCTATTTTGAACTTAGAAATTCTACTTTAGGAGTTATGCAGAAAATGTTGTGACGTGCTATTTTGGATTAGACAAATTGTGTTAGAAAGATAACTCATGTATTATTAATACTGTGTAGTGTAGAACAATCACTTTCATAATGGAATATTTCAAGCGTACAAATGAGTGTTATTTGTTCAGACCATTTTGCGAACATCGCTTAGGATTGGTAGTTTTTCTGGTTGTATATTGAATGAAAGTCACGGCAAGTAAGAAGTGCTTCGTCACGGCAAGATTCAGTGTTAGAATTAGTGGATGTGCTCATTTTGTTATACTTAGATTATATATATGTTTTAAGCTGATTATACTATATATATGTTTTAAGCTGATTATACTATATTTTGGATGTTGCAGGAGAAGTCGGAGGATTATGAGGACGATGATGAGGAAGTTGATGTTGGTTATCATGATTAGTACATAGATCGTTTAGGAGATCATCAGTATTTTGGAACTCATTAGTATTTTGATGTTGGTGTATTTTAGAACTCATTAGAATGACATGTTGGTATATATTACAAATCATTAGAATGACATGTTGGTGTATCTTAGAACTAATTAGAATGACATGGTGTATTTTGGAACACCTGAATTGTTGATTGATGAATCTTTTTTGAAATGCCATTGGTCAGTTAGAGTTAAAATAATAAACAGGTTTGAATTAAGTTTGATTTAATTAATAATAAACAGGTCTTGATCAGAACAGGTGGTTTGAGTGGCGATTGTATAAAGTGAAGGTGACGATTTCAAATAAAACCAAAAAAATGCGTTGACGATTAAGTCCACTAGTGTCGGCCATTAGACCGACGCTACACAAATTTACAATTCTACTCAACTAGTGGCGGCCACGACACCGACGCCAGAATAAAAGAATTCCTTGTCTAAAAATCATACCGGCGGTCACGTGACCGACGCTATCACCAAGTAATATGCTGTCTAATAATTTTAGTGGCGGCCACGAGGCCGACGCTACCAATAAATAACATGCTGGCTAATTATTTCTGTGGCGGCCGAGACACCGACGCTAACATCAAATAATAGGCTGACTAATTATTTCAGTGGCGGCCAAATGGCCGACGCTAACAACAAATAATAGGCTGACTAAACTACGAGTGGCGGCCAAATGACTGACGCTATCATAAAATAATAAGCTGACTGATTATGACAGTCAACCAATCAAAAAATGACACCTGGCATTCCGTAGCGTCGCTCCAAAACCGACGCTACCTCAGTAATCAGCTGCGCAATTAAGGCCAAGAAGTAGAGACGAGTTAGTGGGAGCTTTTGGCCGACGCTACCATAGTGTCACTGAAATGCCGCCACTAATTTAATTAACTTCCAGCTATGGAAAGGCCACCCCGTCACCCACGCTAAGCCGACGCTAAACCCATATAGTGTCGGTTTTTTGGGTGTTAGCGAGGGCTATTTGGCCGACGCTAATACTGTGTTTTCTTGTAGTGAAATACGTCTTTTTTATTCTGAAATCCTTTATATGTTTAGATCATTATCTCTAAATGAACTAATAAAGTGAATATCTCTATTCTACTCTTTTCAACTACTTTTATTATGAAATCCACTTGTTGTTGATCTCTTACAACAACAAGTTGTTATCTTTTCCTAAGATGATCACTCCTAGAATCAGATTTATAAATATGCTAACACATAATAAAACAAGACACTAACAACACTTCATTTAACATAAAAACATCATAATGTTAATTATCCACTACTCAACATACAAGAGATTTAGCTCATAATGAGCTGAATACAAACTACCATTATGGTTCTCAAAAGATACATTCTTAAGCAAATACTGAAAAGAAATATAAACCTAAGAGTAACTTGAAGACTCCTTGAATGAGAGATACTCCGTCAGGATGACTTCATTTGCGCCACGCCTCAGCAGCTAGAACCAAATGTGGTGGGAATAAGAAAAACTCTCTATCTCTCCACTAATCTCACACTATCACGCTCTGTCTGGTGTTCTTGGAATTGTGAACTCTCTTTTCTAATCTTCAGCATGATCTATCTATAACCTTCAACTAGGGTTTCTTGAAGAACCTTGGATCATGGGCCAATGTTAAGGAAATCATATCAATCCCAATAAATCAAATCAGCGATGCCTCAATATTCTCCTGCTTAGCCAACAAGAAATCAGGTACAAGGGGAACATTTGTGGGAGACAAAGCGTCCTGGCGCAGACTCCTACAACAGGGTGGATGCGGCGTTGTCCTTTCTAGTAGACTGTGCAGAGTGGTGGTTGTACAAATGTACTACTTTTCTCTTCTAGTGACTCCTTGATATTATCCACCAATTCAAAATGGAATTCCTTTCGCTTAAGCATATTTCCCTCTAGTATTCAGATCTTGTTATGCTTTCCTTAACATTAAGCTGTTTTCTTCAGTTCAAATTCTTAGTTAAAATTTCATCTCCTTTCTTCAGCTAACATTGTCAGATGTTGTTTGGCATAGTCTTGCCTTAGCTCATCACAAACAACCTTAAATCAAGCAAGAAAAACATTAAACCAGCAAAAGGGAGCACCTATTGTGCTCCATGCTAAACACTATAAAACAACTAAAATGATCTAAAATATTCTTATAACAAGATAAATAATCTAAGAAAATGAAATAAATAGGGCTAATGATAACTCGCAAAAGGTGGGTTATCAATTAAATAGATGGCAGTTTTTTCATTGAGGAAGAACCTCTATCACAAAAATCACCAGTCGCAAATGGAAGACAAAAAGGTGACACACCTATCTTAGGGTTTAGAAATAGCAATATAAGTAAATGGAATTTCTAGTACTATAATTCCATTGGTAGTAACACTTGTTGGCCATGTGACTTCACACATAATAGGGGTGAATTGTGTGGTTTCGAAAAACTTGGTTTTGAATAACTTTTCGGTTTAGATTCAAAGTTTAAAAACATTTTGAAAATTATTTGAATAGTAAGCAGCGGAAAATAACTAAGCAGAATATAAACTGCAAAAATGTAAAGAGTTAAGGAAAGAGGGGAACACCAAAAGGTATACAGGTTCACTCAAGAAATGACGTAGTCTTGTCCCCTAGAATAGATCTTGAGAGTATTTAATAAACATGAGAGTTTTTAGTAGGTGATACTCACGAACCCTCCTTATATAAGGAAAAGTGAAATTTAAGGTCGACTTCCAACCAAACAGTAAACAACGGAAAGAAGTGGCGAGTCTTCCTTCCAAACGGATGATTGAAGCGTTTTGTCTTATTTCCTCACGACAAATCGAAGCAGTTATTCTTTTTTCCACGAGAATCCTGGAGCAGATAGTATTTAAGTTTCAAACAAACTTTGCAAGATTTTTATACCAGGCAGAGCTTACGTACCTTAAACCTTGGTTTTTCCACATGATAACTAATAACCTGAGAGATATTAACATCAGGCTAATCTCGAATCTTAACAAACTTTTAACACCGAGTTAATCTTGAACCATAGAAAGCTTTTGATATCATGCTAAGATTTAACCTTAACTTGGTTTTATCAAGGGCTAACCAATAACCTATGAAATATTTTATCACGGGTTGAGCTTTCGAACCTAACAAGAGTTTGATCACACAATCCCCAAACCAAAGCTTTTATGAGTTTAGGTTCTAACAAAAACAATTCCTAATTTGATAAAATGTCCAACTAATGTATTAAAAAAAGTCCCTTGATAAACTTACAACAATACCCTTCTAGAAATACAAAAAGAACTTTCTTGAAAAGCACTTCGGCTAAAAACTTAGTGAGAGAAAGTAAAGAAAAGTTTAGAGAGAGAGATAAGTATGAAATAAAACTTGGTTATGGATGATTTGAAATGAGGGAAGGGAACTCTATTTATAGGCTAGAGTTGACTCAAAAAGGAAATCATTTTAAGGTTTTTTATGACATGTTAATCGATTGGCAAAATGTTCCAATCGATTGGTTTGTTCATTTACAATCAAGTTAAAAATGAAAGGAAAATATATCTAGTTGTTACCCATCATTAAGATGGTGTCCTAATTGATTAGGCACACTTTGAAATCTCCCAATCGATTGGGATAAGGTGCCAATCGAATGGCCAAGACTAAAACTTGCCCTTATCACTTCATGCAACTTCAAACTCATTTGGTACGACTACAAGATATTTATAAAAGTACTTCTTTGTGAAAAATCGGTTTAAAAAATATTTTCGTGTGTGTGTGTGTGATTTAGCATTGTACTTTTACAAAAATGCCCTTATGCATTACATAAATTTCACTCAGACTACTTAAGACAGGGCTTACACTTCAAGACTTTGTCAGATACTTTCTTTCTTGTATATATTTGGTTGAGTTGAGATGAGGCTTAAGATAACTTCTATTTGGTTGTCATCATCATATAATCGAGTACAACAAACCTTAATTCTTTGGTTTCCATCTTTAACCACTTAATCACTCATGCTTAACTCGCCATCATCAGTTTTTATTATTAGACAAAGGTTGTCATCGTCAAAAGTAAAATAGTTATCCTTGTTAAAAGTATATCACCTGCAAAACAAGGTTCCACATTCTCTTATTTTTTATGATGACAACACATCTCTCAAGGGAGGTGGTAAAGAAAAATGGCACATATGTGTTTGGAGTAGTTAAACTCCCCCTAAGATAAATAGAAAGTATACTCTACTCCCTCTAAGAGTATACTTCTCCCCCTTTGTTGAAATAAAAAATTTGGTAAAGATGCATTGCGAGAAATATAAATATGCACACATAGGCAAGTAAGCATTTAAGAAAGGAAAAAATTGTCTTATTTATTTGAAAATAACATACTTAGAAATTCAAAGTGCAAGAATGGGAATTACTGAATTTGAAATTTTGCAGAAAGCATGAAAATAAGAACATTTAGACATCTAGGTGAAATTATTCTACATCAAGATCATCATAGAAGAATAGGTTTTGTGGTAGTTGAGTTTGGTATGGAATGAAGTGTGGGACTATGAAGTTCATCTTGTCATTAACTACGACTATCTTCCCACTTATAATTTTGAGTATGTCTTTGATTGTGGGCAGTTGAGGAAGTTTAGGTGGGGGTAGTCAATAGGGGAAACATAACAGTCACAAGATGGCCATACATCCTAATAAGCATCCTCCTAGTTGTGAGCCTCACTAAAAGTGGAAACAATCCCCACCAATTTAGTCTCCATCCAAAAATATTGAGCAGCATTGGCACACAACATAACGACCTCATTGTCAACAAAAAGATAATTTCTGTCATGAATTCAGGAATATCCCAAAATTTGAGATAATTTCTAACTTCATTATCAATGGTTTATCATTCATTCAAAATCCGAAAAAATTAAATAAAACGTAAACCATTGGGTCATCACTATACACCTCAACCAAATCAAGACCTGTTTGGGTAACACATAAGATGAGGGACTAAAATAAAGGAGACAAAGAAATAATGATAAATGAGAGAGACATATAAGTGGTACTTGGAAAATTAGAAGTTTGAAGCGAGAAGTACAATTAAAAGGTTTCTCTAAAAATGTGATGAGCCAATGGTGCACAAAATCCAAAGGAAGAAAGGAACACTTAAAATGGGATTCTTTGAGACTCAAGGAAGAAGAATACGAAGTTTAAAAAGAGAAGATGGGAATTATCGTTTACACAAAGTGTGGAAACGCTTTTTTTGGAAGGTGAAATAACCTTTATATAGAGACGTATGATAAGTAGACAAATAACCCAAAATAAAGTAAAACAGGCAGATGAAAATCAACTATTAGATTTCTCTCAAAAGCATCACAATATTAAAGTACATTTGAGCATCCTAGAGGGGAGAGCCACACATACTCTAATAGCCTAAGTCTATGTGTAAGGGAAATCTTTCGAAGTGTCACAATTATGAGACTAGAATTCAATGCGCCTATTCCCAAAGTCACTCAATTCAGATATTTGAATCTCTTTTAATTCTCAAATTAAAAGACTCACGTTGAGGATCTCATCCCAAGGCAACACAGACCCGGTATTTTGGAAGGCTTCCCATTACCATGTTATGGCAAGCATGGGGGAAACTATTTCGAGTAAGCCAGACGCCCAATAATTGAAAGGCCCAATGCACACACAACCTCCAAGTCTATATTCGGATCCCACTATGGTTTGTCTTTCGTCGTTGGATGCCATCCAACGCTTCTCCATATTCTACTTTGTAAAGTAAGGGGAATTCTAATCGCTTCTCATATAATGAACCTCATGCAAGATCTAAGGTATGTTATAACCATAATTTACTCTCACACTGATAAGTGCAAAATGTACCTATTTTTGTATATGATTTTTGTTGCACTTATCGTTGCTTTTTGTTAAATATCATACGAATAAACCCTGTTTTGTTTATAAATGCGTATAGTTTACATTTTAGTGTATATATTGCGATTCGTGTAAATATCATTGAGTTTAATTGATTTTATATCATTTTTGTAGGTATTTAAGCAGTGGGATTTTACCATTGTTGTATAGAGCATTGAATAAGCTTTCCAACGCTTCGAACCAGGCGAAAAACGTAATTACGGTTCAAAAGTTATGAAGAAAACAAGCTTTGGATTTTCAAGCATGCTACGAGCGCGCTTAGCGCGCTCCTAGCCCAGGAAGCATGCCAGGAGCGCGCTGAGCACGTTCCTAGCCCACAGAAGGTGTAAATTCCAGCGAGTAGCGCGCTCAGCGCGCTCCGAGCCCGCTTAGCGCGCTTTAAGGCGGTTTAACAATTTTTTAGGGCGCCCTTAGCGCCCATAGCGCGCTTAGCGCGGTCTGCAACTTTAACAGTCCATAAGTAGTGGAAAAACAGATTTTTTAGGGGATGGTTTGGGTATTTTTTGCTCCCACTCCATCAAACTTCATTTCTTCATTGGATTTGCTTAGAAAACTTCATGGAAGCTTGCATTTGGATGATCCGGGGTGGATTTCTCATCGATCGGCTCTGACAATCCGTGAAGTGTTTGGTTCATTTCTGATTTTCTTCATGTCTTTCTTCTTTGTTGGGTTTGTATATGTTTTTTACTTTGATCTTATGTACATTTGTCGCCCATGGCGTTATATTTAATTTGCTTTACAAATCTCTGTTGGTGATTGTTCTTGATTTTTGCTTAAATGCTCGGGGTTTGGGTCGTGTTAGAGATAAACATCACAAACTTCGATTAAGGATAATTATCTGTTAGTTTTTGGATACTAGAGATAGATTTAGGGCTAACAATCCATATGGGTGTCAGAACTTAAATGTCTTCCGTATTTCGAGGCTTCGTGTGCGAGAGTGACGAAGAGAGTGATACGGTTGTTTCTCAGCTCGGTGTGTCAGAGATGAACACTATTGTGAGCGATACCGGGTGATATTGAGGAGTATTGTAAGTTGACTGTAACTGGTCGATAAGTTTAAGTCTGTGACGAGTGGAATATATACATGCTTGATAAGTCTTTTCTCTCTGATGAATGAATTTTTTTATGTTCTTATTTACTTTTCCGCATTTACGCTTTAAACCATTTAAACCCAAACTCATTAACAATTAAATTATCGAATGGCAGTTCAGTAGCACCGATCTCTGTGGACACGATAATTCCCGGAAAAATACTTCCAAAACTTTTGTTGCTTGCCCTATACTGCTACCAACAAAATGGCGTCGTTGCCGGGGATTGGTGTTTTTTTTGGATCGCATTGTGATAGTTTCCTTGTTTTTGAGTTTTGTAGATATCGTATATATTGTCTATTTTCACTTGTTGATATTGATACTTGTAATACCCATATATATATATATATATATATATATATATATATATATATATATATATATGCATCAAATCATATATTATACATGAAAAGTACGTTGGTTACTGAAATACATAAGTTCCTAGTAACACTGTATACATAAAAATGCCCAAAGCAACCTAAAAAAAACACTGGCATGTTATATGTACAAAATGTTCAAAAGATAAAACTAAGAACTAGATCCCTAAGGATCTCAAAAGACTCCACAACGGAAGCAAAACCAACAGCTAAGCAAGGAAAGTCACACAGCCTTATCCTTACCCTTCGCGGAACCTGCAGAACCTATGATGTAAACAACAACAGTGGGGTGAGATACATCAAATCTCAGTGGGTTCCCTATCTTAAAGTCCTCTCGGCTCTACAAGGTTCTAATAAACCTAACTCAAGTCAAAAGGAAAAAGGGAAATGACTTTGAGTACACACACTATATAAATATCCACACCGGTGAGCCTGTTAACTCACACTAGTACCGAAGTACGTCCTGAGCCTGTTAGCTCAAGAATCTCACTAATCAATAACCGTACCAAGGCATCCCCTTTTCCCGTCCGCTTCTACGTCTAGAAGACGACCCGAGTCATGGATCCTTGAAGTAACTTGGCATACGAAATGGATTCGGGATCATCGGCCTGTTAGCCGTGAACCGTCACTTCTCATGGCCCGTTAACCATCACAAGTCTCTTTACCCGTAGGCTCCATTCGTACTATACACGGGAATCAAACCTGCCAAGTAATTGTGCATACGTTTCAGAGGAGGTGCTCGAGTCTCATGAAACTACACCGTAAGATAACCTGGTTATGATTATTATACACACGCCTCGGCCTTTCATGCACGAACGTTGTCACTTATGACAATTCACACTTCGACATTGTTTAGGGTAATACTCCTCACTCTACCTATTCCATATTTTAACATACATACATTTTCAACAACAATTACACCCCCATTAAACGATAAAAGTCGACGAAACAAAACTATTCCAAAAATCCCGACATAATTAAATCGGCCAACAATCTTAAAACCATTTTAATAAGAAAATACGATTTGTTAGCTTTCCAATGGTATCAAGAATATTAGAAACGGATAACCGAGTCAAAAGTTATGGACACAACGGAAAATGGTATCGCGAGAAAAACACAAAATTTCATCCTCCTGGCCGTACGCGTATTGCCTTGTGCCATACGCGTATTGCCAAGCTGGCTCGCCCAGCCATACGCGTATTGTCCAAGGTCATACGCGTATGAGCAGAGGCTGATTTCCTTCAAAATTCCTTTCAAAATTTCCAATACGCGTACTACCATGACCCCTACGCGTAATGCCCAATACCGTACGCGTATCATTACGCAAATGGGCAGATGGCCAAGAAAATGGGACCCCAATACGCGTATTGCCCACATTTCTGCGCAGCCGTACGTGTATTGCCTTGACCAATACGCGTATTGCCTTGGGTGATACGCGTATGGGCAGCGTGAAAACCAGAAAATTTCCTGCATAATGGGTTTGCAAAAATTGATCCCTTTCTCTTCCAACTCACTTCCAAACACCAGAAAATTTACCAGTTTGATTAACAACAGCATATATGTAACAGTAGTAAGCATAAGGATCAATAAAACATGATTTTTGGTGTAAAAATTCTCATTTCCAACCATGTCAAAACTAACTCTAAACTCAATAAAACCTTAATCTAAAGAGTCTAACTAGAACCCACCTGAATTACTAGATGAGGAGGTTGCAGCTGAGATGAAAAGATGTAGATTGGTTGATGATTGATGATCCAGAGCCCTTGAGAGAATTTCTCTTCTTTTCTCTTCCTTTTTCCTTCCTTTGCTTTTCTTTTCTCTTAGTTTCTATCTTTGACCAAATAAGGAAAGGAAAAGAAAATAAACAAGAACAATTAATTGGTAATACTACTAACTATCCAAATTATCTCAATTACACCAATTAATAAAATTCCAAATTAAATAATATTAATCTAATCAAATTTCCGAGTTCGTCGGTTTACTCTAATTACTTTATCCAATAATTGCTCAGAGTACCCCGGAACCCAGTTGATCATACTAATATTATCCAAATTGTTCACAAAATTATGGGGTATTACATCCTCCCCCCCTTAAATAGAAATTCACCCTCGAATTTAAAGGATCACCTGAACAGATGAGGGTAGGCCTCCTGCATTTCCGATTCCAATTCCCAAGTTGCATCACCTGGATGCGTCTCATCCCACTGGACCTTAACAAGAGGAATCTCTCTATTCCTAAACACTTTAGTCTCTCTTCCTGTAATACGACTCGGCTGAGGCTCAAATGTCAAATCAGCTTCTATCTCAACTGTATCCGGTAAAACTGGCTGAAGAGGATCTGGGATAAATTTCCGGAGCTGAGACACATGGAAAACATCGTGCATCTCTGACAGAGAAGGCGGTAAGGCTAATCTGTAAGCTACTTCACCAATTCTTTCCAAAATCTGATACGGTCCCACGTATCTTGGACTTAATTTCCGTGATTTAAATGGTCCTTTCAATCTCAATCTCGGAGTAACCTTCAAAAATACATGATCACCCTCATCAAACTCCAACGGTCTCCTACGGTTGTCCGCGTAGCTTTTCTGACGATCTTGGGCTTGTTTAATCTTTTCCCGAATCATTCTAATCTTTTCTGTGGTCTCGTGAATAATCTCGGGTCCCAAAATCCTATCCTCGCCAACCTCCGTCCAACACAATGGCGTTCTACACTTCCTACCATACAACGCCTCATAAGGTGCCATACCAATACTTGCATGATAACTGTTATTATAAGAGAATTCGATCAACGGCAAAAGTTCTCTCCAATTTCCCCCACTTTCAAGTACACAAGCTCTTAACATGTCGTCCATGGTTTGTATTGTCCGTTCCGTCTGACCGTCCGTTTGCGGATGATTCGACGTACTCAAACACAACCTCGTTCCCATAGCTTGTTGAAAGGCTCTCCAAAATCTAGAAGTAAATTTTGGATCTCTATCCGAAACAATACTAGTAGGAATACCATGCAATCGTACTATCTCTAAAATGAACAACCTTGCGAGCTGACTCGCCTTGTAGGTAGTCTTCATGGCTAAGAAATGCGTGGATTTCGTTAACCGGTCCACAATTACCCATATTGAATCATAACCACCCTGCGCACGGGGTAATCCCACTGCGAAGTCCATCGAAATATTATCCCATTTCCACATCGGAATTTCTAAAGGTTGCAACAAACCACCCGGCCTTTGGTGCTCAATCTTCACTTGTTGACACACCGCACATTCTGACATATACACCGCAATATCTCTTTTCATCCCTGACCACCAATAGTCCCTCTTTAAATCTTGATACATCTTTGAAGCACCAGGATGTATAGTAAAAGTACCCTTATGCGCTTCTTCCAAAATCCTTCGTTTTAACTCGGTGTTGTCCGGAACACAAATCCTTTAGTTAAACGAAATGACTCCATCGTTAGTTCGCACAAAACCCGGTTGAGTCAACAATTCTTGTAACTTCTCATCTAACCCTTGCTCTTGTTGGATTTCTTCCCTAAGAGTAGAGATGATATTCAAATTTCCCATAACCAGGCAATCAGGAGTCCAATTAAATTGAAGATTTAGATCTCTAAACTTTTCCATTAATTCATACTCTAACATCATCAACTCGGCACTATGCAACACTTTCCTGCTTAAAGCATCCGCCACTTTGTTCGCTTTACCCGGATGGTACTTTAATTCCAAATCATAATCCTTTAAATATTCCATCCACCTCCTTTGACGCATATTCAACTCTTTCTGATCAAATAAGTACTTTAGACTCTTGTGGTCACTAAACATCTCAAAATGTACACCATACAAATAGTGACGCCACACTTTCAAGGTAAAAACAATTGCCACCAATTCTAAATCATGCGTCGGGTAATTCTCTTCATGGACTTTCAACTGTCGTGAAGCGCAATCCACTACATGTCTATCTTGCATTAACACTCCGCCCAAACCCTTCTTCGATGCATCACAATATACCTCATATGACTTGCTAGGATCAGGAATAATCAAAACAGGAGCAGTCGTCAATCTCTCCTTCAAACTCCTAAAACTTCTTTCACAAGCCGAATCCCACTCATACGAATAATCCTTCCTAGTAAGTCTTGTCAATGGTAAAGCCAATTGTGAAAATCCCTTGATAAACCTTCTGTAGTAACCTGCTAATCCCAAGAAACTCCTAACTTCAGAAGCATTCTTCGGTCTCTCCCAATTGATTACTGCTTCAACTTTTGATGGGTCGAGCGCCACACCTCCCTGGGATATGACATGACCAATAAAATTAACCTCAGACATCCAAAACTCACACTTACTTAACTTAGCAAAAAGTTGCTTCTCTTGTAAGATGGATAAAACAATCCTTAGGTGTTCTTCGTGCTCTTGAGGGTCACGAAAATAAATAAGAATGTCGTCAATGAAAATCACCACAAATTGGTCCAAGTAAGGTTGAAATATCCGATTCATATAATCCATGAAAACTGCTGGAGCATTTGTCACACCAAAAGGCATCACCAAGAATTCATAATGGCCATAACGGGTTCTAAACGCGGTCTTAGGTACATCTGAACTCTTCACCCGAATCTGATGATAACCCGACCGTAAGTCAATCTTCGAGAACACACAGGCTCCTTTCAATTGATCTAACAGGTCGTCTATCCTTGGTAACGGGTATTTGTTCTTGATGGTGACCTTATTCAACTGACGATAATCAATACACAACCGCATTCCACCATCCTTTTTCTTTACCAACAACACTGGAGCTCCCCAGGGCGAAACACTGGGTCGAACAAAATGCTTAGCTAACAATTCTTCCAACTGATCCTTTAGTTCCCTTAATTCAAGTGGTGCCATCCGATACGGAGAAACGGATATTGGAGTCGTTCCCGGTATCAGGTCAATAGAGAATTCCACTTCCCGCTCCGGAGGAAGAGAAGTGATATCCTTGGGGAAAACTTCAGGAAAGTCACAAACTACCGGAATACTCAAAACTGGGATGTTACTACTCTCCTCCTTAGTAAGGATCAAAAGAGCAGTCTTTTCTTCCTCAAACAAGAAATTAATCATTCCAACCGTACCTTCTAAAATAGTGGTTAACACATCCTTCGAAGTAGCCTCTTTGGACGGAATAATGATCAGTTTTTCTTCACACCCAATAAATCCACTTTCTTAAGCGGTAAACAGATAAGGTCAATCTAGAACACTCTTTCATTCACCGATAAAACACAATTTTCACACTTCAACGGTGTCTCAACTATCTTATCCATGGCGGTAGTAACCACCATAGGAGGAAGCAAAGGAACAGCTTGCAACCCAAGTCGCTTCACGCAATGCGTGGACACAAAAGAATGTGTTGCCCCACAATCAAATAAAACAAAACAAGGATGTCCATTTACGAAACACGTACCCGCAATCAAGGAGTTGTCATTCTTTGCCTTCCTTGCATCCAAGGTATACACTCGGCCGATATTCTTTCCTTGTGCCTGATTTCTACCCTGAGGACAATCCTTCGCTATGTGGCCCACTTTATTACACTGATAACACCTCATTCCCTCCAAACTGCACCTACCATAATGATTCCTTCCACAAGTACGACATACCGGAGGCACGCTGGTCCTAGAACTCTGAACTTGCTTCCCTTTAAATGATTGTTGCCTTGGTCTAACTTGTTCATTCGATCTTCCACGATCACTTTGAGTTTCCCTGCTTAAATCTCCTTTCATTTGTACCTTTTTCAAACTATGTTCTGCAACGTAACACTGTCGTAACAATTTAGCATAGCTAGTAAATTCTCTCTGAGACACACTGTGTGAAATTTCAGCCCTCAAACCAAACAGAAACTGATCAATCTTCCACCTCTCATCTGGAGCATACATCGCCTGTCTAGAATAAGCAGCCATAACTTCGAACTTTTCAGCATAAGAAGCCACAGTTAAGTTGCCTTGTCTCAATTGTTGAAACTCGAATTCCTTCTGAGATCTCAAGGAACTTGGAAAATACTTCTCCATAAAAATTACCTTAAACTGCTCCCATACCTTTGGTACCTCCTGAATTGTTATTAAAGCTGAAGCACTTTCCCACCACCTCATGGCAGAACCCTTCAACAAGTGAGAAGCAAAGACCACCTTGTTTTCCTCACTGAACTATTAGGAAAATCCGTTCCATACCTGATATCCATTCATGAGCCTTTACTGGATCTAACCCTCCCTGAAATTCCAGAGGATTCATACGGATGAAATCTCTAAAGGTTCCCCCTGCAGCTTCCGGTACCACAACTAGAGGATGCACACCACCAGCCATTTGCTGTACCATTTATTATACAAACTGATTCTGCTGTTGCTGCATCTGTTGCATAAATTGGTATAAAGGTACATTTCCCTCGTCACCCGGCAGATTAATCCCTGTTGGAGTGGTTCTACGTCTACCACGGTTGTTTCTGGGCCTGTCATCCATGGTCCTGAATTTCATACAGATAGGATTAAGTTTATCAAACTCAATACCATAAATATAACAGACAAGACCTATGGCGACACGCTGCATATAAAACGGAAAGAAAACTTATTCTATTTCATGGCTAGGTCGAGGATACGACATGCTCTGATACCAACTGTAATACCCATATATATATGCATCAAATCATATATTATACTTGAAAAGTACATTGGGTACTGAAATACATAAGTTCCTAGTAACACTGTATACATAAAAATGCCCAAAGCAACCTAAAACAAAACACTGGCATGTTATATGTACAAAATGTTCAAAAGATAAAACTAAGAACTAGATCCCTAAGGATCTCAAAAGACTCCACAACGGAAGCAAAACCAACAGCTAAGCAAGGAAAGTCACACAGCCTTATCCTTACCCTTCGCGGAACCTGCAGAACCTGTGATGTAAACAACAACAGTGGGGTGAGATACATCAAATCTCAGTGGGTTCCCTATCTTAAAGTCCTCTCGGCTCTACAAGGTTCTAATAAACCTAACTCAAGTCAAAAGGAAAAAGGGAAATGACTTTGAGTACACACACTATATAAATATCCACACCGGTGAGCCTGTTAACTCACACTAGTACCGAAGTACGTCCTGAGCCTGTTAGCTCAAGAATCTCACTAATCAATAACCGTACCAAGGCATCCCCTTTTACCGTCCGCTTCTACGTCTAGAAGACGACCCGAGTCATGGATCCTTGAAGTTACTTGGCATACGAAATGGATTCGGGATCATTGGCCTGTTAGCCGTGAACCGTCACTTCTCATGGCCTATTAACCATCACAAGTCTCTTTACCCGTAGGTTCCATTCGTACTATACACGGGAATCAAACCTGCCAAGTAATTGTGCATACGTTTCAGAGGAGGTGCTCGAGTCTCATGAAACTACACCGTAAGATAACCTGGTTATGATTATTATACACACGCCTCGGCCTTTCATGCACGAGCGTTGTCACTTATGACAATTCACACTTCGACATTGTTTAGGGTAATACTCCTCACTCTACCTATTCCATATTTTAACATACATACATTTTCAACAACAATTACACCCCCATTAAACGATAAAAGTCGACGAAACAAAACTATTCCAAAAATCCCGACATAATTAAATCGGCCAACAATCTTAAAACCATTTTAATAAGAAAATACGATTTGTTAGCTTTCCAATGGTATCAAGAATATTAGAAACGGATAACCGAGTCAAAAGTTATGGACACAACGGAAAATGGTATCGCGAGAAAAACACAATTTTTCATCCTCCTGGCCGTACGCATATTGCCTTGTGCCATACGCGTATTGCCAAGCTGGCTCGCCCAGCCATACGCGTATTGTCCAAGGTCATACGCGTATGAGCAGAGGCTGATTTCCTTTAAAATTCCTTTCAAAATTTCCAATACGCGTACTACCATGACCCCTACGCGTAATGCCCAATACCGTACGCGTATCATTACGCGAATGGGCAGATGGCCGAGAAAATGGGACCCCAATACGCGTATTGCCCACATTTTTGTGCAGCCGTACGCGTATTGCCTTGACCAATACGCATATTACCTTGGGTGATACGCGTATGGGCAGCGTGAAAACCAGAAAATTTCCTGCATAATGGGTTTGCGAAAATTGATCCATTTCTCTTCCAACTCACTCCCAAACACCAGAAAATTTACCAATTTGATTCACAACAACACATATGTAACAAGTAGTAAGCATAAGGATCAATAAAACATTATTTTTGGTGTAAAAATTCTCATTTCCAACCATGTCAAAACTAACTCTAAACTCAATAAAACCTTAATCTAAAGAGTCTAACTAGAACCCACCTGGATTACTAGATGAGGAGGTTGCAGCTGAGATGAAAAGATGTAGATTGGTTGATGATTGATGATCCAGAGCCCTTGAGAGAAATTCTCTTCTTTTCTCTTCCTTTTTCCTTCCTTTGCTTTTCTTTTCTCTTAGTTTCTATCTTTGACCAAATAAGGAAAGGAAAAGAAAATAAACAAGAACAATTAATTGGTAATACTACTAACTATCCAAATTATCTCAATTACACCAATTAATAAAATTCCAAATTAAATAATATTAATCTGATCAAATTTCCGAGTTCGTCGGTTTACTCTAATTACTTTATCCAATAATTGCTCAGAGTACCCCGGAACTCAGTTGATCATACTAATATTATCCAAATTATTCACAAAATTATGGGGTATTACAATACTTGTATATGTTTACCATATTTGTGAATTTTTCATGTTTTGCATACTTGTAAATTTAGTGTATATGTTTGTTTCTCTTCACGTTTGCTAAGTGTTTGGTTAGGTTTCATCGTTGGTGAGCGCTAACCGTGTAAAGAAGCAACTTGGAGAAGTGTGTATAAATAATAGGCGTCGAACTTATGACGCAAAACAAGCATGTTTTATTGTTGTTAGTTTCTAATGTTTTTTTCTCCCATTCTTTTAGTATGTTTATAGTAGTTCGTGTTAAGGTGTTAAGTTTTGTTTTCCTCAAGTTTGTCGTGTTTAACTTGAGGAAGTTTGTATGTGTAAATATTGTATGTTTTGTAATTGAGTTGTGTAGGTGTTAAGTGGAGGCCTACACCAGAACCTTGTTGTTGTACTGGTTTTTCTGGTTCTGGTGTAGCGCGCTTAGCACGCCCTACTGTGCTGAGCCAGTGAATTCTTTTAATTGTTCAATTGGTTCCCCCTTTTTCCCACTTCCACCAAGGCCTTATATATTAGTAATTATTAGTAATTTTTCTAATTCTTTTGTTGATTGTTTGGACTCAAATTTTAGCCCAATATCTTGAAGTCGCATTCGTTGATTTTTTCGATTTTGAGTGTTTCAACTTGCGAATGCGTGGTAATGATAGTGTTTACAGTTTTGTACACGTTCAAGGTATGTGTTTATCGCTTTCTAGACTTTAGGATATTCATGATACTTAGGCTTTTTACAACTTCTATGCCATTCATTCTTTTATATACTTGTTCGTATGTGAATCACTTTAGTTCCCACCCTTTTTGTGAGGAAGCCTTCCATTGTTCATATATGCGGAGTACCAACTTTCTTGTTTTAACTGGATTTTATTGTGCTTAATCTTTTGTTTGTGTTGATTATTTGAAAGCATGAAAAGGATCAAGGCATTTTGTTTTATTTTGAGCACAACTACCTTAGCCAAATAGTCAATTCACCTTGTGAGTGTGTGAGAATTTGTAACCCCTTTGAGCTTTTTGATCTATGTTTCTATTTGAACTTAATGCTTGTCTATGAGTATTTAGTTCACTTATTTTTGAATGGATTTTGTTTTTTCTTGGACCTCAATTTTGTGTTGTTGTATGGATTTTTTTCCTTGCCTTAGAAAGTAAGGAGTATTCACATGATGATGTGGTTGAATTCAAGCCGGGGAGAGAATGATTGTGTATTCATTAGTTGGATTCTATGAGGGTTGAAAAAGAAAAGAAAAAAGCGAAAAATTTGTGAAAGAGAAAAAGAAAAAAAAAGAAGAAAAATAAAAATCCTTGAAAAAGGAAACAAAAAGAGTTTCAATAATTGTGCTAAATAAGTATTGTGCTTTGTGTAACACTTGGGATTTTGGAAGAAGTTTGATTGAAATTTTGTGTTTGAACTTTTGTGAGTTGATCACTCCCTTAGGTTTAGGCAAGTTTTTGTTTCGATTAGCTTTAGGAATTGCCCCTTGTTTGTTTGCCCGGCCACATTACAACCTTGAAAAGTCCTTGTGATTCTTGCCTTTGTATGTTCAATATGATTTTTGGATGGTTGCATAATTTAGTCTTTTGTTTACAAGTTTGTTGTGTGAGTGAAAAATCCCTCATTTTGTGTTTTTCATCTACCGATGATTGTTTTTGCTAGGTGTGATTCACATTTGAACTTGTGTTGTTTTAGAATATTTGGCATGACTTTTGTATTTAGCATTTGTTTCGTGATTATGTTATCGTTGAAGTTTAGTGGTAAGTATTTACTATGTGTGTACCATTTTCGATTGAACCGTTGCATTTGTTTTTGTTTGTAAAAACTTGTTGTTGCGTGATTTCTTAGATTTCGCTTTTGTTCCTTTAGTTGTTGGCTTTGTTTGAGGATAAACAATTATGTAAGTTGGGGAGAGTTTGATAAGTACAAAATGTACCTATTTTTGTATATGATTTTTGTTGCACTTATCGTTGCTTTTTGTTAAATATCATATGAATAAACCCTGTTTTGTTTATAAATGCGTATAGTTTACATTTTAGTGTATATATTGCGATTCGTGTAAATATCATTTAGTTTAATTGATTTTATCTCATTTTTGTAGGTATTCAAGCAGTGAGATTTTGCCATTGTTGTATAGAGCATTGAATAAGCTTTCCAACCTTCGAACCGGGTGAAAAACGGAATTACGGTTCAAAAGTTATGAAGAAAACAAGCTTTGGATTTTCAAGCATGCTACGAGCGCGCTTAGCGCGCTCCTAGCCCAGGAAGCATGCTAGGAGCGCGCTGAGCGCACTCCTAGCCCACAGAAGGAGCAAATTCCAGCGAGTAGCACGCTCCGAGCCCGCTTAGCGCGCTTTTAAGGCGGTTTAACAATTTTTTAGGGCGCGCTTAGCGCGATCTGCTGATCGCTCTATTTAGTGTGCCTAAATAAATCTAACTGCAAGTATACAGTCGTATCGCGTAGTTTTAAAAGATTATCGATCCCACAGAGACTAGAAATCGAACGCACCGTTATCTATCGTTACTATGTTTATCTAAGGCTAATTCAGAATTGGTTTTTAAGTTCAAACGGGAAATTAAAGAGAGATTAAAATTCGGGAATACTAGTTATGAATAAGATATCGGTATATAATTCAGTAAACCTACGTGGAATTAATTAAACCTAAGCGTATAAAGATTTATCACCCTATGCATCTGTAGGAAAAACCAGTTTAAAAGCCCTCACCTCACACTCCCGTGGTTATTGCTTCGGACTATACTCTTAAGTCAATATGTCTGCTCTCGCTAGCCCATATGAGGTTAAAAATACTTTTTGAAAACTAATAAGACCTAATTAACTTTAAAGTGCTTCCGTTGTTTTTAAAACTAATGCCCGATTTCAGCTATCCGGGTAAAGCCTCACACTCCCGTGGTCTTGACCATAACCTTTGTTACCTTTTTACTCTCGTAATAAAAGTTGGGTTTAAAATTAAGAAATCGAAGCCAGAAGAAGAGTTAATTATTGATTTTAGCTTAGAGTTATTTAATCCATTTGGTTACTTCATTACATACCGATACGACCGGTTTAACTTAACATAATTACGAACTTAAACGTAAAAGCGGAAAAACAATTAATCAAAGACATAATTAAAGGGAAATAAACGATACTATAAATTTAATAATGGAAACCTGGTAAATGCAGTAGCAGCAATCCCTCCACAGACTGGTAGGTTCATGCTTGGAATAAAATTAAAATGGCAAATGATGAAGGCAATGAAAAAAATCTAAATCTAAAGTGTAATAGTTCCTCAATGTGAGAAACTATTACTTTGTTCGGTAATGGGTGACAAGGAAAGGTAAACGTAAACAAAACGAAACAAAAACTCTGAATAAAATTTGGCAGCAAAACGGTACTTCAGAATGCAGAAAATAATAGGTCACCCCTTTGTTCTTCGAAAACTCTCGTATTTGTAGACTGAGTTGAGGTAGAGGTTGAAGAGAATGTAGGCACTCCTCTTGATAGCTACGTGACTGTTGAACCTAGTATTCTTCGTAGGAAATGTGATCGTGTAAAAAAAACTAACTCTCTGAAACTTCGTAATCACGTTTCTGCCCAACGTGTTAAATTGAACGCATGACGATCGTGAGGCATTGTGACGGTCGTGATGAATTTTGTAGCTGCCACGGTCGTGGTGGACCTGTGACGATCGTCACACCAGCAAAGTTTGGATTCTGCTATTTTTCCTCTCTTTTCTGCTCTTTTCTTGCATGTTTTGCTTCTTTTCTACACTTTGCATACTTTTGACTTGGAAATGGAATTACCTGCAAAAACACTTAAATACTCTCGAGAAAATCGGATATTAAACGAAAACGGAATAAGAAAATAACATAAATCAAAGTAAAAACATGATATATTTTCATGTTATCAAACTCTCCCACACTTGAATCTTTGCTTGTCCTCAAGCAATCAATCTGTTAAATCGGACAAACTTCATCAAATGCGCATAACTAGTATACCAATGGATTTGTAAAAGAGTTTCCTTGTTAGTAAGACAGGTACTAGTATAAAACACTAAGGATACAATAATGACACAAAGCAACAAGCTTGTCATAGACCTCTCTTTTGTACAATCCTGTTCTAATCATTCTATTACAGTTCAACCGAAAGTTTTCGTGTCTATTTCACCCGGCTTCATTCCAACGCAATCACATTAAGCCCTTTGCCTTATTCACGCACGTAGTGGAGTAACCGGTTAGTGACTTTGATCCCTTTTTCTTACGGGGCCTGATACACAAGTGTGGTAACCCTTTATACATCCCGTTCGTAGATTGCGGGGGATCGAACCATAGTTCGCCCTACCAAGTCCAGAATCAGGTACCTCTGAACCAATCGACAACGGATTTTCTTTCTTTTCTTGTAAATTTTCACAACTGTGAGAGTTGTTACATATTTTATTTTTCTCGGCATATAGATAAGAAAGATGTTTTTCTTTTCATGATTGGGCATCAAACACTTATATTCATCGGCTCCCCACGTGGTTTGTGATTTAGACGGTGCTGACTGCTGATATAAACTACTATGGGTTACTTTAGGACTGAACTCAAGGTATCGTATAATAAGTATCGAAACTGATATCGCATACGCAAGAGGTCTAAGGTGTCAAGACGGTATCGATCGTGTTATCACTTTCCCAACTTCCTAACATAATTTAAAGCTTGGTATGTCACGGTGTGCATTAATCGTAAAATTTTTTTTCGTTATGGCAGAATAAAATGGGGAGATCGGATTACTGAACGAAAATATTCATATATTAACTTTGATAAGGAAAAAGGAAAGTACAAAAAAGGGAAATAAAACGGAAATAAACTAACTCTCCCACACTATATCGAACATTGTCCTCAATGTTGCGATATAAAGGGAAACAACAAGAAAAACTAAAAAGAAAAACAAAATAAAATCAGGGAGCTCCACGTCCTCTGCCTCTGGAGCGTCCTCTTCCATGCTGCGCAACGTGATCAGGAATTCCCACGTGATGGATGTACTCATGTAGGTTCTGCACTCGCAGTGTCAATGCACCCATCTCATCGATGACACCGTCAAGCCTCTGAACTTGGTCAACTTGCCCTTGCTATATTTGACGCATAAGAGTCATCATTTCATTGTGTTACGTCTGTTGCTGTGCTTCTGTCTGTTCAGCCAGCTGGTTTTGTTGCCATATAGCCCTCTAGATTTCTTCATTAGTAACGGGGTCTTGGTCGGGGCGGCGACGACGTCTGGAGGTCGAAGGAGCATCATTGGCAGGCGGTGGTTGGTTTTCTGGGGCGTTATCCATCTCTTGCTCCATCTCATCAACAGGGTCCTGATTTTGATCATCATGGGCAGGCGCATTTTGTTCAGGAGCATTCAGATCAAAGAGCCAATTGGCCATATTCTGAGGGTCAATGCGGTCTCTGCAAGGCATAATGATACTTCTTACGGTTTTGGCGCGGACCATAGGATGGTATTTCCCATCTCGTCGTAACTTGATGAGGTGTGAGCTGCGGAAGTAGTCTATGTCGAGCAGCACTGGAGGCATGGAGGGTAATCTGTTAAGTGCGTCCCCCAAGTCCAGACTTAGAGCAATAGAAGTGACAATCCCCCCAAAATAGAAGGGTTTGGAACCTCTAGCACAGTTAGCCTGGATGTGTGCTAACAGAAATGGTGCGGTGTTAATCGGCTCGGGGTGAAACATACAATGGAGGAAGAAAAGCTCCTTAGAGTTTACCTTGTGGTTGCTATCCCGGGAAAAAATAGTGCTTCCTAATGTGCGGTGAATATATCTGATGGCTGGGTTGTGGATATATGTTACGTTGAGGCTATCCCAGCTATCGACTGTTATTCCTGTCAACTAATTCCATAATTGAAATTCTGCTTGAAAGAAGGTTTCCTGTGGTACCCGGCGGTGCACATTCCCACCATGGTGGAAACCAAGCATTCCGGCAAGTCGCTCTTGGCTGATTTTATACTCAGTACCGAACATGCGAAACGTGGCTACGCCGGTGAGTTAGTTGGTTTCGCCAGAAGGTGTCACGTATGTGAACAAACTGAGAAATTCGAGCGTTAGGGCTTCGTAAGTAGGCCGACTCTGAGTGCAGAGCTGCCATAGACCAGCATTTTGTAACATCCATTTAACTCCCTCAAGCATTCCGAGTTCTTCTAGACATGCAACGTCTACGTAACTGGTTGGTTGTACGGAACATTGGTAGTTATCGATGTACCTAGCCCTTTGACGTTCTCCTGGTTCGCCATCTCTAAAGTTCAATGTTGATAGGTCCGGAATTTGTCGTGCCATTGGTGGGTTGCAGAGAAATTAGGGAAGAAAATGGGTTGTGGAGAATGAGGGTTTGTGAAAAGAAGTGGTACACGGTATGAATATATAGTGAATGGGGGAAACGAGTGGTGACGGAAAATGTTGAAATGGGTTAAATGCGTAGTGGTGGGCGGTTATGGAATGGGAAAAGATAGTGGACGGTTGCGTTTTGAATGGAGGGAAAGAAGAGGAAGACGAAGGGTACCGTTCTGTTTTAACACAGAACGTGTCCCAAACCCGCGTGACGGTCGTCACGGGGCCTGTCACGATTGTGACAGTCACAAAATCTGGGGAATTAAATAGTTTTTGTCAGCAAGCATTCCACACATAAAATTCTCATAACAGGCAATGGTTAGCACAGAGAAGCAACATTATAATGCATATTTAGAGATAACATGACAATATGAATTAAAAACAGAATAAAAAGAATGACAGTAATAAAATTGAAACCATAAAGATCAATATTTAGCAGTAAATTAAATTATTCATTAAAACCAAAGAGGTGCTAACAAATGCTAGCATTGTATCAATACTGAATGTAAATCAATTTATTCCCGACATAAAAATTGAAAAACTGAAATAAAGTAAAATGTTTCTGAAGTAAATGCATTAAAACTTGAAAAAGAGGTGCTTCATAAATCTAGTCAAGGCGTTTCTTCAAAGATGCGATGTCTTGATTTAAATGATCAAATTGTTCAACGGTCAAATCCATGAGTCCAACAATGTTTTGTCGCATAGTGTTTAGCTCATCCTTTACTGAAGTGATTTCTTTATGATACTCATCCATAGTCTTTAGAATAGAATTCAGATTAGCAGCATAGTTAGTGGCATCAACTTTAGGAATGTCAATGTCCTCTTGGAATTCCATATAATCAATGTCATGATAATGAGGGGTTGTTTTTGGGTCGATCTCAGGTTCAGGAAAGGTTTCTTGCGGTTCAGGCACGGGTTCATCAAGGTCATATAGCCAATTATGTTGATTGTGCACACTTGTGCGTTCATGATTTGGAAGTGTAAAGTGTGGTACGACAACATTGTTAATCAGAAGCTGAAAATGGTTCGGACCTTGGTTCCTAATCATAGACCTATTGAAACAAAAAGTGATATTCATGGGTCTATATTCTCCAAAGGGGTTAATCTTAGAAAGTCGGGTTCTGAATCCCATAGCATCAGCTATTTTTGTAACTAAGCTACCTATCAGAATTGGACTGTTATCATTATTAATGAGTTTGCAAAAGTTGTTCAGCATAAAAGTGAGTCCATTGACCTCTCTAAACTGAGAAGCACAAAACATAATGAAAAGCTCATCCCTCGAAACAGTGTTATCATTCTCAGGTTTACCAAATAAAGTATAGGCCATAATCATATGAAAGTAACGGAAAGCGGGGTTATGTATTTCTGTTGAAAGCATAGGGTCCATGTCAAAATCAGGTTTCCCTGAAATTCTACCCCAAAAATCACTCAGTTCTCCAACCAACATTAAGTCCTCTTGAACCACAGAGAAAACATTAGGTCCTTCAGGAATCCTAAAAGATCCGACAGTTCCTTTATGGTGAACTGGCAGCTGTATCCAAATAGTCTAAAGGTAATTCTTCCCCTGGTAAGACCTTTTCCACAGTAAGGGTTATAGCTTAAAGAGCTCAGGAATTCTAAAGTCAACCTACAGTAGCATTTATGTTTCTTGTTGGCAAAACCCTCCCAACCTAATTGGTTAAACAGAAAGTCTACGCTCTCACCTACACCTAAGGCGGTCATGGTGGGTCTGTGGGCAAATTTTGTCAAGGCAAATGGTCTAAGAGACAATGCCTCATAGCGATGCCACTGTCCTCCATCTGTGAATTCTACTTACAAGTTATCCTCGTTTGCCATTAATTAGTACTTTTTGCAAAAAATGTAAGCAGAAGAGGAGAACAGAAAGAGTAGAGAGGCTTTATAATCCTGTAGTTTTTTAATTTTAAGATCAGCACAACATTTTCAAAAAATGATATGAATGAAGCTAAAAATTTGCAAAATAAAAATAAAACATAGGAAACGTAAAGAAATGGAAATATAAAGCAAGAAAAACAAAAATCATGGGTTGCCTCCCATTAAGCGCTGTTTTTAACGTCGAAAGCCCGACGAATTCAATTAGATGCTTAGTTAGGAGGTTCGGTGGGCAACTCTAAAAGTCTTAGGCAGTTCAAATAATCTCTATTTTCAATGCTGTGATAGTGTTTTAGACGTTGTCCATTAACTAAAAATGGATTACTATTCCTCCCCTTTATTTCTATCGCTCCACTTTGTAGAATTTTTGTATTCTCAAAAGGACCGGACCATCTAGACCTTAATTTCCCAGGAAAGAGTTTTAATCTTGAGTTAAATAGGAGTACAACGTCTCCCACACTAAATTCTTTTCTAGATAAGCGCTTATCGTGCCATTTTTTAGTTCGTTCTTTATATATTTTAGCATTTTCGTAAGCGTCTAATCTTAACTCTTCTAGTTCATGCAGATCTAGGATACGTTTTTCACCTGCGGAATCATACCTTAAGTTCAATGTTTTAATAGCCCAATAGCCTTTATGTTCTAATTCCACTGGTAGATGGCAAGATTTACCATAGACCAGCTTGAAAGGTGTAGTTCCGATTGGTGTTTTGTAGGCCGTCCTATATGCCCATAAAGCTTCGTTGAGTTTTGATGACCAGTCTTTCCTAGAGGTGGCTACGGTCTTTTCTAGAATTTGTTTTATTTCTCTATTCGAGACCTCAACCTGTCCACTTGTTTGTGGATGATATGGTGTTGCTACGCGGTGTCTTACTCCATACTTCAATAGTAATTTGTCAAATATTTTTTATATGAAATGAGAGCCACCGTCACTTATGACAAGTCTCGGCACACCAAATCTGGGAAAGATTGTGTTTTTAAAGAGCTTTATGACTACTCGTGCGTCATTTGTAGGAGAAGTTATTGCCTCAATCCATTTTGAAACATAATCGACAGCTACGAGTATATATTGATTTCCAAAGGATGATGGGAAAGGTCCCATAAAATCAATCCCCCATACATCAAAGACTTCTACTTCTAATATACCTTTTTGAGGAATCTCATCGCGTTTTGATATGTTACCAGTGCGTTGGCACCGGTCGCAGTTTAGTATTGCAATGTGGACATCCTTCCAAAGGTTGGGCCAGAATAGGCCGGATTGCAAGATCTTAGCACATGTCTTTGAGGTACTAGCATGTCCTCCATAAGGAGCAGAATGACATTGAGAGATGATGTTTTCTATTTCTTCTTCAGGGACGCAACGACGGAAGATACCGTCGGCTCCTCTCTTGAACAACAAAGGTTCATCCCAATAATAATGTTTTAAATCATGAAAGAATTTTTTCTTTTGTTGATAAGATAAGTCTGGTGGAAATACTCCAGCTGCTAAGTAGTTGACTATGTCAGCATACCATGGCAGGGTTGTGTGTATGTTAATTTCTTCCACGACTTCTCCCATTTTTGGGTCACTCAACTGTAGAGTAGACATATCACTTTCTAGTTGGGCTATGAGTCGTTCATATGGGAAATCCTCATTAATGGGTACTGGCTCTGGTTTAATGCCCTCTAGTCGGGATAAGTGGTCTGCTACTACGTTTTCAGTTCCTTTCTTATCTTTGATCTCTAAATCAAATTCTTGTAAAAGTAGGATCCACCTTAGCAGTCTAGGTTTTGCATCCTTTTTGTTAAGTAAATATCTAATAGCTGTGTGGTCTGTATAAATGATGATCTTAGCTCCCACTAGGTAGGAACGAAATTTGTCAAGGGCGAAGATTACGGCTAAAAGTTCTTTTTCTGTGGTAGCGTAGTTCATTTGAGCAGAATCTAAGGTTCTACTTGCATAGTAAATGGCATGAAGTTTCCTATCCCTCCTCTGTCCTAAGACTGCACCTACAGCATAATCACTTGCATCACACATGATTTCGAAAAGTAATCTCCAATCTGGTAGTTGCATGATAGGTGCGGTAATAAAAGCTGTTTTCAGCTGTTCAAACGCTTTTACACATTTCTCATCAAAGATAAATTCAGCGTCTTTCATTAATAGACCGGTAAGAGGTTTAGTAATTTTCGAGAAATCCTTTATGAATCGTCGGTAGAAACCGGCGTGTCCTAAGAAACTTCGTATTTCTCGTACGGTTTTCAGAGGTTGAAGATTTTTTATAATTTCTATCTTAGCTTTATACACTTCGATTCCTCTATCGGACACAACGTGTCCAAGTACGATTCCTTGATTTACCATAAAATGGCATTTTTCCCAGTTTAATACGAGATTAACTTTTACGCATCTTTCCAGTACCATTTCTAGGTTCGATAGACATCCTTCAAAGCTCTGCCCACAAACAGAAAAGTCATCCATAAATACTTCCATAATGTCATCTATAAAATCAGCAAAGATTGACATCATGCATCTTTGGAATGTGGCAGGTGCGTTACATAGTCCAAACGACATTCATCGATAAGCAAATGTACCATAGGGACATGTGAAGGTCGTCTTTTCTTGGTCATCAAGATGAATAGGAATTTAAAAGAATCCTGAATAACCGTCTAAATAGCAGAAGTATGAGTGTTTAGCCAATCTTTCCAACATTTGGTCAATAAAAGGCAATGGGAAATGGTCTTTACGAGTGGCTTTATTTAACTTTCTATAATCGATGCACATTCTACTTCCAGTCACAACCCTTTTTGTTATAAATTCACCTTTTTCGTTCTTAACAACTGTAACACCTCCCTTCTTTGGAACGACATGTACTGGGCTAACCCATTTACTGTCTGATATCGGGTATATAATTCCTGCTTCTAATAGTTTTTTTACTTCGTCTTTGACTACTGTACTCAAGATCGGGTAATCCTTCTCTGATGTTCCCTAGAGGATTTATAGTCTTCCTCCAGCATAATGCGATGCATACAAATAGAAGGACTTATTCCTTTATGGTCAGCGATGTTATAGCCTAACGCAGTTGGGTATTTTCTTAAGACGTCTAATAGTTTCTTGGTTTCGGTCTGTCCTAAGTCTGCATTGACTATTACAGGTCGTTTGAGATCTTCGTCTAGGAATTCATACCTTAAATTTTTGGGTAATGTTTTCAGTTCTAGGGATGGTTTTTTCGAGCAAGGTAGATGATCTGGTGTAAGTGCTAAGCATTCGCTTAGGCTATCGTCTTGATAAGGTTCACGCCAGTTATCATCTTCGAAAATCGGAGGTATTGGAATTTTTAGAATATCTGAATATGTGGTCGGTTCCATCTCTATTTCTCTTACGCACTCATCTATGACATCTAGTAGATAGCATGTGTCGTCTATGGCTAGAGCTTGTAAGAATTGTGTCAAAATAAATTCAACCTTCTCTTCACCAACTTCAAAAGTTAGCCTGCCTCTCTTTACATCTATAATTGCTCCAGCAGTAGCTAAGAATGGTCTTCCTAATATGATAGGAGTAGTAGAGTCTTCTGTAATATCCATGATTATGAAATCAGTAGGGATATAGAATTGTCCTATACGAACTGGAACATTTTCTAGTATACCAACTGGGTATTTAACAGAGCGGTCAGCTAATTGAACAGACATCTTAGTTGGTCTTAGTTCTCCCATATCAAGCTTCTTGCATATGGATAAGGGCATAACACTAATATTGGCTCCTAAGTCGCATAGAGCTTTTTCTATGACGAACTTCCCAATTACACAAGGTATGGAGAAACTACCTGGGTCTTTCAGCTTAGGAGGAATTTTGTTTTGAATTATTGCGCTACACTCAGCAGTAAGTGTAATTATTTCGTTTTCCTCAATCTTTTTCTTATTGGATAAGATTTCTTTTAGGAACTTAGCATACGAGGGCATCTGAGTGATGGCTTCTGTAAACGGTATAGTGATGTTTAATTGTTTCAGAAGTTCAACAAATTTCTTAAATTGCCCTGCAGTTTTGGAATTTGTCAATCTTTGAGGATACGGAATAGGTGGTTTATAAGGTGGTGGAGGCACATAAGGTTTTTCTTTGTTGACAACCTCTTGGTCATTATCTTCCTTTTCCTTGGGTTCATTCTCCTTCTCAGTTGTTGGGTCGTTAGCAGATTTTTGGTACATGGCTGGATTTTGAAGTCTTGGATCAATGGGTTCATCTAATTCTTTTCCACTTCTCAGTATAACAGCATTTGCATGTTCTTTAGGATTAGGTTGTGGCTGTCCAGGAAATGTTCCAGCAGGAGCAGCAGTAGGTGCTTGTTGTTGAGCCACTTGGGAAATTTGTGTTTCAAGCATTTTGTTGTGAGTGGCCAAAGCGTCTACTTTGTTTGCTAACTGCTTAATCTGTTCACTAGTGTGTACGTTTTGATTCAGGAACTCTTTGTTTGTCTGAGTCTGGGTAGCTATGAAGTTCTCTATCATCAGTTCAAGGTTAGACTTCCTAGGAACATTTGGAGCAGCTGTTGCAGCCTTTTGATAACCTGGTGGTGCAGCAGGTGCTTGACCAGGTGCATACAGTGCATTGTTGTTTTTGTAAGAGAAGTTTGGGTGATTCTTCTAACCAGGATTGTAGGTATTTGTATAAGGTTTGCTTGAGCATAATTCACTTGATCTGTAGAGGCTCCTGCTAAAATTTGGCATTCAGGGGCAGTGTGTCCAGCTGTTCCACATAATTCGCAGTTTGGCGCTACAGCAGCCACGGTGGCTGTGGGTGTTATGGTCAAATTGTCTATCTTTTGAGCTATTGTATCTACCTTAGCATGGACATGATCTAGGCTAGAAACTTCGTACATTCCTCCTTTTGGTTGGGATTTCTCCACTTGAGTTCTTTCACCTCCCCATTGGTAGTGATTCTGAGCCATACTCTCGATGAGTTGTTGGGCTTCATCATAGGGTTTATCCATGAGTGTACCACCAGCGGCGGTATCTATTGTTAATCTTGTATTGTACAAGAGACCATTGTAAAATGTGTGGATAATTAACCAATCCTCAAGACCATGATGCGGGCATATCCTCCTCATATCTTTGTATCTTTCCCAAGCATCATATAAAGACTCGTTGTCTTTTTGTCTGAAGCTGTTGATTTGGGCTCTCAGCATAGCTGTTTTGCTTGGTGGAAAATATCGTGCCAGAAAGACCTTCTTTAAATCCTCCCAAGAAGTAATAGAGTTCGATGGCAAGGATTGCAACCAAGCCCAAGCTCTATCTCTTAATGAGAAAGGAAAAAGACGTAGTCTTATGGCGTCTGCGGTTACACCATTTACTTTCACTGTGTCTGCGTACTGCACAAACTTGGTCAGATGTTCGTTCGGATCTTCTGTTGGGTTTCCAGAAAATTGATTTCGTTGCACAGCAGATAACAGCGAGGGTTTCAACTCAAAATCGTTTCGGTTGATAGCTGGAGCGACAATGCTGTTGTGAGGTTCTTGTTGAGATGCGGCAGCATAATACTTAAGAGGTCGGGTTTGTGGTAAGTCAGCCATGTCTGTTTCTGATTCGGAATCTGATTCAAATTCAAGTTTAGGATCTGATTGAGATTCAGGTTCTGATAAAGGAAAAGGGATTTCGTGAGCTAAGCAGTATTCTTGGATACGTCTTTTTACGGTAAGAAGACGTTCGGGTTCGTCTGTCGGTCGTATGAGGTCTTCGCCAGAAGAGCGAGTACTTGGCATACAATCGACAGAAAGGGAATTATGGTTTTTTTTTGCCTTAGTCTATACGGTGTAACAAAGGAATTACGATGTCGATTTAATTAGTCCCCGGCAACGGCGCCAAAAAACTTGATCGCTCAATTTAGTGTGTCTAAATAAATCTAACTGCAAGTATACAGCCGTATCGCGTAGTTTAAAAAGATTATAGATCCCACAGAGACTAGAAATCGAACGCACTGTTATCTATCGTTACTATGTTTATCTAAGGCAAATTCAGAATTGGTTTTTAAGTTTAAACGGGAAATTAAAGAGAGATTAAAATTCGGGAATACTAGCTATGAATAAGATATCGGTATATAATTCAGTAAACCTACGTGGAATTAATTAAACCTAAGCGTATAAAGATTTATCACCCTATGCATCTGTAGGAAAAACCAGTTTAAAATCCCTCACCTCACACTCCCGTGGTTATTGCTTCGGACTATACTCTTAAGTCAATATGTCTGCTCTCGCTAGCCCATATGAGGTTAAAAATACTTTTTGAAAACTAATAAGACCTAATTAACTTTAAAGCGCTTCCGCTGTTTTTAAAACTAATGCCCGATTTCAGCTATCCGGGTAAAGCCTCACACTCCCGTGGTCTTGACCTTAACCTTTGTTACCTTTTTACTCTCGTAATAAAAGTTGGGTTTAAAATTAAGAAATCGAAGCCGTAAGAAGAGTTAATTATTGATTTTAGCTTAGAGTTATTTAATACATTTGGTTACTTCATTACATACCGATACGATCGGTTTAGCTTGACATAATTACGAACTTAAACGTAAAAGCGGAAAAACAAATAATCAAAGACATAATTAAAGGGAAATAAACGATACTATAAATTTAATAATGGAAACCTGGTAAATGCAGTAGCAGCAATCCCTCCACAGACTGGTAGGTTTTTGCTTGGAATAAAATTAAAATGGCAAATGATGAAGGCAATGAAAAAATCTAAATCTAAAGTGTAATAGTTCCTCAATGTGAGAAACTATTACTTTGTTCGGTAATGGGTGACAAGGAAAGGTAAACGTAAACAAAACGAAACAAAAACTCTGAATAAAATTTGGCAGCAAAACGGTACTTCAGAATGCAGAAAATAATAGGTCACCCCTTTGTTCTTCGAAAACTCTCGTATTTATAGACTGAGTTGAGGTAGAGGTTGGAGAGAATGTAGGTACTCCTCTTGACAGTTACGTGACTGTTGAACCTAGTATTCTTCGGAGGAAATGTGATCGTGTAAAAAAAACTGATTCTCTGAAACTTCGTAATCACGTTTCTGCCCAACGTGTTAAATTGAACGCATGACGATCGTGAGGCATTGTGACGGTCGTGATGAATTTTGTAGCTGCCACGGTCGTGGTGGACCTGTGACGATTGTCACACCAGCAAAGTTTGGATTCTGCTATTTTTCCTCTCTTTTCTGCTCTTTTCTTTCATGTTTTGCTTCTTTTCTACACTTTGCATACTTTTGACTTGGAAATGGAATAACCTGCAAAAACACTTAAATACTCTCGAGAAAATCAGATATTAGACGAAAACGGAATAAGAAAATAACATAAATCAAAGTAAAAACATGATATATTTTCGTGTTATCATTTGCGACTTTGACAGTCCATAAATAGTGGAAAAACAGATTTTTTAGGGGATGGTTTGTGTATTTTTTTCTCCCACTCCATCAAACTTCATTTCTTCATTGGATTTGCTTGGAAAACATCATGGAAGCTTGCATTTGGATGATACGGGGTGGATTTCTCATCGATCGGCTCTGACAATCCGTGAAGTGTTTGGTTCATTTCTGATTTTCTTCATGTCTTTCTTCTTTGTTGGGTTTGTATATGTTTTTACTTTGATCTTATGTACATTTGTCGCCCATGGCGTTATATTTAATTTGCTTTACAAATCTCTGTTGGTGATTCTTCTTGATTTTTGCTTAAATGCTCGGGGTTTGGGTCGTGTTAGAGATAAACGTCACAAACTTCGATTAAGGATAATTATCTGTTAGTTTCTGGATGCTAGAGATAGATTTAGGGCTAACAATCCGTATGGGTGTCGGAACTTAAATGCCTTCCGTATTTCGAGGCTTCGTGCACGAGAGTGGCGTAGAGAGTGATACAGTTGTTTCTCAGCTCGGTGTGTCAGAGATGAACACTATTGTGAGCGATACCGGGTGATATTGAGGAGTATTGTAAGTTGAGTATAACTGGTCGATAAGTTTAAGTCTGTGACGAGTGGAATATATACATGCTTGATAAGTCTTTTCTCTATGATGAATGAATTTTCTTATGTTCTTATTTACTTTTCCGCATTTACGCTTTAAACCATTTAAACCCAAACTCATTAACAATTAAATTGTCGAATGGCAGTTCAGTAGCACCGATCTCTGTGGACACGATAATTCCCGAAAAAATACTTCCAAAACTTTTTTTGCTTGCCCTATACCGCTACCAACACACACCACTTTTCTCTCAACAACTGACTTGAATGTTGGAATGTTAATCTTGCAGGTCAGCCATCTCTCTACCACATCAAAAATTTGCTTCACCGCACCAAAACTCTATTACACATTTCAGATTCCATAGATAGATGCCTTATTCTCATACTAATATACATTCCTTATAATAAAACATATGTAAAAATAAAAAAATGTATATCTTAAAAACTTTACATTCAAGTTTATAAAAAACTTAGTTTCTTTCTTAGATTCTTTAATTTGTGTTCTTAAAATACAAATTAACAATATAAAATTACTTTGTGTTGTAAATTAAATATTTTTTAATGTTTGTATACAAATAGTAAAATATATAAAATAGAAGAAATAGATGTTGGGAATGTAATTCCTTGTGTCGAAGCAGGTTGCTCGACAGAAACAAGGTAGTGTCGAAATAATCTAGTGTGTCTGAGTTGTGTAGTTGTCGAAGTGTCGAAGGAGCTAACCTCGACATGGATTTCGACTTAGGCCTAATTTTATAGTGTTTGCATAATTAGATATTTTTGGGCTTTGCTTAGGGAGACAACAAACCCAAGATCTATAAATAGGGAATAACCCCTATTATTGTATAACAATTTGCAGTTGCAAAGAATAATATTAAATTTTGAAAAGCATAGAGAAACTCTGCAGAAATTTTCTTCCATACTTGGTTCAAACCCTAAATTCCTTTTCTTCCCAATTTAATTTTTATTTCTTCTTCCATTAACAATTGTTGCGTAGAATCATTCTTGCAATCAAGGTGTGATTGATTCACTCGAATGAAGAGTGAAGAACAAGAGAGGAATTTGATTGGTTGATTGAATCCTGTTCATCAAGATTGGTTCAGAATTCTCCAAAATTGGGTTAATTCCAACATCTGGTATCTAAAGCTCCGATTGTAATTCGTGGAAGCAAAACGCGATGGCGATGAATCATCCAAACTGGAATTTTCTGGAGATTCTTCCGATTCTCAAGAATAATAATTATGAGAAATGGTGCAAGCAGATGAAAGTTGTTTTCTGTTATTAAGATCTTAGGGCTCTTGTGAAGGAATGAGTAACACCGCTTGCAGAAAATGTGACGGATGAAAAAAAGGCTGCACACAAAAATTGAAGAAGAAAGATTATAAAGATCTCTTTATAATTCATCAATGCGTTGATCTAGATAATTTTGAAAGGTTAGTGATGTAGAATCAGCGAAAAAAAGCATAGGAAATTCTGGAGAAATCATTTGGAGGCACAGAAAATGTGAAAGGGGTGAGGTTACAAACTCAGATGAAGGACAATGAAAGCATAACTAATTTATTCACTAGGGTTTTGAAAATGGTGAATCTAATCAAGGAATGTGGAGAAGCGTTGACATCAAGATCAGTTATCGCAAAGATCTTGAGGTCATTGACTCTGAAGTTCGACCATGTGGTAGTAGCCATAGAAGAGTCGAAAGACTTGTCAACATTGACAACGGAAGAGCTTTAAGGGACGCTTGAATCTCATGAACAAAGAATGGCTGAAAGAGCCGCAGGAAAGTCAAAGAGTGATGTGGATTTGCAAGCGCAATCAGCAACAGAAAAAAAGGAAAAGGAAGTTGGAATGACAACAAAGGCAAAAGTGGCTACGACAATTTGACTCGTCGAAATTAGCAAGAAGGAAACTAGTCTAATTAGAGAAAACCCTGGAACCAAGGCAACCAAAGAGGTGGTGCTGCAGGTAAAGGAAGAGTTGGTGGTTGAAAACCTGACAAAAGTCACATTCAGTGTTACTATTGTCAGAAGTATGGTCACTATTCTAGTGATTGTCCTAAAAAGAAGAAGAATCAAGAAATTGATGCAAAGCTGGCGAAACATGAAGAAGAAGAGATGTTGTTGATGGTTAAGCGAGAGATGAAGAGAGATTCAAGGACTTATGGTGCTTGGACTCAGGATGTTCATCACACATGTCTGGAAGGAAATATTAGGGTTTTAACATAAAACCCTCAATGAAGAACATGGTGAAATTTGCAAATGATAATACTCTAGCAGCTGAAGGTATTGGTGATGTATTGTTTGATCTAGAACCAAGACATGTGGCAGATCAGTTGAGAAAAAAACTTGATGACAAGTCGAGTCAAATGATCCTAATAGGATATCATTCAACTGGAGGATACAAGTTGTTTGTCCCAGTGAGCAAGCAAGTTGTGATCAACATGGATGTGATCATAGATGAGCTTAAGCAATGGGATTGGACTGAGAATGTTAAGAAGAATTCAGTGAGAATCTTATGTGAAGAACCAGCTAGTGAAGTCGAAAGAGAAGTTCGACAAGAAGAAGTCAGAGGTGAAACAGGCCCAAGCAGACCTCAACGAATAAGACACATGCCTGCAAGGTTGCAAGAATGTGTAATTACATCAGATGATGTAGTTAATGAAGAAGGTGAGATAGTACATTGTGCTTTATATGCAGATATCAAACCAGTCAATGCAGCTGAGGCATTGAAAGATTTGAAGTGGGTGAAAGCAATGAATGAATAACTAGAGTCCATCGAAGTTAACAACACTTGGTCACTTTTCGAATTGCCTCAAGGCAAGAAGGCAATCTATGTGAAATGGGTATACAAGGTGAAGTTGAATCCCAAAAGAGAAGTAACTCGACAAAAGGCAAGACTTGTGGCAAAAGGATTTCTTCAGAAAGAAGGAATCGACTTCGACAAATTTTTTGCACATGTTACTAGAATCGAAACAATCAGGTTAGTTATTGGTCTAGCAAACATGAACAACTGGTAGATGTGTCAGATGGATGTGAAATGTGCATTTCTAAATGGCCTCTTAGATGAAGAAGTTTATGTTGCACAACCAGTTGGGTTTGTGAAACAAGGCAAAGAAAGAAAGGTGTAAAAGCTGCATAAAGCCCTATATGGACTTAAGCAAGCTCCAAGAGCTTGGAATAAGAAGATAGATAACTTTCTAAAGGAGAAAGAATGTGAAGTGTACAACTGAGCATGGAGTATATGTAAGGAGAAGCAATAGTGAATTGCTTATACAATGTCTCTATGTCGATGACCTGTTGATAACAAGAAGTTGCAAGAAGGAGATCGAAGATTTCAAACATGACCTAAGTGAAGAGTTTGAAATGTCATACTTGGAATCGAATTCTACAAGAGCAGTGTAGGTTTGATGATGCATCAAAGAAGATATGAAGGCGAAATACTCAAGAGATTTGAGATGCAAGATTGCAACCCAACTTCGACTCTAGCTTAGCCCGAAATGCAACTGTCGAAAGACACAGGTGAAGATGATGTCGACCCAACGCAATACAAAAGACTCATTGGATCACTTCGATACCTTTGTAACACAAGTTCTGGTCTAGCATTATGGTGAGTGGATTCATGCAGAAGCCAAAGGTATCACACCTAGCATCAACGAAAAGGATACTGAGGTATCTGAAAGGAATTCTCGACTATGGCATTTTGTTTCCTGCGATTGATGAACGAAATGAATGTAAGCTAGTGGGTTACACCAACCCAAGCTGGTGTAGTGATGCTAAGGATCAAAAATTCACAGCTAGTTATGTGTTTATGCTTGGTGGTGCAGTAATTGCTTGAAGTTCGAGAAAGGAGCCAGCAGTGGTATTGTCGTCGTACAAAGTAGAATACATAGCTATTTCTCTCTCTGCATGCCAAGCAACGTGGATGGTGAACCTGGTTGAAAATACTACAGCAAAGAGTCATGGAGCAATTACCATAAAGATCGACAGCATGTCAGCTATCAATCTGGCGAAGAATCCGATAGCACATGGACGAAGCAAGCATATTGAAATGAGGTTCCACTATCTTCGAGAGAATGTTGCAGAAGGGAAGATGAACTTGGAACACTGCAGAACTGAGAATTATATTGCATATATCATGATGAAAGGAATGCAAGTCGAAGTATTCAAAAAACTAAGGTCTATGATGAATATAGATAGATTAGACATAATGAATTAGGTGGTGTGTTGAGAATGTATTAATTGTGTCGAAGCAGGTTGCTCGACAGAAACAAGGTAGTGTCAAAATAATCTAGTGTGTCTGAGTTGTGTAGTTATCGAAGAAGCTAACCTCAATATGGATTTCGACTTAGGCCTAATTTTGTAGTGTTAGTAGAATTAGGTATTTTTGGGCTTTGCTTAGGGAGAAAACAAACCCAAAATCTATAAATAGGGAGTAACTTCTATTATTGTATAACAATTTGCAGTTGCAAAGAATAATATTCAGTTTTAAATAACAAAGAGAAACTCTGCAGAAATTCTCTTCTTCCATACTTGCTTCAAATCTTAAATCCCTTTTCTTCCCAATTCAGTTTTTGTTTCTTATTCCATTAAAAATTGCTGCATAGAATCATTCTTGGAATCAAGGTGTGATTGATTCACTCAAGTGAAGAGTGAAGAACAAGAGAGGAATTTGATCGGTTGATTCCAACAATAGATAATAGTTATATCAAATAAATGATGTATTTCTTTTCTTAAAGATATAAAATATAATATAATATTTTGAGATCAAATATTATATTAATTCGAGATCACGAAGTTTAAAAATTATTAAAAATTTTAAAAATAATATTCATTTTGAAATAATTGTTTTATAGAAATGATGTATTTATTAAAGTGGATGTTATATTAAGACAGTCAAAAGGATCCAATAAAAATAGAAAAGGGAATAGAAAAATTTGCAGCTCAATTTTTAGTTTATTTTTGCATACATAATTAGTATTGGATGAGTGTTCGAATCGTAGTTAAAGGGGGGTTTTTGTTATCGTCTCCATAGGGAATATTCTAATATTTGGATGCTTGTCGTTCAATAGTTTATCGTTTCAAGAAAAAGGATTTTCAAAGTTTGTTTCATAAATTGTCACGTTTTTAGTAGCAAAGCTTTTAAATTCTAAAGTGTTTGATTAACAAAGTATATCAAAAGTAGTTTTCATCTATCCTAACTTATACATATTCTCTTAATCTTGCATGTGAAGTCGGATCCAATTAATATCACCGTGTATTCTCTCAATACCGCCTATCTCTAGAGCGGCGTCGTGAGAAATATTGTATTCATCACTACACGATCTCTCCATATAACAACCAATATAGTAAGTTTTAAGTTCAATACAAAGCAATTATCAACCATAGACCGATCTCTCCAATCTATAAATCGATAGATGAATATTTTAGGTCAAGTTCTATAAAATCTATGTCTAGAGTTTTACAAAACAAGAATGGATCATTAAGAACAAAAATATTCTTCATATATTAATCATCACTTGTTCACATACAAGGCCAATCAAAAGAAATACATAAAGCTAAGGTAGACTACCTATACCTTTGATACAAAGGAAATTAGCTTCCCATAACCATGGTAGCTTGCTTTACAAGTAATGAGAGAAGATGAATGAGCATCCATGTCAAAGAATCGAACTCGGATGCAAATCCAGCTTCTATTTGCAAAATATCACTCTTTTGTGAAGAAATGCATAAAATATAAGTTTCTAAGTGAAATAGGGGTTATGATGCCCAAAAAGTGTGAAAAATACTTATATAGTACAACTAAAGTTTGTCAAGTTCACCCAGTGAACTCTTTCTTCGCCCAGCGAACACTCTTTTATGGAACCTGAAGTGCCTCTGAATAGTTAAACCGCCCATGAGGAATTTACAAAGTTTGATGTGCGAACACTTCTTTGCCCAGCGAGCTTCTTCACTACAAGTTCGCACAACGAACTTATGGTTTTTTAGCTACTGCCTTAAATCTGGGATGGTTCGCTGGGGCTTCGCTGCAACCTCGCCCAACGAATATACGTTTCAAGTTCGCCCAGCAAACTTAGTGCTCTTTTCTTACTGCCATCATTCTGATATGGTTCGCTGGGGCTTCACCATGAGCTCGCCCAGCGAACATTCGCCGCTACTCATCGCTGGTTGTTCGCCCAGCGAACATGCTAAATCTCTTATTTTCCGTTGGCTTCCTTGTCCATTTACTTGTGTCTTACACATTGATGTTTTATGCCTAATTCCTGTATAATAACACAAATCAAAGCAACCAAAGGTATTTGCAATATGATTGAAGAATAACATGAAAACATGGAGTAAATCCAACAAAACATAACGAATGAGATGAAAAATTCCAATAAATATGGATCAAATTAAAGCATGTTTGGCATTCAACAATGAGCTCAAATCAAAATCAATTAGTACATGAAGGTTAGCAAAGAGTGGAATGACATGAAGGTTATGGGAAGGATAGACTATGTAATTAAGGAGAAATTCAGATTGTTGAAGGAAAGAATCAAGAAATGGAACAAGGATATTTTTTGTTGGTTTGATCTTAAAGTTGAAGAAGGGGTTGAGGCTTTAAATGCAGCTGATTCTCAACTGGTCACATCAAATGCAAACGAAATCAAGCAGCTCGTGGAAGATAGATCAGCTGCGTGTAGGGTGATATCGAGAAATCTTCATATTAAGGACAACTTTCTTTTTCAAAAGGCTAGAGTGAAATGGAACCGGGATGGCGATATGAACACAAATTTTTATCATAATTTGATTAAGAGGAGAGCTAAGAGGAAGTTTATTGGGATGGTTGAAATAGATAATGGTTTGGTGGATTCAGTGACCGAGGTCAAGGAGGTAGTGAGAAGTTTTTTCAAGAAGAAATTTGAGGAACCTAAGGTTGAAATGCCCATGTTAGATGAGTGATATTTCAACCATTTATCTGATCGTGATATCGAGCTGCTGGAAGTTCCATTTGGTGAAGACGGAAAAAAAAGCGGTTTGAAGCTGTGACGGGTCAAAAAGGCCGGGTCCAGACGGATTAAACTTTGTTTTCATCAAGAAGTGTTGGTCGATTATGAAGGATGACATAATGTTATTTTGCAAGAGTTTCATAATTATGTGTTTCTTCCTAAAGCGGTAACGTCAGATTTTCTTACTCTTTTTCCTAAAGTTAACCATCTGTTGTCTTTAGGAGATTATAGAGCTATTTGTTTGGTCGATATTTTTTATAAGATATTGTCAAAGTTGTTGGCGGCGAGGCTAAAAAGAGTTATAGGGAGCCTTATTTCTTCATTTCAGTCTGCTTTTGTCCCGGGGAGATTTTGTTGAACGGTGTGATCATTGCGAATGAGATAGTAGATATGGAAACTAGGGATAAAAAGGAGTGTTTTCTTTTCAGAGTTGATTTTGAAAAGGCGTATGATTGTGTCAATTGGAATTTCCTCCGTTCTTTGATGATAAAGATGGGATTTGGGGGGTACATGGATGAGGTGGATGGAGCGTGCATTTTCAATGTCACTTATCTATTTTGGTTAATGGTAGCCCGACAAAGGAGTTCCAGGTGTAAAGAGGTCTAAGACAAGGAGATCCTCTATCTCCTTTTCTTTTTGTTATTATAACGGAAGAGTTAACTAGATTAATGAAAAAGGCGGTAGAGGTTTGTGAGTTCAAGGGTTTTAACGTTGGAGAAGGGAATTCGGCGAAAATCATTCAATTTGCGGTTGATACTTTGATTATAGGAGAAGGGATGGGAAAATCTTTGGAGTATTAAGGCGGTTTTAAGGGGATTCGCACTTGTTTCGAGTTTGAAGGTGAGTTTCAACAAAAGTATACTTACCGGTGTAAACGTGAGCTCTCATTTTCTCATGGTTGCCTCAAATTTTTTAGCTTGTAAAATTGAGAATTCTTCGTTCCGTTTCTTGGGAATTCCTTTAGGGATTAATCCTAGAAGATTTAGGGCTTGGAATCCGATTATTAAGAAGTTGAGATCTAAATTACCGGCTTGGAGAGGTAGGTTCTTTACTTTGGCAGGAATGATTTCTCTTATCAATTCTGTGTTGACAAGTTTGCCTTTGTTTTGGTTTTCGTTTTATAAAGCGCATGTGGGTGTATTGAATTCCATTGATAAAATTAGGAGTCTTTTCTTGTGGGGAGATTCGCCTGAGAAATAAAAAATTCTCTGGTTAAAATGGGAAGTGGTGTGCAAACCAATGGACAAGGGTGGTTTAGGTATTCGAAGTATAGAGGAGTTCAATCTAGCACTTTTATCTAAATGGAAATGGAGGGGTTTAGAGGAATCTAAGACAATATGGTAGGAGTTTCTAAGATCTAGATATGGCTTTATATAAAATCAAGTTTTGGTGGGCAAGGTGTCTAACTGGGTGTCTTCTTCCACTTGGTGGAAAGATCTATGCAAAATAGGAGGTGTCACTTCTAATTTGAATTTTTATTTTGTAGGTAACATTAGATTTGAGTTCGGTGATGGTAATACCATTCCGTTTTGGTCGGCGCAGTGGATCAACCCGCTATCATTAGTTGTTCTGTTTGAGGATCTTTTTCTTTGTAGCACACGCAAAGATATGGCAATGAGTTCCATGGCCTTTTTGAGAGATGAGAGATGGAATTGGGGCGATTTTGGCATCGGTCATACGAGCCAGGAAGCATTGGTGGCCAGAATTCTGGAGCTGCAAAACCTGCTGCTATATGTTTCAATTTGTTCAGGGCAGAAGGAAAAAAATTTTTGGAAGGTAAATAATTTTTTTGAGTATAATGTCAAGAAGACTTACCAAATTTTGATGGAATCTAGAGATCCAGCTATGTTGTTTTTCGATCAAGGTAAAGCGTTTAAAGCCTTGTGGAAAATTAAAGTTCCGGTAAGAGTTTTATCTTTCGGCTGGAGATTACTTTGGAATAGAATAGCCACGCGGGATCAACTATTGAAGAAAAGTATAAACATTGCTAAGTATGTTTGTGTTTTATGTCGCCCCTTTGATGAAGATTTGCAACATTTATTCTTTGATTGTTCGATTGCGGTGGAGTGTGAGATAAAGTTAGAGATTGGTGCGGTAGTAATATTATTTATGCAGGTAATTATAAGAATTTCTTTGAGGAGTGGTGTGGGGTGGGAAACAATACAGTAGGAAATTTGAAATTATGTTCAATTTGGTTAACGATTTTTTGGTGTTTATGGAAGGTTAGAAATAATGTCATTTTAACAATGATAGATGTAACGTTGACGACATTTTTTTGTCTATAAAGTTCTTCGCTTAGAAATAGTCGTGTGTAGATGAAATTCCTTACTCCAACTCTGATTATCTGGCCTTTTGTATGGATCCTTTAAGCTTCATTTGGTAGATTTGTGTTGGTAAGGAATTTTTCCTTCTTTTGGTTCTTGTTGTTGTATGGGTTGAATACCCCTTGTATTCCTATTAATTCAATTGCCTTTAAAAAAATTAATACATGTCAATATATGGTTCTCTAGAGGGGTTACAGGTTTTCATTAATACAGACTAACATGTGAATTCACTCATCCAAATCAACTCATATGGTTCTTTGCACTTTTAATGCTGCTCTCCACTACGGTGAAAAACCAATCTTTAAAATTTAAAATTTAAAAGTTAACTATGTTCTTTTGATTTTATCGAGTGTAGAAGTTAACTTTAGAATTTTTTTAATGTGCATAGTTTGTTTGATCTGATCTGTCCATTAGATTTGACTTCTTTGAATATGATATAATTTTTATAATTTAACTAAAGGTAAAATATTTAACAATCAAGATAGATTGAGACATGGTAGAGTGATCCAACATATATCATTAGTGTCACTTCATTTGATGCAAAACATCGTCTTCTCGAGTTCACGTTATTCAACATTGTATTCTTAGAGACATGTGTGCCATGTTGCTGCCCTTAAAAATTCCAAAAGTTCAACATGTTGAACTTGTTGTTTCGATTTTTGGTGTTTTTCTAGAAGGCCTCTCAGATACCTCACTATGTTAACAATTATGTATATTTTGTATAAATGACTTAAAATATATGGTTGATTAAAATGTGTCAAATTTATAATAAACTTACTGCATAGGAGGACATTTACAATTATGAGGGTTAGTCTGAAATTTAACATTCAAATTCTTTGATGAGTTACGAAATAAACACACTATCTTGAATTCAAAATATTTTCAGAGGTTAGTCTTCAAAATGAGAGATGATTCGCTTACGAAGTGTTTTAATGTACATTATTAGCATTCGAAAGTATAATTTTGAAATGTGTCAAAGGTATTTTCAGATTTCTTAAGGATGACTATTCACCACTAGTACGGGTACAAAGAGCAATCGTTTATTTATATCCAACTAAATTATGTAAAATCCATGCGATAAAAACCCAGACGAGTTTTAGAGCCAACAACATGGCCTAACCTAACAAGCGAATGAGCACATCTATTTCTACTTTATTAATATGCATAAAAGAGCGGTTCTTAAAACTATTCTTGAGAATCAGAGAGTCTAAAATTATCAGTTTGAAAGAGCAATTCTTATATTAGTACCTACGATACATTGGTACGGGTACGATACCCAGTGCGGGTACCGGTACCGGTACGGGATACAATATTTTTAATAATATCAAGGTACGGGTATGTAAATATGAAATAAGAATTCTCTATAAAATGTACGACTAGATAACTAAATTGTTAGTTTCATAACGAAACACCACTATAAAAAATTGAGAAAACCAAAAATAATGTTAAGATACAATTAAAAAATTTAAACACATAAATATACTTGTTTCAGACTGGCCCAATGGCTAGGCATGGCCCAATCCACTTCTTCTCCCAAAACGGTCCAATTGCCTAAGTCCAGCCAATTTAGGGTAGCATTTACCTTTCTGCCCCTCTGTCGGGCAAGGCTGTTCGGATGACCCCCAAGGTCAGGTGCCCCTCCTCAGCAGTTCCTGTCTGTCACGCACGGTTCCACCATCCAGAAACAGTCACGACGCCTGTACCCACAACTGTACCTCTGCCCATGGTGACGGCTAGTTTCGGGCACCTCTGCCCGTCCTAACGACTAGTTTCTGGCAGTTACGTATTCTTTGGGGAACAGTTATCTCGCCCCTAAAATAGGGACCAATGGCCAAGCGCTGGGGGCACTATAAAAACCCTCTCATTTAAGAGGGTCATGTATTCTAAATCATCCTACGAAATACACATTTTGTACTTGCCTTCTCTTCCTCCCGATTCTTACTTTAGCATCAGAGTGCCTTGCAGGTACACCCCCTCCTCATCTTTCACATCCAGCATCGCCGACGTCATCTCTGATCTACTTAAGGTTCTGATCAATCGTCAAGATCAGTGGTGCCGTCTGTGGAAAACTCGGTTATCCCCGTCTTTCTTCCATCGTAGATTCAAGACCAAAACATCCCTTCCAAGATTCCTATCATGGCCAGCCAAGATCATGTCCACGATGCTCGTAACTCTGCTTTTCTCCCCATCAGCAAGACTGATACTGACGGAGCAGCCCCCTTTCTTGGGAGCGATGCCCACCAGCTGAGAGATGGAGCCACCGCGTCTCCCTCCCCCGTTCGTGCTGATCACACTGAGGTCCAACCTTCTCAAGACCACCAACCTATCCCGGTTCCACCCAGTGCCAACCCGACCATGGTGGTCCTCCTTGAAGCCCTCAACAAGACCAACCTTCTAATCCTCCAACAGAACGCGAGGATTGGATCCCTAGAAGAGTCTAACCGGCCAAGATCCCCTCCGCCAAGGAAAGAACGCTGAAGATCTCGGAGTCCACCTCCCCGACGTGAAAGAGACCGTCGGGCACCACCCAAGCCAAAGTCCCAGGCAATCAGAAATGCGGTCGTATTTCCCCATGGAGCCAATACTCCCCGGGAACCAAGAGGACTAGAAGGGACCAGCGAGCAGAGCCCTAGCGTTCGCCTTCGCCCAGATCCAAGGGCCGGGCACAAACCCCGTCTCCCCGCCGAGACCGCCGTCCTACCCTTGGGCGAAGCACCCGCTCCTTGTCATGGTCCAGCAATAGCAACGACGACGAGCCTCGCGGCCCGTTGTCCCGGGAAATTATGGTCATGCGCCTGCCAAAGGGGCTGGAGAAACCACCTTCTCTGGGCACGTATGACGATACAACGGATCCTGACGAGCACATCGAGAATATCGATGCATTGCTCGACTTCCGTGGCGTCCGGGGCACCATCAACTGTAGATTGTTCCCTACCATGTAACACCCCAAATTTATTAGAATATTTATTTAATTTATTTAAATATAATATTTGTGAATTTTCAGTGAATTTTGGTGGTTTGTGTCGATGTCAGTATTTTGGTGGAGTTTTGGTTATTTTAATTAAATAATAGTATATAATTTGAATATATTAGTATTATTATTAATTTATAATAATATTAGAGGAATTAAGGGCAAGATGGACTTTTGAGGAGGGTTAGTGAGGGTATATTGGGGAAAGCCCATTTTGGAAGCCCAAGGGTTTAACAAAAAAGGAATTAGGAGGAATATGATTCATTCTGTTAGATCGTGAAAATAAGGAGAAAGTGCAGAGCTCTGAGGAAAAAGGAAAAAGGTGAGGATTCGTGAAGGTTTCCAAAGGCTCAGTAGAGAAAAGCTCCGGATCGACAATCTAAGGTATGGGGAGTATTGCCTTTCATTGTTTTGAATGTAGATGTGATGTCTTTAAAATGAATCTTGAGGTTTTTTTGGGGTTTTTGAAGGGTTTGTGAGTTATTGATGATTTAGGGGTATTTCTGAGGATTGATGATGGATTATTAAGGGTTGAATTGATTCGGGTAAAAATAAGCCTTCGAGGCAAAACCTTTTTGATGATATGTGGGATCTTGTATGAGAAAGGGATTTATGGGGTTTATGGGTACCTTGAGAGTTTATGAAGGTTTAGGTGATTTTGAGTTAGGATAGTGGAATTAACTGACCTAATAATTGTAGGTTTTATGCCTTTGATTGCCTTGATGTTTAAGGACTGTTTTGGGTTGATTGGAGGTTGGAATTAAAAAGGTTTTTGGGGCTGGGATGCTACTGGTGCATAGCAGCGATTGCAGGAATCACTAGTTCGCAAAGCGAACAAATCATTCGCAAGGCGAATGTTCGCCCAGGCTTGCAAAGTAAGCGGCACAGCGAATGCACGATAAATTGTGTGATGATACTGGGATGAATTCTGAGATTTAAGTTTGTGGGCTCACACAGCGAATGTCATAGCGAAGGGCTTCGCACAGCGAATAGAGGAGCAAGGAGAGGCAGACTGAGGAACTCTTTGGTTTTTGTATGGGATTGAGGCTTCGCTGCCAGCTTCACAAAGCGAAGGTTCCAGCGAGCAGGTTCTCACAGCGAACTCAGTAGCGAACCCTGCGGTTCGCGAAATTTTGTTTATGATTTCTGTGATGTTCTGATGTTTGATGTTGTGATCTTTTTGATGGTTTACTGTGATGTTACTGGTGATTATGAGATGATGAATTGTGATGTTTTGAGGAATATATGATGACATGATTAAATTGATGTTTTGGTGAATGATGATGCACGTAATGATATTTTTTATGATGATGATTATTGACGTTTTGTATCATGCATTCATAGCATATTCTGGTGATGATGTTAGGACTTCAGTCCAGTGATGATGATGTTAGACTTCGGTCTATTTGTGGCTTCCATCCCATTGTGTGGATGTGAAGTGGTTTATGACGTGCTCCGGTTCTTGTGTGGAACCGATCCTATTTGACGGGGATCTTTGGAGGGTGATGGCCTAAGTGTCCATTGATTGTGACGATTGGTACCATATGCATGAGTCCTATTGTACATTCCATTTATGTGGCATTTATTGTGATTTATGATGACGTGCTTTGATGTTTGCCTTATGATGACTCTGATGTTGTTGTATATGATGATGACGCCATTTTTATGCATATCTTATTTTATATTGATTATAATGAATTGTATTACTCACCCTGCCTGTTTGAATGTTGCCTCCACGTGGGTAACATGCAGGTGATCAGGATTAGCCGTGGATTCTTTTGAGGACTTTTGAAGTTATTTGCATTTTGGTCGATGTAGAGGGTCTTGCTCTGATAGTGTAACATCGGGTTGGGTCGTTGAGTCGAACCATGTTGAGTTTTATTTTGTGGTTATGGTGGTTCTGCTGCCCTTTGAAGGCATTTTGAGTTATTTTGAGGAAAACCCGTTGTTTACGGAGTAATTTTGTTGATTTGAATTTATTGTGAAATGTGCACCCTTTGAGGTGATTCTGATTTATTTAATGATTTTATGTTTAATCCGTCGCGATATTTATAGGGTTGAAAAGGGTGTTACATTAGTGGTATCAAAACCTGGTTGGTCCGTCCGGCCATGTTTTTATATGATGTCAGTCCTCTGTCGGTCGACATGTGTGTGTACACTGTCGATGTTTTAGTTCTTCTAACCTTGTTGGTGGTGTGCAGGATGGCTGGAAGAAATGATCATGCTATTGTTGATGCTTTGGAATCAGTTGCTAATGTGGTGGCGCAACTCAATCCGAATGGTGGAGTTCCAGATGAGTTTCGTGCTTTGGGGGAGTTCAAGAAGAACAATCCGCCGGAGTTTAAGGGTACTCACGATCCAGCAAGTGCACACAAGTGGTTGAAGGCGATCGAGAAGATCTTTCGAGGGATGGGATGTACTGACGTGTAGCAAGTCCAGTTTGGAACTCATATGCTGTCAGAGGAGGCTGAGGATTAGTGGGATAACACCCGTCAGAGACTGGAAGAGATTGGCACTGTGATAAACTGGAATGTGTTCAAGCAGGAATTCCTTGAGCTGAAGCAAGAAGACATGACTGTTGCAGAGCATGCCACAAAGTTCGAGAAGCTGGTGAAGTTCTGTCCTCACTACAACCGTGTTGATGCTAAGATGTCCAAGTGCCTCAAGTTCGAGAATGGGTTGAGACCAGAGATTAAGCAAGGTATTGGGTATCAACAGATCCGCAGGTATACTGAGTTGGTGGACAAGAGTAGAATCTATGATGAGGATAGCCGAGCTCGATCTGCTCACTACAAGCAGTTGAGTGAGAAGAAATGGCAGTATAGGGGGAAACCTTATACGACTTCAGCTGACAAGGGGAAGCAGAAGGCTTCAGAGGGGAAAAAGACAAGTGGGGGAGCAGCTTCCGCTTCTGGGAAGTGTTATAGGTGTGGCGAGCAAGGTCAGCATGCTGATGTTTGTACTAATAATGTGTTGAGGTGCTACAAGTGTGGTAAGAAGGGTCATAGAACTAATGATTGCAAGGATGAGGGTCCAACTTGTTTCAATTGTGGTGAGAAGGGTTACATTAGTACCAAGTGTCAGAAACCGAAGAAGACAGCTACTGCTGCTCAGACCAGTGGCAGAGTGTTTGCTTTGAGTGGTGCAAAAGTGTCAGAGAAGGACAACCTGATTCGAGGTACTTGTTTTATTAATGATATTGAGTTGGTTGTTATGATTGATAGTGGTGCTACTCATTCTTTTATCTCGCTTGAATGTGCTAACAGATTGAGTTTGAAGTTATCTGATATGAATGGTAGTATGCTAATAGAGACTTCTGTCACTACTACTTTTGTGTGTTTGAGATGTCCTTTGACGATTTTTGGGAAGAGTTTTGTGATGGATTTGGTGTGTTTACCCTTGCACCAAATTGATGTAATCCTTGGAATGAACTGGTTGGAGTTCAACCATGTTCATATCAATTGTTATACTAAGACTGTGGAGTTTCCTGAGTTTGGTGATAGTGGAAAGTTGATGTTCCTGTCTGCTAGGCAAGTAGACGAGCTTATGGAAGATGAAGCCTTGGTGTTTGCAATGTTTGCATCGTTGCATATTGATTGTGAAGCTGCGAGTGTCGACTTACCTGTTGTTTGTGAGTTTCCAGAAGTGTTTCCAGATGATATCAGTGATTTGCCTCCAGAACATGAAGTAGAGTTTGTAGTGGACGTAATACCAGGTGCGAGTCCAGTGTCGATGGCTCCTTATCGGATGTCCGCTTCTGAGTTAAGTGAATTGAAGAAACAGTTGGAAGAATTGCTTGAGAAGAGGTTTGTCCAACCAAGTGTTTCTCCGTGGGGTGCTCTTGTGCTGTTAGTGAAGAAGAAAGACGAAAGTATGAGATTGTGTGTTGATTACCGGCAGTTGAATAAAGTGACTATCAAGAATAAGTATCCACTTCCGAGAATCGACAACTTGATGGATCAGTTAGTAGGTGCCTGTGTGTTTAGAAAGATTGATTTAAGGTATGGTTATCATCAGATTCGTGTTATGTCTGATGACATTCCGAAGGTAGCTTTCAGAACGAGGTATGGTCACTATGAATACACTGTGATGTCGTTTGGTGTGTCCAATGCACCTGGTGTGTTCATGGAGTATATGAATCAGATTTTTCATGAGTATCTGGATCAGTTTGTGGTGGTTTTCATCGATGACATCCTGATATATTACAAGTGTGAAGAAGAGCATATTGAGCATTTGAGAACCGTGTTGCATGTGTTGAAAGAGAAGAAGTTGTATGTAAAGCTATCGAAGTGTGAGTTTTCTTGACCATGTGATTTCAAGTGGTGGAATTATTGTAGATCCTTCCAAGATTGATGACGTGTTGCAGTGGGAGACTCCGAAGTCTGCTACTGAGATACGAAGTTTTCTGGGATTGGCAGGTTATTACCGCAAGTTTATCGAGGGCTTTTCTAAGTTGGCATTACCTTTGACTCAGTTGACTCGAAAGGGTCAAGCCTTTGTGTGGGACGTAGCTTGTGAAGAGAGTTTTGTGGAATTGAAGAAGAGATTACCAACCGCTCCAGTGCTGATTTTGCCTAATCCGAGCGAATCTTTTGTGGTGTATTGTGATGCGTCGAAGATGGGTCTTGGTGGAGTATTGATGCAGAATGGACAAGTTGTTGCCTATGCTTCGAGACAATTGTGAGTTCATGAGAGGAATTATCCTACCCATGACTTGGAATTGGCCGCTGTGGTGTTTGTGCTGAAGATTTGGAGACATTATCTGTTTGGCTCTAAGTTTGAAGTGTTCAGTGATCATAAAAGTATGAAGTACTTATTTGATCAGAAAGAATTGAATATGAGGCAGAGAAGGTGGTTAGAGTTGTTGAAGGATTTCGATTTTGATTTGAGTTATCATCTGGACAAAGCAAATGTAGTGGCCGATGCATTGAGCAGAAAGTCATTGTATATGTCGATGCTTATGGTGAAAGAGTTGGAATTAATTGAGCAATTCCGATATTTGAGTTTGGTGTGTGAAGAGACTCTTGATAGTGTGAAGTTGGGAATGTTGAAGTTGACTAGTGGTATTCTGGAAGAGATCAGAGTGGGACAACAATCTGACTTGAAGTTGGTGGACCAGTTGACCTTGATCAACCAAGGTAACGGAGGAGAATTCCGAATTGACGAGAATGGTGTTATGATGTTTAGAGACAGGGTGTGCGTTCCAGATGTCCCGGATATTAAGAAGAGCATTCTTGAGGAAGGACATCGAAGTAGGTTGAGTATTCATCCCGGTGCGACGAAGATGTACCAGGATTTGAAGAAGTTGTTTTGGTGGCCGGGTATGAAGAAGGATGTTACGGAGTTTGCTTATGCGTGTTTGACGTGTCAGAAGTCAAAGATTGAGCATCAAAAGCCTTTAGGTATGATGCAGCCGTTGAGAATTCCAGAATGGAAGTGGGATAGTATTTCCATGGATTTTGTGGTGGGATTGCGAAGACTGCTAAGGGAAATGATTCCATTTGGATGATTGTGGATATATTAACTAAATCGGCTCATTTCTTGCTGATGAAGATTAATCATTCTATGCAGAAGTTAGTCGAGATGTACATTGAGGAGATTGTGAAGTTACATGGGATACCTTCGAGTATTGTGTCGGATAGAGATCCGAGATTTACATCGAGGTTCTGGAAGAGTTTGCAAGATGCGTTGGGTACTAAGTTAAGGATGAATTCTGCATATCATCCGCAGATGGACGGTCAGACAGAAATGACTATCCAATATTTAGAGGATTTGATGAGGACTTGTGTGTTGGATCATGGAGGATCTTGGGATAGCCATTTGTCGTTGATTGAGTTCACGTACAATAACAGTTTTCATGCTAGTATTGGGATGGCGCCCTTTGAGGCTTTGTATGGGAGGAGGTGTAGGACTCCTTTGTGTTGGTATGAGTCAGGCGAGAGTGTTGTACTCGGGCCTGAGATTGTGCAAGAGACGACCGAGAAGATTAAGATGATCCAAGCAAGGATGAGAGTGTCGCAGAGTCGCCAGAAGAGCTATCATGATAAGAGGAGGAAGACACTTGAATTCCAAGAAGGAGATCACGTGTTTTTGAGGGTGATGCCAGTGACTGCTGTGGGTCGAGCTTTGAAGTCTAGGAAGCTCACTCCACGTTTTGTTGGTCCATATCAAATCTTGCAGAGGATAGGAGAGGTAGCCTATCGAATTGCTTTACGGCCATCACTTGTGAATTTGCATGACGTGTTCCATGTGTCTCAGTTGAGGAAGTACATTCCGCATCCATCGCATGTAATTCAGATGGATGATGTACAAGTGAGGAATAACCTGACAGTGGAAGCTTTACCGGTGCGGATTGACGATCGAGAGATGAAACAACTGCGGGGTAAAGACATAACTTTGGTGAAGGTGTTGTGGGGCGGACCAGCTGGCGAAAGTTGGACTTGGGAATGCGAAGGTCAGATGAGGGAGTCGTATCCGACTCTATTTCCTTGAGGTAATTTTCGAGGGAGAAAATTCTGTAAGTGGGGGAGAGTTGTAACACCCCAAGTTTATTAGAATATTTATTTAATTTATTTAAATATAATATTTGTAAATTTTCGGTGAATTTTGGTGGTTTGTATCGATGTCAGTATTTTGGTGGAGTTTTGGTTATTTTAATTAAATAATAGTATATAATATGAATATATTAGTATTATTATTAATTAAAAATAATATTAGAGGAATTAAGGGCAAGATGGACTTTTGAGGAGGGTTAGTGAGGGTAAAATGGGGAAAACCCATTTTGGAAGCCCAAGGGTTTAACAAAAAAAGAATTGGGAGGAAAAGGATTCACTCTGTTAGATCGTGAAAATAAGGAGAAAGTGCAGAGCTCTGAGGAAAAAGGAAAAAGGCGAGGATTTGTGAAGGTTTCCAAAGGCTCAGTAGAGAAAAGCTCCGGATCGACAATCTAAGGTATGAGGAGTATTGCCTTTCATTGTTTTCAATTTAGACGTGATGTGTTTAAAATGGATCTTGAGGTTTTTGGGGTTTTTGAAGGGTTTGTGAGTTATTGATGATTTAGGGGTATTTCTGAGGATTGACGATGGATTATTAAGGGTTGAATTGTTTCGGGTAAAAATAAGCTTTCGAGGCAAAACCTTTTTGATGATATGTGGGATCTTGTATGAGAAAGGGATTTATGGGGTTTATGGGAACCTTGAGAGTTTGTGAAGGTTTAGGCGATTTTGAGTTAGGATAGTGGAATTAACAGGCCTAATAGTCATAGGTTTTATGACTTTGATTGCCTTGATGTTTCAGGACTATTTTGGGAGTGTTTTGGGTTGATTGGAGGTTGGAATCGTAAAGGTTTTTGGGGCTGGGATGCTACTGGTGCGTAGCAGTGATTGTAGGAACTGCTAGTTCGCAAAGCGAACAAATCATTCGCAAGGCGAATGTTCGCCCAGGCTCGCAAAGCGAGCAACGCAGCGAATGTGTGATAAATTGTGTGATGATACTGGGATGAATTCTGAGATTTGAGTTTGTGGGCTCGCACAACGAATGTCCCAGCGAATAGAGGAGCGAGGAGAGGCGAACTGAGGAACTCTCTGGTTTTTGTATGGGATTGGGGCTTCGCTTTCAATTTTGCAAAGCAAAGGTTCCAGCGAGCAGGTTCACACAACGAACTCAGTAGCGAACCCTGTTGTTCGCGAAATTTTGTTTATGATTTCTGTGATGTTCTGATGTTTGATGCTGTGATCTTTCTGATGGTTTACTGTGATGTTATTGATGATTATGAGATGATGAATTGTGATGTTTTGAGGAATATATGATGACATGATTAACATGATGTTTTGGTGAATGATGATGCACATAATGATATTTTTGATGATGATGATGATTATTGATGTTGTGTATCATGCATTCATAGCATATTCTGGTGATGATGTTAGGACTTCGGTCCAGTGATGATGATGTTAGACTTCGGTCTATTTGTGGCTTCCATCCCATTATGTGGATGTGAAGTGGTTTATGACGTGCTCTGGTTCTTGTGTGGAACCGATCCTATTTGACGGGGATCTTGGGAGGGTGATGACCTAAGTGTCCATCGATTGTGATGATTGATACCACATGCATGAGTCTTGTTGTGCATTGCATTTATGTGACATTTGTTGTGATTTATGATGACGTGTTTTGATGTTTGCCTTGTGATGACTCTGATGTTGTTGTATATGATGATGACGCCATTTTTATGCATATCTTATTTTATATTGATTATAATGAATTGTATTACTCACCCTGCCTGTTTGAATGTTGCCTCCACGTGGGTACGTGCAGGTGATCAGGATTAGTCGTGGATACTTTTGAGGACTTTTGAAGTTATTTGCATTTTGGTCGATGTAGAGGGTCTTGCTCTGATAGTGTAACATCGGGTTGGGTCGTTGAGTCGAACCATGTTGAGTTTTATATGGTTGTTATTTTATTGATTATTTGATGACTATGGTTTATTTTAATAAACCCTTTTGTGGGATTTTTGTGGTTATGGTGGTTTTGCTGCCCTTTGAAGGCATTTTGAGTTATTTAGAGGAAAACCCGTTGTTTACGGAGTAATTTTGTTGATTTGAATTTATTGAGAAATGTGCACCCTTTGAGGTGATTCTGATTTATTTAATGATTTTATGTTTAATCCGCTGCGATATTTGTGGGGTAGAAAAGGGTGTTACATACCACGCTGAGGAAGGGAGCAATGACTTGGTACAAGAAGCTCCCCGATGAATCCATCATGACGTGGAGACAGTTGGGAAAGATGTTCTCCAGACACTTCACAGCCTCCCGTCACCACCCAAAGACCAAAGCCTCCCTTGAGGCCATAATTTAAGGGAAAGACAAGCCTATTCGTGCCTATATCGAGAGGTTCAATAAAAAGGCAGTCCAGGTTCCAATGACCTATGATATGAAAAAGTTCTTGCTCGAGCGAGGACTTCGTCCCTGTACAGAATTTACCAAAGCGGTTGGCATTTAAACTCCGGCGACGCTTGCCGTCCTCCTATTCAAAGCCCAAGCGTACATCTAGTACGAGGAGAAAGAAGCTGCTAGTTCCGCCCGGGACTCAAGGAACCAAGAGAGTGCCAGGTCCTCCAAGCACGATGACCCTCGACATCTTGTCGGGGAGATAGAAGACGCAGAGACCACCCCTAGGAGTCCCGGGACCACAAAGGGTCCTCCGGCCGCTTCCACGAGTATACTCCTCTGACAGTCTCCAGGGAGAAGATCCTATTCGAATTGCCAACTCGGAGTTCCGACAAGCAGGGGTCTGATTCCCTAAACAGATACCGGCCAAGCCGAATACTGACAAGTCGAAGTATTGCCGCTTTCATAAGAGCCACGACCATATGACCGACGACTGCATCAACCTGAAGGATTCCATTGAGATACTGATCAGGGACGAGCATCTGAAACAGTTTACCAAGAAGAAGGATACTCCACGGCAGGACGCCCAGAAGTCCAAGAAAGTCGAGGAAGAGGTGTCTTCCTCGAAAGAGACAAGCCTCCAGGTCGCCATAAACATCTCACGGCCTGAAGACTTCTACATCCCAGAGGGACTTAACGTTCCCCCTTACTTCGCTGCGCATAGCCCATGGGAAACCTTCCCCTCCGCCATAGTCATCTACGGAGGGGGCTTCAACAAGGTTACGGTGGGCTCTGTCAAAAGGAAGTCCGAACATCTTCTCAACACGAGCTCGAATCGGAGTACGACGCTCGACAAAGTCCAGGGAGAGTCGGTCCCCATCACCTTTTTTCGTGAGGAACTCCTCAGCGGGGCTCCCAACTCAAGCACTCTACTGCTCGTGAGAGGCCAAATGGCTAACTTCGCCGAATCCTAGTCGATCAAGACAGCTCAGTCGACATCATGTATTCCCAGCTGTTTTCCACCCTCCAGCTGGATGAGACACACCTGGCGCCCTACGTAGGCCCTAACCTACAAGGCTTTAACGTGTCGGTCACAAAGCCTTGGGGTACGTGGAACTGATCGTGACTTTTGGGTCTGCAGAGACAGCCAGGTCTATCAAATTCCAGTTCCTGGTCATCGACTGCCCCTCCCTCTACCAGTGCATCTTCTAGCGGCCAACTCTGGCCGAATTAGTGGTCGCGCCCTCAACCGTGCACCTGATGAAATACTACACTTCTAAGGGTCTCGTGGCCACACTTCACGGAGACATCGAAGCAGCGAGGAGATGTTTCGAGGTAGCCTCCAAAGGGCTGAACACTATTGCTGCCAAGCCAAAAACTTCCAACAAGCCTGCCCTGCCCAGCAGCTCCGAAGAGGCAAAGCCGCTGCCCCGCGTCGACTCCATCGACCTTGACAGCCGCTTCTCCGAGGACGACCAGAGGGAGAAGAAAAGGAAGGGAAAGGAGATCCAGCCATCTTCGAGTAGCCCTTCAACTTCAACCAGTAGTGGTGAGACCTCTCGTTCGATGTACCCAATTCTGGATGTACCCAATTCTGGATGGCGAATTCGAACTTGTTCTGCTCGGCGATTACCCTCAGCGAGGAGTGAAGATCGGGGTCGGACTCCCTGACCTAGCGAGGAAACAACTCAAAGCATGTCTCCGGAACAATGCAAATTTGTTCACTTGGAGCACCGTGGAAATGCCCAGCCTTGTTCCTGACGTGGCCTGCCACCAACTCACCATCGACCCCTCCGCTAGGGCAGTAGCTCAACGTAGATGAAATTAGTCTCCGGAGAAAACGGAGGCTGCCGAACAAGCTGTAAAAGACCTCCTAGAGGCAAATTTTATTTCAGTGGCCAGGTACACTACTTGGCTGTCCAATGTTGTACTCGTTAAAAAATCAAATGGAAAATGGCGCATGTGTGTTGACTATACCGATCTCAATAGGGTCTGCCCTAAAGATGCATATCCCTTCCCCAACATAGACAAATTAGTTGATAATTATGCTGGTTTTAAATTGTATTATTTCATAGACGCATATTCGGGCTATAATCAAATACCCATGGCGAAAAGCGACAAAAGGTACACAGCTTTCATGATCGAATCAGGCAACTATTACTACAACGTAATGCCCTTCGACTTGAAAAACGCTAGCGCTACCTACCAAAGAATGATGAACAAGATCTTCCGGGGAGAAATAGGGGATATGCTCGAAGTCTATATGGACGACATGATCATGAAATCCCACGAGGAATGCGATCACACGGTCCATTTGAAGAAAGTCTTCGAGTAGGCCGGGAAGTACCGGATGCGTTTCAACCCGGAGAAGTGCATGTTCGGGGTACAAGCGGGCAAGTTCCTCGGCTTATATCTAACAGAACGAGGAATCAAAGCTAACCCCGACAAATGCAGTGTCGTCTCCGAGTTCCCCACGCCGAACTCGAAGAAGTACATCCAATCCCTCAACGGGATGCTCGCTTCGCTATCCCGTTTTGTGACGAAGTCTGCTCAGCACGCACTCCCCTTTTTCAAACTCTTCTGCAAGGAGGCAACTTTCGAGTGGACATAGGAATGCGGCCAAGCCCTCCTCCACTTAAAGCGAGCACTGTCCCGACCAGATAACGGTGAAACCCCATATCTCTATCATGTCGTCATGACCGAGGCCGTCAGCGCCGCCCTCATTCGTGAAACGCCCGACGGGCAAAAACCTATATACTTCACGAGCAAAGCGCTGCAAGGATCGGAACTGAGATACTAGTAGATAGAGAACGTGACCCTGGCCCTTATCAATGCTGCGAGGAGACTGAGGCGCTACTTTCTAGCCCACACAATCGCGGTACGCACGAACCAACCCGTGAAGCACTTGTTGGGCCGACCAAACATGGTCGGCATAATGCTCAAGTGGTCGCTGGAACTGTCTGAGTTCGACATCCAATATAAGAGCAGAAAAGCCCTCAAAGCTCAGGCACTGGCCGACTTCGTCACGGAGATGAATTACCCGATTCTGCCACTTACGGGGCTCGCAAATGGACAATCTTCGTTGACGGGGAATCCAGCTCGGCAAGAAGCGGGGCAGGTATCATCTTAGAAAACGAGGAAGGAATCCTCGTCGAGGTCTCGCTTACCTTATCTTTCCCCACTTCCAACAATCAGGCTGAATACGAAGTCTTCCTTGCTGGTCTACGCCTCGCCGAAGACCTAGGAGTCGAGGAAGTCATCATCTGCACCGATTCTCAACTCGTGGCCTTCCAGGTTCGAGGAAAATATCACGCCAAGAACGACAACTTGTCTGAATACTTGACCCTGGTCAAGGAAAAGATGACAAAATTCACATCGGTAGAGGTAAAGCATGTTCCCCGCGAACATAATATCCGAGCAGATGTTTTGTCAAAGTTGGCGAGCATGAAGAAAAAGGGTGGAAACAAATCGGTCATCCAGGAAGTACTTCCTCGACCCAGCATCGAGAAAGCTTCCACGACCCTCGAAGTGCACGTCATCGGCGACAGCAACTGCTGGATGACTCCAGTTTACAACTACCCCGCCAAGGAAGAACTACCATCCGACCCCAAGGAAGCCAGCATTGTCTGGCACAGAGCCTGCTCATATGTCGCGGTCGAAGATAAGATCTATAGATGAGGGTTTTCCATCCCTCTCCTCAAATACGTCGAGGAAGAGATGGTCGCCCACGTCCTGCGCGAGATCCACAAGGGGATCAACGCCCTACACCTCGGGGGGAGATCCCTCGCCAGGAAGGCTCTACGAGCAGGGTATTACAGGCCAACTATGCAGCATGATGCAAAAGAACATATGAAGAAGTGCGACAAATGCCAACGGCACGGGGACATGCACTTAGCACCGCCCAATGGACTCAAAGCAATGTTCTCCCTGTGGCCCTTCGCATGGTGGGGCCTGGACTTCCTGGGACCATTTGTCGTGGATTCGAATTGGAATAAGTACCTGATGGTGGGCATTGACTACTTTACTAAATGGATAGAAGCAGAGGCTATGGCCAAAACAACGACCCACAACATACTCCGCTTCTACAAGCGAAACATCCTTGCTTGCTTCGGCATTCCACAAGCAATCGTCACCGACAACGGGACAAGTTCAAGGACAAAAAATTCCAGGAGTTCGCCTCCCAGCTGGGAACCAAGCAGCCCTTCGCGTCCGTCGAGCATCCCGAGACTAACGGGCAAGCCGAAGCAGCAAACAGGGTGATCCTACGAGGCCTCAAATGAAGGCTAAACGAAACGAAGAAACAATGGGTTAAGGAACTGCACAACGTACTCTGGGCCTACCGTATTACGCCCCACTCTTCGACCGAGGAAACCCCTTTCTATCTAGCATACGAAACTGAGGCAGTAATCTCCATCGAGTTACACGTGCCCTCCAGGAAGACTGAATTCCCCCTGGACGAGGAGACAAATAACGAGGCATTAAGGGAGGAGCTCGATTTCGTCGAAGAGGTCCGGTCAGAAGCAGCCTTCCGCGAGGCCTCACTAAAACAAAAAAAACACAATTAGGCACAACATTAAAGTTATACGACGAGAATTCCAAGTGGGCAGCTTCGTCCTAAGAAGGAATCACAAAGACTCATGAGAAGGCAAACTCGCCGCTAACTGGGAAGGGCCCTATCATGTTCGAGCAAAAACAGAAAATAGGGCCTATATCCTAGAATAGCTTAACGGGGAAGAACTTACTCGACCGTGGAACGCCGAAAAGCTAAAACAATATTATAGCTAAGGCCCTAACTGTCAGCCTGCTTCGTCGATACGACAAGCATAACGTACAGACCACAACTACGCGCCCAGGTACAAGCGTCGCATACCAAAACAAACCAAGGCAGGGTTTCGATCAGGAACGAGCAAAACCCATGCCCGACAGCGGTCCCTCGACCGAGCCCGCCGTCGCCCAAGTACCATGACAGGAAAAATACCCAGCTCGCGATGGGAAGTTCACGCCGTGAACTCAGGCCGCAAACGCGACCTGAGCTCCGCCGTCATGCCCGGAAGCTACCCAGGCCTTTTGACCAGTTCCCCTCACTTCCGAACACGCCTAAGTCGAGCAAAACCCAAATCAACAAATTATTTAAAGTTGCCTTTATAACGGACACACGCGTATCGAGCAACGTTTCACCACTTAGCAAAAATATAGCAAAGTAAAGTCATGCACACAAATAAATCATGCAAAACCAACCACATCGGTCGGGAATAAATATTACAATAAGAATGGCCACGAGGACCATGATTGTACTTGTTACATCACCAAGGGGCCATTCCCCATACAAAAAATAAGTTACAGGAATACGGCACGCAGGCCAAAGATACAACCAAAAAGAAGTCACTCGTCCATATGCTGAGGCTCGTCACGGGCAATTGGTGCATGCTCCTCGCCGATTTAAAGAAACTTGGGGATGACGATTTTGCCGTCCGCAATGCTGAAGAGGAACCCAACCCCCTCGGTGGACAATTCGACCCCAGGATTCAAGATCCTCACCTGCGCCACAACATTGTTGAAGGAATCCCCAGCGATGCCTTCACAATCATCCTCTACCTGGTTGATGCGGGCGACCAGCTTAGCCCGAGTTTTTAGCTTCTTCAACTCCTCGTTCTCGTCCTCAGCGAGAGCAGCAGCGGTCCTCAATTGCTCGACCAGGTCTTCAGCGACTTTCTTTTTCGCGGCAAGGGTATCTTTCTCCCCGTTGACCTTGGCCAGTTCATCCTGGGACTTTTTTAGCGCCTCCCCGACGGCCTTGGCCGGTTCCTCCCTGGACTTCTTCAACTTCTCTTCCAGGTCCACAATCGTAGCCTGGGCCTTCTTTAGCTCAGAGTCTTGGCGGGAACCCTCCTTGGTGTAGACCACCACCATTTCCAAGACTCTAATCAGGGCAGAAGCATCTTGAGCTAGCATTTCCCTTTTGCTCGGACGGTCCATCTCCTCGAGCTTCAGAGACTCCGCCCGAGGAATCGGCAAAGAATAATCTTCAAAGAACCTTTTGTTGTGGAGTCACGGGAGCAGCTCGAACCTACTCTTATCCCCCTCCTTGCTGAGGTCCACAATCTCGCTCGTCCGTGTGCGCTTGGGCCTCGAATTAACGGGCACATAGGATGTCTGGACGACTAGGGGAGTAGACAAGGTGGTCCCCGACCCCGTTTGCGGAGGAGGCCCTCGCTAGCTGAGGCGGCTCTTCCTGATTATTATGCCACCCTTCCCCTTCGCCTGGGCATTCTTCACCATTTGCTCATGGGCAGAAGAAATTTTACCTGTTAAAACGTAACGAGCATATTAGTAAAAGGAAAGGACAACAGTCCAGACAAGCTAAGAAATAAAGGCTACCCGACAATTCTAGAGCATCCTCTCAAGTGCGGCACTCGGGGAGCTCCTTTGTATTGATAAAACGGCTCTCCATCTTGAGCTCCCCATCTTCCTTGTAGTTTGGATCCCCGCTCTTAGTTATGCACTGAGCAGGGGTAAAACTATTGACAAAACCCACCAGCTTCGCGTAGCCGGCCTTGTCATCCTCGTTCAGCATCTCCAGGGTGGCGGTGTAACCATCTGTTCCCATGGTGAAATGGTCCCCGCTCCAGAAGAAGGGGAACCTCAACAACCTCCGCCCCTGTATCTTGCTCTCCTCGTCGACAATATCCTTCCCGTTCTTGTTCGTCGAGACCTCCCAGACAAACGTGGAGTCAGTGGCCTTCTCCGACATGGGCTCAATAATATAAAACCTCTCCTTGAAAGTCCTAATGGACTCAGAGAATAGTTTGAACAACTTCCTCCCTTGCTTCAGGGAGACCCTGCCGAACTTCCTCCCCGAAACTTGTCGCTGAAGGTGGAAGACTGTAAAGAAAAGGGGGAGGGTAGCTCCTATCTCTAGAAAGTCGGACGTCAACTCGAATGCCCGAATGAAGGAAATGGAGTTAGGATGTAGCTGTGAGGGTGCCAGATCCAGGTGCAAGAAGATCGACCTTTGAAAATCCGTAAAGGGCAACCTCAGCCATATCTCCTTGAAGACGTATTCGTACATTGGGAACTTCTTCCCATAGTCTGAGCAAATACGACCATCCTCTCCAGGGAAATGAACCTTCCACTCCCCCTCAGCCCCTACCGTCGTAAAGGTGTCTCCGGTGTATGAGGCGAAGATGGAGGCATGCTCCCCAGGTTCCGCAACGGACCACTCTTCCACGGTAATCCTCAAGTGAGGGGTTTTGTCGGAATCTCGGGGTGTAGAGGTATCCTCTGTGTCACTATCTTCTGAGGAGTTCCCCTCCGACAAGTCTCTAAGAATTTCATCCTCGGTTTCGCGTGCCATCTCCTTACCTGAAAAGTAGAGGACAAAAGTGAATTCGATGACAAAATCAAATCCACCCTTCCACCGCTAGTCAAGTAAAAGAGCGCGCGAAGGCCCGAGGACAACGTCCCCGACCTAAGACATACTCAAATGACACAGCTATAGCACGAGGAGATGCCCAAGGCAATCCCTCTGACGCACGTGGGGAGATCCTCCCCAGTTCGCTACCCAGAACCTACATTGAAGATCCACCGAAAAACTCATGAATCCACCGAAAAACTCATGAGTACGCCGAAAAATTCATGGTTTCCGCCAGCGACAAACACTCCTGTCGTCGCAACAACGTCAAAATCAACCAAAATGACTAAGTTACTAAGGTTCTGGCGACGCCGGCAGCGGCGAAAAATGGCCAAACCACCGCCTACCACCAACGGTCACCAGAAACAGCCTTGCACTACCTAATTTCACCCTAACAGTATGCATTCTAAGAAAGCGAAAAACATATAACAGAGATCGGTTCAGGAAACTTACGTGGTCGAGGAAGAAGTTAAAGTGTCGAAGAGTATTGGCTGGTGCTTGTACAGTGGCTGGACGGCGTTGGACGGCGGTAGACGGCAGAGCACAAAATAAAAGAACAAGGAAAGAGAGAGAATTGAAAAGTGCAAATGAGCAGTTTCTCCTTCTATTTATAGACAATATGTGGGCACGTACACGAGCACGCGTGGCTAGGGGCATCATCATGACCCTATCCTAGCCATCATTACGCATTAAATGCGGCACGTGGCTCGAAGCATGCGTGGCACTTCACCTCTTCAGATCACATCAACCTTTGGACTCCCCGCAAGCCGGGCACGCCATGCAACGTTATAGGTCCCCCAGGCACGAACTCCCTCGGGCAACCATAAAACAACCTCGTTTCGTCGGCAAGCGACGACCATCTCTGGACTTCCCCGGGACTGCGAGCTACCCTTAAGTCATCACTCTCATGCTCGGGAGCAACGACTTGGGGGGGGGGGGGGGGTCCTGTTCCGGACTGGCCCAATGGCTAGGCATGACCCAATCCACTTCTGCTCCTAGAACGACCCAATTTCTTAAATCCAGCCAATTTAGGACATCATTTACCTTTCTGCCTCTCTACCAGACAAGGCTGGTCGGATGACCCCCGAGGGTCAGCTACCCTCCTCAGCAGTTCCTGCCCGTCACGCAGGGTTCCACCGTCCAGAAACAGTCACGGCGCCCGTACCTGCAACTGTGCATCTGCCTGCGGCAACGACTAGTTTCGAGCACCTCCTCCCGTCCTAACGGCTAGTTTTTGGCAGTTACCTATTCTTTGGGGAACAGTTATCTCGCCCCAAATATAGGGACCAATGGCCAAGCGCTGGGGACACTATAAAAACCCTTTCATTTGAGAGGGTCAGGTATTCTAAATCATCCAACAAAATACACACTTTGTACTTGCCTTCTCTTCCTCCCGATTCTTACTTTAGCATCGGAGTACCTTGCAGGTACACCCCCTCCTCATCTTTCACATCCAGCATCGTAGACATCATCTCTGTCTCACTTCAGGTTCTGATCAGCCGTCAAAATCAATAATATATTGATATTTGAGAAAACCACAGATTTTATTCCAAATTGAATAATGAGAAGTACCACGAGTACGGTATGAGTACCTGATACGAATGCGCACCCGATACCAGTACTTCACCATTTTAAATAAGTACCCATGCTTTAGAGATTAGTACGGGTTCATCTAACTCTATTTCTATGAATTAAATTATCTTTCCTTAAAAAAAAATGTAAAAGTTTAATTTAACCAACTCAATTAAATTTATTGATATTTGATTTGGATAGTCGAATTGAAATTTAAAAATTTGAAAACCCGAAAACTCAATTCATTGACATATCAATACTATTTTTATTTTATTTTTTTATTAACATCAAATATTAATTAGTCAAAATTAACTGTCAAATTAATTCTGGTCAAAGCATAATTAAGCACATGCTTAGCTAATTAGAGTACTTCTTTACATCAAACTTAGTGGGCCAAAAGTTTAGACCCAAATTTTGTTAGACACTAGTAACTTATTTGATAGTGGTGTCACTTTCATTGCTCTGCTGCTGTCATACTCATGCCTCTAATTCTCTCAATCAGAATCGTTATCATGATGATTATGCAGCTATATTAACACTGCAACCAAATTAAGTCGCACGACAACTACGCTATCACAATCCAATGAATCCATATTGCTAATTTGCTACTACTACTACTCATTGAATTTATACTTATACCACCATCACCACTACCGACACTTAAATGTTAGTTGCCTTATTTTTGTTCTTATCATTATTACTTATTACTTTGCTTAATGGTAAATTTTTCGATATAATGAACAAAGATGAATAGAAGTGTTTTATGAGTTAAAGGAAATTGACTTTGTTGATAAAGAGTTGACGTACATGCTGAGACACCTTAAATTCAACTCTTATCGATATGAAGATTCTTTTTGGTGGATGGTCTTTAAGGTCATCTATAAAAAATTTTGGGTTTTGAGACCGGAGTCAAATTTACCCAAACATTTTCTAATACACAAAAAAAAAAATAGAAATGTTTAAAACCGTCAAAATTAAATAATTGTACTAGATATATTTCATATTAAGTGAGTTTAATTATCGAATAAATTTAGTACTATAAAAGATAATAATTAAGATATTTTCTTAAATTTTAAATTATCATAATGAATTAATTTTAATCTTCAATTATCTTTCATCCGTACTAATCAATAGGATTGACCTATTTTCATTGGTGTCATTAAGAATTTGTTGTAGCAAAGATAAAACTTACTAATATTTTCAAAGACTTCCTTCTGAATTACCTACACTATATATATCTGTTAAACTATAAGTTTGTTATTTAATCAGAAATATAGCCGTTAGATATGAAAAAGTTTTTACCGATTTGTTAACTGTAGTTTGTGAGGAATATGTGTATATTCTTGTACAGTTTAATATTGTGGTCAATGAGAATTTTCAATCTTCAATTTTATTTCTCTTTCATTAAATTGTAATAATATTTATATACAACTTAACATGGTATCATACATAATCACAATGAGAGAGTGAGGAGCGGACCTACGTGCAATCAAGAAAAAAGAGAAATTTTAGACCTGAAAGCGACAACGACGGAAGACCAACATACTACGTCAATAATCTACCCGATAATATCAGTGAAAAAGAAATGCAGCGAACTTTCGAACGATGGGGAACGATAATGGATGTATACATAGCAAGGAAAAGAAACAAAGTGGGACGGATTTTCGGATTTGTTAGATTCAAAGAAGTGCAAGATGCATATTGGCTTGAAAAGCAGATGCGAGTATCTGGTTTGGATCATATAAGGCTTGGGTTAATATATCTAAGTTCTCGAGAGACAGAAGAACATCATATAGACCGAGTTACAGCAAGAAGAAGGAAGAGAACCACAAAAACATCCAGGCGAAGCACAGAGCACAAAACCAAATAAGGAACAACAAAGATCTTACGAAAAGCTTGAGGAGTGAAGGAAAGACATACGCAAAAGCAGCTTTGAACAGAAGAAAAAATCAGCCTGAGTCGAACGCGAGGTTATGGTGACCTAAACATAATGAAGAAAAAAGAGAAGTGGAAGAAAAGAAGGAAGTTGGAAGGAAGATAGTAGTCAATAAAGATGAGATGACTTGGTCCAAAGAAGGTTATACCGGATTTGTTCATAACATCAACCAAATACATATAATGCAGGAACTTATGGCAGAAGAAGGGATAACATCCATTAAGCTGATCCCTTTGGGTGGTGACAAAGTATTTCTAAAGGTAGACAAAGAAGAAGATTTAATGGAGATGGTAAAAGAATACGAATGCCTCTTCCAAAAATGGTTCAGAATTTTGAGGAAGTGGGAACCAAGAGATTCAGGTGGAGAAAGGTACACATGGATTAGACTGCAAGGAATTCCAGTCCATGCTTGGAGAAGGAAGGTGTTTTCAACACTAGTATTAAAGTTCGGTACCCTGATAGAAGTAGATGCAACGACCAAAGATTTATTAAGACTCGATGTTGCCTGAGTTCTGGTTAGAATAACTAAAATGGACCTCATCAATGAGGTGTTTAGGATCACAGTCAACGAAGATACATTCATGATAAGAGCAACGGAAGAACTTTGCGAGTGCTTGCGCCATGAAGTAATCCCAGAATATATCAGAGAGTCAGAAGATGAAAAGTCAACAAGCTCTGGGGAGACCTTCATAGCGCCGTCAATGGCATCGACGGAAGACGGAGAGAACGAGCAAGAGATAGAAGAGAACTACTGCAAATTGATGGCAACATCGGGAAGGCAAAAAGATACGAATGGAGAATTGCAAGAGACCAATGGAAATGTAGCAACAACAGACAACTCAATTAATGAAAATAAGTTAGTAAGAGAAAATACGGTGGATGAAGAAGCGGCATTTAATGCTAAAGATAAAATCGAGGAATCTCTTATTGAGGTTAATGTTGAGAATCATGAAGGGGGCCCAGACAACAAAAAATACGCAGAATATTTTAACAAATGAGACAAATTCAAATAGAGAAAAAGAGCAAAAGAAAGTTAATAATAATGGTATGGGCTCTGAACTTGATTTTGCAAACAAAGACTCACCCAATATGCAAGGGCTAGGTTTACAAGAAGTGGGCCAATCAAGAAGTAAGTCCAATAAAGAAGGTAACAAAAATCTAGTAGAGGATTCGCACATCAACAACACTGAGTATACGGAAAAATCCAATACTGAAGATAAGGATATAATGCTAAATGGGGATCGCCTAAACAGTGATCAGAAACAACTACCATCAAGAGAAGTAGAAGGACACCATGAAAAATCAGAATCAATAGCAAAACAAAGTATAAAGGGAGACGCGTATGATCAGCCTCAAACGTTCAAAGAAAGAAGGAGACGAAGGTATGAAATCATGAAACAAAAGAGGAAATCAAGGAAGAAAGTAAAAAGCAAAAACGTCAAATGTAACTGTAGGCAGAAAAGTCAATCTAACAAACAGGTTAGTGAAGGCCTTAATTTAATCATTCATAACAAAGAATCAGAGATGAATAGTTGGAAATTCCTTCAAGGAGATGCAAAACAAATTGCAAAAGGAGTTTGGGATCTGGGTAAAGAGTTTGGAATAGTTCATAACGGAGAGGAGGCAGAACTAATCCAGGAACTAATATCTGGGTCTGAACCTAACAGGAGAAAAACGAGGGAAGGAGTAACTGGCAAAAGCTACTGAGACTGGTGGAAGAAGGGGGAGTAATATCATTGATCATAATGAAAATTATAAGTTATAATGTGAGGAGTTTAGGTGGGCTTGCTAAAAAGAAGAAAGTTAGGAATCTAGTGGTAAAAGAAAAATTTGATCAAATCTGTATTCAAGAATCAAAGTTGGAGGTAGTGGACAAAAATCTATGTGCTTCATTGTGGGGGTCGACAAGTTTTGATTTCGCTTGATATCAATATGGGATAACAACATATTCTCAATAAGAAGAAAGACTAACAGAGAACACATGTTGATCTTGGAAGGAGAACGGGGAGAACAAAAGCTACAGGTAAACATAGTGAATTTGTATGCCCCTTGCGAGGCTAGAAAAAAGAAGAAGTTGTGGGAAGATTTGTATTTGCTGATTTCGGCAAAAAGAGAAGAAAGATGGTGCGTGATGGGCGATTTTAATTTAGTTAGAACAGAAGCAGAAAGAAAAGGGGTAAATAGAGGAAGTAGGAAGGAAGAAATGGATGTGTTTGACGAATTTATCTCAGAAGCAGACCTGATAGATTTACCCATCCATGACAAAAGATTCACATGGTCGAGAATATGAGGATCTGCTATGAGTCGGCTTGACAGATTCTTAATCTCGGAAGAATGGAATAAGTAATGGCCGAATTGCAAGCAATGTGGTCTTAGTAAAAGTCTATCAGACCACTGTTCGATTTTGCTGAGCGAGATGAAACTAAATTGGGATCCAAGACCATTCCGAATGCTAAGCTGTTGGAAAGAAATAAAAGGGTACCATAAATTTGTCGAGGATCGGTGACGAAATCTGAAGGTTGATGGTTGGGGAATGTATGTCCTTAAAGAAAAACTAAAGCTTATAAAAGGGGATCTAAAGGAATGGTATAAACACAATTCACGTGACTTGGAAGCAAAAATCAAATAAACAAGATTAGAGTTAAATAGTCTAGAGGCAAAAGGAGAGGAACAACAACTTACAGAAGAGGAGATTTGTCTTAAGATAGAAGCAATGACACGACTTCATAAATTGTCTAGATTGCAGTGTAGTATTCAATGGCAAAGATCTAGAGCAAGGTGGCTAAGAGTGGGAGATGCTTATTCAAAATACTTCCACGGTTTCATCAACAGAAGACGAAGAGGTAACAAAATTTTAAGCGTTGAAGAGGAAGGAAAACAGGTGACAGGAGTGGAGGAGATCAAAAATGCAGTTGAAGATCATTTCAGAGTGCACTTCGCGACAAAGAGGCGGAGACCTATTTTAGCAAACTTGGAGTTTAAACCAATCGAAGTAGGAGATAATGAAAAGCTAATCCCGGAGTTTTCTGAAGAGGAAGTAAAAAGAACGGTTTGGGACTGTGATAACGATAGAAGTTCTGGACCGGATGGTGTTAGTTTTGAGTTTGTGAAAGAATTCTGGGAAGAAATCAAGGAAGACTTCATGAGAATAATGGGAGAGTTTCATTCAAACGGAAAAATAGTCAAAGGAACAAATAACTCCTTTATGGTGTTAATACCAAAAAAGAGCAATCCCACAAAAATCTCCGACTTCAGGCTTATATCGCTAGTTGGATGCATATACAAGGTGCTAGCAAAGGTTCTATCGAATAGACTAAAGGGTGTGATTGGCAAAGTTATATCAGAATCTCAGTCGACATTTGTGTTAGGTAGGCAGATTATTGACGGGATACTCATCGCAAACGAGATAGTGGATGAAGCGAGACGGAAAAAGAAGGAGGTAGTGATGTTCAAGGTAGACTTCGAAAAGGCGTACGATACAGTAGATTGGACATTCCTATATTATGTAATGGAAAGGATGGGATTCCATGAGAAATGGAGGAATTGGATTCGAGTTTGTCTAAGCACTACATCTATTTCGGTATTAATTAACGGAAGCCCAACAAAGGAGATTAACATGGAAAGAGGCCTTCGACAAGGCGACCCTATTTCTCTTTTTCTTTTCCTCATCGTAGCAAAAGGGCTGAATCTGTTGATGAATAAATTAGTAGAAACACGAAGATTTAAAGGCTATAACTTTGATGGAAAGGAAGAAAACTTCACACACTTACAATATGCAGACGATACGTTAATCATTGGCAATAGAAGTTAGGAGAACATAAAGTCAATAAAGTCGATACTTCTATTGTTTTAATCCATGTCGGGTCTCAAGGTGAATTTCCAAAAGAGTCTCTTGATTGGCGTAAACGTATGCCATCATTGGGTAGAGGAAGCAGCAAGAGCATTAAATTGCAAAGTTAGCATTGTCCCCTTTAATTATCTTGGGATTCCAATTGGCGATAACCCAAGAAGAAAATCAATGTGGCAGCCGATGCTCGTCGCTGTAAGAAGGAGATTATCGAGGTGGAAAAATAAAAACTTATCGATCAGTGGCCGAGTGGTTGTGCTAAAATCCGTTTTGTCAGCTCTTCCGGTCTATTTCCTCTCTTTTTTCAAGGCACCGACAGGTATAATCTCTAAAATCGAATCTCTATTCAAACAGTTTTTATGGGGAAGGAGTGAGGACAAATAGAAAATTAATTAGGTAAAATGGGAAGCAGTATGTATACCTATCGAGGAAGAGGGTTTGGGTATTAAGAATTTAAGGCTTTTTAACGTTGCATTGCTAGGAAAGTGGAAGTGGAAACTGAAAAACGAGAAAAGTGGATTATGGTTTAGGGCTATATCTAGTAGATACGACGATAGAGCAGGGGAGAGGTCCGATAGTTCAGGTAACACTTCATATTGGTGGCATGATCTTTGCCAACTAGAAACAGATAGAGAAAATACCGCAAAATTTTATTTTGTCAGAAATGCGTATAAGAGATTAACAGTGAGTGATCACTCACCATCGTTCCTTTGGTCTAAGCTATGGAATAAAGCAGTACCATCTAAAGTGTCGTGTTTGTTGTGGAGAGTTCTTCAAAACAGAATGCCGAGTAAAGACAACTTAGTTAAAAGGGGAGTCTTAAATTCAGAGCAAAGTAGGTGCAGCGGAGGGTGCGGGTGCGAGGAGACGGTATCACATATTTTCTTTGAGTGTCTAATCTTTTCAGGTGTGGAGTAACTTATGCAAATGGTTGGGAGTGATGACTACTCTTCATATCAACAGATGGCAACACTTAGAGCAATTCGAACATTTGCTGGGTGGCGAAAAATCCAGGTCTCTGCAGATGTGGGTGATATGGTATGCAGGCATTTGAAAAATGTGGAAAAGTAGAAATAACAACATATTCTGTAATAAAGATATCCACATAGAAAACACTGCAGAAGAGGCGAAGATATTGGCCTGGAACTGGCTAAGAATAAAAGGAAAATTGATCGAAGACGACTTAGCTTTATGGTGTTCGAAGCCCCAGGCATGTTTAGGTATTCAGGAATAATCATCAGCGGTTTGGACAGGCTGTAGCACTGGGATCCTGAGGAATTTCAATCCAGTAGTTTGGTGTTTTAGTAACCGTCTTTGTCTGTGGCAGTGGTGAGGCTTGTGTATTATGTCCTTAGTTTTTTTGGATATGGGTATTGGCTGTAGTTTATTCTTTCTGAATGTGTTTTATGGGTTTTTTTTTTTGTTCTTTAAGAGGTTAGACTGGTGTTGTTTTGTAATCTTGAGGCCACTGGTATTTTTTTTCTTTTCCTGTATAGCTTTCTATTCCAGCAGGTTGCTTTAATGTTTGTTGGCTGTGTTGTTTTTCTGTTACAGTAGCTTGATGAATATTTGTATCACTTGGCATTTATTATGCCATCTTGTTTAATATTAATTCTTTTGCCGTTTAACAAAAAAACATGGTATCAATAGGAGATCAAGGGTCATGATTCTTTTCCCAAGATTTTGCATATTGATTTTTTGATCACCAACCACGTGTTTCTTGATGTTATCCATCACTCACATTTGTTTATTCTTTGTATTCTCTTTCACTAATTACATCACCACATGCCAACATTTATGTACATCACAAATTTCCCTATACTTTTCTTTTACAATGCTTATTCTCTTTTTGCTACTGATGCTCACGTGTCACCATCCCACCGGACGCATCCGGATTACACAATATCTCTCCATCAACTTTCCGATAATCAATACCAAAGGTATACCATTCATTTCTCATTTTTCTTCTCTCTCTAACCCTTGCAATTTTTTGATGAAAACGAAATTGTAACCATCAAGACCCGGACTTTTTTCTCCATCACAAGACCAAATCGCTGCTTTGATTTCAAACTCAAAAAATGGAGCCTCCAAGAATTCTACATCGGCTTCAGACAGAGAATTGAAAGAACAACCTTCCAACAAAGGTCTATTTGGCTCAGGTTCAACAAACTTATCTTTGTAAAAAAACTTTATTGCCTCCTTTACATCCTCCACAGATTCTGCCACTCCATTAACAGTTTCCACCATACTGTTGGTTGCAGAATAGGGAAAGCAAGCAAAAATATTTATTTTCGAAAGAATTCCCTCCGGGATTTATGTCGTGTCCACGGAGATCGGTTTGAGGGAAAGAATGTCATTCGACAGTCTCTCCCGTTTATGAGTTTGGGTTTAAATGGTTTCAAACAAGAAAACAGAAAAGTAAACATTAAAACATAATAAAAAATTCATTCTTCAGAGAGAAGAAACTTGTCCGGCATGCACATAATCGACTCCTCACAAACTTAAATTTACCGACCAGTTATACTCAACCTACAATACTCCTCAATATCACCCAGCATCGCTCACAACAAAGGTTATGTCTAACGCAAAGTTGAGAGAACAACTGTGTTACCCTCGCCGACACTCTCGCACGCGACTCAAGACACGGAGGCATTAAGCTTCGACGCCTATTAAAGATTGTTAGCTCTTAAATCTATCTCTAGAATCCAGAAACTAACAGATAATCATCCCTAATCGAAGTTTGCGAGAATTATCTCTAACGCAACCCAAACCCCGCGCATAAAGCAAAAATCAGAGACAATCACCAATAAAGATTTGTAAAGCAAGTTTTATACAACGCCATGGGCGACAAATATACATGAGATCATAGTCAATACATATACAAAACCCAACAAAGAAGAAAAACACAAAGAAGTAGAGAAATGAACCAAACATCTCGCGGTTTCTCAGAGCCGATCGACGATCAATCCACCCCGGTTCATCCGTATGCAAGCTTCCATGTTGTTTTCTAAGCTAATCTACTGAAAAATGAAGTTTGATGGAGTTAGAGCAAGAATCCCCAAAACCATACTCTAAAAAGTTACAGAATTCTATTATATACAAATCAGATTTTCGCAGGTTCGCTAGGTGAACTCTTCCATTCGCTAAGCGAATGCACTAAAATGGCACTTAAGTGCCTACAAAAAGTTAAACCGCCTCTTGCTTTCTTCAGAAGTTCGCTAAGCGAACGTTTTATTCTCCTAGCGAATGCTCGCTAGGAAGTTCGTAAAGCGAACTTTGGTCTCTTTCTCCTCTGCCAAAATCTGGACTCCTTCGTTGGGACCTTCGCCAGCCATTCGTTAAGCGAACATTCGCTGTCACACTCGCTAAGCGAACATGACAACAAAACAACCCCTTATTGTGAGCACAACTTCTGAACCCTAACTCGGATTGACGCACGGTCGGAAGCGCTGGAAAGCTTATTCAATGCTCTATACAACAATGGCAAAATCTCCTTACTTGAATACCTACAAAATTGAATAGAAAGCAATTAAACTCAACGATATATACAAGAAAACGTAAAATACACACGAAAACGTAAAGTAAACGTATTTACACATAAAGTGGGGTTTATTCAACCAAAATTAACACAAAGTAACAATAAGTGCAACAAAACTTATATACAAAAATAGGTACAGTTTGCACTTATCAAACTCTCCCCAACTTACATAATTGTTTGTCCTCGAACAAAAATCAAGCGACTCAAAGAAACGAAAGCAATAACCAAAGAATCACGAATTAACAGGTTTTGAAAACGGAAAACAAATGTATGGTTCAAATGAAAAACGGTACACACAAAGTAAATACCTACCACTAAACTACGACGACAACATAGTCACGAAACAAATGCAAAATACAAAAATTCATGCCGAACATTCTAAAACAACACAAGTTCAAATGTGAATCACACCTAGAAAAAACAATCATAGGTAGATGAAAAACACACAATGAGGTTCTTTTCACTCACACAACAATCTTGCAAACAAAAGACTAAATTATGCAACCATCCGAAAATTCACATTGAACATACAAAGGCAAGAATCACAAGGGCTTTCATGGTTGTAGCGTGGTCAAGTAAACAAACAAGGGGCAATTTCTAAAGGTAATTGAAACAAAAATTTGCCTAAACCTAAGGGAGTGATCAACTCACAAAAGTTCAAACACCAAACTCCAATCAACTTCTTCTTTCATCCCAAGTGTTACACAAAACACAATACTTATTTAGCACAATTATTTGAACTCTTTTTGTTTCCTTTCTCTAGGATTTTCTTTTTCTTTCTTTTTTTTTCTTTTCTTTTTCTTTGTCATATTTTTCTATTTTTTCTTTTCTTTTTCTTTCCTCATAGAATCCAACCAATGAGTAAGCAACCATTCTCTCCCCAACTTGAATTCAACCACATCATCGTGTGAATACTCCCTACTTTCTAAGGCAAGGTAAAAATTCATACAACAACACAAAGTTGAGGGTTCAAGAAAAAACAATCAATCAAAATCCATACAAAAAGTGAATTCAATACTCATAGACGAGCATTAAGCTCAAACAACATGGATAATGATAGAAAGGCACAAATGGGTTACAAATGATCACACACTCACAAGGTGAATTGACTATTTGGCTAGGTAGTTGTGCTCAAAATGAAACAAAATTGCCTTGATCCTTTTCATGCATTCATATAATCAACACAAACAAAAGATTAAGCATAATAAAATCCAGTTAAAACAAGAATGTTGGTACTCCGTGCATATATGAACAATGGAAAGCTTCCTCACAAAAAGGTTGGGAACTAAAGTGATTCACAATAAGAACAAGTATACAAAAGAATTAATGGCATGGAAGTTTGTAAAAAGCCTAAGTATCATGAATATACTAAAGTCAAGAAAGCGATAAACACATACCTTGGACGTGTACAGAACTTAACAATATCATTGCCATACATCCGCAAGTTGAAACGATCAACTTGGAAAATCACCACAACTTCCTCAAGCTACTCAAAACAAGCTCATTGACAAACGCGAAAACTATTAATATGAACAAACTGAAAAACTGGCAGAAAATTCATTAAACAAGTTGTAAAGTGAAGATTTGAGAATTTTACGAAAAATCCGAGTACAACTTATTTAATGAATACTCACCACACTACCTAAACTAAACAACAACAAAAGAAAAGAATACACCATGCTTGTTTTACGTCATAAGCTCGACGTCTTTACAATGCTTAGATAGTAACTTCCTTCCTTCATGCCATGGTGATGCATCACCGCGCAAACCAAAAGCAAGTGCCCTAACCAAACACTTAAACAAACGTTACGGGAACAAAATGTATACAACACTTGAACAAACATAATGGAAACAGACAATATATACGATATAGACAAAACTCAAAAATAAAGAAACTATCGCAATGCGATTCAATATCAAAACCAATCCCCGACAACGGCGCCATTTTGTTGGTTGCAGAATAAGGCAAGCAAGCAAAAATATTTATTTTCGGAAGAATTCTCTCCGGGATTTATGTCGTGTCCACAGAGATCGGTTCGAGGGAAAGAATGTCGTTCGACAGTCTCTCGCGTTTATGAGTTTGGGTTTAAATGGTTTCAAACAAGAAAACAGAAAAGTAAACATTAAAACATAATAAGAAATTCATTCTTCAGAGAGAAGAAACTTATCCGGTATGCACATAATCGACTCCTCACAAACTTAAACTTACCGACCAGTTATACTCAACCTACAATACTCCTCAATATCACCCAGCATCACTCACAACAAAGGTTATGTCTAACGCAAAGTTGAGAGAACAACCGTGTTACCCTCGCTGACACTCTCGCACGCGACTCAAGACACGGAGGCATTAAGCTTCGACGCCTATTGAAGATTGTTAGCTCTTAAATCTTTCTCTAGAATCCAGAAACTAACATATAATCATCCCTAATCGAAGTTTGCGAGGATTGTCTCTAACGCAATCCAAACCCCGTGCATAAAGCAAAAATCAGAGACAATCACCAATAAAGATTTGTAAAGCAAGTTTTATACAATGCCATGGGCGACAAATATACATGAGATCATAGTCAATACATATACAAAACCCAACAAAGAAGAAAAATACAAAGAAGTAGAGAAATGAACCAAACATCTTGCGGTTTGTCAAAGTCGATCGACGATTAATCCACCCCGGTTCATCCGTATGCAAGCTTCCATGTTATTTTCTAAGCTAATCTACTGAAAAATTAAGTTTGATGGAGTTGGAGCAAGAATCCCCAAAACCATACTCTAAAAAGTTACAAAATTCTATTATATAAAGATTTTCGCAGGTTCGCTAGGAGAACCCTTCCATTCGCTAAGCGAATGCACTAAAATGGCACTTAAGTGCCTACAAAAAGTTAAACCTCCTCTTGCTTTCTTCAGAAGTTTGCTAAGCGAACGTTTTATTCGCCTAGTGAATGCTCGCTAGGAAGTTCGCAAAGCGAACTTTGGTCTCTTTCTCCTCTGCCAAAATCTGGACTCCTTCGCTGGGACCTTCGCCAGCCATTCGCTAAGCGAACATTCACTATCACACTCGCTAAGCGAACATGACAGCAAAACAACCCCTTATTGTGACCACAACTTTTGAACCGTAACTCGGATTGACGCATGGTCGGAAGCGCTGGAAAGCTTATTCAATGCTCTATACAACAATGGCAAAATATCCTTACTTAAATACCTACAAAATTGAATGGAAAGCAATTAAACTCAACGATATATACAAGAAAACGCAAAATACACACGAAAACATAAAGTAAACGTATTTACACATAAAGTGGGGTTTATTCAACCAAAATTAACACAAAGTAACGATAAGTGCAACAAAACTTATATACAAAAATAGGTATAATTTGCACTTATCACATACCAATACATTTCCTCCTAGCTCTCGCTTTTATTATTTTGTGAAAATATTTCGAGTTCCTGTCACCATCCCGATTCCACTTAACCTTTGCTTTTTGAATTAACATAATGTCCTTGATGTATAACTTTCTCCATAACTACCTACACGCTATAACACATTTTTCAACTAGGTCCTTTACCCCCTCTCTCTCTCCCCCCCCACACTCTCTCTCATCACAATTGATCAACAGATTATCAACCTCATTTATATCCTCCACTCCTTCTTCTACTTTAAGATCGTGCCATCCAAAAACATCAATATTCCATATTTTAATTCTTTCCTTCAAAACTTTAAACTTTTTCTTTTAAAATATAATCACCCCTCCCTGATATAACAGTCTCTTTCCACACCTTGTAAAAAAACTTTAAAAACTCAGGATTATCAAACCAACAAGCATTAGTTTTAAAAGGTTTAAGACCCCAATTGATAGAAGATATCTTCAACCAAGTCGGACAATAATCTGATGTATCCCTTTTCCCGATCATCTAACCAATAATACCCCACCTGTCTATGATAAAATCATCCACCAAAAACCTATCTAGTCTGTTATACTTTTCCCTTCTCCACTAAACCAGCTAAATCTATTTCCAAAAACTGGCAGATCAATCAAACTTAATTCATCTATAAAAGCTTTGAATTCTACCTACTCAAATTTCCTGTTGACTAGAGCCCGTCCCTTTCTTTCAGAAGAAATAGAAGTCGCATTAAAATCTCCTCCCAATATCCATAAACCATCAAAAAAATTTCTCTTTAGGTTGATCAGTTCGCTCCATATTTTCCTTTTCAGGCTGATACCGCATGTAGAATATACATTAACCACATAAAAATGTCATTCTTCCAATTCAGTTTTAAACCAAGAAAACCATCTCCTTTGAAATAAGATATAGGCTTAACAGAATCCTCATTCCACAATGTGATAACACCTCAAGAACGGACTATTGAGCTACTGTAAGACCACCATACCTCGCATTTATTCCACAAATTACTAATAATTGATTAACCAGCTTCCCTCAAGTTTGATTCTTGAATAAGAAAAATCTCAACGTTACCTGCTCTAATAATGTTACTAATTCTTATTCTCTTGGATACATTACCACCCCTCTTATATTCAGTGAACTAATAAGCATTGAACATCGTTGTTGAGCACCTTTTTGACACTAAATATGGCTTTATCTTTTGCTTCCATTACAACTATCTTCTTGGAATAGTCCTTTTTCTATTCTCTTGCCACCACTCGTAGATTTGAGATACCATTCCAAACCTTGTCCCCTACGTTCGAATCCATATTATCCCAAAATTTGTAGTTACACAATCGAACATCAGAATCTGAGGTTGGTTCGCAACACAAAATAGCTCTAGCTGAATAGTTTTCAGACTCCTCCGAGATTGCCACCGATTGATTTTTAACAACAAATGAAGAAGAGGAACTAGGGATTCTATTTATCAAAGAATCAAAGAATGAATACTGGGAAAACTGCTCTATCAGGTCCTCCAAGATACCTGGCCCATCAAGGTTAGCTAGGCCCAAAAATCTTTTTTCGGGCTTATTATTTTTTTACCTATTGGCCCAATAACTTCAACCACGCTCCTGAGTTTAAGTTTCTTCATTTTCACCTTTTTCTAACTCCCAATTATATTCACTTTATCCACCTTAAACGAATGTTCAGCAGGCAAAGAGTTTACATCACGTAAAGCAGCTGACCCTATGCGATCTTCCCAACAACTTGACATAAAAGAACCTGCTCTGATAGCTTTTGTCGCTGCTAAGGCTGCATCGAAATCTGAGGCCATATTCATAGAGTCGGCCTAGAACCCTTCTTCAAGATGAATACCTATTTTCGAGGCTTCTGAGCACCCTTTGTCCAAAACTAACCTTCCTTCATCACCCTCTCTAGCCAAAGCAAAACTAGTTTCTCCAAAAATATCATAGTTCACCAATAGCGGATCCACGATCCAATTTTCTTCCTCCTCCTCTCTATCAAACTTGCTCCAAACACTATTCGAATCTAATGAGTAAAATGCGAAGGCATGCTTCTCAAGTGTTTTGATACGACAAGATTCTACAAAGCAAGAATGGTTTATCAAAAAGGAATTAGCTCAAAGACTTCTAATGCAAAGAAAAGTTTCATATTTATTAAGTCTTGAAGAAATATTTATGGATTGATCATGAATGATAAGGTATATAGCATTCAACCTCTATAATGTGTATATAAGTGTTCAAGTCCTCATACATTCATGTCATGGTTGTTTAAAATGTTTGGATACATCTTGCCATAACTTTTCAAATTGAAAATCAAGTTTTTATGCATTATGCAAGGCTGTTAATCGGTTAACAGCTTTATGCTAATCGATTAACATGCGTATTTTTTCAAATATTTTGCACGTTACAAGGGTGTAATCGACTAAACACTTTTGGTTAACCGATTAACACTGTACCAGTGCCTGAAAAAATTACATTTTTTCATTCCTTTGGTTTTCAAAAATAGTTCTTGAAGCATGACATCCTTTCATGATTTGTACTCATCTGTAGAGGTGTATTAGGGCTATATAAACACCATTACTTCAGATTTTAATCTCACCTCCTTTTGCAAAATTTCATACATTCAAATACTCTCTTCATCTTTCAAAAATTCTCTAAGTGTTCAAAACCAGAATTTTTAAGGGTGAAACTTTCTGCACTTAACCTTCGTTTAAAAAGCATTCTAAGTTTCATTTCATTCATAGTGAACACTTGTATATCATTGTGAGATTTGTTTGTTATAAGGAGAAGATTAATCCATAGATTGATACTTATACAATTCTTTTCAAACTCTTGTAATAAATTTATATTATTGGTGTATCCTTGTTGTCCAGGATTGTTGGAAGCAAGAGGTTCACTCAAAGAGAAGATTGTTCTCTTAGTGAACTTTTGTAAAAATCCAAGAGGATTGTTCTTAGTTTGTTAGTGATAAAAAGACTAGGATAAGTCTTGTATAGGTTCTAACAATATTAAAAATCTCTTTCATGTTGAAATGGGACTGGAGTACTCTCGGACTGTGAGGGGAACCAGGATATATCCTTGTGTCATTTACTTTCCTCACTTTATCGCTTTCATAACTTAGTAATTAATCAGGAAAGAAAACACAACATAAGATAAAAATCGGAAAAATTTTAAAGTACCTAATTCAGCCCCCCTCTTAGGTGCAATCTCTACTTACAATTGGCATCAGAGCAGGTTATAGGTAACATGTTCCTATAGATCTATTATGGCTTCCACAAGCGCAAATCCGGTTTTCAAGGATGGCGGTATTAGCAACAAACCCCCCATTATTTCCTGGCGAGTATTTTTGATTTCTGGACTATACGCATGAATACGCATTTAGAAGCACAATGAGAAGGAATTTGGGAAACCGTCGAAAATGGCCCACATGAACCAGTTAGTGTCTTAAATGGTGTCGAAACTCCAAAGACTAAAAGTTCTTATGATGAAGATGATAAAAAGAAATTTCTTAATGAAAAGAAAGCCATTAATATACTACAAAGCGCACTAAGTATGGATGAATTCTTCCACATCTTTCAATGTAAATCCGCAAAAGAAATTTGGGACACTTTGGTGGAGACTCATGAAGGAACCGCTGAAGTTAAAAGATCAAGATTGAATACATTAAGTCAAGAATACAAAATGTTCTGAATGCAGCCCGGAGAATCCATCGTCGCTTTGCAGAAAAGATTCGTACATCTTACAAATCATTTGATTGCACTTGGTAAGACATTTTCTAATGATGAATTGAATCTTAAAATTCTTAGATCTTTAACCAGAGAATGGCAACTGAAAGCGACGACAATATCCGAAAAGAAAAGCCTTTCAACTATGACTTCTGCATCATTGTTCGGGAAACTTCAAGAACATGAATTAGAACTTGGACGATTGGAAAAAGATGAACATCAAGAAAAGAAATCCAAGGGTATCGCTTTAAAAGTTGAATCAAAAGAAGAATCAGATAATGCTCATGAAGGAGATGAGAACTTCATGCTTCTTGTGAAGAGACTTGGTAAATTCTTTAATAAAATGATAAATCTTTCAATTATACAAAAAGAAAGAAAAATTTCAGGAAAAAGGAGGCTTCTACATCAACATCCGATGTCACTTGTTATGAATGTGGTAAACAAGGCCATATTAAGACGGATTGTCCGAAACTTCTCAAGAAAGGTGGCTTCAAGAATAAAAAGGAAAATAAGAACAAGAAAGTCTATATTGCATGGGATGATGATGAGATAAGTTTTTCATCAGATTTGGATAGCGACGAATGTGAAAATCTAGTACTGATGGCTTCACACCATTCTGATGATGAAGAAGAGGTTTGTACTGAATTTTACATTTATGATAACGATGCTCAAGGGGATATTGATGAACTTCTTAACGAATGCAAAATTCTGTACAAAACAACATCGTCACAAAAGAAAGAAATTACGTCTCCAGAAAATAAAATTGAGACTATGGAAAAAGATCACAAAGATGAAAAACTAAAGATAATTAGTGAACAAAAACAGAATTTTGTATGCAAAGAATGTGAGTCTCTTTCTTTTCAAATTGTCTAACTAAAAGAGTTTTAGAAAGATAAGAGTTTTAGAAAGATATGAAAAATGACAAATTGTTTTGAATGGGGTTCTTAGTCAACAATGATATTCTAATGATAAAAGCGGTCTTGGTTATTCAAAATTTAGTAAACCAAGTTCAAGTAAAACTATCTTTGTTAAAGCTAGTGATCAAACTCCAAAAGAGAAAGTTAGGGCTAAAATTGTGCAACCTTATCCTAAAAGGAAAATATTTGTGAAAAAGAAATCATATGTTCTTAGATACAAGAGCAATTTTGTTCCTACTTGTTTTTATTGTGGTATTGTTGGCCATACACCTAATGCTTGCTATGTTAGAAACTTTAGTATTGCAAGTGGGCATTATGTGTGGGTAAAGAAAGGTACTAATTATGAAGGAACCAAGGCAATTTGGGTACCTAACAAAACTTAATTTGTTTTGTAGGTATGCTTAAATACCACTTCTAATTTATAATATCTTGATAGTGGTTGTTCGAAGCATATGATGGGAGACATTGACAAAATTTCAAATCTAGTGCTTAAGGCCAAGGGTTATGTTACTTATGGAGATAATAACAAAGGAAAGATTCTTGGCATAGGCGAAGTTGAAGCACCACCTTTCACATCCATTGAAGATGTTCTTTATGTTGAAGGACTAAAACACAATCTTCTAAGTATAAGCCAACTTTGTGACAAAGGCTTCAAGATCAAGTTCACCAAGGATGAATTCTTGATAGAAGATGAAGTCACACATGAGGTAAAACTCAAAGGTAAAAGAATTAATATTATATTCATGATTTCCCTTGATGATTTGTCTTTGAAGGTAAAATGTCTCATGGAAAACAATAATGATTCATGGATTTGGCATAAAAGATTTGCTCACATTCATATGGAACATTTAAATAAATTAGTCAAGCATGATCTTGTCATTGGATTACCTAAGATAAAGTTTATCAAAGATAGATTATGTGATGTTTGTCAAAAGGGAAAATAAACCAAATCAACTTTCAAATCTAAGAATGCGGTGTCCACTTCAAGGCCACTACAATTGTTGCATATGGACTTATTTGGTCCATCAAGAACAAGAAGTTTCGGAGGTAATGTTTATGCATTGGTTATTATTGATGTTTTTTCTAGATTTTGTTGGACATTCTTTTTAGTGCAGAAAAGTGACGCATTTAAAGCATTCAAGAAGTATGCAAAGCAAATTTAAAATGAGAAATCACTAAAAATTGCCTCCATTAGAAGCGACCATGATGGAGAATTCCAAAATGCATCTTTTGAAATTTTTTGCGAAGAACAAGGAATCACTCATAATTTTTCAGCACCAAGAACTCCACAAAAAAATGGAGTGGTGGAAAGAAAGAATAGGTCACTTGTGGAACTTGCAAGAACAATATTAAGCGACTCAAATCTTCCAAAGTATTTTTGGGCGGATGCGGTGAGCACGGTATGCTATGTAAGTAATAAAGTAATTATTAGACCTATTTTGAAAAAGATCCCCTATGAACTCTTCAAAGGAAGGAAACCAAAAATTGCTTACTTTCACATTTTTGGATGCAAGTGCTTTGTCTTAAACAATGACAAAGAAAATCTCGGTAAGTTTGACGAGAAATCCGATGAAGGTATTTTTATTGGTTAGTCTCTTAATAGTAAAGCATATAGAATATATAACAAACGAACTTTAACAATTGAAGAATCTATGCAATGTTCATTTGATGAATCTGACCCCTCTAAGGAGGAAATTATTTTGTGTGATGATGATGATGATATTATAGATGTTCCTAAAGAAGATACTTCCAAAGAAATCAATGATGATCAGCCAAAGCATCAAGAAGAACCAATTCAACAAGAGTCAAATAATAATTATCTACCTAAGTAATGGAGAACTCATAGAGATCATCCAATTGATAAAGTCATTAGTGATATTAGTCAAGGCGTTACAACTAGAATAAATCTCAAAAATGCATGCTTGAATATGGCGTTTGTCTCACAAATTAAACCTTCCAAAGCTGATGAAGCCTTAGTAGCCGACCAATGGATAATTGTTATGCAAGAAAAGTTAAACCAATTCGAAAGGAATTAAGTTTGGGAACTTGTTCCTAGGCCAAGTGGTAAACACATCATAGGTACCAAATGAGTGTTTAAGAACAAACTTGATGAGAATGGAATAATTATTCGAAACAAAGCAAGGTTTGTGGCCCAAGGATACAATCAAAAGGAAGGTATTGATTTTGAAGAAACATTCGCTCCGGTTGCAAGGTTAGAAGCTATCCGTTTATTACTTGCTTATGCGTGTTCATTAAATTTTCAGTTATACCAAATGGATGTCAAGAGCGCATTCTTGAATGACTACATCAATGAAGAAGTCTATGTCAAATAATCCCTGGGCTTTGAAGACTTCAAGAATCCTTCACATGTCTTCAAGTTAAAGAAAGCTCTTTATGGCTTAAAGCAAGCACCAAGGGCATGATATGATCGACTTAGCAACTTTCTTTGTGAAAGAGGATTTGAAAAAGGTAAAGTTTACAAGACCTTGTTAATTAAAATAATTAAGGAAAACATTTTATTGGTTCAAGTCTATGTTGACGACATCATATTCGGATCAACAAAAAAAGAACTTTGTGAAGAATTCTCATTGATTATGCAAGGAGAATTCGAGATGTCTATGATGGGTAAGATGAATTATTTTCTTGGATTACAAATCAAGCAACTAAAGGATGGCATCTTAATCAACCAAGCCAAGTATTGCAAAGAGTTGTTGAAGAGATTCGACATGGATGGTTGCAAAGCAATGTCTACACCTATGGGATCCGGAACTTATGTGGATCAAGATGAATCAGGTGTTTTAGTTGATATCACAAAATATAGAGGTATGATTGGTTCACTATTATATTTGACCGGCAAGTCGTCCTGACATTATGTTTAGTGTTTGTCTTTGCGCGCAGTTTCAAGCCAATCCAAAGGAATCACATCTTGCCTCGGTAAAGAGAATCATGAAGTACCTAAAAGGAACATCGAACGTTGGATTATGGTATCCAAAAGGTAGTATATGTGATTTAGTTGGTTATTCTTACTCGGATTATGCAGGTTGCAAAACTGATAAAAAAAGTACAAGTGGAACCTGTCACATCCTAGGAAATGCATTAGTTTCTAGGTCTTGTAAGAAACAAGCATGTGTTGCTCTTAGCACCGCAGAAGCAGAATACATAGCAGCGGAAAGTTTTTATGCTCAGATTCTTTGGCTAAAGCAACAACTGAGTGATTACGGACTAAATCTCTGATGCATACCACTTCGATGCGATAACACAAGTGCAATAAATATTACAAAGAATCCAGTCATGCATTCCCGTACTAAACACATAGACATTCGACATAATTTTCTCCGAGATCACATGTTTAAAGGCGATGTTGAAGTCTCATTCGTAGATACGTATAACCAACTAGTGGACATATTCACAAAACCTCTTCCAAAGGAATCATTTTTCAAAATTCGTCGGGAACTTGGAATCTTAGATGAATGTGATGTATGATTCTTCAACAATTATTCATTATACTCAATAATGAATCAAAGGTACACTTAGATTTTCTTTTTCAAAAATTTATTAAATTTTCTAGAATGTGAGTTTTTCATAATATGTACAAATTCTGTTTTTACATGATGCTAAAATAATTTTTATGACATGTATGGTTAATCCAAAGTTGGATTATTATATGTTATAACTTGTCAAAGTGGTAATTTGTGAAAATTTCATGCATGCTACCTGTTATGAAGCTACAATTTTTTTGCGTATGGTAATTGATTAACTAAAAGTGGCTAACCGATTAACATTCCTTTGCCATGCGTGTTTTCTGCAGTTTTTGATGCTGTAATCGATTAACCATATACGGTTAACTGATTACACATGGGACGAATTACCACATGTTTTAATTTTTTTTGGATAAATTTAGTTTATTCATTTTTGTCTTATTAATTTAAGTGCTTTTTAGAAAATTCTTTCACTTTCCAACTTCTACATTGGTACTCTTCACTCTTCAAAGCTTTAAACTCTCATTTACTCTCTTCTTCAAATATTAACTCCATTCAACCTCAAATCAAAACCCTCTACTTTCCAAATCTGAAAAAGCACTTCTCAAACCCTAACTCTCAAACTTTCAATTCCATCCATGGAACCAACAATAAAAGAGAAAGGAAAGATTCCAATGGGAGGAGCAAGCTCTGACCCAGCTGATGATGAAGAATAAGCTCTTACCACAAAGTCAAGAAGGCTGAATTTTGATGTCAGAAATCGCTCTCTAATGCCGGTAAAATTTGCTAACCTCAAATATTTTCCCGAGCATAGCTTTTCTTTTCCTGCACAGTTGAAAGATCAAGGTGTTGATAAATTATTGTCAAAATTTGGTCCTTTTTATCCTGACCTAGTTAAGGAATTCTTTACATCTTTGCAAATTGTTTTGTATGAACTTGATGATCACGTGCTATATGCTAAGGTTAGAAACACTGAGATTTTTAAGGATATGGATAGCTTTGGAAAGTGTCTAGGTATTGCCCCATGATGGTGAATTTATCCGTCAAGGTTTTCAACCAAAAGATGGAAAGTGGGAAAGTTACAGCAAGGTGGATTACTATTTTCAAATCTGTCGGGGCAGCCAAGCTGATGTTTTGAATGGACAGAACCTGTCATCCTCTAGGGTCATCTGTTATGCTAAAAATTTGACGGTTAGTGACTGAATGCTTCATTATGTTATTGCATATGTCTTATTACCGAAGCATTCAAATAATTCCCAAATTAATGATGTTGAGATGCAATTGATTTATGCCTTCAAGAACAACATCAAGGTGAATTGGGCACTTACTATCATGTACCACATGAAACACCAACAAATCCTTAGTGGAGGTCTTCCTTATGCTAGGTTGATTTCTCAAATTTTGGAAGCAAGTGGTTTGGCTTTGAGGAGGGAACCTCAAAAGAAGATGACGGAAAAAGATTGTGAAATTAATGTGAGAACGGCTCTTAGGAATACCGGAATTTTCATGGATAGAGATTGTCTATTCAAGTATAAGGAGGATTCTTCTTCAAATGCTCCTCAACCGGTTCCGAAATGCAGTTATACAAATGACATGCTCTACACCAAGCTGTGTTCCATTGAATCTACCATAAACCATAGCCACCGTGAACACAAGCTTGAAATGGCATCCCTTAAGAGGCTTTTTAGGACCCTAACCTCTTCCCGTAACCGTGAGCCTATTGAAGATAAAGAAGGTGAAGAAGGTGAAGAAGGAGAAGAAGGAGAAGATGAAGAGAACAAAGATATGTCGGAAAGTGAATAGATGTAGTGTATTGCATTATATTATTATTATGTTCTTTCTTTATGTTAAGTTTATAAATACTTTTGTTCTAAGGCCTATGTTATGTTATGTTCTAAGCACTTTATGTTTTGAACAATTAATGTATTACTTTCCGTTATGTGTTCTGTTTCCGTAAAACTATTATAATACGCTCTATGTTTTATTAATTATGTGTTGTGCATGTGTTTCATATGTTTTAGGTTTTACATGTGTTAAACATAATTTTACTAAGTCTTTTCCCTTCCTTTTTGGTAATGACAAAGGGGGAGAAGTATTGTTATTATGTTGTTTGATATTTCTCTAACAAAGTGCAGCTAGCAAAAACTCTTTCAAGCATTGATCAAGGGGGAGCCGTTTGTGTTAGAGAAATAAGATTGAAGCAAATTGTCAAGATAGGGTTGTCATCGTCAAAAAGGGGGAGAATGTGAAGGCATGCTTCTCAAGTGTTTTGATGACGACAAGATTCTACAAAGCAAGAATAGTTTATCAAAAAGGAATTGGCTCAAAAACTTCTAATGCAAAGAAAAGTTTCATATTTATCAAGTCTTGAAGAAATATTTATGGATTGATCATGAATGATAAGGTATATAGTATTCAACCTCTCTAATGTGTATATAAGTGTTCAAGTCCTCATACATTCATGTCATGGTTGTTTAAAATGTTTGGATACATCTTGCCATAACTTTTCACATTGAAAATAAAGTTTTTATGCATTCTGCAGGGTTGTTAATCAGTTAACAGCTTTATGCTAATCGATTAACATGCGTACTTTTTCAAATCTTTTGCACGTTACAAGGGTGTAATCGATTAGCCACTTTTGGTTAATCAATTACCACTGTACCACTGCTTGAAAAAATTGCATTTTTTCATTCCTTTGGTTTTCAAAAATAGTTCTTGAAGCATGGCATCCTTTCATGATTTGTACTCGTCTATAGAGGTGTGTTAGGGCTATATAAACACAATTACTTCAGATTTTAATCTCACCTCATTTTGCAAAATTTCATACATTCAAATACTCCCTTCATCTTTCAAAAATTCTCTAAGTGTTCAAAACCAGAATTTTTAAGAGTGAAACTCTCTGCACTTAACCTTCATTTAAAAAGCATTCTAAGTTTCATTTCATTCATAGTGAACACTTGTATATCATTGTGAGATTTGTTTGTTATAAGGAGAAGATCAATCCATAGATTGATATTATACAATTCTTTTCAAACTCTTGTATTAAATTCAGACTATTGTTGTATCCTTGCTGTCCAGGATTGTTGGAATCCAGAGGTCCACTCAAAGAGAAGATTGTTCTCTTAGTGAACTTTTGTAAAAATCCAAGAGGATTGTTCTTTGTTTGTTAGTGATAGGAAGACTATGATAAGTCTTGTATAGGTCCTAACAATATTAAAAATCTCTTTCATGTTGAAAGGGGACTGGAGTACTCTCGGACTGAGATGAGAACCATGATATATCCTTGTGTCGTTTACTTTCCGCACTTTATCGCTTTCATAACTTAGTAATTAATCAGGAAAGAAAACACAATATAAGATAAAAACCGGAAAAATTTCAAAGTACCTAATTCACCTCCCAAATTGGACCACATTCTTCCTAACCGGATCATGAGTAAAAAGATGCAAGGGTCGAGAAGAGCGATATATCAGATTATTGTCCGATTTAGTTGAAGATTTCTCATATAAACCAAAATTCAAAAGCCTGTATTTTAGATTTTGAATTTTAGTGAAAAACTATTTTGAAATTAAGTAGAAAAAAAAAAAACAAACTTTATTTTGAAAATATTTTGAAAAACTATATTGATTTTTAAAATTGATTTAAAAAACCAAAAACTCACTACAAAGATCCTTAAGCTTTTAATTAAACCATATCACAATCTTATTCATGTTAATCAAGTATCTATTCATTAAAATAAACTACAACTAAAGTTTCTAATTTATCATTTCTTTTTAAAAAATTTGTACTATTAAAAGGACATATTTGTAATTAACAAATGGTAAAAAAATTGAAACCACCTCCTTTTATCATCTAATTCATTTCTCACTTTTTATTTTTAATTTTTTCTCTCTTTCTTTTCTCCTCTTAATTCAAATTTTAAATGTCCCTCCACATTTCTTTTTCTCACACTTTCTCACTTTTATTTTAATTTTCTCTCTCTCTATTTTCTTTTTCCTATTTTATTTTTTAAAGTATAAATAAGAAAATTTGAACATCTTTTTAATTTAATGAAGAATACAGAAAATTGTTGAATTTTTAAAATACAAATTTATCTAAAATAAAAACATAATTATTTTATAATTATTATATATAAAAAATATGTATAATTTATATGATTATTATTCGTTTTATAATTAAGCAACTCAATTGGAATTCACATGTGTATCTAATTACATTTTATACTGTATCAAATTAGATACTCCTTACGGTTCTTTTTATAAGGAACACTTCACATTTTTAGATGCATTAAATAATTAATGTATTTGGTCTGCATTATAGACCAGATACATTAATTATTTAATGAATCTAAAAAAAATGAAATATTCTTTATAAAAAGGACCGGAAGTAGTAAACCTCAATATCAGTGCACGCAACTAACTTTTCATTTCACGGGTCACTGTCAGAATTTATTTTCAAATGTGATTTTTTTTCTCCATCTCACGGATCTCTTTTTTATATGATTATTTAATACAATTGAATTTATATGATATTTTATAATTAAGTAACACAATATACATTGACATGTTTACTTAAAACATTTTATATTATATCAAATTAAATATTATTTAATAATGATGCGCACCACTCACTTTCACTTTCACGGGTCACTTTCAAGATAATATTTGAATTATATTAACCAACAATTATCTTTAATTGAGAGATAAATTTTTTATTTTCAAATGTGAAATTTTTTTTTTCAATTTTTTTTTCATTTCAGTTTTACACGTGTATCCAAATATATTTTATAACTTATTAAATAATAGTTTAATAAAAGAAACGTATGATTGACATCACAAAGAAAGTTATTGTTGATATATTTTTCTATTTATTTTATTTTTATATATTTATGACTGATTATTAATATTTTCCCCATCAAAATCACCCTATCCAATTTGCTTTAAATTTTATAAATGACTGTAGCCAACACAACACCATAAACGTGTACAGCAAATCATTTGCTGCAAACGAATGTAAAATTTGAGACGTTAGAATTCATGTTCCACTATTCTAAGAAATCACGTTATGTATAGCGTCAACTGTGGTGGTATTTGTGGTACGTCACCCAGATCTAGCTCGAGTCCAACAAAATAAGATTTGGCAGATCGATACAGGGGCAACACTATCATTTTGGTACTTGCTGTGCTAGTTAGACAAAACCAAAGGCACTTTTTGGCTTGATTGTGAGCTTGCTTGGATGAGTGTATATTCTGACATGATTGGGATGAAGTTTCAATCCCCATTAGAAGAATATTTACCATCTTCTGGAAATGGAAAATACTGCCAAACAAGCTCAATGGGCCTTCCAAACCAACCCATAATAATGCCCGCCTGATTACTTCATTCTATTGGATATGAGGTTTTGAATTTTTTTTTTAAAATAATTTTATACCCTCGTTTATATTTATACCCCCCAAATGCATGATATCAAAGTTGTGTTTCAATGAGAAAATAAAGTTAAAGAAATATAACTACAAGAAAGAATAGTGAAGGAAATAAGGTGGTTAGTAAACAAGTAAAAATGAGATGATTTTTTTATTGTTTGGTATTATTAGTGTTTTCCTCTTGGAATTAGAAGTGAGAAGTTTAAATGGAGGCAACGGTGGATTGCGGTCTCAGATGCGGTGGAGTGGGGGTACCTACAATGTTAGCACTCCAACGCTTAAGTTAATATATGAAGAAAAATGGTGAAATGAAATTGTGTTAAAAAGTTATTGCCTTAATTTGGCGTCTGCAATGTTAGCACTCCAACCATCTTCTGGTTGTTTTTGTTGGACATATGACTTCACACACAAGAGAATGGAAGGGGGTGAGTTGTAAGTTTTAGAAAAACTTAGATTTTAAAAAATTTTACGATTAAAATCAGAGTTTGAAAATATTTTTAGAAAAGTTTTAGAGTTATGCAGCAAAAAATAAATTACAATAGATAAAATGCGGTATTGTAAAGAGTTAAGGGAAGAGAAGAACACCAAGAGTTATATAGGCTCAGTAAAAAATGACTTAGTTGTATCTCCATGAATTGATCATGAGAGTATCCAATAAACGTAAGAGCTTTTAGTAAGTTGAACTCTCAAACCCCCTTATATAAAAATGAAATTTGTGGCAAACTTCCAAATAAACAACAAACAAGGGAGATAAATGATGAGTCTTCCTTCCAAACGATGAATCAAAGCGGTTAGTCTCATTTTCACAAGAATCCTGGAGAAGTTATTTTTCAAGCTTAAAACCAACTTTGGAAACTTTTAACACTGGGATAAGCTCGTGAACCTAAACTTTGGTTTTATATCAGGCTAACCAATAACCTGTGAGATTACCATATGGCAGATCTCAAACTAGAAAAAGCTTTTAACACTGGGTTAAGTTTTAACCTAAACTTGGTTTCATTTTGGGCTAACCAATAACCTATGAGATTTTATCACAGGCTGATCTCGAACCTAAAGATAGACTTAATCACACAAATCCCAAATCTAAGCTTTTTATGGGTTTAGCTTCAAAGCCAAAGAATCAATCCATAAATGGATATAATGTTCAACCAAATTATAAATAAAAGTTCCTTTGTGAAATGACTTTCTCAAAAAGCACTTTGGCTAAACTTTTAGTGATAGAAGTAAACAAAAAGATTTTTTAGAGAGCGAGTGAGAAGAGAGAAATAAAATAACGTTTTCTGGATACTTTTGAAAGCGGGAAGGGACATCTATTTATAGGCTATAGGTTGACACGAAAAAGGAAAAAGTTTTATGACTTTTATGCCTTTCCAATCGATTGACAACATACACCAATCGATTGGTTGCCTTCAAATTAATCGATTACTAAGTTAAAAATGAAAATGAAAGATATTTAGCGGTTACACCTCATTAATATTTTGTCTTAAATTTTTAGGGTGCATTTTTGAACTGACTCAATCGATTGGGTTAAGGTGCTAATTGATTGGCAAAGACAAAAATTTGCCCAGAGCTTTTCTGACACCTCCTAAGTCATCTGCCATGACTTCAAGGTATTTTTTGAAAATGCTTTCTTGAGAAAAATAGGTTCGAAAGCAAGTTTGTGTGTGTGTGTGTGATTTATCCATGCACTTTTACAAGAATACCCTCATGTTTTACAATATATTCACTCAGACTAATTTAGGTAGAGCTTACTTATACTTCAAGATTTGTCAGATGCTTCATCCTTATAGAAACTTGCTTGAGTTTACTTGACGAGGATTAACTTATATTCCATTTGGTTTCCATCATCGAAGAGTCAAGTCCATCAAACCTTAATACTTTGATTTGAATCTTTAACCCCTTTATGCTTAGTCATTAAAGACCAATTAACATCATTGAGCTAATTGTTTACAAAAGGCTAATTCTCATCTTAATTGTCCTTATTAATGGCATATCACCTGCAAAAAGAAATCTAACATTCTCCTTCTTTTTTATGATGACAACGCATCTCTATGAGATGTGGTAAAAAAAGATAAATAAAAGTATTTGGAGTAGTGAAACTCCTCTTCAATTTAGTAGAGAGTATACTTTACTCATCCTGAGAGTATACTTCTCTCCCATTTTTGAAATTAAAAAGACGGGTAAAGATGTGTTACAGTAATTTAAATATGCAGACATAGACAATCAAAACATTTATCAAAAGAAAACATTACTCTTATTTTATTAATTGATATTATTAGAAATTTTAAATTGTAAAAGAGAAATTGCTTAATGTAGAAAGTAAAACATAATTAGACACATAAGTTGTTGGAAAAATGGATAATATCATATCTCTTTGGTTTTGATGATAACAAAGTATTTAAAGAACAATTGGGATTTCTAACATCTGTTCAAGTTAGCAGGAATATAATCATTAAGAACAGATGAAGAATTGCTTGAGGAATATAAAGATCACACTCTATCTCTGAAGATCACTTCTGAAGACTCTGCCTCTGATAGAGATCCAGACTATGAAGAATTCAACTATGAAGAAAGTCAGCCTCTAATAACCCAGACTCTGAAGCTTCAGAAGCCAAGAAGAGGACTCTGATGTGATTAGCCTCTGAAGAGTAAAGTCTGAAAGAAAGTCAGCATCTGAAGCAGAAGCTCTTCTACCAAGGCAACTCTGACAGACTCAGAGACTTTTTGATCACGTGAAAACTTAAAGAAAAATCTCTTTTTGGATGCTTGACCTTCAATGGATAATTTATCTTGCAGAAAGGTGCTTTGTTGATATGTCTAATCAAGTACAAAGTTAGCCCAACCAATTTGGTGAAAGTCTTAAACATCTCTGAAAGCTCCCATGGTTTGACGAGATTTTGGTAAAACATGAATATGATAAAGATGAAGAAATCTGCTCAAGATTAAAGATGTCGAAGAAGATGTCCCAACTGCAAGAGTGGACATCTTACTAATATAGCAGGTTTAATTATATAACAAATCTGTCAAAGATTTGGTGCGAATTTGCAGAGTCAATAAAGGAGAAAAGATAGAAAACCCGAGATAGCAGAAGACTATATAAGGAGACTTAGACCTAGGGTTAAAATACCCTTTTGTACTTTTGTGTCACTTGTAACTTTGTAACCTAAAGACTTTGTAAAATAAGGGTTTAAGGTTAGAGAGTCGTTGGCTCTCTTAGGAGTTGTAAGTCTTCACTCTGTAATATGGGATGCAGAGTAGAAGGCATAGGTACAGGGACAAAAGCAGAAGCCTTTAGGTAATGGTTGTTGTATTGTTCTTGGACGAAGCTTGAAGCAAGTCCAAGATAACTTGGAAGTCAAGAAACTGCAACAGATTATGAATTGGCAGAAGACAGAGATATCACAGGTTGTGATTAAGGAAGTGAGTGGGGTATCTCATATCAGAGTTCTAAACATTTGAGTTTAGCTTTGGTAAAGATGTTCATTGGGTAGATCTTAGGTATAAAGTTGTAAACGGGGGAGTTTAGCTTTTTAACAGTTCTACAAATAGTGAAGTCTTCTTCCTGGATTGGTATCCCCCAGATGTAGGTGAATTGTACCGAACTGGGTCTACACATACTGTCTTATTTAACGTTCTGCAATTTACAGTTTTGTTATTGTTCTTGACTGACATGTTGGATCAGATGTCGTGACATCTGTGATTGGAGAGAGTTGTTGGTAGATATCTGGTATGGTGACTTCATACTTGGAAGCTTGGTTTCTTGGTGCAGTTGAAGTCAGTTGAAGAGGAGAGGAGTTGATTTAAGTTTATCAAGTTCTTGCTCTGGGAGTTTGATAAATTATTGATCGGCTAGATTGTCAAAGATACTTGAGAATTATCTCAAGTCCACTCATATAGGCGTCTCAGTCGTGCATCTGGAGTCTTCTAGTTATTCTTCTGACTAGGAGGTGTTTCTTTGAAACATAATCTGAAGAAAGTGGAGGTGATTTATTTTCACCATCCAAAAACAGCAAGGAATGATTCATCTCTATTGACCCTAAGAGTGGATCTAATCTGATTGGAGCATTCAAAAATGTTGAGGTAAATAAGATTTGTTCAGAGGAAGTCTTAGTTACTTGAGTCAAGGGTGGCAGCCTTAGTATCTCAACACTGTTTTTCAAAGAAGATACTTGCAAAGGATTGAATACTTGATAAGTGTTCATGAAGTGATCTGGTGGAGCTTAGCTACAACAGTGAAGAAGGATTATTGTACAAGGATTTAAGATCAATTGCTATTTATGAACTCCACAAGTATTTAATTGATTATCCTTGAAAGTCAAGATTGCTGATGTTTAATAAGATGTTGGAACATCTCATCATCAGAGTTTGCGCAGAATCATGGGAGGGGTACTGCATATGCTTTAGCATCTGTTTTAGTCTTAGGTCGTGACCCAAGAATAGGCTTCAGTCGGGTGTGACAGAAGCATGTGTTCTCTTGAGAGTTTCCTGACAAGAAACTAGTCTAGACTTTGATGTTGATGTAGATGAAGATGAAGACATCATAATCTTGATGGTTACAGTTTGGATCAGTTTATTTCTGATCTAGGTGCTTTAGAGCATGGATCTTGATCTTCTTGGAAGTCAAAATTAAGTGGCAGTTATCTCTGACTTTCTACAGTCTGCTCTACTAAGGAAAGTGGCATTATTTGGTATGGCTATGGTGTAGTCTTGGACTACTTATTTTCTGAAGACTCAAACATGGCAAGTGTGATGTCTTTGGAGTTTTAAAGCAGGATAAAGGTTGTCTACTCAAACTTGGTGTTGAATCAAGTCTATGAGAGCATGGAACTCTTGTTCTGCAAAGGGAGGAGGTTCTTCTAAGTGGCAGAAGGAGGAGCTGAATTCAACAGTTGGATGTCGTATCAGAATGTTCTGACATCTAGCTTAACATGAGAAGTTTCAGCTGGTGATGTGGTACATCAGCTTAAGATAAGGTGATCTACAGGAGAATGGAAGTTATGGATGCTTCAAAAAGGTATATCTCATGCAGTTTGCGGGAGCTGTGGATGAGAAGATGTTACATGTCTAAGAGGCTTGGTGAATCCAATATGTCTTGCTATGGTACAAGTAGTTCATGTGACTTGAAGATCTGATTTCATTAGTGGATCAGTGTATCTTGTGGGAATTCTGAAGAAGAGTGAGATCAATCAAAAGGTGGCATTTGGTTGGCTTCATAGTGTGCATTTAAGCAGGATGCTTGAAACGGATTGCTCTTGTGCAGAAGAGTAGTTAGTTGAAAACGTAAGGAGGTTCTGGTTCTCTTGGAGCTTGTGGCAGAAGTTCTAGGTTGAGGATGGAAGTATACCTTCTTTTGGTGGATGAGAGTTTATTTCTCTCTGGGTTTCTGAAGCTTTCTTTGTTCAAGCTGGTGGCGGAGTGTTGTGTGAAGAACTTCAGTTTGGATTACTATGCTGATAGTAAGTCCAGTGGTGAAGCATATCAAGAACCATGGTGTGTGGTGTCTATGATGTGCGGAAGATGTCCTAACTGATGTTAGAACATTTTTGGGTTGGTTATCCTTGGAGGAGGATCTCAGGTTCTGTGAGGAACTGGTTACTTGCATCGTATATAAGAAGTATCTACCTTGTCATATGGGAGAATGATAGAGTAGAAGAACTGTCTTGGAAGTCTGATGTAAGGGTTTTGGAAGGCTGGAGTGGATCACTGGTTGATTGCATGAAGGTCTGGTTTTTGATGCGATCAGAAGTGGATATTCACAAGAAAATCAGGAGTATTCCAAGTTATCATACGGGAGAATAATAAGGAATATCTATCTTGGATTATGGGGTGTCTATCTCAGTTGCTGGCCTTGGTAAGGTCAGTGGAAAATCTTGCGAAGGGGATACTGTCCCTGGCTGCAAGTCATGCTAGTAGTGGATCAGTTTGGCAGCTGTGAAGTTCTGGAGCATGCATACGATATCTGGCATCGTTATAACAAACTAAGGGGCCCTGTGCATCTCTTTGAGGAATGTGAAGCATTCTAATTCAATTTCTTTGTGCCTCAAGCAGCTGGAGGTCTATGCATGAGAATTCAAGAGGAGTTCGTGTGGTGTGTAGATGGTTGCAGGAAGAGGGGGATAAATGGGACTTTTATCTTAAGCCAAGAGTTTGTTATGGTAGGATGGTTATCCTGTTATTTCCTCACGGGTAGCATGATGATGATCATGTGTGAGTGATTATTGTTTCTTGTCAGAAGAAGCAATAAGAGAGTTGATGATTGTGTTCAGCAGGTGGCTTGAACTAAGGGTGCGCTCTTGAAGACATGAAGATGCGTCTTATGTTTTCCATCAGCTTAGGTGTTCTGTGGAGGAGCACTGGTTACCTTGGATAGGGGGAGTTGCTCCTTGATCTAAGATGTTTTACTGCGGGGGTGCAGTGGAGTTCCAGTTTGCATTGTGCGTCAAGCAAGCTGTGATGAGATGTCAAGAAGGATGTCTTGACATTTGTATTGTTGCAAGTTGGGGGAGACTTGGCAATGCAGAATATGTGATTCCTAATGGATGCTTAGGGTATCAATGATCAGTCTGGGGGAATTTATTTTTTTCTGCAGATTGAAGTCATTATCTTATGAAATTGTCTCTGATTGAAATGCTGATATGAGAAGTCTTGTCCTGTCTAAAGTGGATTGCATGCAAAGTGAGGACATTGTCTGACATGATGTCAGGACATTATGATAATACATGTTTACATGTAACTAGGTTCTTTGGACGGTTCCTTAAAAGAAGAAACAGTCAACAGTCTTGGCCAGTGCGCATTTGGTGGAGTTATTTCCTTCGGTTAATGGTCCTTTGAATTGACCAGCGTAATTTTTTGTGGTTATTTACTTCCTAAGGAGATTGCTTGGCTATAAATAAGATTGTATTGGTTCTTCTTAGCCTCAGTATTCTGTTTTTGAGTGAGTGTTCGATGGCATTTTTCAAATTCTGGGTGAGTTGCGTCTGAGTTTGGAGTTGTCTTGGCCACTTTTGCCAAGTTTTAGCTAAAAAGGGGGAGAATAGCTTTCTGTTGCTTTCTGGGTACATTTCTGTTGCTTTGCAAGAATGCTGGATAAGATGCTCTAACATCTTAACATTTATATTTTCTTTGTGTCTTGTGATATGAGTTGAAAACAGGTTGTGACTTGTGATCTGAGTTACATATTTTATGAACTCCATGTCATGGCTGTTTAAGCTCTTTCTGGAATTCAGGAAGAAGATATCAGAAGGGAAACTCTCAAGATGAAGAGACTCAAGGACCTTTATCAAGTTCGCACAGAAGGGAATGTTTTAGCCAAAATTTGTTAAAAGGGGGAGATTGAAAGCTCATGTGGTTTGACAAAATTTTGGTAAAACATGAATATAATAAAGATGAAGAAATCTGCTCAAGATTAAAGATGTCGAAGAAGATGTCCCAATAGCAAGAGTGGACATCTTACTAATATAGCAGGTTTAATTATATAAGATTTGGTGCAAATTTGCAAAGTGGATAAAAGAGAAAAGATAGAAAGCCCAAGACAGCAGAAGACTATATAAGGAGACTTAGACCTAGGGTTGAAATACCCTTTTGTACTTTTGTATCACTTGTAAAGCCAAAATTTGTCAAAAGGGGGAGATTGAAAGCTCCTGTGGTTTGACTAAATTTTGGTAAAACATGAATATGATAAAGATGAAGAAATATGCTCAAGATTAAAGATGTCGAAGAAGATGTCTCAACAGCAAGAGTGGACATCTTACTAATATAGCAGGTTTAATTATATAACAAATCTGTCAAAGATTTGGTGCAAATTTGTAGAGTGGATAAAGGAGAAAAGATAGAAAGCCCAAGACAGCAGAAGACTATATAAGGAGACTTAGACCTAGGGTTAAAATACCCTTTTGTACTTTTGTATCACTTGTAACTTTGTAACCTAAAGACTTTGTAAAATAAGGGTTTAGGGTTTGAGATTCGTTGGCTCTCTTAGGAGTTGTAAGACTTCACTCTGTAATATGGGATGCAGAGTAGAAGGCATAGGTACAGGGACACAACCAGAAGCCTTTAGGTAATGGTTATTGTATTGTTCTTGGACGAAGCTTTGAAGCAAGTCCAAGATAACTTGGAAGTCAAGAAACTGCGACAAATTCTGAATTGGCAGAAGATAGAGATATCACAGGTTGTGATTAAGGAAGTGAGTGGGGTATCTCATATCAGAGTTCTAAACGTTTGAGTTTAGCTTTGGTAAAGATGTTCATTGGGTAGATGTTAGGTATAAAGTTGTAAACGAGAGAGTTTAGCTTTGTAACAGTTTTGCAAATAGTGAAGTCTTCTTCCTGGATTGGTATCCCCAAGATGTAGGTGAATTGCACCAAACTGGGTCAACACATACTGTCTTATTTAACATTATGGAATTTAGAGTTTTGTTATTGTTCTTGACTGACATGTTGGATCAGACGTCGTGACATCTGTGATTGTGCAGTTCTGATATTCAAGGTATCAGTCTACTGTTGCACCTCTGAGTTTAAATGATTATGCAGCACAATGTCTTGACATGTGTTAGGACATCTGCTGTCTGCATAGGCCAGAATTTCAATCTCTTTTTCTCCTATCTATAAAAGGAGATGCATATCTAGCTCAAGTCCAACAAAATAAGATTTGGCAGACCGATACAGGGATAACTCTATTCATTTGGTACTTGTTGTGCTAGTTAGACAAAACCAAAGGCACTTTTTGGCTTGATTGTGAGCTTGCTTGGATGAATGTATATTCTAACATGATTGGGATAAAGTTTCAATCCCCATTGGAAGAATATTTACCATCTTCTAGAAATGGAAAATACTGCCAAACTAGTTCAATGGGCCTTCTAAACCAGCCTGTTAGTTCCTGGATTGGCTGGAATTTTGGTAAAATAAAGTATATTCAATGTTGATGTCAAGGTGCTGATGTTGTAACATTGAAGTCTTAACACTGGGTTGTGTTAAGTAGTTAAGTGCTGAAGTTGGATGTCTGATGTCACACATGTGATGTTGTAACATCAGACCTGCAGAATTAATAACAGCAGGACATGTTATTAGGGCACGCGTATTAGCTAGAATTGTGGAGAGTGGTTGACTCATTGGATGAGAATATCTTGGGATAGATATTTTCTGTTACATGGGAGATTTGATTGCAGATCTGTTGGAGAATTAAAAGGTTGAAGATTTAAAAAGATTTTGGGGATAAAATCTGTTTTGAAGATTCAGGTTTAATTAACAAATCTGACCAATTCAGGAGCTATATAAAGCGCACAAGACCAAAGGGAAAAAGCGACAGAAAACATTCAGAAGATCAAGAGCAGAAGGCTTAGAGTCTAGAGTTTGTTTAAAGTGCTTGTATTTACACTATTCTAGGGTTTGAATAGGTGTTGAGTTTCTGTCCTCTCTAAAGCTGTGAAGAAAAGAGAGTTGTGTGATTTGATCGAAAATGTGAAGTAAGATCAATGGTTCTCAAAGTGGGTTCTTTGAGTGTTTGTAAGGGATTGAGTGGTGTTCTCATACCTAAGTGGTTTCTTAGGTAGGAAGTCATTAGTAGAGTATAAGTTTAGGAGATTGTCAACGGGTCGTTGAGTCTGTAAATTATATCTACAAGTAGTGAATTCCATCCCTGGCTTGGTAGCCCCCAGAGTAGGTTGGTTGTAACCGAACTGGGTCAACAACTCTTGGTGTTATTTTACTGTTATTGCTGTCCATTGTGCAGAGTGTGTTGTTGTGACATCACACCTTAACATCACACGTCTGATACCAGAATTTCAATTGGTATCAGAGGAGGCATCCTGTCTGTCTCTGGGTGAGATCTAGGGAAGTTACTTTCTGGTGAAAAGATGGACAAAGAAGTTGGAGGATTCGTCAACAGACCCCCTATTTTGGATGGATCCAATTATGACTATTGGAAGCCTAGGATGACCACCTTCTTAAAATCCTTGGACAATAGGGCTTGGAAGGTTGTTATTAAATAGTGGAAAGCACCTGTCATGTGTGAGAAGGATGATGCTGGTAAAGATAAAGAAGACACCTCTAAGCTAAAGCCTGAAGAAGAGTGGACCAAGGAGGAAGATGAGCTTGCCCTTGGAAATTCCAAAGCTCTGAATGCTATCTTCAATGGAGTGGATAAGAACATCTTCATGTTAATTAATACCTGTGAAGTTGCTAAGCAAGCATGGGATATCTTGCAGGCTACTCATGAAGGAACATCTAGAGTCAAGATGTCAAGACTTCAGATTTTAACATCAAAATTTGAAAGCCTGAAGATGAAGGAAGAGGAGACTATTCATGATTTCCACATGAGTGTTCTTGAGCTGGCCAATGCATCTAGTGCTCTTGGAGAGAAGATGTCAGATGAAAAGCTTGTGAGGAAGATACTTAGGTCCCTACCTAAGAAGTATAAGATGAAGGTTACTGCCATTGAAGAATCACAAGACATCAACAAGATGATAGTAGATGAGCTCATTGGATCTCTTCAAACCTTTGAGCTTGGGTTGAATGAGGAAGAACCAGAAAAGAAGCCAAAGAGTATAGCCCTGGTGTCAAATAATGAAGAAGATAAAGGAAAGAGTTCTGAATCCCAGGAGGATTTATCTCAGGCCATAGTGATGTTGGGAAGACAGTTCACCAAAGTATTCAAGAGAATGAATAATAACTCCAGGCCTAATGTCAAGAACATGACTTCTGACACCAGCAAGAATGATGAAGAGAAAACTGCCCAAGATAAAGGAGTGCAGTGCTTTGAGTGCGAATGGTATGGACATGTCAAGAAAGAATGTCCCACCTTCTTGAAAAAGCAGAAGAAGGGCATGACAGTTTCCTGGTCTGACTCTGATAGTGAAAGTGAAGGCGAGTCAGCAAAGCATGTGAGAGCTTTAACAGGAGCTGTTGTTTCTGATGATGATTCTAGTGATGGAGAAGTAACTTATGAGGAGTTTGCATCCACCTATCAAGAGCTGTGTTTAAAGAGTGTTGAGATTTGTCAAGAAAACAAGTGCCATAAGCAACATATTGCTCAGCTAGAGAATGAAAAAACTGATCTTGAAAATGAAGTGGTGCTAGTTAGAGCTCATCTTGATCAAATGACCAAGTCTGTCAGGATGCTAAGCTGTGGTACAGACACACTCGACAAGATCCTTCAGTCAGAAAAAGCTGCTGGTGACAAAGCTGGGATAGGTTATGTGGCTGAGGACAAGGGAACTTTAGAAGGAAGCACTTCAGGTTCAAAGAAGGAAGTGTCACAACTTTCATCTCAACATCAACCAAAGAAGCAGGATCCTACCCCTAAGAAAGCTGATGTTTCACAACCTAAGAAGATTGAGAAGAAGACTGGTCCCTATCAGAAGAGAAAGCAGCCACAGGGAGCTAGTCAGTATATGCCCCCACAATACCATGAGAGCATGCAAGCTGCTCAGTTCAAACAGCACATGTCTCATCAGATGTCTCAACATCAGGACAACTGGTATGGTTATGGGTATGGATACACCAATGCTGTCCCTTATGTATATGAAAGAAGAAAGCCACACCATCATGGGAGACAATCCAGGAAACAGCATTCTCAGCCGACTTATGGGAGAAGATATCAACAGAATAGATGGCAGGGCAGTTATGGTAGGAGGAGACCACATCATGGATGGCAGCATAGGCAATCTCATCATGGCAGAAGATTCAGAGATGGAAGGGTGAGATGCTATTATTGTGGAAGCTTTGGACATATGCAGTACTCTTGCTACAAGCTGCATGGATACCCTAAGCCTCAAAATAGATGGAGAGAGCACAGGCCCAAAGTTGTTAAACAATGGGTACCTAAGGAGAAGGTGAAGTGCTTATTAGCTCACTTGGATGACAAAGAGGCTAAAGAAGGAACATGGTATTTTGACAGTGGATGTTCCAAGCACATGTCTGGATGTAGATCCATGTTTGATGATCTTAGACCTTGTCCCTCTCATGAAGTCATATTTGGCAATGGAGGAAAAGGTGTTGTCGCAGGAGTTGGGAAAGTGCAAGGTGATGGTAGACCTGAACTTGACAATGTTATGTTTGTCAATGGCTTAAGTGCAAATTTGATCAGCATAAGCCAATTGTGTGATGAAGGTTACAAGGTAAACTACACTAAGCATGAGTGTGTGGTTTCTGATGAGCATAATCAGATTGTTATGAAGGGTGCCAGAACCAATGACAACTGTTATCAGTGGACCTCTCTTGAAGGAGATTCAACTAGTAATGATGATGTTATAACATCAGACTATGACATCAGGATGCTGAAAGGTCACTCAAAATTAACAAATTCTGATGTGAGTGTTTTAAAAGGAAAATATTTATGGAGGGAGAAAATTAGTAATTGGTCTTTAAATACTGAAAAGCTGGCGCCATACCTCAGACCATCATTCTCTAGTGCAGCAAGGTCACGGTTCATCAAAGAGTATTTCTTCCTTCCATTCGTCGTCCTCCACAAGAAGGATCATCTGACCTCATACTGCCGCAAGGGAACAATGTCAAACCAGACGTCGTCTCCATCAAAGAAATCTGTCGCTCAAAGCTCTTCGCGAGATAAGGCTAGGGTTTCTTCAGAAGAGGGATTTACAGAAGAAGCTTTGAATATAGAACCTATCTCAGTGATGCTCCCAAAATCAGGTACTTCGAGACCCACTAAACTAACTCCTAAGAGACCTGCTACTATTTTCAAGAATCCTGAAACAAAGAAGGTTGTTACGAGTGTGTTATTTGGGGATAAAACTGTGCCGAAATCATCTACATCTCAGACTATTGAAGAGAAGCTTGATGTAGACAAAAGGATGGGTAATCTTGCCTCAAAGATTCTAGACAAAGGCATCCCTGTCAAAGGAATTTCAATCCCACTGAATCGGATGCCAGCTGAGTAAGAATAGAAGAAGATGACGTGTAGGAGGAATCAAATGTTAAGGAAGATGTTGGAACTTCACCGGCTGGGGAAGAAAAGAATGAGGATGTGATCAATGTGGTTGACTTATCTGATGATGAAATCATTGGAAAAGCTGTCCCAAGTATTGCTAAGAGACTGAAGACAAGGAAAGGAAAGACCGTTGAATCCTGTCCAAAGATGTCTGAAGGCAAGAAGAAAACTGCTGTTGGTCCAACCAAGCCATGGAGCAAAGTGGCTGTGAAATCCAAAAAGAGGAAAATGAGGGAAGACTCTAATTCTGATTGTGATGATGAGGATGATGTTCATAACATCACACCTATCAGAAGGACAATTTTGAAGAAAATCTCTGACAAAGTTCCTGAAGTTCCAGTCGACAACATTTCCTTTCATTATGCCAGCAGTGCATCATTATAGAAATATGTTTATCAGAGAAGACTGGCCCTAGAGAGGGAGCTTGGGAAAGAAGCTTTAGAAATGATGGATATCATGGAGCTGATTAAGGAAGCTGTATTGGTAAAAACTGTGACCAAGTTTTCTAAGTGCTATGAAAGTCTTGTCAAAGAATTTGTTGTCAACATTTCTGGAAATATTACTGATAAAAAGATCACTGATTTCATGAAAGTTTATGTGAGAGGGAAGTGCATTAATTTCTCTCCTAGTACTATCAATAAGTATCTAGAAAGAGATGATGAAGAGTATAGTGAACTTGAGATGACTGATAATGATATATGTAAAGAAATTACAGCTGGACAGATAAGAGTTTGGCCATTGAAAAAGAAGTTGCCAGCCAGTAAACTTAGCATCAAGTATGC